>VZSR01003807.1:7292585-7487400 GCA_013398615.1 Brachypodius melanocephalos | reverse complement strand
CGTGCTTCTTCTTCCCCCCTTCACTCTCAGAACCAATCTTGAAATGCAAAACTTGATAAACAGAACAGGTGATTAGAAATACAAGCATCATAAAATCATCCCAAACAAAGTAGCATTTTATAGCTTATAATAATTATTGTTTTCATTACTTCAGTCTCTGGGTGTACAAATATAGATTTGGCTAGTTGCCAAGTAATAGATGTTTATGTGCTGGAAGCATCAAAGGAAAGTAAAATACCCTTAATTTTCTGCATTAGTCCAAGAGTGATATAGAAAGCTGATCTATCACAGCAGGACAGGCAGTCAAGGAGAGACAAGGTCGAGTATGAAAATACATGAGAGAGACACTGACAAAACTGGAATGGTTGGAAGAAGACATGAATGTGATGTAGGCTGAGGGCAATCTGATGCAGAGATGAAATGTAAGAAGCTGTGAGCAGCTAATTGACTTGTACACGAACTTTACTTTTACTTCAATTTAAACCTCAGCTGAAAAATGCTATGCCTGTTAATAGCTAAAGTATGCAAGTAGAATTTCATTTTTATCTTTTCATCAATAAAATTATGTGGATACCTCTGGCAAATTAATAAAGGAAGAGCTTGTTTTCTGTAGTTTTAAAGCTTGACATAATAATATATACTTTTTAAAAACAAGGCAATTAGTAATTCAAAAAGCAAACACTGAAAGAGAAACTTTGATATCCCAAATCCACTATATTATTACTAATTTTTAGAATTTTGTATTGCAATATAGTGAATGTGAATAACTGTCTCCATTTTAAATTATTTGATTACTAGTCAGGAGGCATCCACTTTAAAACCTTTGATACAGATTTGGTAAGTCTTTGGGATACAGCAGATTTATGCTTTAAGCTGACTGAAATTCAGTCAGCTGCTGTGCCAGATGCTTGACAAGTTTAAATTGGCATATTTCAATTTGCTCTAATGTAAACTGCATGAAGTAACATTACTGAATATCTGTTCACTGTTCCTAAGATCTGTTGTCACAGAAACAGACTAGTGATACATCAAAGATGAAATTCTAGGAGCTAGATGTACCTTCTTGGAAAAATATGAAGTTGAAAGACATGCCATTATCCCTCATGTCCTCAAATTATTCATGCCAGAAAAATTGAAATGCTTCATTATAGAATTTTTCAAAGGTGGTGCGTTTTTTTGTGGGTGTTTTTTTGTTTGTTTGTTTGTTTTGTTTTGGGGAGTTTTCTTGTTTTTGTTTTTCCTCTGATCTTCTTATCCCCTGATTTTACTGTCCTGGAAACATTTGGATTTTCATTAGGAAATAAAAATATCTGATTTTGGTAGTTAAATTGATCTTGAATCACTGTTCTTAAGAAAATGCATTTTGTTGACTTTTTGTTTAAAAACTCCATAACATAGGGCCAAATTCTTAAATGGAGAGGCTCTCTTTTATTCTTGGTCGATAGGAAGTTAAGTATTTTATAAGTGTAGACACATTGAAGTACATATGACGGTATTTTGTGGCCAGGAAAAAAACAAAACCCTCGTCATATATAAATGGCACAGTCTTGCAGATTTATGCAACAGTAATTTTGTCAAACACTTCTGAGAAAAAAGATTATCCTGAAGTAGTATTTCCTTTTAGATCTGTCATTCAAAAGCCTACTTGAATATTCTTCATCAGGATGAATTCTTCTATAGAAGCTATCTCCAATTCCATTTAGAATAAAGCTCTATATATTCTGTTCAAGGAAATGCAGAGCAAGAAAATCAGAATCTGTTTATCACCAGTATGTGCAATGGCTACTAGATATTTTAATATACTGACCTGATTGCTATATTCATACATCTTAAATAGAACTGTCATATTTCTTTGTGGCTTCTTTAGTGTCAAGCTCCCTTTCTTCAGTGTCAAGCTCCCTGGCAATGCTAATTTCTAGAGCAAAAGTGTTAAGAGTCTCTACTCTATCCCAGTGACATAAATACAGAAAAATTGTTCTTTAATGTTTGTGTTTCCTTCATGTTTCTTACTTCCGTCTGTCCATTATATATGCAAACTCGGTCTTATCTTCTCGTGTGCAACTGATACAATTTTATTTAATTTGCAGGCTCTATTGAGTGCTCATTTCATATTCCCTATAAACATTACCGACTGTTGTGTCAAAATAAGCTTTTTCTTCTTTTCACTCCAATTCTTCTTGTGTTGTATTTCATAAGTGCTGTGAATTGGTATTGAGTCACCAGAAGAGCTAGGTAGGAAATAAAAAAAAAAAAATCTATTTTCTTTACAAATTTTATCATTTTTAAAATTACTTCACCCTGCATAAAATGGAAATTCCCTGCTTATTATTTTCAGGGAAAAATTACACATGACATACGAGGCACATGAATTAGGAGAGGGACTTGAGAAGAGGCATTTAGACATTTGTGGTATAGAGACGCTTTGATGGACCCACAATTATCTACTTGCACATACATACTGGGCAGCTTCAGCGTTAGAGACTGAAGAAAAAAGATGCCAAATTAGTAATTTTAACAGTACTTTACTGTTAAAATTGGTCATTTCAACAGTACTTTTAAGCTTTTTCTATATTTCAGTTTGTGCACATTTGCAGATGTTTGTTCTTTTGTAACATTGCCTTTTTTCAAAACTCACTTCTGTTACCTCACATCACAGCTAAAATGAGAATTGATATTCCATTTAGTGAACACAGTGACTGACTAAAAGAAAGACTGTACAAATGGCTGTAGATGCAAAACTCTTTGATGATATAACTCTCAGGTCAACATCAATCTTTGAAATTTAAGACAGGTTTAGACCTTAAGAAATATTTTAGTCATCTTCATAATTTTGAAAGAATTAAAATGGATTTTTTATCTTAAAAATAGAGTACCTGAAACTTTGTTCTTTCACCTGCAGTTAAAATCAGAGAGCTTCTTTTTTGAAGACTGAAAAGACTTCTTTTTTTCACAGAAAAACTGGTGTATTAAGTTTTGCCATGAATAATTTCTACAATAGAAAAGGCTACTGTTTTTATAAGAATATCAGATAAATTTTAAAATGTATTATTTGGTAGACTTGAATAAAATAAAAATATAGCAGGTGTTAGGAGGCTGAAAAGTATTAATGAATCCTTGAATGTAACAAGATAGCTTTAAATTTATGAATTATCATTATTTTTACAAATATGCATTAATGATTATGAAACATAAAGTATGAGAATTCATATTTTTAAATTATCTATGGAATTTTCATTCTGATTTGCCATTCACTAATGGAAAAACAATAAGTACCTCTCCCAGGATCTGGGTACATCATTCCATGTTCACAGCTGGATCTAAGTCTTTTCTAATTTATTTTTTTAATAAGATACTGTGGCAGCAGAGCTGACTTTTCAGGCAATGTGTGTTCATTAAGGAGGGAAAATGCCTTTATTTTCTATTTCTGTGCCAATGTCTTAGGCACAGTACATGAGGGAGAAGAAAAGAATGAGAACTTTCCTGACACTTCAGTTGTTTCCAAGTCAGTGAAGATTAGGTAGATGAACACATCCTGTAGCATTGAAAAAGCAGACAGCTTTTGACTGTGTTATGTTTGTGCTCCAAAAACTGAATAAATGAGCCAATGGGAGTCTCTACACACCTGTGGTTAGATATTTTCACAGCTTGGACTGCATGAAGTTACTAAGCATCCAGATTTTCCAAGGCACATTCTCCTTCCTTACTGGAAATTCTCTTGATGCAGTTTTTGAGGATTTTCTGTATCTCCCCAGGCTTTCCTGCTGCCAACAGTTAGTGCTGAAAAACTAGCTCTATATTAAGCTACATCATGTCCATAGCTCATGTGCACTGTCCATGAGCAGTATATTGGGCAGAAAGTGCTAGACTTGTTGTACAGATGCTGCAGCCTCCAAGGCTTATACAGTAGATCTTATACTTTTTATACTTTGGACATGCCCAGGATTTCTGAGAAGGAACTCAATAAATTGTATAGCTGACATGTATCTGTTCAGTAAATCCTGTGACTCCTACAAGAAGTTTGGCAACATTGGAATCTTGGAAGCTGTAGGCTCACATGGAGAAATATGATGGCTCTGTGCGTGTGTACTTCCAAAGTCACAGTTTAAAGGGAAGAGGTAGTCCATGGGATTTTTCATATGTTGAGACGTGACTCTCAGTGTGACGTGACAAGTGATCACAGATTGACTTGTTCTGAACAGTTATGTGTGCAGAATTCTGGAAACAGGAGCTGAAGTACATGGGTATTTGTAAAACCCTATAGTTCTTTCCAGCTCAGAGAAAAACAAGAAATTAATCTTAAAAATAACTGTAAAATGCAATATATTTCAATTATTAAAATCCTTAACCCAAGTGTTAACAATTTCAGCAGTGTCTTAATTTTTCTTTTACTTGCTCTTAATGTTAGTTATATCTCCAGCTTTGAGTCATGAGCATTAAAAAAAAAAAAAACAAACCAGACTTGGAATAGAATTTCAGATTTTTGCTGTGCAAAAATGGGACTTCCAAATTCCCATAATAACCAATATTACAGTTAAATTATGTGTATTAAATTATTTGCTACTTCTAGTTTTGGGGTAGAGACTCTTAAATCTGTAGTTTATTTGCTCAGCTCTTTCCTTTGTTAATTCAGAGAATATCAAACACCTAAAATTTTGCCAGAAGTGAGATTCCTGAGCCTGTTCCCATGTCCTGAGCTCATTAAAGATTCTGTAAAATGCTGCAAGAAGACTTTCATTGGAGCTAGAAATTAAAGTAGGAAGCCATAAGGTTTTCCTGTAAGGAAGTATTAACAGGTCCCCTCACATAGTGTGTGCAGGGTAGTCTGTAATAGGAGGGTTGAGGCAGACCTGGATTTCCAGCACAACGACCTTGTGTAAGACTGAGGTACTGTTGTGCCTGCCTTCCAGTCTGACTCAGACTGTCTAAATTATGTCATTCTGCACCTCAAAATATATTTCTTGATTGTACTGAAAAAGTATAAAAGCTGCAAGTCAGCACAGCTGCTCTTTGAAATGCAGAACACAAAATCACTGTGTTTGTCCAGTTGCTGTCCAGGTCAATGCTACCAAGGGTATATATGAGGAGTTTGGGTGGGGAGAAGAGTGACAAATCTAGGTAAAGGGAGACCTGGGATGAAAGGAAGCTTGTAAATTTGTTAGTAATAGCCTTTTTAGGCTTTAATATTTGTCTTTGCAAAGGCAAAGCTAGTCCAGCTAAGCCATTAATAGTACCACATTCAAATAGAAAGTAAACTGGAAACAGTGCAACCTCTTTCTCCTGCCCAACCTCATGAAAGAAAAAAAAAGAGATCGAAGCAACTCTTTCAATGTATGTCATATTGCAGACAAGAGAGCAGTCAGAAAGAGGGATTACTAGGCATAGTTTTTTTAAATCAAAGATTTTAATCTCTTAAAGACAAGGACCCTGTCTTTGCAAATTTAATGAGTGGACTTTCTGAAAGGCTGGCCAACTTCATTTGAATTTCAAGTGTAAGCAGCTATATTCCATTCATATTAGTTCAGCAATTCTAGCTGGGGTTGACCAGGATAAAGTTTGCAAAAACATTTTAAAAGAGTCTACTTTTTTATTTATACAGTGATAGAAAACAGAAGATGCTATTGTAACCAAGGTTGCTGTTGCTAATGACAGTTGTGTTCTGTCACTTGCACAGAGCAAGACATGCTTGTTGGAAAAGGAGTCCTCTATATATTTTTCAAGAATGGAAATGAGAAAAAATTGAATTGGTTGTAGAATAGGAATATTAGTTCTCAGAATAAAACTGACTTTATTGTCAAAAACAATAAATATCAAAGAACCTTGTTTTAGTAGTGAAGTGATAGGTATACGAAACAGCTTTTATCTCACACTGCAGGTGACATGTACTTCTCTAGAAAAACATCAATGTGTCTGTTGACATGTGTGTAGGTATTACGATGAAATTTACTATGTTTATTTTAATTTAAAACCCAGCTCAAACCCATGATGATAACTTATCAGCTTGTTTCTCTGTCTCTGGAAGGACTGCCCCAAAATCAGGTATTTTCTCTAACAAAATAATGCAAGTTTATAATCACCATCATTACTTTTTCTTGTTTTGTTTTTTTCACTGTATAGGAGATCACTCCCTTGTTGCAACAAAATGCAGAGGTATCCAGTAAAGGTAAGTGTGTGTAAAGTTTATAATCGGAGTTTTCCCATTCCCATGTTGTTTGGCATCAGTGTTAATCCTAATGTACATGTATCAATACTCTTACTTTTTTATGGGTGTTGGTTTTACTAGAAAAGAGTTCAAAGAACTGGTAATAGCACGTATAACTACGTAAAGTCTTCTGTTTGGTACTCAAGAAATTTCAAACACTTCTCATAAGTTACTCTCCAGGAAAATATAGTGGATTTTGTACACAGAGCTCTTTTTTAAGACTGAATTATAGTATTTTCTCCTTTTTTTTTCCTGAAAAATGGAAAAAAAAACCCAACCAAAAACCAGATTTCATTTTAAAGAATGTTCCTTTGGATAGTGTTTTATATCACTTTTTGAAGAGTATTCAAATTTTTTTCTAAACAAATACCTATTTTTTTAAATTACTTTGAATGTTTGAAGGATTTGGTCAGAAAAATAAGAGGCTCTTAAAAATAAGAGCACTGTGGTTGTTTTACTGGAAGCCTAACACCCAAGTTAACTTAAATTTAAGAGAAAGTCTAGATTTTACAACTTTCAGGTAGGTTTTCCATAGTTGAAGGAAGAGAAAAAGGCCTTTGGTGCCCTTCTTTATATTGTGTTTCTTTCAGTTCTTGAAAAATAGTTGAAAACTAATTTAGAGCCAGACATTAGCTCTGTGTGTATTGGTGATAATGAAATATTACAAGGCAGATTTAAATATAAATTATGTATGTTTCTAATAGCTTTCTCATTTGTTATGCCTGATGTTTGAATATTGCCTCATCTTTTTCCTCAGCAAGCATTCTGAATTAATAGCAGTTTATTTTTTCTATTCTTGGTTATTGAACTATTTTCAAAACTTCTTTTTGGGCCAGGTCAAACATTTTCATTAACTATTTATATGAATCTCAGAGACTAAATGCAGAGAATGTTACATTACAATACAAAAAGTTATTGAGTGATTGCAAAGCCTGTGTACATATGTCTGTATTCATATTTTGGTATGAATCTGACTTTAACTCTGATTTTCCTGCAAGAAAATTCATGTAATCTAGTTCAATTCTGTTTATATTTAGAAGCAGTTAGACTGATTTGTGTGAATAGCATCATAGGGGGTACTAAGTACCAGAGGTCAGGCTAGGTTTTGTGTCCTCCAAATTTCTCAGTATTTTTTTCTGTGGGTTGTGAAATACTGCCTCATTAGCCTTTCACTGAATAAGAGCTTTGGAAAAGGGGATATATTTTTCTTTATATAGATGAATTTAGTTTTTCAGAAATCATATGTATGTGTACCTAACAAGCTGATATTGAAGATTCTAGGACACAGTTTAATATGTGGTAGTTTATTGAGGCAGACTACTTAAGCAGTTGCAAATGCAAAGCCTAAATTTCCAAAATAGAGTTCCTACAGTCATCATTTGAGCTCTCTAGGTTAGTGGGATAGCTTTTAGTTTTAAACTGTATGTATAATAACTGATGTATGGATAATTTCCTTGTAATTTTGGGATATTTTTTTAAGAATGATACTACTTTAACTTGCATATTGTCACTGTATTGGCTCTGTGTGTCTTTTTATCTTTGCAGGAGAACAAGACAATATCAGTTTAGATGCAAAACAAGTGTCAGAAAAAGCTGATACTGATGTGAAGAGCCAGACAGGGACTAAATCAAAGGATGAAACAGCATCAGAAAATATTTCAGTTTCCAGGGAAACCTGGATTACCTTTGAAGACTTCTGTGTTTGTTTCCAGTAAGGAATAGAGGCTCTGGGTTTTATTCCATACATTGTAGTGGATAACAACGGTAAAATTGAAAACATGACTATATAAAAATTGTATTTTCTTAATAGATCTTCTTTGTATAGCTATCCTGCCTTTCAGGGTGGCTTCAAGGCTACTCTTCAGACCAGATGTACTGTCCCTGTTGACAGTGGGTCTGTAGCTGCAGTCCTGCTCTGTGCCTTGGCTGTGTCCTCCAGAATACAGTGGAGAACACAACGCCAGCTCCATAAAGCAACTGTCAGAGTGCAGCTGGGCTGGAAGATTGTAGGTCAGGGAGTGTTGAGGCCATTAAGTGCCTTTACAAACCATGAGGCACTGGGCAGACACAGTCTGCATTAAAACAACACAATTCTAAAGAAAAAAAATTGTTGAAATCTGTCTCCATCAGCATAGCTTTGCTTGATCAACTAGATGTTTTTTCTCACTCCCCTTTCTATGTAATTCCAAGGCATTTATGCCTCTGAAAACATTTTAAAAAATCTAGTATACGTACAGCATCATATATTCAGCTTTTGCCTTTCAGATTTAAGGACCCTGTTACAATACATATCCTTTAGAGAATCTAAGATTGCTGAGGGAAGTAATTTTATCAGAGAAAACTCACTCAGTTCTTTCCTTGTTTGAATATGTAGCTGAGATGTCTTTGTGAAACTTCTATTTTCATAAATAAGTGTTTAAACTCTACTCACTCTCTTAGGGAATATATATATTTACACCAGCCAGCAGCACGGGAACTTTAGGAATACAAAGTCATAGATCACTTTAGGCCTTGTTAAGATTTCCATGCTACTTTTAGGTATTCCTAGGTCCAGGAAGATAGGACATTCAGGAGAAGAAAAGCACCACAAGCAGTTTAATTTCCTTTAAAAGTCTTGCCCACATTGTGAAATATGAACTTTCTACCTTATTAGCCAAATGTTAAAGTACTGCTGACCTTTTGTAGATCAATATTAATATTAATTAAGGCAAAAAAGAATTTGTCAGTTTCTTATCTCTAAATGAGTGAGAGTTTATTTTCACAATCAACTGATAAAGTAGCTGTTAACCGAGCATCTTGATTGACATTTGAAAAATTTATCCTTCAGAAGAAATTAAGCATCTAAGATTTTAATTTTATCTGTCTGTTCAGTTGAAAGCTTTTCCTTCTCTGTCATGCCTACCTCTCAGATACAGTGAAAATAAGAAGAATGTTCATAGCTCATATCAACTTTGAGACGTAAGGAATATTTTAGTCATTGTAGGAATTGATACATCAGCAGTAGATCAGGATCCCTATAGAGTTTCTGAGTAATCTCAACATTGGTTCAGATCTGATTCCACCCTCAATTAAAGCTGAAGCCATTTATATCTGCCTTGGTGAACCAAAATCAGAAAAAATTCTTGCCAGAAACTATATCGCTTTCTGAAGGTCTGCATACACAGCACAGAATTAAAAAAAAAAACATGAATGATGTATATGAAACAGTCCTTCTTTCAGTTATACTTTGTATAAAACTTCATTACAGTAATTTTCATGTATTTTCATTACATGTATTTTCATGGGTATGGAATTTTTTGAGTGATGTTTGCATGTTACCGTTTATAGATTGAAAATAAGCAAATTAGTGGCCTGACCTCCAACAGAAATGTGAAGAAATGCAGCAAATACATTAATTAATTTCAGCTGCTTTATCTGGACGTTAATTTTATTCACCTTTTTTATAGCTAAAAATTTTGAACCATTTTTGAGAAGTAGCTGTGAGTCTGATTTGTGAAAGTAAAATTAATATCTTGTGCTATGAAATAGACATTTACCTAAACTATGTAATTTATACTGATTATTTTCTTACAGTCATATATATCTTACATTTTAATTTTATATTTTTCTTAGGAATCTGTATGTTTTCCACAAGCCAAATACATATGCTTATAATTATCATAAGACAAGTTTTAAGGTAAATGATTGTATTGTTCCTTTTTTTTTTTCCAAAGTCTTATGTAATTAGATAATACATATATCCTAAAGAATATTGGTAGAGCATGTAGAACTGCTGTTACTGAAAAATAATAATGCATTAAGTTTACTGTAGTCAATACAAATGTGTGTTTGGAAGCAAATATTCAGCATGTGTATGTGTTGAAGAAAAGGAAAAATGCTGTGGAGTGCTACTGCACAATAACAAAAAAATGGCTTATGTAAAGAAAAATGATAGCAAATCAGATCTCCAATCACTCTTTATTTTGATTTAAAACTGCCTTTTAACAATGTGATGTCTAAATTTAATTTAATGATGATTCAGCTACAGAATCTGCTTTTCAATTCTGCTTCATCTTCCCCTGTCACCTGAAACCCAAATTGTGAGTCTGTTTAGTGTAACACTCCATTGTCTCTTTAAATTTCTCTTTAAATGCAAAGTCCTTTTGCTATTTACAGCATCCTCTAGCAGGGATTTAGAACTGCTCTTTAGTTAGATTTGAATAATGGAATTTCTCTAAACCTGCCCTTAGTTCATATCATCAGAAGGTTATTCGACATACTTGAATATCTTGTCCCAGCTCTTATTTTAGAGTTTATCTGAAGTGTAATTGTAGTCTACCAAAATGTAAACTCCAGGCAGGAAGTTAATGTAAAATCCTCTACTGAGAAGGTTAACTACATGGATTATGCTCCATAATTGTAGTACACCCTCAATTTCCCACCTCTCTGTAATCACAAGAAATTTTCCTAATGACTCTGTGATGTACTTTTGTAAGCCATAATCAGCATTAAGTCTATGTAAGCCTGTGTGCTCTTGTGCCAAAAAAAACCCCTCACCCTTTGCTGTAAAACCATTCTAATTTCTAACATTGAAAGAGATGATATATATATAGAATTAGGTAAAATCTGTAGCATGCTTATAAAAGAACATTTTCATGTTATGATGGGAGGATAAAAACACCATAACGAATGGATTTATATAACTCTGGAATATCCAGTAAAACCTGTACTGTAACAGTTCTGAAGAAAGAAGCTCATTCACCATTAGATCTTGAAGAATTACTAGGAATGATAGAATCATTCTATAGTTTCTAATATTGGCATAGGAATAATGTATTAAAGTTGAGAGTGAAAGATGTTGCCCGTATAGAGTTTTGTAGGAGAAAAACCCCTTTATAAGGAACAATCATTCATATCTACAAATTCAAAGAGTACTTATTTCTTTCAAGCTTTCTGTAAGTAATTTAAGTCAGAAAGTTACAGCCAAAACCAATTTTTTTGGTCTTCTCTTAATTGTTTTTTGCCAAGTAAAAGTACTTGCCTTTAGGTACATATGATCAGTATGATGTAGAAGTAGAAATATTCTCATGCAAAAAAAATCTGTTTCCTTTTATCTCTTAACTGAACATTCTTCTACATGCAGCATGACGGTCTGGGCTTAAGTGACATGTCTGAAATTTGGAAGAAGTAGTGACAATTAATTGCTTACTTCCCATATCATAACTAAGGTCACCATATGCAAAATCTTAGTCCTACTTTGTACAAGGCCATTTGGACACCATTCAGTGCAAATGAATGAACAAATATCCATTTTTCTACACAGTCTTCTGATGAGGAAGTCTTCTATTATTTACTTGTGGACAGTCTGATGCCCGTTGAAATCCTGGTTAGCTTTTCTGCATTAGTACACTGGTATGTTACTGAAGGTAAGGCAAAGAGGCAAAAGTATATGTCAATGTTGTGTTTTCCCATTCTTGAATATGTTTGTGCCATTGTGTTTGTCTGTTGTGTACTTGGGCACAGTTTGAGAGTTTAGCAATAGTTTGAAATAGTTAAATTAGTTTTAGGAAATACACTGATATTCAAGCAATACTTCATCATTATTTCATTTTGATGATGAGCATTTTCATGAAAGAATCCCTCCCTTTTCTGTTTATTATGATTTGCTGAAAGCTTTTCATCTGTATATTTCTGGAATGGATTTCCTTGTTTTTCTTGGGGTTTCTTTTCTACAGATTCCATTCTTGCAAGCTGCTTTATGCCTTAGCTGATCTAAATGCATCAAAACCAGCAATATATCCAAAGTATATTTTGGAAATTATTTTTTAAATTGGTAGACAATAACCTCTCAAGTATGTTTATGTTGGCTTTTTCAAGACCTAATAACTGGAATGATTTAAATATTAATTCCCTTGTATCTCAGGAAAACATAGAATGGAGCTCAGGAGAGTTAAGGCATTTTATGGTAGTTGGCTTAGGTTAATCAGATATTTAAACGCTTGACATGGATGTAATTTAATACATCTGGAGTGGAGTAGAGAGAACCAAAAGAAAGCTTAAAAAACCCAAACTGACCATTTTGTTAAAATAATTAAGCTATAAGTGTAAATAAATACAAATTTTTACGGCTATTTACTTCCTTTGCATGTGGACAGAAAGGATTTGTTTGAGTAGCCTTAAGTGACTTGGAAGATGTGTGATGTATACTTCTTACTAACATATTTTATAACCATTATTTTCTAGGAAATAGTATAAATAAGCCCTTTTTTGTACCACCAGTGCATTTTAGGTGACTAGTTTTTATGCTGTGTCGCAAACCCTAAATTAAGACTTTAATGACTGTGAAGTAGCTACAGATTCTGGATAGGTGTGTCTGCATATTATTGTTATTCACCCTCCCCATATTATGTCAGTTGTATTTTGTTTTGTTTTTTTAACCTAGGTACTAAAAAAGAATCTTCAATGGGTGCGCTGAAGGTTGAATATTTCTCCTGGAAATCTGTAACTCCTGGAGAACTTGTGTTAAAGCTGCAGACAGCTGCAACCAAAGCTACTCTGGTAAATTTTCCTGTTGGGTATGTATGAGGCTTCATTTCTGTCCTGACTCTTTAGTTAAAGCTTGAAATGATCATTTACACAGTAACCCAGTAAGAGTTTATTTCTTGAACCTAAGATTTTGGAGTATCAGACTGGATGATAGCTAGAATTTGGTAAGACTGTCAAATTACTGTGAATTTACTAACACTTTTATAAAGATTCTGAGTTCTTTATTCTTACTTAGGAGCATTTAACAAGAAAAATCACACTGACTTGCTAAAAAATAGATTTAAATTCCTACAAATTCCTACTTAAAAGTGTTTCTAACTAGAATGATTTGAAATGTTCCCTGGAGTAGCAAGAAAAATGTAAGAATTAGCATTTTTAGTGGAACTGTAAAAGCATGAAGATTCCATAGGAAGTTTCTATGCTTTGCTTGAAAAAGGATTTAAGAAATATGATAGGAGAAATTCTAAGATAATCCATGAAGTCTTGAATGTCTTACTTCCCATTCACATCGTGCTTAATGGTTTTTTTCTCTTTGCATGTAACTCTAAATATTCAGTGTGGAACATTAGCTGATAAATAAAGAAATAGATGAAAAGCAAGAGCCCTTTATTTTCTGAAAACCATTCCAGAGAAACCAGGAAAATGACATCTTCATGTCTTGTCATAAGCATAATATTCCTCACTAATTCAGTTAGACCTTCTGTTTTCCCAAAGAGAGAAAACCACCAGTTTAATCTCACAGACATGAAACAAAATATGTTCTTAAAAAATTAAGTCAGATGTCAAATAAATAGGCCTAGAAGAAAATACCACAACACTAGCATACTGAAATTAAATCAAAGGTCTTTAATAGTGCTCTTTATTTGTTTTACTTCAGACTAAAACTGGAATAATTATTATGTTTATAGACTACATTCACATCTAGTTCTGCATTCATTTCTTAGTGTAGTTTCTAAAAGTTGTATCTCTCTGTACTGTAGGGAGGCCAAAAATATGTATCTTTTTGCACCTGTAAATTTCAAAGCTAACAGAGATACAATCATCTTGCATTTAAAAGCTTCCCACCTTTGATTCTCTTTGCTCCAGTCAGAGACAGGAGGCTTTCAGCCAGATTTAATTTACCATAGGTGTGAGAGACAAATGGGATGATTGAACCCTTCCCCATTTCATTCCAAAAGAGAAGTCACTTGGTAAGCATGGAAGGCGTTCTCTTCCCACTGTCTGTTAGTGGCCAAAGGGCATTTAAATTTCAGTTGAAAGAAGATATAATTAAAAACTACCAGTGTGCCTGGAGGGCATTAACTCTCCTTTCCTACTCTCACTGCTGGACCTCTGGTTAGCACTTTGAAGCTGTGGCCTGGGTAAGTTTCTTCACCTAAATACAATTCTGACAATGATATTACCAAATGTGTGAAAGGAAAAGCTTAAGAATTGCTACAATTAAAAAAAAAAAAAAAGTTAAAAAAGGTTGGTTGGCTGGGTTTTTTTTCTTGATTGTAGGCGACACATCCTGCTCTTCACAGTGACTTGTCCCATAGGGCACCACATCCATCTGTGTACCATGTCACCCTGTGTCTTTGGAGAAGAGGAAGCTGTGATGCCAGCTCTTCAGAAGGTGTGCATAATGACTAATCAAACATTGTGATAAGTTTTTCTGACTACTAATTAAAGCGAATTTGTATTGGATTTCCATTTAGAGTTGTTATATTCAATAGTATAGTATTAATTTTAATATGAAATTGTTAAGGACATTGAAGATATATGTTTCACAGCATAATAGGTACTGGATGCATATTGCAAAAATTATCTTACATAAATATGTAAGTTAAAATTGGGTAGTATTGTGGTTTACATAGAAATGCAGCATAAAATATGAAAAATGCTCTTGTTGAAATACATATATCAAGGTAGCATATAACTCACTCTTTGAGGCATGTCATAAAATACTTGTATAAATATTAATTAATATTAAAAAATAGCTGCCTATTTAAATAAAATCTCACATTGGTGAAGTATGTTTGGTCCCGTGTGATCACTTATTACTCACTGGGTCCCAGAGCAGCTTTTATATGTAAAAAGAGCAATTAAATCAAACACGTTTTCATAGCTGAGATAAGAGGCCCAGGGGAGAAATTACTACAGCTTTTGTTCTTCATTGTTTGTAATCCAGACAGACACCAATGTCATCCATATTTTCAAGGTTTATTTAGCAAGCAGTAGGCCCAAATACTTCTTGAAGTCCCTAAGGGAAGGAACTATATTTTCTAGAGAACATTTGTGCAAAAGCGTTTTAAAAAGTGAGTGTAACAGCAAATTTACACAGCAGTGTAGATTCTGGGTCCTAATAATAGAGCATTGAAACAGCTTGTGCAAATGTATCACATTTATTGTGGTAAATAAGTTGAAATATAAGAAGTTGGGTCATTAAAAATATCTTGTGGCTGTACTATCCCCTTGCCTTCACTTTTTGGATGAAAAACTATTTCTCATCAAGAAAATAAAGCAGAGTTTTATCCTTGGGTTTTCCCTGCACTTCTTTTGAAGCAACTTCTCTGCATGTTGTCATTTGCAGGAAAGCATCCACATTCTTGCACAGAAATCCTGATCAAGATTATTGAGGCTTTAGTTAGCATGTGTTTGATCATTATTTTCAGCAGGATACTAATACTAATTTATCCTTCCATAACAGAAGACGCTGAGCACTTCAGCTGACAGTCTTATTATCACTGCAGCAGAAAGTCTCTATATGGATCGTATTTTTGATTAAATTTCCTAGGACTAATGATACAGGAAAAATAAAATAATGAATAGGTATATCTTATGGTGCCTGTTATTTATTTCACTGGCTAAAATGAGTGAGAATTTGATATGCTTTTTGATATCAGAGACATAATTGATTTTGCAGTTTATAATATTAAGAACAACTGCATGAATTCAGAAAGTTTTGTACTTAATCACAGAAGAAAAGCTTGTATTCTGTCACAGCTCAGAAAGAAAACTAAAGAAAATCTTAAAGCAATCTTTCTAGCAATGGTTGATTTATTCTCTTTCCCCAGGAGAGCGCTCGATTTATAGAACAGGCTACAGCTATCCTGAAAGCTGTTGGAAAAGTGATAAATAATTTCAGCAATAAGGATGAGCTTCCTAAAGCCTTGAAGGAATTAGAAGTAGCTCACTGTCCTCCTGGCCTCCATGATACTAAAATAGCTAAGGAAAATGTCAAGGTGAGCAAATAGTTTTAATGAACACATATCTAAAAGCTACAGAAGCTGGATAAGTGCTTAACATTGTCATTGTCCTCTTCAAAACAATGCCTGTGCACTTAACAAGGACCACCTGCATGCTCAGAATGGGACATTCATTAAAAAGTGTAAACCCAAATGACATAACTTGCAACTGTATGATAATTATTTTCTTTTAAGAAGAAAAATTACAATGTACCCAGAGTAGCACACTCTAAATTGAATCTATTTTTGTCAATCTAGTTTAACATACTTAGGGGCAGAAAGCATGAGCTGTTTTTATATTACAATTTCATTTTGGATTTGGAAGATACTACTTGAAATGCAGAAAAGTCTAATGGTTGCTTTCTGTGTCCAGTGTTGATGGAACAGGAAAATATTATTACAGCTTATATTTCTGAGGGCAGAAATGGGTTCTTTCATTCACAATATTTCAAGTTGCTTTTCTTTGTTTCTTGAAACTACATTATTTAAGTTATTTAACTTTTCTGCTCTGTATGTATGATAAATTAAAGGTATATGATGAAAACATTACACTTTTCTGTAGCTCCCTATGCTATAACTTTCCAACATTATAAAAAGATTGCAATAAAAATTTTTATAGAAGATGCACTAGTTTTATGTGTATGCAAATGTTGATCATATTCCTATAGCTTGACTTTTCTAAAGTCAGTGTTTTATATATTCCAGATCAATTTATTTTCATCAAAGTACTAGAAACCTCATGCAGTTTAGACTGTGAGGTTTAGAAGACTGAATAGAAGAAAGACTTTTAATATTTTTATAATCACTGATATTAAAAATTAGAACAACTAAGCTAGCACTTTTATATATGGGCTTGACACCAGGCTCAAATTCAGCAAAATAACAGAATTAATAAAGAATGAAAGAGGCAATTTACATGCCAAGTTCACCAGGAAAAAAAGATTAGTTTGAACTCAGGAGTGGAAAATACAAATCTGAAATGCATATGCTCATGTGAACTATGTGAAAAACTTTGGGACTTTAAGAAAAACTGAGTAGTTATAAACACACATACCTTAATTTCTCCCCCTCTGTGAAGATCAATGTATAGCTGAAAAAGAATAAAAAGACAAAAATGAGATAAATGAAAGGCACTAAGCTGACAGTGATTCAAGGATGAAAATATGGAAATTATCTGTCTTCAATACAAACAATGAAAAATTGTTCTGATGACAAGAAAGAATCTACTATATTCTTTACTATATTCTATTAGTTTTACCAATTTAAAAATAAAGGATATGATTATTAGTATTAAAATACATTAAGTGTTTCCAGAAAGCAGAAAAATCTGAAACTAAGGGCAATGAAAGAGCAAAATCTTGTCTCTTCCAGTCAGTTGTTACTATATTTTTTGACTCAGATTATGAAACAAGTTCTGTAAAACACACTCTAAAATTCCCATCTACTAGGAGTGGGGGAGGAAAAGACTGGATTTCTGCTCTTTTAAAAGCATCAATATGTTAAAGCATAAAAATAGAGCCAAATCTTCCCATGCTATGGCACCTTCTAATGTGGAAAGCATTCCCATTCAGTTATCAGTCTCTGTTCTGAAACCTCGAGTTTAGAGCTCCCATTGTCATGATAGCAGTTATAATATGTTCTTCTGTCCTCTGGTATGAGGCCATTACCCCCTACACATAAACTACTAGAATATTTCTGGATGATAAACTGACTGTGGAATAAGTCCTATTTTCTTATTTTTATAAGCCAGGTGTGAAACAGGTTTTCTCTCTATTGTCTCAAAGTATTGTAGTCCTACAGTTGAGATTAATTTTCAGATACAGTATTTGTTAGAGGAAGTTAAAGACTTCATTTATACATGGGAAGAGAAGAGGGAAACCGTTTTTGAAACAATAATGAGAAGCATAAATCAGTCTTTATAAATGAATGATTTTTGAATGCTTTTCTTCTTTCTGATTTTAGGATTTCAATAATGCATTTTGGTATTTGATCAAATATGTGGCAGACAGGAAGGATCTTTGCAGATATAAATTTGCCTTCAGGTCCTTCACTTTGAATTTTCAAGACATTGATATTTCTGGGGATGACACTGTGTTTTCAGGTAATGTATTGATGTTGCACATCACTGTAAATATTCTTATTTTCAGGGACGCCAACTCTTCTCTGGTCTTGTTTTTTCTTGCTTAAGTAGACACAGTTAATTTTTAAGCCTAAGACTTTAACTGTTGACAGCACATCTGAGGCTCATCTCAGAACAGAAATGATCCTGGGTTTTTTTGTTCCAGAAAGTCTGTTTACCCTTTGTTAATTTATAAAACTGCCCTTTGTTTTCTTTGGGTTGCATTTGTCAATATTGACAAGAATTAACAAACATCTGCATTTTTTATCTGATGTACTGCACTTCAACACTTTTGTTCAAAGTATCATCTGAGAAGACCTTAAATGCATATATTTACAAAATCAGAGTCAAGGAAGACTCAAGTTAGTACCTTCATTGAAAGTTCAACTATTTCTTAGTGATGGGTTGAGAGGATTTTGTTTGTTTTTTTGGGGAGGGGTATTTTGATTTTTGTTGGCTTGCTTGCTTGTCCTTTAAGCTTGCTATTTTAGAAATTATTGCATGGCCTGGCTAATTGCCTGGCTAGTCATACCAATATAGTGTGGAACTGGCTACAGCACCATCTGCCTCTTCTCCAGCCTGTGGTCAGGCTGTGCTGTGTACCTGAATGTACTCTGAGAGAAGCCATTGGAAGGCAAAGATCTTTATTAGGAGCAGAGATAGTTCCCTTCCACTGTTTCTTTGCTTTATTTTTTATGCAGGCTGGAGTTTTATGCAGTTAGAATTAAGTTTGCCTGGCAACCGAATATATGGCTCTTTTCCATTTTAGGACTTATTTTTCAGTCTCTGTAACTTTTTTCATATGTTAATGTTAGGATTGAATTTACTAATAAAATACTTATGTATATGGTTTCATATCACAACAGAAAAATGATTTATCTGATTGGTGGGAAGAGACATGGTCACCATTTGAAGACTTTTTATGGGGACTTAGCTTTTCCTTTGTCTATTGTGAACTTACAGAATAAAGTAAGGTCTACTTGGTCAAACAAAATGATACTAACTTCCTTTTGATTATCCAGTTTATTCTGGAAAATAATATAAAAAGCTAAATTAAAATATACACAAATATGTTTACTGACACAGTGTTGTAATACGTTTGTCCTTTTAAGAAAGCAATCTCTTTATAATTTATAAGCAGTGTCTTTACTGGGAGCTTTCCTCTGAATCTCTTGTCTTCTGAAGGTTATTCTTCTGTGAGACATCAGGTATTTTTCAGAGAATTTCATCCTGTGACAAGAGTATGTTACAAGGGTCAGCATATTGACATTTATCACACCACTTGAAGTAAACAACACCTGTCACATTTGTTTAAAGATGACTGTGCTACTGATTTCTGTATCCTAAAAAAAACCCCTTAAACACTTGTCAGCTTTAGAAGACTTTTTAAAAATAGATTTGAATAATTAGCACAGTTGACAGGTTGTAGCAAAGATCTCTTATAAATTACTAAAGTACGAGATCCACTGTGACAGAATATTTTTTAAGAGTTGGGCAGTGAATCAAAAAAGTGGAATAAATAATGGAGAAAGAAAGTTCTGCTTCAGTTTTGTTTCCTCCAGTGTCCTACATAATTCTTTGCTTTTCTAGAATTAAATTACAAGAGATCCCTATTGGACTGGAAAGGTAATTGTTTCGCTTTGGTTTCATTGACATTTTTTGACCTTTATTGATGTTTTGCCCTGCTTAATAAAGGTTGCTTTGGAGTAAATACATGCTTTTGTACAGGTTCCATCCAGAACCTTAAAGAAATAAAGCATAAACCAAGTGAAATGTCAGAGAAACAGAGGTAGATAGCAGGAAAAACCCGTTGAAAACTGCATTGTAGAAAGGCCTAGAAGGACTGGCCTCAGCTGATTGCCCTGGCCCACATTAGCACTTCTGTATTTTTGGGTTAGTTGCTCAAATCTTATCAAGAAATGATGAGGTTGTAACCCTTTAGAACCTAAGAGACATCAGTGTAAACTACCATACAGATGAATGAGATTTTTTTTGTCATCTGTGTCTGCCAGTATATCAGGTCAAATCTGTGCCTTTTTTGAAACAGCACCTCCATTCTATATTGGCCATATTTATTTTGCACTCTGTGCTGAATTAATCTCAAAATTTAACACAGGCAAAGATATGACTTACTGCAGTTAGTGGTCATGCCTGCTAAGGTTTCTGAGAAGCCATCCTGAAAATGATCTAGTCATATTTATTTGACTGCAAAGTGTCATCTATCCCCGTGGAGTAATTAGCAGAAGAGCCACAAGAAACAAGTGGAAGCCATGCCATGTGAACATAGGAAAAAAGGATGGGAAGTGTCTGAAGCTGAGTGCTTCACCATGGTATCTGTTGTATCCTGGAAAGAGAGTGAATAAAGGAGCCCTGCAGAGCTTTGGGCAGTCATGAGGTACTGAATTTACACAGGTATGTGATGCTTCCTGGGAAAGGAAGCATATCAGGATGGTGTTACACAAGAGGCAGTGTTGGTAGTTCAACACTGCCTGCCTGCTCTCTGTTGCATGTGTTCTTTGTTTACCTTGTCCTGGTTTCATTGGGCCCAATAATGAGCCAGTGAAGCCAGTGAAAGTCTGTGGCACTTATTTTCAAGAGTCTCAAACTCTTGACAGTCATTTAGGCACATTACAGGGGCTGCATTTCTTTCTCATGGATAAATTCCAGCTTTGAAGTTGGAAGTGGAGTGCCTTTTGTGTACAGTTCTCTTAAAACCTTTTGGTCTGAAATCTCATCTAGAAGTTGACCTGTACTCCATAAGCTTATCTCAACTGTGACACTGTATTTAGGAAGTCCTGCTCAGTTCTTTTTCAGGATAAGCTTCTCTCTCCTCCAGAAACATAGGTTAAGATGACTGATTATACAGTTGTGTTATCTTGTGTGACTGAAAAGAGAATTCTGAACATTTGTTTCTTCTTGCACTTTGGATTTGAACTTGAGTTCCAGTAAGGGTGAGGGATATTATTTTTTGAGGGATATTTATTTGTTTGAATATGTAAAGTGCCTCTTGAGCATGCAAAACACTCCTTTTTCAAAAAAAAAATCATTCCTACATTGCCTCCCGGAAAACTGCAGTGATTTTATGGTGAACAGTGTATTACGAGGCTGCTTTGAAAGCTTCAGTTTTATTATTAGCATGGTGTCTTCTGATTAACAGCTAAGGCTTGTCAGAGATTTTTGTCAAACCTGTTTTCAATCATATTGTCAAATTTGAAACATCCATTAGTTCAATATTGATGGATTTAGAGCATTCACTAGTTCGAGATTGATTGATTCAAAACATTTCACAGTATACATTTCTCTTGTAAAAAAAGTATTACGAAATGTTAAGAAAAAAATAAAGTCTTGAAAGATCAGAATATTTAATTTAGACATCATTATTTTGCCTTAAATGTTGCAAAGAAAAATATTTTTGTTCTTATGACATTGTATAAAAAATTAGATCAAAAAAGAACCTCCTGAGGAATATAAATTTTAGGAAGATATGCTCATAATTTTTGGGGTTTGGCCCAATCTGCGGTAACTTTTGACAGTTTGTATAAACAGAATTGATTTCTGTGTGACAGTCCATACATGTTTTTATATGTGTTTTCAGAAACAGTTTAACATTTAACTAACTTACTCTATGTCCATATATTCTTTATCCTCATAAATGAAATGTTTTATTTCATTCAGAGGTATAGGTATTTATTTCTAGTTATGGAGTCCACTTGACATCCTCAGTGGATGAAGTTTTCAGCTGGTTCACAAGGAAATGCCACACCAATACTTTATGTATTTACTTTTCTATGTTATTGATTCCTGCTCCCCGTTAGGATATTCTTACCTATTAGGTCAAACTGTGTATATGTGTGTTCATATATATACAACTGTTACTTTATAATACATTATTTTGCCTTATATGAGGAACGTAGGCTCTGCAGCAGCACTCATTCTTCTGAGCCAAAGCAGGAGCTGAAATTTGAAGTCTGTTTCCCTTCCATGAAAATGATGATTAGTGGGGTCAGAAGTCATCTTGCCACTGGGTTATTTAATTGTAAAATAGACAAGTTTGTAGATTGAATAAATATTTTGAAATGTGTTACAGTGGTGAATGAACGGGAGAGCCAAACCTTTCCAGAGGTGCACAGACAGGACACATCTTAGAATATGTTAAATTCTAGCTGGATATTAGGAAAATATTTTCACCATGAGGCTAGTGAAAAATTGGAAAAGGATGCCCACTTAAATTATGGAGTCTCCATGGTTATGGGCATTAAAAAATGGACTGGACATTTATTCAAGAGCAGCAGCAACCTGTTCTAAATTCCTCCAGCTTTGGATTTGGGATTGGACAAGATGACCTTCAGTGGTCCACTCGAGTCCGTATTATTCTGTGATTGATTATATGCTTCTGTTTTATAAAAGTAGTTGTGCCATTCATATTGTTGAGTTCTAATCTTATTTCTATTGAAGTGGGCTTCTGTAATTTTTCAGTCTCCAAGCATTAAAGAGGCTTTCTAGGGTTTGGAAACGCAATACTGATGAGAAATTATGGTTGCAGAACACAGCCAGATTTAGCAATATTGAGTAAAAATGATTGGATTGAAATGTGTGATCAGCCTGATGAAAACAGTGTCTTAAGATAGTTTGTTTGCCTTGTTGTCTACATTTTTCAAGCAGATTCCTCTCCTCCTTTTCATTTGTTGGTACTTCCTTTTACAGCACTGTTTCCTTCCTATCATGCTGTCTTGCTCCCTTTCTTCCATATATGTGTAATTCCAAACTACTCCCCTGGCACTGGCCCCTTGCAGTATTGCTCCCCACACCCTTCCTTAAGTCCTTGTGCTGATGGTTCCCAGGATGCTATTTTCTAGGCAAGAATACCTTCAAAGAGCTCATTGCTAATCTGTCAGAACCCACTAATTTCTGTTCCACTTCAAAACTCCTTGGTAACATAAACTCAGTCAGATAAATGAACTCTCCCTTTATCATAGATCTTACCTTTATTCTATGGCTCCTTTGCAAAGGCTAAACAAAATGTTTTGAACATTGATGTTGAAATCATTACTTAATAAAATTATCAGATTGAGAAACAGAAGTACTTAAAGTCTTGTGAAGCTCTTTTAAGCTGTGTTCAGAGTCAGGCTTTGGTGTATGAAATCCTCTTGGTTCATGTTTGGAAGAACATTTTGAAATTACAATAGGAGACGTGATTTTTAAAAATGTCCTGCAATAGCTGTCCATTAAGAAAAAAATTAAATTATGTGATGTTTGTTATTAGCAAAATAGCTGACATTTTGACTTTATGTAATTATACAGTATATTTTCTCCAATTTATGATAAAAACAAAATTTCAAGAGTGATATTTTCATCATAAAAGTTTTACGCTTGAAATCACTTTTTTACTGTTTTGTGGTGGTTTTTTTGTTTTTAAATTTATTACAGGCAGTACATCCAGCCTTGTTGATCTTACTCATTCTACCATTCCTTCAGAGAGCAGTGAGGAGAAATCCCATAGTAATTGGGAGAATCGAACTCCCACATCTGAAGAAGAAGCAGCAGCTCTTAAAATTCAAGCCATCTGGAGAGGGACCTATATTAGGAAAATACTGAAGAGCAGAGAACCAGGTGTGTAATTTAAAAATGCCTTTCAAAAACGTTTCATACTTCATTTTATTCAAATCTTCAATGTAAAGAGTTTTTTACTAATTAATATCTAAGTTAAATTAACCAAAATTAATTAAATAGAAGTTACAGTTCCCTTAAGTACACCTAACCACTCAGCACATATCGTACTGAAAGTATCTTAATGATACACCCCCCTAGATTTGCATAGATACCAAACCAGAATTTACTTTAACGTAGATTTAGGTCAGACCTGGGCTAAATGTTAGGGATTTTTTTTCTGGAAATATAAAGGAGATAATACAAGAACCTAAGCATCATATAATGAGTAGTCAGTGGGACAGACACAAGATCAAAGTCCGATGCTGTCTTCCAAAGATGCTGTGCTGATATTATCCTTCATTCTTGTGCATATAGATAGAGGAATCTTGCATAGCAGTTCAGGACTTGTAGCACATTTCCTATTCAGCAGTTCTATTTTCTCAGCTGGAATACTGTGTCCAAGTGTAGTACCCACAGTCCAGAAAGAAAGATAATAACCTTAGAATTCTGAGTAGAGTTGTAAAGTTTGGGATTAGATAGGGGCCTTGTACTTACAGGTTGTTGGTTTGTAATTTCAGAAAGACCAGATAAGAAAAGACTTGGCTATAACCTTTAAGTACCCACATACTTAGGTATGGAAAGGAATTTGATAGCAACACTATCTTTCGGCTGATATCCAAAGGGTTATCAAGAAGATCTTTAGTCTGAGATTCAAAGTTTGTGGCTTGAATCTGGACACATGCAAGTTAGAAAGAAGTTATTTTTAAAAGGCTAAGGTATCTATTGGAATAAACCAAGATTTGTATTGTACTGCTGAAGACTTTAATATCAATATAGTCTTCATCTGTATTCCATGTATAGAAGCAGACACCTTGAGATGACAACACATCCTGTTATGTGAGATATCCAACATGGGTAGGATGAATTATCCATTAGAACTGCCCAATTCTTTTCATGTTAGCTGCACAGATAGTTTAGGCACATCCCTACCCCTTCCTGGTATCTGCAGATGAAAGTTGCTGGGAGCTAAATAGCCTATTCTCTGAGGACAGAGTGCCACATATCACTACAACATGTTGCAGTGAAAAAACTGTAAATTGGAGAAAATATTGATCACATCCTTTTCGCAGTTGTAGAAGTCCTAAAAAGTACAAAGATGATGATGAATGGAATATACTCTGTCAAAGGAAAAACAATTTTCAGCTTAGTGAGACTTCTGTAAAACTCCAAATAAATAAGGCAATTTACTTGTGCAAGTGGCATTTTTCAAAAGTGTTTGGCAGGTGTAAATTTAGAACAATAGTAAAATTGGGTGTTATATTTTCTAACTCATTTATTATCTCTAGGTACTAAAGAAAATGCTGACGTTGAAGAAATTTTGAAAGACCTATGGACTATGTTTGAGTTAAATTTTGAAGAGTATGCTGTAATGTTGTTAAGGTAATCATGCAATAAATCAAACTGGTTTATTTCAGGCAGTTATAAACTTTTGTTTCACAAAATAAATATGATAAGAACATTATTAGTGCCAAAATTATAAAAGCCTGATGGAATGATGAAATGTTTTTTACTAAATATATGCTGTGCTTTATTCTGTGTACCCTACATGAGTAAAATCTAATTTTTAGATATGTTACTGATTTTTTTTCCTACAGCTTGAGCTAAAATATTACCTTTTTATGTATTTAATTTTTGAGCATTTGGTAGGCAGCTCCATAAGTATAGATCTGATACTAATTCCTTAGTTAAGCATTTGATTGAAAGAAAGTTTTTGATTTATGCTATCTGTTAAGCAATCATGGGTGACAGTAGAAAGGAGATAGCTTTACTCTTTATTTGTACCCAGTTTATCATCTCAACAGGGGACATTTTTGTTGCACTTGCTTGAAGGAAAGTAGATGTATTTCTAGGTAGTAGAAATGTAGTAGGTGTGTTTCTATGCTTTCCCTGATATTGTGTTACAGCTTTTGGAAAGATAGCTATTCTAATTCTGAAAGTGTTCATTAAGTAATTTTCAAGCGTAACACTCTTTGGGGATCACATATTTCCTCAAAAACCTCTCTGCAAGTGTTCACACAACTGATCTAGCAGTAAATCAGTTCTTCCAGGGGTGAGGAGTGAAAACTGGCAATAATTACTGCCTGTGGATATAAATCCTCACTCCTTATAACCAGCAATTTGAGCAACAGTCACAACTGGTATAATTTTATTTCACCTTTTAGTGTTTCTAACCTTGTAAAGCCTGTGTACATTGATGGGATCAGCACTTTGCAACCACAGCCTTGTTCCAAATATTAGCCATCCATTTTAGATTTGCAGCATTTCTACATCAGCAAAGATGAGATGCAGTTTCTAGTCTGACTGCAGACTTCTAAAACTTATGGGATTCAAAGGCATTGTCCTGAGGGATTCATTTGAGTGTTAAAATCATGTTAATGTGCATGTGCCTAATATTTTTTTCCAGCTGACAGATTTCCATATAACATAACAATCTAACACCTTGGCCAATAGGTTTTGCTTTTATTCCTTTGTTGTTTGAAAATGTTTTAAAACTAAATAAAGGGATTTTAATCTCCTAATGATTCCACAGGTTTAAGATGACAACTTATAGAAGGTGAAGTAATGCTAAGTGACATTTACTAAAAAAAAAATAAGAAAAAGAAAGAGATAAAGTTTTGTAAAAGCCATAACATCTTGAGATATTAGAAGCAGCTGTTGTCACAGATAGACTGATGGATAGAAATATGTGTATATATTTGCCATGAGGTCTGAAAGAACTGATCTCACCATGATTTTTTTTTATTTAAGAGTGAACAACTAGAGAAACATTACTAACACATTTTATATTGTTTTACATTCATGCACAAAGTAGTGTTCTTCATGATCAGCATAAGTAAAAGTCACTATATATAGATGCCATCCTGATTAGACTGAAGACTTTATCTTGTATTTTGCTTTCTAGAGAAATGTTTAGAAGAAACTCTAATTCAGCTGAAAAGTTTCCTTGTTATGAAGATGAATGTTGTAAGATGTATTTCACTGACTATGCAGTAACATATTCCCCTCAACCACCAAATGCATGGTTTCTGGTTTTCAGGTGAGTTTCACAGAGTCCTGTACAACTCTTATGGGGAAGTAATATTGATACACTGTGGTTTTTCCCTAACTTGCTTTAAAATCTTCTTATCTGTCTGCTTTCCTTTAATTCTTACATGTACTTGTTCTGGCTTTGGCTGGAGCAGAGTTCCTTTTCTTCTTCATTTCTTCATTTCTTCATTTTCTTACTGGTAGCTGGTAGAGTGCTGTGTATTTGGATTTAGTGTGATAATAACATTGATAACACACTGATGTTTTGGTTGTTGAGTGCTTACCCCAAGTCAAGGACTTTTTTCAGTGTCTCACACTCTGCCAGTGAGGAGATGCACAAAAATCTGGGAGGAAGCACAGGCAGGACAGCTGTCCTGAAGTTGGCCAAAGGGATGTTTCATACCTGAGAATATCATGTTCAGTATATAAATTGGGGGAGGATTATCTGGAAGGGGGCTGATCACTGCTCAGGAAAAGACTGGGCATTGGTCAGTGGGTGGCAACCGATTGTATTGAGCATCATTTGTTTCTCTTGGGTTCTGTTACTCTCCTTTTCCTAATGATTAAAAATATTAATACTATTGGAATATTTATTGGTATATTTCGTTTTTGTTGTTAAACTCTTCTTAACACATGAGATTTATATTTTCTTTCTGATTCTTTCCCTCAGATGGGTTGGGTGTGGGAAGTGAGTGAACAGCTGCATAGTACTTTATTGCTGGCTGGGCTGGGCTTAAACCATGGCAATATTTTTTTGCTTTGTGTCACACATACACTTTTATTTGGGAAAATAATTTTGATATAATTTAATTTTTTTTAGAGAAACATTTATTGTCCCAGAAGAGATGCTTATATTGACAAAGGTGTTTACCACTATCCCTTCCTGTAGACTTCATGTTCTTGATAATGACACACAGGAGGAAATGCCACATGCCTTTTTCAAAGTGGCATCTCAGGTTTATCCCAAAAATCAGGTAAATGCAAGAAGCTGTTGTGAAAAGTATAATTTTAACAATAATAACAAATGCCCAAATTCTGTGGAGATTTTTGGATATGTCATAGTGTTCTACTTAAAAGCACACCCTTATTTATCAGCAAGTTTGAACAGAGACCATCACTGATCTACTTCCGTGCTGAACATTTATTAGTGAACCTTTGATTATTCTCTCCTCTGTACTCTTTCCAGCTGCTGTTGTGTTGGGTTTTTTTCCTGTTTATCATGCATAACACTGAGCACAGTAAACTTTGTACCAATGTTTAACTTGTGACCATAAAAAGTTTGAATAAGGACTGATAAGGGTACATCTTTTCCTCCCATGGATACAACACAGTAGCCTCAATGATTCTGTCAATTACTAATGAAAATGGCTCTACTCATTGGATTCCTGCTCTTCCCTATTGAAAAAGGCCTCTCTTAAAACTGCATTTTTACTGTTTGCTAAACTATTTATATTTTGTAACATTAAATGTAAATAGCAGTAAAGAGTGATTTTTAGAGTATTAAAACAGAATTATGCAGGCATGCTGTATTTTTCTACTTGTTCTTATTGCACTTTTCAATCACTGAGCTCCTGAGTTCCTCAGTAAAAATATAACCTTATACTCTACAATTTAGCTTGTTTCTTCCTATTCCCAAATAGTTATTGTTTCAGTGGACCTGCACAAGCTTTTGAAAGCTCTATTGATACTTTGACAAGGCGTTTTGCAAAGAGTAAACACAGAATACAATGGTATTATTTTAATCTGTTACATTTTTTTAGTGACAGTATTTTGTAAAAAATAGTCAACAATGTAATACATCACACAAGAAATTATACAGTATGCCTGAATTCTTAAATGTCAGTATTATTACATAAAAAGGTTTTTTTTAAAAAAAATACACCCACCAGTTCTGCTTTCAAACTATGACTCAGCAGTTTACAACAGAGATAAAAAAGAATCCTGTCAACAGATACTGTTACTCTGCTGCAGAAACACTCCTGGAACACATTAAAGTTCATTTCAGAATGATTGACAATGAAGATAAAATCTGTACACTAGCAGTAAAGTCTGTCTTCTTTTTGCAGACATTACAGCCTAGATGGAAACTGGCTATTTGGATTTCTTTGAGTTGCATTAAATTTTCTTCTTTTGTGTGCTTGTATCCCTTTTATTGGATATAGTTAAATTTGTTTTAGTTCTTGATTTTTTTTTTTTTTAATTCTACTCTCTTTATTATTCACAAGTCTTTTGAACAGATTGTAGAAAAGGATAGAGATAAGCACTCAAGCTTCAGCTGACCTAGATAGATAAGAGTTTAAGAAATCATCACTACCACCATATTTAGTCTATAAAATAAGAGTCTATTTGAGCAAGGACACTGCTCAGTTATTTTTCTTGACTAGTCATGGAAGGATGTAAGGGATTCGTCTTCCTTTGCCATAAAGTTAATTTGGGTGGTATATTAGAAAACAATCCTTTCTGATTGTAGAGACAGTGAATTGTAACAAGATATATCAGTAAGTAATGAAATCTCTTGAAGGTTTTTTAAGAAAGAGGCATAAATTTAATGGGGTTGCATTGCATGTTGAGATCTATTTTGTTATTTCTCAGTAGTGACTTGATCTTCCTACCAGACACAAAATTCATTCATTGTGCTTTCTAATTGCTTTCTAGTATTCAGAAAGTGCTCATTCAGACAAACTTTTGGTCCTAAGTCTAAATTTTCTGAATATTTTTAATGAAGGTTAAGATTGTATAACTTTATACATAGGCATACAAGAGAAATTGTTCTTCTCATGCATCCCATGCTGTCAGAAAGCATTTGAATATCTGGCTAAATCCTTCTCCATTTCCAGGTGTACTTGATAAGAACAAATGGACCTCTGCCTCTGTGCTTAACTAAATGTCTAAATAAGTGCGTTCTCCTGAATAACAATGCTGAGTGGTTGCTATTACCTTGTGGTGACTAAAGATTGCAAAGTGCCTTACAGCTACCATTGCACAAATTGGAATAATGAATAATTTACTTTACTTTCATTCTAAATATTCAGTATTCCTGGAGCTACAGCCCTGAATTATTGGATAGTCCTGAAATCACAACCCTATGTATTATAAGGATTTTTCAACAAAGCTGTTTTTGCTGGTAAATGCTGATTTCTTTAAATGGAATTTAGAAGAGGACTGAAAGAAATAAAGACTTTCAAACAATTTTCATTTGGACTATTTCTTGGGTGGAACATGAAATTTTAATATTTGAAATAGGGAGATAGTAGAGCTAATTAGACTACATGAAGAAGGGACTTAATTCTGATTTCCCCTGCAACATTACAAGTGGCTATTTCACTACTTATATCCCTTTTTCCTGCCCCTGCTGTTCAACTAATCACATTCATATTACCTTCATTTTCATAAATACAAATTAATCAAAGTTTGAAACTTTTTATATTGGATCCTGGCTCCTCATATTCCTATTCTCAGGATCCACAAAGAGCACCTAAATCTGCATCAGCTTTATTAATTGTGTTGCATTTTTTATTATTTTTAACTTGAATTTTCTACTACTAGAAATATTTTTTTCTTAAATCAATATCTTCATAAAAATAAGATTAATATCTTGTAATTTCATGCTGTATCTGCAGTGGCATTATTAAATTAGGGTAAATGTTAATTTAACCTCAGATTTGATGACCGAAGTAATCTCTAAACTTCTGTGCAGCAAACTCATCCCCACTACTTTCACACTGCCTAAGCATGAAGAAGCATTTTAAATCATCAAATAATTTGGTTGCAAAGTGACTTTAGGACTTTGGTTATATCTGCCCCTAAAAACATCTACCAGCTTTCCAGTTAGATGAAATTGGATTTAACTTGTTATGTAACTTTTTGCCAAATATAATTGCTAAAATAAGAGATAAGTTAGAATAGACTGGATAAGCAAGAATAAGATCCTTGCTGATGAAGGATATCTTATTATATTAATAAGTATAATGGACAAAAAGTGTGTTGCACGTAGTCACAGAGTGCCTTTTGAGCAGTGTTATTGCCAGATAAAAATGAGTTGGTTTTCCCTTTCAGAAAGGATACACTTTTGTGGCTGAAGCACACACTGGTGACCATCATGTGGCAGGTGGAAAATGGATTCTCCGCTTCATCAGCTCCAATAGTGCCCTTCCGTTCCTCTCTCGTGAGGCTGTAAATCATAACTTTTCTACTCAACAATTTAAGGAGTATTACATACCCAACAAGGAGTTCCTAATGTTTAGGTAAATATTGAGAGAAGAATGAATAAATTCTGGGTTTTGTATCATCATCCCTACCAGCAAGCTGTGTTCTTTCCTCTTCCTTAGAAGGGGAGAATATTGATGCAAATTGCTAAATTTTGTGGGCTATTAAATTAACATTTGATTAGTGAAAGTGTTATTTGTGAAATATTGCCACAGCTTAGTGAAGAACAGGTGTGAAGTACACAGACTATAACTTTAAAATCAAAATTCAGTATTTTGCATTTCTGTGAGCTCAGTCTTATCCATATGCCAATTACCGAAATTCCATAGTACTTTTGAGGAATGTGTATTAAAATCAAGATTTTGCAGGTGAGAGGAGACAAAGTTTGGGGGTTTTTTTCAGCTCTTGGGATAAAGCTTTAATTAATACAGGATTAAAACAATTTTTTCCCCAATATATCAGACCAATTTCCATCTTGAAGTATTGGCAGAAAAATTATATATGTTTTATTTTAGCTGAAATTTTTAGAAGAATATATTTAACAGACATGTGATTTAGTTTTTATTAATATTTTTTTTATTGATTAAATTTCATTAAAATCCCTTCTGAGTTCAGAAATTACTGTTACTAAATTGCAATACTGAAGTTTTTACACAAAGAGCTACACATTGCACTACCACAGGTTCTTAGGGCTGATTAAATGTATATATTTTGAAGGCGAACTCTAAAATATTTTATCCTGATTCCTGAAAGCTTTTTCAATATTTCAAACCAGTGGATTATTCTTGGGATAAAGGTCTCTTTAAGAGTGGGAATCAGTTTCAATATAAACAAAGAAAGCATGTAATGGAAACAAATCAAATGCATTAAAAATTTTTAAGCACTTTTTCTTGATGACTTTCGTTCTTTCCCCCCTTCTGATGTTACCAATCTTTAAAAAATATATATATTTTTAGCTCCAAATGTGCTGAAATCAGGGCAATGGATTTTTTGAGTGTTGTTTCTTTGCTTGTTTGGTGAGATTAATCATAACGATTTGAATTTATGGACAAAAAACATATAATACATAAGGCAATGGGTTACAACATAACAACTATTTGAACAACACAACAATTATTTGAATTTTGTCCTCAGACTCTAATTCAACAAGTTTTTAATGCCACAGTCTTTTAAGATGACCAAAGCAGCTACTGCTATCAAAGGAAATATCCCTACTCTTTTGTAAAATTTTTTTTTTCTTCAGGTACCTTTCACAGAATCACAGAATATGTGGGTTGGAAGAGACCTTCAAGATCATTGGGTCCAACCCAGCCCTAACACCTCAACTAGATCATGGCACCGAGTGCCACATCCAGTCTCTTTTTAAACACATCCAGGGACGGTGACTCCACCTCCCCGGGCAGACTATTGTAATGATACAGTTCCCTAATTTGGCTAATGATGGTCAACAAATAAAAGTACAGGAGGCAGTCAGTTGTCTAATTGGATATTTGATAAGGCAATGAAAATAAAAAAGGAAAAGCTAGACTGCCCTATTTTTCAGCAACAGCACTTGTTTTGTTTGATGATTCACTGCATTAAACTTCACTACAGGAAGCTTAGCGCATCAGACTCTGGGAAAACTGTTGATTTGTAACTCAATTTTAAGTGTTTGCTTTCAGTTCAGCACAATTTAGGTACTTTCCTAAAAAAGAATGATCAAGTATAGTTGGTTATATTGCTATAATTTTTTTTCTTCCTCTTTAGGTATTTTGTAAAAGCCACAGCACCACATACTATTACGTTGCAGGTACAAGCCTCTAAATCAGATGTGTTCATTAAACTACAAGTCCTAGATAATGAGAAGGAAATTAAGAGTGTCATTGGAAAGGGCAATGCAGTCATCCCAGTTTTTCATTTCTGGAGTAATCAATCACTTCTGAGCTCCCAGAGTAAGTATTGTATTCCATATTTGACAATTTTATTCACTGCGGGAAATACATTATTACTGTAACTGTAGTTAATCACAGAAAATATTATTTTCCCCTGCTCTTTTCATTAGTCATTAATTTTACTGTTCAAAACCAATAAGTACAATTGAATGAGGTACATAATTCTCTAGACATATTTCTAACAATGGGCCGTGTAGTACTCAGGTTATTTTAAACAAAAAAAATTAAGTACCATCTGCCTGCCTCCATTGTACTTCTTATACGTAATAGATTTTAGAGGGTAGGGTCATGCCGTCTTCTTCAATAATCTACAGTTGTTCCCCTGTTTTCTACACACCTTACTCCTAAATCAAATTATTTCAATTTTATTTGTGTACTATTTTGAGTTATTCATTATAGTTGTGTTTCAATTTTAAAATTAATTCTTCATAAGAATTACAAGTTTGCTTAAATAAAGCAGATATTGTTTATAAGCTAACAAGTCTGCTACTGTACTCTCCATGGGCACTACTATACATAAGATATGTAAGATATGAAAGACTTCAGTCCTTTTATGAAGACTTCTAAACAATAAATCTTCTGTAGATGTGAGTTTATCTATTTGAGCATATTGAGAACCTGAGGCAAAGACAAATTGTTCAGATACTGGATTATTGCTTTTCTAAAGCCCAAAATAGCATTATATTTCATCTGCTCACCTCCACTATTTTGAACTGTGGAGTTTTCAAACATCTTTTAGCATAATATGCAATATAAAATTCCAATGCTTTATGGGAAAAATAATTAATTTAATCATATTTATGAAACGTCTTGATTTCTGTCTCAACTGCACCTAGTTATTACCAGAAATGTAAAATTTCATCCTATGAAATCCATGCTCTTAAAATGTAATTCATCACATGAAAACGTTAGAGTTCTAAAGGAAGTCATAAGAGATGCTGTCATGATTCTCTCTGAGTTACCAAGATAATCAGTGGCTATTTTTGGTTACTGGTTTTGGAATGTGGAAGAGGACAAGTAAACTTAATAGCAGACTGGTGGGAATAGAAACAGGAAAGTATAAAATAGCTCAGCTTAGGGTCAGCATCACAATAGTAGCAATAGGTTGCCAAGTTACTCTCTGTAAGATGAAGGGGAAACTTCATTTAGGGAGACTGTCTCTTGCAAGGGTCTGAGGACTGAAATAAGTTAAAAGGCACAATCAAGTGACAGAGAAGAGAAATGGGTTCCACCAGATTCTGAAAGGAGAGGATGGGGCAAAATAACTTGAAGTGACGTTTTGTTTTTGCCACTCTACCAGGACACACATGTGAGAACTTAGCAAAATATTCTCAGAAATCAGACACACAAATTCTAGCTCTAATGTGATATGATACAAATAGTTTCTGCTACTTTAAAATTATTTTAATCCACTGTGAATTATTCAGTGAAATATCTGTTACATTAACCTGGTTGAAAATAGGAAGGTTTTTGTATCAGGGCCTATTTAGCAGTGGTAGCCTTAAAATCGTGTTATGATTTTAGGATATGTTTGAAGTTGAAATGAATATTCTGATGCTCTTTAAGTGTGTGTGAGTATATAGACAGTTGCAATTTGGAATGAATGACTGAAGCTGTCACTGTTTTTTGGGTTTTTTTTTTAACTATTACTTATATTTTTACACTACTAGACCAATTGGCCTTAACACTGACATTCTTTTCCTATTAGTATACACCCTGTATATCACAGAGAAGATACTTTGTGTAGAATCTTTCATAGCATCCAAATTAAATGAAAGTATCGTGAAATATACTCAGTGTAACCAATATGATACTACTGTATTTCCCAAACTACTGAATGTCTCTAGGTTCTGTAATGGTTCAATTTATGGCATTGTAAAAACATGTTTCTTTGCTATTGTCAGAAGTGTTTTTATGGCCTGTACAATAACAATATAGAAACACTCAGAAATACTGATGTCAAGCTCAAGTGAAGATTTGTACAACTGGCACTCAATACAACAAGATTCCTTCTGCCAGTATTTCTTTGTTCTCTGAAAAAGTCTGTTTTCTCAGAATAGGAATAATCAGAAAACACTGCTATACCGTTGGCACTAATTATCTTAGTTAAGCCATATACAATCCCTAAATTTGACACTTATTCACTACCGCATACGTTCTGCCTCTCATAGAATTGATCACTCTGTTGCCAGAAGTTCTCTTAAGTGACATTTTGTGCAAGCATCACCAATAAAACATTGTCTCCCATGCCCACCCACAGCCTGTTAATTCACCTCCAGTCACAGCTGCTCTATTAATGTGTTTTACAGCTCAAAAATTACAATAAACCAACTGATTTTGAATATATTTACCTCTTCTGAGATGTAGCAGATGACTTGGACCTTGTACATTTGCTTGACAATAAAGGACTTACATATTGACACACATCGCAATCACAATTTGCTTTGCTGATACAAGCACAGCAGTGGCATAAGCACAGGTGGGCAAGTGAATGCTCATAATCCTTTTATTTTCCAGAGTAACAGGCTGATAAAATCCTGTTAAAAAGTATCAAAATATCTTTCAGATATTTGTTTGAATCTGGAAGCGAGGTAGGCAGAAGTTTCTTCTAGCCAAAACGTAAGAAAACCAAGAGTGACCTACCCATATATTTGTATGTAGTAAGAAAAATAATTTGGTGCTACAGCACCACCTGGTGAGCATTGTGAGAATTATTGGCCGTGTATGTACTTGGGGGAGCTTTTCCAAGTGATCTTTCCTGCAAAGGAAGCAGATCGACTCTTATGGGGATTCCACCATCCTGAGATGAATTATCTTCATGGCAGGATCTTTCTCTGGGAAAATCTATATAGAATTGTTCAATACTCAAGCTCTTCAGGTTTAGGAGAGAGAGAAGAGGAGAATAGCGAGGCATTCATGAAAAACAGTTGTAGCCTAAGAAATCCAACCTCCCTTGAACTCCACCTGTTTTGCTCTGTAGAGGTAAGCTCCTGCAGAGGGCAATGCACATTGCCCAAAGCCCCGACACAACACATCCTGGAGTGGAGCTCACCTCTCTGTTGACTCCAAGGGAGTACATCTACGCGGCCTCACTGCTTTAGTAAATTACCCTTTAGTAAATTACATCCACTGGCCCTTGCTAGCAGTGCTCAGACAGCCACTGAAGATTGTTCTGACTAGAAACCTTTATGCAAATATTGCAAATTGTAACCTAAATGCAATTTATGCAATTAGAAAATGTCTTCATGTAGTTATTCTTTCATCTGGAATACAAATTGTTTCTTTGCAGCAGGTTTTCTTGCAGATGTAGAATATTCAAGATTTGGGTCTTTGGATGTTGTTTCTTATTCATCCAAATGCATTTCTATTGAGTGAAAGCCTCATGATTTTAGCTCCCTCTGGTGAAAGACCTAATAATCTAGCCACTGTGAATTACATCTACTCTCACCTACACAGCATGGGAAGTTAACTGATACCTAGAAAGCTCAGCAGCAGCTGAGTGAGAAACTATTTCACAGTTACAGGCTTGCCTTTTACAAAATAACAGCCATGGAGTTGCAGCACCCTAAAAAATGGTTTAGAAGAAACCAACTATTGTCCGCCTTTGCATTTCTCTCACAGGCCTCCTTGCCACAGGGACAGCCAGAGGGATGGCTCTGGTGCTAAACGTTCTGAATGCAATGCAGAAGAGCAACTCAGAACTTGTGATTAGGAGTTTGAGACCTCTTTAAGAGACCGTCTCTACAAGGTCTTATTTTGATTTCCTGACTTCTATTGCTTTTCTTAGGAACAAGGAAGCACTGGCTTAGGCAGAGGAAAGATTTGACATTTGAAAAGACATTTGGCTTTCCTAAGAAACAGTATTTCTTGGCTCCATTTGAGTTTCTAGGGGCACACCTAACCCGTGATTGGGCATTTATGTTTTGACACACCACCAGTAAATTTTGTTGAATCTGGTCTAATAGGTCTGCCACCTCCTGTGAATTTCCCTGGATGTTTCATCAACATGCATGAAAATGCACATTTTTCTTTCAAAGTGTTGCAATGATGCAGTCTCATCCTTTGTTTATACAATAAACCCTGGGAGGAGTAAAGCCTCTTGTCCTCAATGAAGTCAAAATAATATCTCTTTCCTAGCTGAGGGTCTAGTTGTTGTTAGTGTAACACAAGTTAAGCTGCTTCCCCAGAGTTGTTATTCTTTGTCCTTTTTCAATTTTCTATGAGATGTTCACTTTTAGAATTCTCTTTACTTTCTCTGTAGACACACAGGCAAAAGAATATCACACATTTCAATGGCATTAGAAATGAAAAGAGATTTGTTTTCTGAGTAAATATTTCTGTGACAGCCCTTCTTTAGAACGTTCCAGTTTTCACGGTTTTTCCACATTAACATCTTCCTTAGGTAACAATTATATACATTGATAAAGGATAGATCACAAATAGTTTTATACCTCCTTTAAAGACTAGATTTTTCTTTTTTTTTAGCTCAAGTTAGCTATGATCTTTGTTTCAGGTTGACAGAGATTAGATAAGAGACTTCTATAACGGTATGCATTGCCAGAACTGTGGCCAATGCACCTCTTCCCTTCATCCAATTTTACACAATTAAATTAGCCACAAAGGGATCCCATCATAGGGACCACAAGGCTATCTATGTTTTTGTGAAGTATACAACATGGTGCTGTGGTGGTTAGCACAGGAAAGAAGTATGGGCCTTGAGGGGAAAACTTAAATGCTTTATAAAAGTAACAACAGTCATATATACACAGTCTCAATTTTGTCATTACTCACTTTGAAGATATTTGTGATTTGCATGCAAAATGAAATCAGAGTAGTATTTGGAATAAGCATTATTTTAATTGGAAGCTTTTGTGTATAATCCAGTATGAGAAAATGGACTATGTTTATTCTTTCTGATACTTTCTGGGGGCATCTGTTTACCTCATACCAGTAATTCATAGCATTTCTGGACCTGTTTTTGTCATCTTGCAGCAAAAAGCGTACACTTTGCTGCTGCTACTCAAAGTAGTACAAAGAAGGGATTGGAAACTGGACGATTAAAAAAAGCAAGGCGTCATTCAACAAAGGACAGCAAAACTTCTTCCAAGACAGACCTTGTACACGAAGTCCCACTGATAAGAATACCTGAATCTTTCCTCTTGGAAAACTCTGAAGACAATGTTGGAGGCCCACAACAAGTGAGAGCTTATTAATCGCTGGGATTTGGGAAGGAAAAAAAAAAGCAAACAAACAGTAAAGGGTTATTTGCTAATTCTTTTGGTACATGTGGAGATCTTCTATCCTGGGGCAAGAACAAGGAATCTAAAACAAAGACTGTTGGTACCTTTGAATGAGGTGATGAAAAAAGGATAATGTACATGTATGATTGACTAAATAAGTACAAGATTTCATATCAAGGTGATTTACTCCATCTTCAAGTGTTCTTCATTCGGTAAATCCAGTATAAATATAGCATAACTTTCACATAAAGGTCAAAAATTGCCAGAAATGAAATTAATGTTTTGATGCTTCACTATGAGCTTTCTTTGAGATATGATATTACAGAAGGCCATCTGTAATATTTTGCATAGAGAAACACCTATTTCCAGTCAGCTGCAAGCTTTAGTAACAGACACATAATATCTGCTACTCAAGCCAAGTTTGTCAGAAGCTAATGTCAAACCATGGGTTTTCTTGATGTCATTTAGTATGGTTTGCCTATTTTAGAGAAATTAAGTATACTTTCTAAAACAGTTCTTGTTTTACATCTCCACATGTTTTTCTGCTGTGATTTTTTTCTTGATAGTTGAGTCCAATTGCAACAAAATAACCTAAGAAAACAAAAATTACTGAGAAATAAACTCCAGAGTTGTTCATTTGACTCAGAACCGGCATTAGAATTTTGAAAAACAATTTCCAATTCAGTCTAGACAATGTTTAAAACAGCCCATGGACGCTGTTACCTCTACCTCAAATTAAGGCATTATTGAATGCTAGTACAAGGGCTCAAAGCCCTGTAGTAGGTCTTAAAACCAAAGACAAAAGTCTTTGTTTTAGTACATGGCATACATAGGGAAGTTACATGGAAATCTTACAGGAATGTAGCTCCTTATTGTGTAGCCCAGTTCAGTTTTACTTGATAAACACATGAGTAATTGTTTAATTTCTCAGGAATTAAAATAAGATCTGTGGAATTAACATTAATTTTTTAAGCTTCTTGTGAATGCTGTTATGTGCAAGCTTGTAAATTAATTATGTGTTTTATTTGCTGAGTTCAATAGCTGGCACTTTACTAACCTGCAGGACTTGAATGCTTGCTGTAATTGTTATGACTTCAGCATGTTGCATTTTCTTTCATAGTCTCACCAGTATTCAATAGAGGCATTGGTGTTGCATGATAGTTGGCCTCTTACTGAGAGTGAGTCTTTGTTTGTTGAGGAACTGAAAGAAAAGCAGAAAGATGAAATCAAAGGTAGGTTGATCTAAGTACATATTTAGTCAAATGTATCATGTTACTGTTTTTTTTTTTAAAAAAAAAAAAGTATTGCTCCAAGCAACATTTTTTCACTGCTTGAGTGAAATAACTAGGCAACAAAACGTTTTGTTCTGTAGCTCTTAGAAATGAAGTTTGATTGCATGAATCTACATCTTCAGTTCACAAAATATAAGGAAATCAGAGAATACACTGCAAGAGTCACCTCCTTAGGGCTCAGCTTTAGGTAGAGATCTGGAACAGAAACATGCCTGCTGATAATTTAAGAAAATGCAAGATGGTGGGGAAAGGCCTGGTTTGGGAATTGTATTGCTTCTGTACTGCTAGGAGAAGAATTTAGCAAGAGAGAAGACTAGGAAAGCTCCCAAGTACAGTCTGTATGTCTAAGTCATAAAGGGGACAGAGAAATTACAAAAGGTTTGGGGGTTTTTACAGATTATTGTAGCATCTTCTTAAGAGAGTAAAAACCAATCCCAAGACATATTAAAAGCACTTAGAATCCTAGTCAGTATTCTGTAGATTAGATAAATGTCTTGTATTTGCTGCTTCTTTTATCAGCAAGGTTGACACAAAATTATTTAGATCTTAATTATGTCAAAGTTTATCACTCTGGACCCAAGAGCCTGAGAGAGGCAAGGCTGCTGCCACTGCACATTCCCAGGTCCAACTGTTTGTGAGGCTGAAGATGTAATCGCACCAAGCACGTGCACATAAGACTAACAAAACATCTCAACACGTCTAATATCCCATTGATCACCATTTGTCCCCTCATTCACCTCTGCCCTTCATTGCTTTGATACTACAAGAGTGATTTAAGATCTGGAAACTCAGAAGTGTAACAGGAATCTATTTGGTAGCTGTTCTTATTTTTTTTTTCCAGTTTAAAACACTACAGCTTCCTAGAAACTGAAATGATTGTGACATTTCAAGTGCTGAGGTATAAGGGCATTCATTGTAACTATTTCTTTTCCTAGGGAAGAGCTGCAAATATGTCCTAAAACATGGTGTGTAGATAATCTGCTAATGCCTATGAAACTCTGAATTAGCAACATCAAAATACCTCTACTTATGTGTGTGTATGTGTGTATAAATAAATACATCTACACACACACACCTCCAGCTACACAGATCTCAGACAGACACTCAGAGCACACACACAGCATCAGCTGCCTCATCCTGCTTTTCCTTCTCAAGCTGGAAAGAATGGAAGTCCCCTAGGTGACTGTATATTTCTAAAAAGGTGGATCCTTCCACCAGCTGTACTTGGACACCTACTGTGCCCAGTAGCTTGTCTCTGCATCCCCTACAAGCTCTGAGGCTGCAGCCCTGCTCCAGCTGATGGTGCAGAACATCATGCACATGAAGCTGATTTTCCTGTGCTCCCATCCCTAGGTTCCTGTAGAACCTAAAATATTACTTTCCATCATTCTGTAAATATTCTGTATCATTAATATTAAAGTTTTATAACTCAATTTTTAAAAGAAGCTGTAAAAAGAAATTATTTGCTTCCTTCTATACATATATTTCCTAATACCCCTCAAAAATATTTAGGGTGGTTTGGTTTGTATTTACTAGTGATACGTCTCACTTTTTATTCTATTTATGTATTTCTTTTAAAATGTCTGGTCAAGGGATTTTTTTGTAATTTCTAATAATCTGGACTGAACTTAGAACTTACTTAGCAGCGGTAATTGCTGATGGATATTATTTCATTTCTGGGGTTTGGGATGTATGCAATATTTGAGATCTTTTTGCAGCATTTCTTCAGTTATTATTACGCAACCTTAAAAAGATGTATCTTTTTGATTTACTGTAGTCTCTAATCTGTTTTAGTAGCATCTGAGGAGCTATGTCATGTAGGCTTACAGGCTCGTACACAGCTCACTGCTTGTATTTTGTTGTGTTCTTCACAATATCATCTGTTCTTCCTAGATTGTTCCATTCATTCTCTTAATTTTCCCTGTTAGACTGCTTCTTACAATAGACATCCTGTTACATCCTCTTACCCTTCTGAGTTTGCTACATAGTGACAGCTTGCACTGGACAATATCTTTTTATACAGATTCACAGTGGTCTGTAAAACTGCAGGTCAAAGGAGGTCACTTAATCTCTTAAATTTCTTCACTAGTTCTCAGCTCATATCACTGAACCTTGTCAATGTCATGAGTGTTCTCATGTTGAATTCAAGGCAGCAGTATTCCAGTTCAGAGCTCCATTTCTCCATGCTAAATGATACTCATTTGCAGTCAAACATACTTAAGCTACAGTCAGTGATAACAGCACTTTTTTCTTGGGATTATTTTAAAATAGTGTAATTTTTGTGCCCTCTCATAAATGCTGCCTTTTAAAGTAACCCAAAGCCATTTCACAGTTCTTATTAACTGAGTGATTCTGTTTATGCAAGGATACCAACAGATTGCCTAGGCCACCAACAGAGTTTAAACACAACTTATATCAAAAATTTTAAACACCAATATTCATTTAATACTTAGTGTTTATTTTATGTACCCCTATTAACAGCAATATTTATCTGAAGTGCTTACTATAGTTAAGTATCTTGGGGGAAAGCCAAAACTTTTATTCCTTTTTCTGATTGTGAATTGGTCTTAAATCTGTTTGAAAACTGACCTTTACCAAGTTGTCAAACACAAAATTCATATACTAGTAATGTTGGTGTGTAACCAAAAATACACTGTTTGACCATGTGATTTTTAAAAACACTGCAGTGAGCCAGGTGAAAAATTACTGCAAAAAATTCTCCCCTTTTCAAGTATCCCTTTTTCATGTAAGCCAACAGTGCCATCTGGAGTTAATTTTGTATTAAAGCTAATTTATCATAGCAAAATTTGTGTTAAGATCTACTAAAATATTTTAAACTAAAAGTTTAAGTTTAAAGTTTCCCTTTAAATGAAGACCCATGCTATTATAATATTGATATTTGCCAATATTATAAATACCTATCTAGAACATTTTTGAAGAAAGTAAATTTTCTGCTATATAGATGCCATGATAACTTTGTATTTGTTGATGTTTGTACTTGTAGAAAAAACTGTGTTAGCAAAAGTTACTTTGTGAATGATACTTAGTCATATTTATTATTTATGAAATCTCATTAAATGTTTCATTTAAGAGCCCATTTAGCATTAAAACATTAAAAAGGCATTAGGCAGGAAAACTTAAGTACACAGAAATTAGGAAGTTCCACATAGTTTATTTATACTGTCTTCATTCTTTTCTCTCTTACTTACTCCATTTGTTGGGGTTTTTTTTTTGGTTGGTCTCCTTCTGAGAACTGTTATGGAGCAAGTCTTCAACAGAAAAATACTTTTAAAAATGTAAGCTCAAGATCATAATTCTTTTGAAAAGAGGAACAATTAGCAGACAATCTTGCAACTGCTAGTACCATTTTCAGTTGCTTGACTGTGAGAAAAAAATCATTTTAAGGTTCATTTGGTGTATAGGATTTTCAGCTATTATGTTTTTGGGTTCTTTGGTTGTATTTTTCTTGTAGTAAGATCATAAGTTTTATAGTGCAACTGTCACAACCCTGAGCTGAATCATCACTGTGTGCTGAATGCTGACTGCAGCAGGTATTTTACATGTTGCCTTAAATTAACTTAGGAGTGTAAGCTGATGATGAGAGAGGGCTGTCTATGCAACTGGGAAAGCAGGAGAAGATAGAGTGCTCAGCTCAGGTAGTAGAGGTGGGTTTGAAAAGGCAGGACAGGCAATATGCTTTGGGATATTCCTTTTTATCCTCCAGAGCAGTAAAAGTTTCTCCTACAGGTTTTGTTTTCTCACAGGAGAACTTGCTGGCTCATGCCAAGGAGAGGATTCCATGGGCTGTTTAATGAGATGTTCAGATCTCTCTCTCTCTTTCCCCGTCAGTTTGCCTGTCAGCAGTGGTTAATGACTTGCCTGGTGTTCAGTGAACAAAGAGTTCATAGAGGATACATGATGGTGCTGTAGATCTCTAAGCCACACTCTAACCCCACATTGCTATTGCAACCAGATTATTAGTTTGCTGCTATCCTGGTGTATTTTTTCTGTAACTTTAACGTCTGGGTGAGCCCAACTTTGGAAAAATTTTTGACATTGCCATCTCTCAAGAATCCTTCTGAGGGTCCAGTCAAAGACAGGGAAAGCAACATCTGAACTTCTCAATCTTTTCTTAATGAAATCTGAAAGTCACACATGGGGCAACTAGTAGTCATTACTACCTACTGCTGGGTAATCCCCCTAAATGCTCAGAGCCTATTTCAGATAGCAGGAACATGATATCTTCTCAAAGAAATCTTCAAAAAACTTCTCTGTATTATACCTGTGAATAAGATAGATTCTCTGTAATTTAAATTTCATAAGCCAGGAGTAGCTGTCTATCTTGCCTAAAAAAGATAATTGATATGTCTCAATCTGAAGCTGAATTTCAGCTAGGAATCATTCGGTGCAATTGTTTAACTTTTCATAGATGGGACATCAGACTGGATGATCACTTTGGTCCAATTTGGCATTAGACTAAATGTAGGTTTTGAATAAATATTTGAAGAGCAATAGAAAAGCCAATTTTATAGTTGCCGTCAGCTGTGTGTCATCACTGTCAGCCCATGCGCTGCCCAAGCTTTTCCTGGTGCCACAGAGATATAAAAACTGCCACTGAGAGTTTGTGGTGATTGATGCATAAGCTGTGAGCTGGAATGGCCTTTCACTTTCTATATCATCTGCCTGCCTTTCTTCTTATCATATGCCGTACAAAGCATTTGCCTGGCTTTGCCCTTAGAAAAGCCTCAAGTTGCTACTTGCATCTCCCTTTGAAGCAGAGTGGCCTGCATGCCAAAATGCAGTAATTGCCCCCTCCAGGCATTTCTGGAGGTTGATCCCCAAACTAAGGATACTGCTTGCTCTGCCGAGGGAGTGGGAAGGGCCTGGGGAACATGCACAGTGCAGCACATGGGAGAGCTTGGAGATCTCAACTTAATCTTGCACTAAGCCTTCACATCTGGAGTTAAAGTAGGTTACCTCATTCTAGCCCTGTCATTTCTTATGCTTGTTTGTTCTTTACTAACTTATCAGGGTATGCTATAAATTCAAAGATTCAAAATATTATAATTCAGTCACAAAATATATCTAGAAACCAGACAAAGCTTGTAGTATCCCCTGACATAGAAAATCTTTGACTGAGATCCTTTAGCTAACTACATGGAATGTCTTTCAAGTGTTTGTGTAAACAATAAATAGTTTATCTCTAAAAATTAATAATTCCTTGAATAATGCATGTAGAGCAGCCTGATTTATGGTGCTAGTATGTAATGATGATGTGAAATTAAAGGGAAAACCATTTATGTAATCATTTTATAACTTTGAATTATCATCACTGTTTTATATTTGCATTTCCTGGGGAGTTGTTTTAGTATATTCAGTATTTCTGGAGACCACTTTACTTTTTGCTTTCATTCATTAATATATGTCTTAGCAGCACTGAATCAATTTTAGTTTACACTTTGGTGTAACTGGACATTTTTTAAGTAGTATGAGAAGATAAGAATAATATCATTTCTAGACAAACACATGCACGATGTATGTTGTAATACACTTATATACCATATAATATACATTATATAGCATGTGGAGTTATATGTGAGTTTAAAATATGCTTCTATTTATTTAATATTTACGACTTTATATATCCATATAAACTCAGCCATGACATTGCAGATTTCATCCAAACCTCATTAATTGTCCAGTACAATGATTTGTCCTCAGTAGAAAGAAATTAGAAAAGCACTAAGTGAAAGATATCTTACCTTAAAAGCATTAAGCATCTTATTATTATCATCAGACTGCAAAACAGTCACTCATATCAACTTTTTTCTGAGAGAAGTCCCCTGTTTTACCATATTGGCTAAACCTAGGTTGTCAGCACCTGTCTCAATGTTTCAGGCAATAGGAAGGTGGAAGGGAATGAAGATTTCAGACTCGAGTTTTTAATCTTTCTCATAGTGTTTTGGATTCATCCCTGGTTGTTTCAACTGACACATTCTTTATGCTAATAAAATTATATACTATTACATGCGTTATATATTAACTTATTTTTTTAAAAAATTACATGCAAGCAGTCTTGTTTACAGCTCTTGCCAGCTAAGACATTGCAAAATAACTGTTGCAAATGTCAATTCTCAGTATCATTAATTCAAACATATAGTATACATATGTACTGATAATATAATTAATTTAAAACATTCTCAAATATTTCTGACAATGACAATTTTGCATTTTTTAAATATGCATTGAGTCTCACACTTTTTTCTTTGCCTTAACTTCCTTGCATTTTGTGGAGTGTATCTACATTCTCTGTTCTAGACAGTCTTAGGATGTGAGATAATGAGAATATTGACTTTACCTGTTTTGAGCATCCTACCTTCCTGGTGTATAACAAACACTGACAGAAATTGTATGAGACTGTATAAGGCAAGTGAGAGTCATGCTGTGATTCTGCAGGCTGTGCATTGCAGTCTTTATACTGACCCACACACAGAGCAGCAATGCAGTGACTGCTGGCAGGCACCATGGAAAACTCTCAGTTAAGCCCCAGGTAAAGTGCTATCTAGGAGCGATAAGGCTGTCACAAAATGTTCACCTTGTAAGTATGTTTTTAAAAGTAGTTTGGTCCTTATATTCTTTCTTGGTCGTACTTGAAAGTGTCAACTAATTAACTGGCTTTCCTTTGTCTCTCTGTATGGCTGTCTTGTGCTGTTATTCCACCCTGGGTTTTATATGGGGAGGTATATTTATAGATAGCAATGACATTCTGTAATTCATTATGCATTATAACTACATCTGAGTAATACACAGGGGAAAGGATAAAGAAGCACAGCTTTCCCCTAACTCTTGCTTCTTTCTAAGTAAAAAAGATTGTACATATTCATAAACCAACCAGAAGATCAAAAGAAAAAGCATCTGAGAAGATAGAAAAAGAGAAGTCCCACAAAGAAAGAGCATCACATGAATCTCATGCTCAGAAAGAGCATCTCATGAAGGTGAGAACAAAGTCAAAGCCTCAATTTGTTGAATGTGCTATCCTTGCACTGAATGTAGAGATATTCTCAGGTCTGCAGATCAGTACTGCTAGGACTTCTAATGTCACTTGTATTTCTCTATACCCCTGTTTTGCCACCTTTTAGCTTAACACCTGAGAAAGTTTGAATTAAAAATGTTGACTGTAAAAGATGTGCATCCTGAATTTAGAGATATAATTTGATCATTTCTTTACTCATAAAGGAACAACTGGTTGTTCCTTTTGTTGGGGTAGTTTCTGTCTCTGCTGAAGGCTTCTGAGAATTCACCATATTCCTGTCCCATTAATCCCTCATTGTTTTGGTTTCCATGGGTTTCTGGGGAGACGAAATAGGTCTTTCCACAGTATTCAGTTCCTGTCTCATATATTACAATTGTCATCAGCATACAGACATACAGTGGCAGAAAAATTGATATGTACTTGCCTACTTGGAAGTTCTTATACCCTGGGGTGGATCATCTGGGTGTTCTGTGCCTGTCTGAAAAGCTATTGCCAGCCTTTATGCCTTTAAAGGAATAATTGACTTTAGTTGTTGCAAACAGATTAATGGAAAGCAATGAAGGAACTGACAGCTCCTTGTTTAATGGCATTGCTTTTGTTGGGAATTTTTGCTGCCTCATGGTGTGTAGTTTAGGAAAGAACCATAGAGGTTTTCTTGAGGAAATCTCTACTAAATTTTTTTAGTTGACTAACCTTGTTGCACAGCAGAGTTCCCTGTGATTTTTATCCACAACTAATTATACAGAGTTCTGGAACAGTGCCTGACACTAGAGGTGCTGGGATGATGGTTCTTGGGAGTCCATCACTAAAACAGATATACAAGTTTTGAGATGGAACCCTTGCACATGTACTCCTTTAGTCTCAAACAAGAGCTGAACTCCTAAATCTAGTTCTAAGTCTTACGCTTAAAGCTTCTTCAGATGGTATGTTTTCCAGAAATATATGCAGCACAATATCTCATTTCTTGGTCAGGCAGCAGAATAGTCTACTAGACTTCAGGCCTTACTTACTCAGTGATTCTGGAGAAGCCATGCCTTAAGTTGTTTTAGAGCCTTTAGGAAGTGATTGGAAAAGAACCTTATACAACAGAGAAAGGCTTAGTCCTATACAAAAATCCCACTTGAATATGGCTTCGAGAGGGGACGGGGGGAGAGGAGAGAGGAGCTTGGCAGGGAGATAAAACACTTGCATGAAAAATCACACAAAATACTCTTGTTCAGACAAACTGTTCAGAAGAACTAGGAGTGTGGAGCATGCTGCACGGGGGTGGGGGAAAACATGTAAACAAAACACCTCAAAGAGCTTCCAAGCATTGCAAAGTAATCTTTCTATCCTTTGGCAGCCTTTGTGTCATAATGCATGTCAAAGTCTGTCAATGCACAATGTATATCAGTCAGAAAAATTACCAGTATACAAAAACATCACTTCATCCTAAAGAGTGGTTATAGATGTTTACCAGTGACTACATGATGTTTTTGATAGGTTCACTCAGGAGATTCAAACACACCCTACTGGATTTTACGCATAGTTAGTGAGCAGAAAGAGGCAGACTTTCTGCAGGTGAAGAAAGACACCCGGAGAGTAGATGAGATCATAGCCATGAAACAAGCATGGGAGTCTGCGGAGCCAGGGAGAGCTGTCAAGGTAATACCAGAGTGCTGTCTCTGCAGTGATGTTTCTTCACAAGTTCCAGGAGTTGTAATGGTAGAGCAGATGCCACAACAGAAACCTGCCTTCACAGGGCTGTCCTCTTCACCCCACTGGAAGACAGGAAATTTTACATTTTAAGGAATTAAAAGTGATTAGGTGCCTGAATTCCAGGTAGGAATCCAGATCATTTATGTCAGACTTCTGTAGATCACTGAGACTTTAGATTCTACTTTACAAAACATAGAAAAGTTCCTCCTTAGAAAGCCCACTACCTCTACACATTTGCAAAGCTGCTACTTTTGACAAGTTTAATGTTTAGCATGAACAGATTCTATCAAGAAATACACTGCTATAAACATGCCAAAAATTATTTCTCCTGAAGAACTGGCACCTGGTCATATCAGTACCCAAACTGTCCTTTGCAGCCAAGATTCCAAATTCAGTCTGCATTGCAGGTTACCCATGAGCCTGTAACACACTCAATATGAATTCACTGTTTTGGAGAAGCAATACTGATCTAGTTTCCAGCTGCATCTGGGTGCTTTTGATGTGACATATGCCTGAGATGGAAAAATAATACATGTTCTTTCTAGCAAAGGAAAAAGTGTGCAGTGCTGATTCTGAATTGGAAGCATCATTACCAAAGGAAAAAAAGAACAAAGTTCAGTCTTCAAACTCACCCAACAGTCATTCCCTATCACCACCAATACCATTGCCCATTAAGGGATATTCAGCCAGAATCCCCAGCATGGAAATTTGGGGGTTTTATATTATCTTTCAGAAATGAACCTCAGACATGAGTCTTCCCAGTTACAATCTCAGATTTTCTTAGGTCTTTCCACTGTGTTCAAAGTGCAAAACTTTTCCTGACACTACTCTATTAAATTCTGAAACTAGGGAGAAATGCTGCTCTGCAGCTTTGATTGGTTGTGCTGAGACTGAAAATGCAAGTACAGCCTCCTAAAGATTAGCTGGAAATTAATCCTTTTTCATGTGTAAAGACTCTTCAGAATCTGGTTCTATCACTTTTTTTAATCGGAAAATCAACTGAATGATAACTACAGGGTTCCATTTTTGAAGCCCCTTAGGTTTGTGACCTTTTTTTAAACAGCTGCTGTTAAGAAAATTGCCGCAACAACAGAATATGCTAAAACAAGCTTTAAATGGGGAGTATGCTAACCTTTCTTCTTGACAACCCTGGCCCAATGTCTGTCTATTCCAGGGGTCACACACCCTCTGACTCTGGAAATTGAGTGCCTGACTTCAGGCTGACCAAAAGCCAAAGGGCTTCTCCGTCCATTCTGGCAATGACAGCCCTTAAGAGAATGCCAAGAGAGTCAAAGTTGCCTTCTAAAAAGACAGAAGTGATGATGTCTGGTTTTGGCATCAAAGGTGATTGAGTCAGAATTTTCCAAAAAGGTCTCAGTTTTCAAGAGGAAGTCTAAATCATCAGGCTACAGGAGCTCCTAGGATGAAGTTACAGCTCCCTAAGGAGGTTCATTAGCCATACTTGCAGCTAAACAGCTTTTGTTTTATTTTTAATCCCAATACTATTTTAAACCGCACAGTGATCAGTGATTTCCCAGTATTTTACTGGAAAGTGATCTCTAGTGTAAGAGTGTAATGCCTCAGGACTGAGTTAGTGGGATCCTGGCATCTTCTCTGATTCCAGCACCAGGCAGACTTGCACACTGCACCCTGATGCTAGGTCTTCTTGAAGACTTACAGAATCCTAATTTTGAAAATTCTTTGAGATTTAAAATATGCAGTAAAATTTTTGTTGTCTGTGTTATAAAACTGTGATCTGTAGGCTTTTCAGGAGCGTGTGCGTTTTATTAATAAGTATGCTGTGAGAGATTCAGAGGAACCCACAGCCGGGGCTAAGACTGCCAACTTAACACCTAGTTCAGGAGAAACAGGTAAGGATATAACTTTCTGTGCCTTCTGCTCAGTATGTTCCACTCCTTAGGAAAGACTTGTGCATTAAATACTTGTAATAGATTAATAGATCAGCCCTGATAAAAGTGTCCAAATGTGCAATGGTAGGCTTGCTCTCCATCCCCTCTTTAATTGTTTCATTGCTCTATTTCCAGACACAGATGCAGCCTCACAGCTCTTGAAGGCTGCCAAGTTATCCTTAAGCAAACTTTAGGTAGCCCTTCTGTAGTAGAATTCTAACCCTAAATTAATCTGAAATTTTTGGAATTTTAGTCATAAATACCTTATCCCTCAATTCCAAGTACCAGAGTTCATTAGTGTAAAAATACTAAGTAAGTGTTTAGCAGCTAAAATAGCATGTTAGTAAGAGACTAAGACACCTAAAGTGCATTCCCTTTATGTCCATTTTCATGGAAACTGTTCATGGAGAGTGGTCTGGAAGTGAGGTGTCAAAAAGTGCATACTGAGTAGCATCAGTTTCCTGGAAACTTCCATAAGTGCTGTCTAATTTTATTTAGTGATTACAACTTCTGTGGGTTCTTCATATGTATTCCCTGCCAACTTCTGTACTCTGATGAAAAGTTGAACTGGGTGCAAGACTTCAAACTGTTTGTTGTGGTTTTTTTCTTCTGTGAATACACTGAGATCAGGCCATCACAAAAAGGAAAGAATACTTCCCAATCTGATTGTGACAGTATCTGGTCATGACTCATGTGCATGGAACTAGAATCTGTAACCTGAACTTAACTATAGATTAGTATTTTTCCATCCCAGTAAGTAATCTTCACAGGAAAGTGTCAGAACTTAAAGTAGAATTAATCCTCACCTAATGCCTTTAGCACAATATTGGTTACTTGAAATAATATTTTTTCCTCTAAGTTACCAGCTAAAGGACTTCAAAATTAATGGTTGTCCACCTAGAGCTTTGTTCTAAACTAAGCATTTAGAGTCTAATATAAGATCTTAGGAAGTAAAGAGTGACACCCCAATGACTTTAAATTGTTGTGGTTCTATTCCACAGAGTGCAGCATTTGGCAATGATGGGGTTGAACATTTCTATAATATGCAGTATCTTAATGAGGATTTTTATATTCTGGAGAATACTGTTCTAATGGGCAGTGTCTAAAGGCACTTCCAAAGATCCAAGTCACCCTTTGAGACCTGCAGAGAAGGCTGGTGTATTTGTCTGTGTATAGACAGTAAATATATACAGTAATTATAAACAGTAACTATTTTAATGCTCAGAAACCTCTTCCTATTTCTCATGAGAGAAGTCCAGTAATATTTTTAATATATTTCAGTTGGCTACTGCTATAAGTAAGGTAATGAAAGAGTTTTTATAAAGAAACTTAGCACAGTCACCATTCAATCTCACCAAATTTCACATTTTTTCAGTATACCCAGACAAATTGAAAGAAGCAAGCGTTGAAATAATGACAAATCACCTCAGCCCAGTGCCATGCTTAATACCAGATGTGTCATTTTATTGCAAGAATACAACAATAAAACATAACATGGTTATTATCCATGTGGTTTAAAAGTCTCAGATTTCAGAATACCAGTTTTATTGTGTCAGAGTTTTTCTTTAAACTGTATTTCTTAAATTAAATCTTCTCCCCGAAAGAGAATACAATTTTTTTAAACTACAGCCAAGACTGGAGAATCAGATTTTTATCGATTTGTTTAAACAAAAGAATATGATATCCAGAAGTTGTTTTTATATCTTTTAGGCACTGCAAATTCAATGTTCTTACTTAGATTTATTAACTTTGTTGAGTAGAGGGGATTTAGCTAAAATACACATATTAGTTTCATTCTAGTATATGTGGATTTTTTATAGCACCTTTGATTCTATCCTAGGTGTTGGAAATAAAAGGGCAGAAATACATCTTCTCCAGCCCATGCTCTCATTTAATAATGTATTTTGCTGAGACAAAGGAAAAAAAAATTATATAAGAATTGAGGTGGAGCTCCCTAGCATAACCAAATTACCAGTTTAATCTGTTTTGTTTTATTTTTCTTACCACAGGAAAGCAAGCACCACAAACAGCTATTGACTCAAGAATAAAAACACAGGAAAAAAAATGGGAGCTTATAGACCTTAGTCCTTACACGAGGTAAGTTGCCCTAACATAATAAATGTCAAAGGCATTGAATCGCTGCATGGCATGTAACGAGTACCTGACATAAACATTTGAAGAAAATGAGAATTCAGGCAAATATGCTTATTTCAGTGTTCTTGCAAGAAACATGTATTTCCAGATCACAGGATATTCTGAGTTGGAAGGGACCCACAAGGATCATCAAGTCCTGCTCTTAGGTGAAGGGCCCATACAGGGATTGATCCCGTAAGCTTGGTGTTATCAGCACCACATTCCAGCCAACTGAGCCAATCCCAGGGTCATAAGAAATTTGTCATATTACATATTATATATGTATATATATATAAATATTTATAAATAAATAAAATATTTAACAAATGCAGTTCAGTTAATAATAGTTAATAGCTGAAATAATTGTATTAATTGTATTTATTATTCAAAAGAATTATATCGTTTGTTACAAGTGTTGACACGGACTTATTGAGCTAATTTACATGCACCTCCTTATTTACTGTGCTGCAGTTAGAACCCACTTCATGCTTAAGTCCATTTGTATTCAATGTGGAATTTTTGCATTTCATTGATCTTCAAAAGACTAAAAACTGCTGAAAAAAATTTCTCAATTTTAATTTTAAATTGAGAGGGAAATTGGCATTATATTGAAGTGAATTGCATTAAAACAGTAGAAAATATGGCAAAATACCTTCCACAAGCTCAAATTGTAAGCATTTCATTTGTCTTCAACTCCTTGACTTTTACAGTAGTCATTTAGGACAAAATATAAAAAGTATATTATCCACTTACCTGCGATTATGCCAAAAGCAAAAAAACCACACCAAACAAAAAAAAAAAAAAACAAACAAAAAAAACAAACAAACAAACAAAAAAAAACCCCAAAAAACCCAGAAAGACCCCCACCAAAAGATAAATTGTATTTGTCTTAATGCAGAATTACAGTATCAAAATATTCTGAAAATATATTTCTTGCAAATTAAAAGTGTCACATGTAGGAGTTTTTCATATGCTTGAAGATGAGCATGATTTTACAAACAGATTTAAAATTGACACTAAAGTATAACATGACCTGGCCTCAGAAATGTATTTTCTTATTGGTGTTATATAGAAGCAGAGGAAAAGTGACTCCTCAACCATATCTAACCATATGATGGTGATGTTGCCAAATAAAAGCCAAGTACCTGCATATAGATGTTAAGCAAAATAGACAACAACCAAAATTTCATTTGATAGGAGACAAATATCTGCTTTGTATTTCTTTCAGAAAAACAAGGTCTGAATCTGTGCTGAGAAATGAGTCTATCATTCAGCAGCAACAGATACATAAAGAAGAAGAAATCAACCATTTTAGGCAACTTCGCACGCTGGCTTTGGAACAAAGACAACAAGAACAAAATGACAGAATTTTATTGAAGAAAAATACACTTGAAATGTATGAGAACCTGCAAGTATGTTTTCGAGATTACTTTCCAGTTAGCTACTGCTGTGATGTCCACCACTAGTCTGAATGTCCTGATCAACCATTAGCAAAATTTTTGTATTCAGTACTAGTAATTAGAAGCAATAAACAAGCTTGAAATTTCACTTAGGCAAAGGTTAAAACTAAAAGATTTAAAGTAAAAACATAGTACTGCATGACATCCTTAATATGATATTTTTAGTATTTTCTTGATACACTCTCTGCAAAAGCACTATTGTATCAGCATAAAAGGATGGTTAGAAGTCAGAAAAAATTGACCATTTGACATACATGACCAAGTGCTTATTAGGTAAAGCATCTCCACTCTGGCTAGTTTTTTGGTTATAGAATTGTATACAGCTTTTTGAAAAGTAATTTTAAAAAATTACACAGGGGGATAAGTTGCTCTTAATGTGTCTAAGAGAAAAGTTCTTGGAATATACACAATGCCAGCAAATGAGGAATTTAGATTATTAAACCTCAAAAAAACCCATGTCTATAAATATGTGGTAGCATTAGGATAGGATCCATTGTGACGATTAATTTAGCCAATGAAGTGCACATGAAATTGGTACAAATATCTTATCAAATTGGTTTAACTGTTGAGCACCAACAGGAAAAAAATTATTTGTTACAGTGGTGATACAATAACCACTATCAATCAGCTGGTGACTATTCAGAGCTCTGAAAACTGAATAAGAGACAGTAAAAATAAATTTTACATCAAATCAACCTCTTTACAGAAATCTTACTTGAAAATATCTCCTTAACTGGTTCCCAGACAGCCTGATTTATATTACTCAACTACAGGTCAGCTCTCCAACAATGGCTGAGCCTAATAAGGATGCCAGTCCAGGTTTTCAGATGTTGCTATGGTTTTGGATGCCTAACATATTGTATATTAGAAGGGCAAATTCTTTACAAGAGTAGGTCTTCGACTCTTTTTAGAAAGTATTTCCATTAAAAATGTTTCACAGTATGAATTTAAAATGAGATTTATTTGTGACTAGGCACACTGTGCTGATAAGCACTTTTGCTGTTCTTTCATCTGTAGACCACAAAGAACTATATAAAGATTTCCAGGTATCTCCATTTTTCAGGGTGGAAATGGAAAGGGAAAGTATTCAGAGGTGTCAAAGTCCCACTTGTCCAAAGTCTCATTGAAGATCGTTATGATTTAGGCTCTTTTAGCCTCTTAAAAGGCTACAACTCCTAACCTATTCCAGCATTTCTGACTCCTAGTTTTTAACAGACTTGTTTAAGACTGCAAAGCAAAGCAGTAACTGAAAAAGGACAAGATCCAGATAGGTAACTCTGTTGCGCTATTCTTCTTTCACACAACCAGCTTATTATGCCAGCAGTTTAAACAGGATTTTCCTGAACTTTCTCTTCTTCATGGTGAAAAGATTGACATATAGGGGTTTTCCTTGAGAAACACTAAACATCCATGTGAAAAGGAGAGATGCTCTCCTTGTACTTATAGAGTCACAAAGTGAAACAGAACCGAAAGGATGCAGTTGCTTGTGGTAAGATCAAGACTGATGTGTTGAGCAGGGCAGTATTGCTGTTTGTTTTTGCCTAGGCATCATTAGATGAAACACGAGGCAGAGTTTACAGCATTCGGGAAGCATACAGGAATCAGCTGCTGGAGATTGAGCGCAGAAAAGAAGAAGAACTGGCAGCTCAGGAAGCAGCCCTGAAAGCAGAGCGAAAGAAGAAAAATGCAGACAAAAAGAAAAAACGGTAAAGTTTTAGTAAAAAAAAAAAAAAAGTGTCATTTCTAGCCCTTCTGAATTGTATTTAACAGTTTGGAAAAGAAAGTTCATACGCAAAGATAAGAAAAAATGTTTATTATTTTCAAGTTGTTTTACTGCTATAGCACATTTTATCTCTTTGCCTGTTGCTAGTGAAAAAATTGATCTGGTATTCCTTTTAGCAAAATGTTTGGTGTTTTGTTTCTCACAAAGCTACTCGCTACTATTGAATTTTTTATGTTATACTGGAATAACTTTTGCAATAAAATTCATATTCCATTCAGACACTTCTCCCAAAATCACAGTGTCTTTTATCTTTTTTTTTTTTTTTCAATCAAAACAAAACCAGTCAAGAATAAATCAGAGTTGAAACAGTGAATGTAACCTGTGAGTTTTGAAAGTCATTTGACCTGGCTCCTTAAGTGGATGAAAATTTCTGGAGTTTATCATAATTAAATAATGGCAAACCACGTTTTTCATATGCTGACTTACCAAAGCCTGATTGAGTAGGTTCACAAGCTTTCTGTGTACTGTGTAATATTTTTCCCTTCCATCATTCTCTTAAAGTGTTTTGGAACCTTGCAGTAACTCTCTGAAGTGACAAAACTCATGACACAACCTTCCAAGGCTTGTTAAGCACTCCTTAAAACCCTATTATTCCCTTTGTTCACCTTTCCTAAGATATATTTGTGCATGCTGGCTTTGCTCACAATGACTAATTACAATAGACTCTCAGCTGGAATTTAAAACTATTTCTTAAAAGTAAACCAGTGTGTGAATGAAGTGGCAATCACAGTGGCTTTTTATTCAAATGGTGAAATATTTCCTCTAAGCTCTTGTTTCCATTATCACAGAACTCCTGTATTTGTGGTTGTGTCATCAAACACAAAAATTTAACATCACATGCTGCTGCTCTATCCACCATTCTTTCCTAAAAAAAACCACTCAAAAGTTTTCACTCTGTACTCAGACACAATGATCAAGACTCTTAAAATTGTGAAAACTTTCTAGAACTGACAAAGATGTTTTAAATGGCTTAAAGTATTTTCCATGTATGTTCTCACAAGCAGAAGCCTGGGAAGTTAGACTAAGTATGTATTGTATATTTGCAATATGTCCAGGATATCCAAAGGCCTTTAATTATCTAGGCAAAGTAAGAAACTGTGAGAATCGCCCATTTGATGTAAATCATGAGAAATTTTATCCTATGCATTTCTGGCCACTGGTACTGACTAGCCATTGTCTTTGAAATTAGCCATTCTCTGCATCTTAATGACCAGATGTTAACCTTCTGCTGGTTTTGCTCACCTCTATTTTATCCATACCTCACTACTTGGCTTGAACTTGACTCACTCTTCTGTCAGTTCTATGATGTGTGTACTTTGTACCTCATCACACCTACACACCTGCTGTGAGGCCAATGCCTCCATTCAGCCTCCTTCCTCCCATACATCACAAACTAAACTATCTTGAGTTTTTGTCTTTGAAAAGGAAGAATTGAAACCAGAGGCCTAAAACTACACTGGTGATTTTTATTTCAAAGAGCAGGAGCTAAGTTTTGCTTTGACCCATACAGGCTGCAATTAAAAAGCCTGTCAGTTTTTTGCTATAATTGCTCTTTGTCCTCTCTATTTTGGAATATGGGATATACTGCCTCATAATATTCCATCTTGTTTCCATGGCAATAGCACGTGTTGGTTGTCTTCTTATGTGAATCTCTAATGAGCTTCTGCAGAGGAATATCAAGTTGAAGTTCTGTTCTTCATGTCACTGCAAGTGCTATAACGATATTCTGTTGTAAAAATCAATCCAGCTCCAAAAGCCAGCATTGTCAACATCTAAATGTCAAAAATTCAGCTAATAACCTTCATGATCACAACCTGTTCCCATGTGTAATCAGCTGTCAAGTGACTTAAACTCAGGCACAGTGCTCAGATCTACATTATCACATCTTGCTCTGATGTTAAACATAATTCTAAGTTTCATCATTTCTCATTTTAATGTGGCATCATCAAAATCTGCTGTGTGGTTTGTGAATGTCTCTATCGGCTCTTTAATCATTTCAGCAAAGCAGACATGATGAGGGTGTGAATTACTGTCACACTGTTTAATTGCATGTATTTTGGAGTGTGTAATGTTTTAAGAGAAGCACAGTAACAGTTTTACTAAATCCCTGTGCATATTCCAGAAGAACAAAATATTCACTTACCTCAGTGGAGCCTGGAACAGAAAAAGCCTTGTTTGGATAGTGTCAAAAAATTTACATACATTGGACCAGAAACAGATAACTGATGACATTTCATATGCATCAGTTTTCCTCGAACAGAACAGCTTTTTACATGGTGCACTATATTACAGGCTAAGTTAGTGGGGAAAGATGTACAAAAATGAAAACAAAACTATTTCAAAACAGCCACTTGCTGTAAGTTAGAGCCATTGTGTTTAGCACTTTGCTATAAGGAAAATAAGAACAGTATTTTGTGTTTTAATTGATAGGATTTTTGCCTCCAGTTTGTAGACCAGGCTGCCCAATGGTCAAATTATGTGTTCACATGGGTAAAACATGTTTATTCTTTTGCCCTGTTGGATTAACACAACTTTTAAGCACTATAACTTTATAACATTTACTGTAATAAAAATTCTGGAATTTGGATAGTCATGAGTTCTGCTTATGCTTAACTCAGCCATACAGGGCCAGATTCAGGAGGGAGCATAAGAACATGCTTGAAATTATGTGTGTTCTTACTCTTACTTGCTGAAGAACTTCAGCAAAGGACTCACACATGGAGTCAAGCCCTTTACAAGAACAGAATAGATAGGGCAAGCTTTTCTGAATCAAGACACAGTTGCCTTATCTTTCAAGGTGCAATAACAGAATGGCTGCATCAAAGCATACTATACCAGGTAGCTGATGGCATCATACCACAGAAGAGGTTTGAGGGAGGGGACGTAGGGACCTTCTAACATTTCTTACAGAAAATCATCTCTTTGAATATTGGCACAATTTATCACTTACACAGCCTCTCATTTTTTGTTCGTAGAAGGACTCTGTGTATGAAAAACAGCACATATATCTATGTTGATCTCAAAAAGTTGCAGTTTAACTGTCATACTTCTCCTCTGAAATTTCAAGTCTGACTGCTGAAGAAGAGTCTGGCAGCTATTTCTTTACATAAATAAAAGAATTTGGTAACTCAGCAGTTCAAAAATCTTGACCTGTGTCTGGCAGAAGATTGTGTGCTTCTTGCAGATGGTCTCCAATATAATGGTAAGATTTTCTTTTTATATTTTTTTTATTCCCCAACATCTTTAAGTACCTCCAACCTATGAATAAAATACAAAGCTGATTCCACTCTCCGCACTTAAAACACTGTTGAAGAGTTTGTTAGTATCTAAACACCAAGAAGGATCAGTTTCAAGAAGCAGCACAGTGGTATGTGAGAGACAAGCCTGATTTTCCTCCCGTGAACCAGCTATGCAATTGGAAACACTTAGTGAGCTCAGAGTTTAGAGCAATACTGGAAACGTTTTACAATTATACTTGGTGATTGGCTGAAATTTTGAATATTAATTTGGAATTTAATTAAAGCAGAGGGCATCCTTCAGCATATCATCAAGGTGTAGTAAAATTAACATTGTTTATTCTTTCCTGACACTCATTTCTCTTTCAATTGAAGTGTAGCCAGTTATACAAAGGAAAATACAAAGGAAAAATAGAAATTTGTAAAAGTTTGGATGGAAACTGCAAAAGTCACAGGAAAATGAAAACATGTTAGATTGCATTGTAAGTAATCCTTAAAGAATTTATCAGTGTTTGATTTTTTACATTTACATTTTAGGAAAAATGGTAGATTCATAGTGTGGTGCAGGTAGCTGAGAAAGAAAATAAGTCTTTGACCTGATAATTCAATTTAATGGGGATTAAGTCCATAAAGATTTATTCACTTGTAATAATTCTTTGTAGCTGTGTTCTGCAAAGATTTAGCAGTTTTTTCTGGTTGATCCTTTTATTTTGACCAGCAATTCTGAATTAGAAAGGATCTTTTCCATTAAAATACATATCTACAGTTACTTTTAATGCAAGTAGCTTCATTAATCTTCATATTACTTGTCCCATCTGCTTTGCTTTAATTTGGCTGGCATTTACACAGTGAATTACAGATCAAAAAGCAGACCAAGCCTGTTCCATGTTGCCTTGCTACCAAGACAAGAAATGTGCTGTGAAACAGGCTCAGTTTTGAGCTGCCAGTCTGCTCATCCCAGCAAGGTGCAATTTACCCACTCTGTAAGGTCTCATTTTAATTTAAGGAAGACAGAATTTATGCACATGCACAGTATTTCCCCTCCAAAAGGCAAGAAAAGTGTCTACATATTTTGTCTGGCATAAAACATAAGAGAACAGTTTTGCATAATCACATGGCAGTTTGCAGAATGAAGAATTCTCACTCTCAGAGCCCTTTTTTCCTCTCATTCATTTCTTGAATTAGTCCCAATAGATTCAGAGTCCAGGTCATATCTCAATGATTCAAATATTCTTGTTTGCAGAAAAACAAGATGCTGTTGTCCTCCATCTCAAAAGAGGATAAAGACAGTAGAGAAGCAGAAAGACAGGAAAAAAGAAATAATTTCCATTGTATGAAGTGAGACAATAGCACAAAAGGAAGGTGCAGTGAAGATGTCACTAGCCACAATAAGAAAAAATATTTGGTGTGGGGGATGGGGGGGACATTGTTAGATAGGACTCAGGAACTTTGATCCCTGTGGCATCAAGAATGTGGCTAGAGTCAGTGGATCAGGGACTGACAGGTTGTTCTGAGAATGAGATAATGTACAGGCCCAAGCATAGCCAGGACACGTTACTTTGGGTCAGATCTGGGTGCACACTCCTCTCTGAAACCTGAGTTTCCCTGCCCAGTGCATGGCTTTCCCCCAAAGGCAAGCACCAAAATGCTCTCTCTTCCATGGGTACATGCGAGGTGTTTGCCTCACACATGGCAACCCTGTGGGAGCAGCACGATCCATGGAAAACAATACCCAGGCTTGTCTACTCTCAGCCTGAGAAAGCTGGATTCCATGGGTGTGGGCACACAGACAGGACATCCCAGGTATCTTTCCTAGACACCATGGGGGACCCATTCTCACCAGCCTCATGCTCACAAGACTGAGCAATAGGGCAAGAGAGATCCTGGCTCCGTGTATAATTTAGCTCATCGTAAAGCTGGAACACAAAAGGAGGGATATAGCAGCTTCATGTTCATGGAGTTCTGTAAAGTTTGGCTTGCTTATAAGTCATAAAAGTGTCTTGCTAAAAGAAGGTTACTGTTTTGCAGCCTGTAGTGTGCTAGATTTGATTTCCATCCAATGTCTGGACATTTTACTTGTGGCAAAAACCAGTAGATGTCAGCTACAGACAGGTACAGAGGCAGTCCAAGCACTCAGCAGTGGCACAACTGGGAGCAACCAGAACTATGTCAGACATACAGAAAGCAGAAAGTACCTAAAGGGGCAAAAAGGGGCAGTGAGAAAAATCTGTCCTTCCTCTTCTATACTCCACTTCTTCATCTTTAAGGCCATAATTATTATGGAGTTTGGTTTTTTGGTTTTGTTGGGGGTTTTTTGTTGGTTTTTTTTTTTTTTTTTCACTACAGAGAAACCTTCACTTGGCTCTGGAGGCTATTGTTTGCAGAGGTTAGAATCACAGATCCAAAAATCCAGAAAAGACTAAAACTATTCCACCCCTAGTCCACCAGAATAGGCAAAGCAATGAAAGCCTTTATATCACACGACTTTACATACCCCATAAAAATTTTACTCTTGGGAACTGGAGAAAGATAAGGGACTAAAAATTAGCCATGAGTGCCTAAAGCTATGTTTGTACTCTTCTCTTTTATACTACAAAAATGTGGCATGAGAGAATGTGAGGTTCAGCTAATGCTGGAATGAGAAACTTCCTCTTACCTTATCCTTACTCTTGGTAGAATGACTTTTACAGCATTTCACCAAAAGCATTAGGAAAAGCAAGGGAATGCTTTTCTATTGTTCCAGTGCAAGAGGTGAGTTTCCTAAAGGCACATTTCTCAGACTTGCTTAAATGGCTTTCACCTAAACTATTCAGTGTTATAATTTTAAAAGACTTCATTGGTAACTTAGATTTTTCAAGTGGTTTCTTTTTGTCTCCCATATATATAACTAGCTTAGCACATTGCAGCTGTGATGTAGCAGATGGAAACTGTTTTGATAATTGATACTCTGAAATACCATATGCATAGGCTGAGATATTTAAGTTCTGTTTAGTGTGTTTGTCTGTCTATGTCCATATCTGTTTTCTCCTAAAGACTCTGATTTGTTTACCACAAAACAACAACAAAAAATCCGGAAACACAGCTAAGCGGAGAAGAATGTAGATCCCTGTGGTACTATTTACAAATTGGAATCAGAGACAAGTCCAGATGAAGTATCTTTCTCTTTTCAGTCTTCTCACTAAACTTAGCATGAGCTGGAGGTCTATTATTGTCCCTCACCTATCTATCAGCACTTGTGTGCAGAGTATATTATTGCTATAATTCAGCACACAGCCAGCACTGGTACAACAGAGCTGGCGTGCAGTGCAGAACAATTGCAAATCAACTGCGAGACATTTTATCAGATGAAGTCCCTGCTCAGTGACATTCAGCTAGACTTTTGCAGGAGGCCAGGAGTTCACCAACAAGATGCACAGGGCGGAACACTGTGAGATATCACTCGTGGCAGTCCAGTTAAATACTTTGCTTTCAGACTCAACACAATGCAATCTCCTTGTTCCATCCTTTTTAACACGTTCCACTCTATTCATTGCTGCTTTCATATTGTCACTTTGGTAGCAGTGTAGCTGTATGGGGAATAATATGGAAATTAATTTAAATAGAAACCTACAGAAACGTTGTACCACAGTATTTTTTTTCCCAATCACAAATTGGTGCAGATAGTATAGAGAGGATGCCTTACTCCGGACACCTAAATCTGGAGGCTGAGTCATTCAGCCACTTTTAAAAATTCCTAATTATGATTGTTGCCTGGAGGAATTTTCAAAACGCGATGTGAACAGGTAATACACGCTGTGAATATCCTACGAAAGGACTCGCGATTTTCCATGTGGTGCCCCGGCGCCGCCATTCCCTTCCGGCCGCGCCCGCCAGGGGGCGCTGCGGCCGTGCCTGCTCCCGTCGGGATCGCGGCGCTGCTGGGCCGCTCTTGCCCTTATGGGCCTCTCCTGCGCTCACGGGTCGCTCCTGCCCTTATGGGCCGCTTCCAGCTCTGCCCCTACACCCCAGCGGGATGGCGGCACTGCTGGGGGCCGCCCCTGCACTCACGGGCCGCTTCCAGCCCTGCCCGCACGCCCTGCCGACACCGGGGACGGGACACGGCCCGGGCCGCCCGCGGGGAGCTCCTGCTCCGAGCTGCGCCCTGCGACCCAACATGGCCCCTCAGCAATTCACGGCTACAGGAGAGAAGTGCTGAATTCTCGCTGACCCGCGCTAATTTCCGAGAGGCTGAAGGCAAGGATAGCTGGAGGGGTTTTTTTTGTCTTTTATGTCCCCCGTAGCAAAATGTGTACTCGGTTTTGAATAGCGCTATAAATAAAGTAAAAAATAATAACTGGGAGGCACCGGGTCTGCAGAGTAACAAAGCCCCACGCTTTCATCTGGGCCCTGCAGAGCTGTGCCACGTCTGCCCCTGTTCCACTTGAAAGAGAAGGAATCTGTGTGGCCTGGAAGCATTTTGTGTGTCTTCCAGCCCCTCTGCCCGTCTCGACACCGAGTGTGTGAGCGCTCCACGGCAAACCCGAGCCCAGCTCCGCTGACCCGCGGCTGAACCCTCGCTGCTGCCAGCCCCCGGGAATGCAGGCGCTGGCTGTGTCCAGCCCGAGTTGCCTTAAGCCGTAGAGCCCCTGAAGGCTTTTCCGCGTTTTGTTTTCAGGGTTTGCCTGCGGGCCAGCTGACGGCTTAACTCGGCTGACCTTCCTCCCCCAGCGAGGCTGACACCGGTGCACGGTATCGATCTCACTGCGGTACGGGAGGTGCAGCCAAAGCACCGAGAGGCTCTCGCCTCGTACAGTTTTAGCACAGTGAACTTTCAGAAAGTAAAAGTGCTTGTTCAGGAGGCTGATAGAGTAAATCATCAAAAATACCCGCTGTCCATTGTGCCTCTTGACATTCACTGTGCCGCAGCTGTGACTTGTTTTATTGATTCATAAGGATATAATGCATTAGGAAGTTAGAAACTTGCAAAGGGAAGTATCTGCTGTCCCATAAATTGTCCCTCTAATTTTGTAACACATTTAAAGGCAGGTCATAATGTTCTGAATCAGTTACCAAAAGGTAGGTCTCTAACTAAAAATTACTTGAGTGAGAAGCTAAGGAACTTGCTTCAAATTGGAGCACTGAAAATCAGGCCAGTGTGAATTAACTGCTGGTGGAGCCTAGCTCTGAAAACACGGGCTTCTGTCACCAAGTACAACGCTTGCCTTTTGAAACAGATCCAGGAAATGAACAAGCATAAAAATCTTCCAGACAGCTTCAGGGTGCTCTTCAGTGGTACTGACCCTGCCTACTCCACTAAGGGGCCTGACACAGCACGAGTGCCATCACCACTGGATGTGCGTCTGCTTGACCCTGGACAGGTTCTTCAGCTGGAATCAAATCCACATTCTGCATGTTGTACAAAAGGAAAATGGGGGATAAGGAAGGGTCGGGGTTTTTTTCCCCCCTCCAAGTATTCTTGCATGGACTGAGTAGGTAACTGTACAAGTAAGCAAGATCATAATGGGGGCTGCTTAGGTTTTTGAACAGCTGATTGGTGTTTTTCTCCCATTTATGAATCTGATACATATTAGTTTGATAATTTATTTCAGCAAATTTTTGAGCTGCAGCATTGAGAGCTGCAGCGAATGTTTCTTTTGTTCATTGCTTATTTTTCAAATGTCATCATGCACCAGAGGTCTGCAGGAGCTCATCACTTCCCAGGGACAAGAAGACTGCAAGAACCTTCTCATGGGGAACAGTCCGTGCAGTCTTCTGCCTACAAAAAACTTTTTTTTTCCCTGCATGTGGGCAAAAAGGCAGAATATCACAGAAAGTAAAACACAGATTGAAGCTCTCATTGTGCTTAAGCTGCAGTATATATTAGGATATGGCATTTGTCTAATGATGAGTCTTATGGCTGAGGTGTTAAAAAAGAATTAGTTCAGGCAATTTAGCCACCAGACAGCTATTGATATTACCAGAAGCAGGCTGATTGACTTTGCAAGTCTCCAATTATAATCCATGCTATAATTGTGCTTATACTTCTCCACAGAGCACTACTGAGCCTCCACTTTTGACTCATACCAGATTCCCACTGAAGTCAGCAGGAGTTGTGCTTGAGATGGGGCTTTCACAGGCAGCACTGTTTGTCCGAAATAAACAAGCTGTTCCTGTAAATTGCTTCCCCAAAATGGACTGTTTTCTCCTACGAATGGTCATAGCTCTAATCAGGCACACAGCTTTTGCTTTGTTCTGACACAGGAGCAAAGTCAAGTTTAAGGCACTGGTTGTCCAGTGTGTCATCAGACTTGTTCAGCACTGTAAAAGTTTTAACTTTTACAAGTTTTAACTTAGAGGCTAGCTTGAGTCTCCATCCAATAATTTAGTATCAAGATTACCCTGCTTGCCTGTAAATCTTACTCTCATTAGTTTTTGTGCAGACAAGTAAAATGTATTTAATCAATTTCATCATCATGATTAAAAGGAGGTAAGTAGATTTATGCAAGAGGAGTAAATACTCAGGTTTACTGTGGAAAGCTTACACGGGAAAAATCTATCGTCATCTCCTACTTTATAACACACTCAGGAAAACTCTATGTATTGATTGTGGGTGAAGTTGTTAATTACCTGGCCAGCACTACAAGTGCAGAAAGGTACTTAGGAAGCAGAATTCCATTTTTGTAGAAAAAGAGGAAACGAAGACCATAAACGAGGGAAAACATGAAACAGCAAAATTCGTAGGACTATAATTGTTCATGTTAAGATGCACAATGTAAGAAGAAGAAGACCTTCATATTAGGAAGTTTCTGTAAAGGCTAGCTTGCAGACAAATTGCCCCCCTTGTCTTAATAATTACTTTCTAAGCCATAAAAAACATAAATCTCCCATCTTGCAAGCAGTTCTGTGGAAGTACTCTTCCATGGGACTCTGCATGGCACTACCAGCCTGGTTAGGTTCAATCAGAGGGTGGTATAGGGCTGCCATCTCAGGCTGTGTTTGAATGTTCTTCTATTCTCTTATTTCTGGGAGGAATAGGAGCTTCACCCATTTGGTATTTGTCTGGGAATTAAAGAGGATGTGTCAGAAGCATATAGACATTTCTTCACGGAGAGTTTCCAGAAATATGATTACAGCTGTCCTTAAACGCCATGTTCTACACTTCCCTCTGCTACATGATGGCTGTGTAACCTAAAGCCATACTAGCATTTTAATCTTGGATTTTTTATTACTGGCTCTTTTAATCTCTGGCTTTTTTTTTTTTTTTAACTGTCTTGCCTTTCCAAAATTTCCATTATCAGATACTTATAATCAATTGCTGAAGCAGAATGAAGAGTATCACTCAGAAAGTTCTCCCTCATCGTGGTGGCTACAGCATCTTACCCTGTGGCATTTGAGCATCTGTATACAGGAATGATTTCTGTCCCCTAAGAGGGCTGGGGCACAAGGAGCTGTCCTGGTTTTGCAGAGAGTATAATTTGGCTATTGGCCATAACACCACATAAGCCCTGTGGCTTTTTAGAAGTGGTGTTAGGAGTGAGGCACAGCCTGGCCTGGTTTCATAGCACGTTTGGGGTCTTGCAGTAGCTGGGCCCTGAGCCCACCATACTTTTGACAAGCTCAATGCTAATCCACAGCCATGCTCCACAAGTCAGTAGTAGAAGCCCTCTCGCTGAGCACTTGTTAGCTTGCTTCTGTTGGGAAGGAAACCAAAATTCCAAAAGTGGAGGCATCATTTTTTTCTCTACCTTACTGTTGCAGGTGCTAGGAAAAGATGAGGCAGGACAGGGTTCGAGGTCAGCATGGAATGTTCTCTTTATTTCAAAATCTGACTCCATATATACACTGTACATAAGTGACTAATTATTGGTCAGAGAGATGATCACCCCATCAATCGGATTGGTGAACATCACCATTACTCAAAAGCTCCTCCTGGAGCAGAAGAATGCAAAAACATCTTCTTGTTTACATGAAAACTGTGAGAACTCTCTCTGAGTTCTATAAACATCAGAAGGCTTAGTTAAATTATCAGAAGGCTAGTTTAAAACATGCAGAAACAAAGCAACACCTTACTTTTGCAAAATAATCAGGTGAGGCTTCCTAATGTGCAACAACTTGCAATTAATCTAGCAGTGACTGTGTCTGAGAGGGGCTCGGGGAGCTCCCACCTGGAGCAAGGTTAATCTGCTTTCAAAATTTCAGTGACCTGCAGCCACAGTGAGGGTGGCAGGAGCCTTTCCAAGAGATACGAGTGTCATCTAGTGGTGAAACAAACCCACCTGATCACACCCCAAGGGCCACCACCTGCCCACTGGTTTCCATACAGGGCCCTGGGTGACACATTTTGTTTCTGCCACACTTGATAACAGCCTAATGGAGAATGTATGGAGTAATACTTCTTTTAGCTTTCGTCCTTCTGGGATTTCCTTTATGCAGGCTAAAGGAAGTAATATGAGCCCATAGTTAACCAGGCAGCAAACACTAATGGCTCTCCAGCTGCGGTTCTTCTCTCCGTGTGGTGAGATACAGCAAGAATCTGTCTCCTTGGGAACAGAGACCACCAGCTCCCCAGGAACTGAGACTTTTACAGGACCGAGGACTGTTTAAAGCTCTATTTACTTATAGTGTGATGGGTCTGTTTGACATTTGCATTTCAGAGTAAATTTTTTCCCAAACTTCTTTGCCTTCTTTCACACATAAATCCAGATTTAGTAGCAAAGCAGAGCATAAACATAGTATTTCTTTTGTAGCTAGTGAAATAGGAAAGGAGGAACAGCTCACCAGAAGCATCACTGGCAGAGGAACATGCAGGGGCAGGTGGCTGACTTGGTAGCAAAGTCGAGTGGAGAAATAGAGCTGGTTATATATAATTTTCCTGATGTGACTTCCTGGTAGTTCATGACAGTAACTGTAAATGCAACAAACCCAGCTAAAGGTGTTGTGCAGGTATTATGAGAGAAAACAGACTTTGAATGTAGTCAGCCAGAGCTTATCATGTAAAATTACTGCCAGTCATTTCTCAGTATACATTTTCAAGTGCAGAACTGGAAGCCCACCTTTATCTGGAGCACAGGGGAACTCACCAAGGACTGAGACTTAAGAAAAATCCCAAGTGCTTCCCAGTTGAGTAGGGGCTGGTAGACAGAGGATGTGGAGCTACCCTGCTAGCCTTGAAGCAGTGGGCAGTGAAAATCTGAGGATCTAGTCCTTCTTCTAGGGAGACTAACCTTGTTTTTCAGATGGTGCTTCATCTCCCACCATTTCCTGCTAGAGCAGGCCTTGGGCACTCACGCCACACAGGTTTTGTGATCCTAAGGGTGAACGCACGGGAAAAAAACAACCAGCCGACGAAAAGCCTGATAAGAAGCACCGAATCCCTTTGCCAAGCTTTTTGCCAGCTGGCCGTGTGACACGGCCCTGGGTAGGGCCCGGATCAGCCAGGTACTCAGAGGCTCTTGGCAAGCCGAGGGCAGCGAAGCATATGGGTCTTTCCCCGGTGCCGCTCTGCACCCGGAGCCACCGAGGGAAGGGGCTCGAGAGCCGCCAGCTCCTGCTCTTTGCCAGCCCGGCAGCTCCCACCTCCCGCTTCCCGGGAAAGCGCAGCCCGCGGCGCTCACTCTCGCGCTTTCATTTGTCAGCCCGCCTGCGTCAGCGCTAATACCGAGCTCAGCTGCTCATCATCCCGGCTGATAATGTCGCGGGAGGAATTAGGCAAGGCATGCTGGTAGGAGGGAGAGAGAGGGCTTGAGGGAGAGTAATCACAGGCACAGCGATGGGAAATAAATGAGATCAGAAAAAAACAACCCTCAAACAGGCTATTCTCAGGCTAGAAGGGAGTGTATTTTTAGGAGATGGGGCTCTTTCAGTCCCTGCTGGGGAGCCACGAGACAGCAGCAGGTCTCCCTAGGATTTCTGCGGGGTTTAGTTAAAGGCTGAAACGAGGGAGTTGCCACAGGGCACCTGGCATTCAGCTGAGTTGCAGAAAAGCTAAATGGGGGGGCTGAGAGGCTGAGTTGTCGCCTTATCCACAGATGAGATGTGGCAAGAGGCACGGGAAGGTTCACAAATGCTGTGCAGCATTTCCCTCTTCAGAGAAAAGCGGAAAGGTTTTTGCTCACACAGCTTCTGCCTGATATTTGGAGCAGCCTTTCCCCGTGAAAACAGTGCTAATAAGAGGCCATGCTACAGTCTGATGAAACCCAGGGAGCTTCTGGGCATGCAAGCAGCACCATTCGCTGCACAGCAGCCAGCTGGAGCCCAGTTCCCAATATCTCCCTCAACAGCAGACAGAGCAGAGTGCTCTTAGGCACACGTTTAATCAGTTCCTGTGGTGCTGTAAAACTCAAATTTAATTTGAATGTTTTAAATACACCTTGGCATTTTAACCACTGCTAACAGTAGAGCAGAGTTATACTTCTTCTTCTGGATATTTTCTTACAGAATATATCTCTTGCCACTGAAATTCAGTAAATGTTTTGACAACACTGCGACAAGGTCAAGGATATTTTGCAAAATCTTTACCTGTGTAACCTAAAAGGACCTGGCAACAGAACAGATTGTGCTCTGAACTTGGGGATAAAAGATAAAATAACTCATCCTCATCAGTTCTGGTCTTTGTATGTGGCAGTTAATTCAGGGTGACTCCAGATGCCATGCAGCATTTGGAAATTCTTCCTTTCAGGAAAGGGAATGAAATCTTGAAATCAGAGAACAAAGTCTAACAAATGCTCTGGAAAGGCAATATGATCAAAAACAGTGCGATTGAAAAAAACCAGAAAATTTGGAAATGGAGTGGCTGACTACAACCAGATGGACTGAGATGAAATAAGGGGCAGTGAAAAGGACCAGAACTTGCCCAAATTACTCCAATTCAAATCATTAAATCAGGGAAGAAATTTAAACAGTCAGGAGAGAAGCAAAGGAAATTAAACATTAAAGATAAAAAAGGGAAAATTCCAAGCCGAAGTGAAAACAATAAAAGTGACTGGGATGACAAGAAGTGCAGGGAAAGGGACCAAAGCTTGCCTAGTTAATGCTCATTGAAATTGCAAGCTTTCATTCCCTTTCCTGAAAGGAAATTCTTGGTTTCTCCAAATGCTTCATGACATCTGGAGTTACAGTCCCTGTCTGATTTTGTGTACCATGTAGCTGTTTGGTTCTCCCAAAAGCCATGAAGTGACCCCTACAGGAATGCTGTGTATCCAGAGCACCAGCCTGGGCTGACCACAGAGCCACAGACTAGAATTCTCAGCTTAGAGAATTCTGGTGCTTTCATGGGCACCAGAGAAGAAACAAGTATCACAGTGCAGAATGAGCTTGGTTTTTTAATGAGTATTGTGTCATGACTAGCACATCCAGAACCAAATACTGTAATCATTTATGCCCAGGTGTCGCTCTTTTATTTTGTGCATGTGAACGATTTTGGAGATACATTTTCCATATCTCCGAATGTTCTGCAAAGTTTAGCAGTGAAATATTATTTAACAATCAAAAAATTGCTTTCTCAGACCTTTTATTTTCCTTTTCTCTTCATGCTAACTAACCTCCAGGAGAAACACCATTAGAGTGATGCTGGAATCAAAAGCTTTGGCTAAGATTTTCAGAGTGACTGAGAGAGAGGTGTCAAGGGAAAGGTGTCTGCATATCTGGCCTCAAAAGGTAAGCCCAAAAAGGAGACACCTTTGTGATTGAATTCTTGGCCAGTGGTTACATTGAACATTCAATTAATGTTATGGCAAAGGCTCCCTCAAAATTTGTTTTTGCTTGACACTCGAGTTAAATTGCATTTAATTTCTATCCTTCCACAAAAGTTATTCCGTATCGTGTCTTTCCTTTTGAAACTTGCCTAGGCTAGGCAGGTATTAATTGCTGACAAGCCAAAGAAGAAAAACCTAGATGACACAAGTTTAAAAAAATATGTAAAGGGCTGATAGTTTTGGCAGAAAGCACTTCATGGCTCCTGAGTGAGGATCATAAGCTATCACCTCTCAGCTAGCTCATAAATCACCAGATCAGAGCAAGCCTGATTATTCCACTTGTAAAAATATTAAAAATAAAATTTGCCACTGTGATTTCCCATTGTTTGTTAGTCCTCTGTAATTGACTGTGCACTGCAAAACCTTTCACTGAGCAGTGTTAATCTTAGGTTTTCAGATAGGGTTTAGGGAACAAAAACATTGGTGACAAAAATGGAAAGAAAGTTATGTTCATCAGAAGCACTCTTTGCACTAGTTCCAGCCTCAGCTCCTTCTTTTGGACTCCAGCTCTCTGGTGTTTCTGCTGCCCCTGGGATCTGGGAGCAGGAGACTGTCACCAGGATAACCATCCTCCTTGAACAACAGGAGTCTCTCAAATTATACAGTGAGGTCTACAAATAATCACATCAGCTTAGCACTAACATGCTTAACACTTAGACTCTCCGTTGTTTGTCCTTATTTCACTTCAATTTTTGTTTGGAAAATCAAAATCCAGTCCCGCTATAATCCTTCAGCCAAGCTTCACTGTATTACTGCATTGTGGGAAGTCTTCTGAAATGTGTCCTAATTTCATCCCCACATAGATTTACCTTTTTTCTTCATTCTGCCCAAAGAGCTTTTTGCTATATAGTGCATACATGTGCAGCACAGCTTTTGATGCAATTGGAAAGCATCTTCCCTCTCTGCAGGTATTCCCTGCAAGAATTACCAATACTTTTCTTCTTTCATTGGAGCTGACTTATTTCAGCAAGGGCTTTGCTCACTGCAGTTGCAGTAACTGGATGCAAATGCTGGACCAGGGAGTAAGGACCTTTGTTTTCAGTCAGATCCCACAGAGTTATTCAGAGACTTAATTCACCATATAACAATCTAATTCTCTTCCATGAATTCAGCACATGCAGATGCTTCTAGAGAAGCTGTAACCAGCAGCTCACAGATGGAGCAGGCTCCATGATGCTCCAGATGGTGCTGCAGGGGAGGATTTCAAGGCAGGCTGGTCCAAGTACCAAGAGTCAGCTGAGGCTGAATGGTGAACTTACCCCTCCTCAATACAAATCTAGGGTCCATTTGGTTCAGAATAAGAGTTCTGCCCCTGTTTCGCCCCTGCTCTACTTCTCATGTCCTGCATCCCTGCTCTGGCCCATGCAGTGATATGCCAGCCAGGAGGGAGAACCCCTCTAGGACCTCTGCCCTCACTTTACCTCAGAAAAGCTTAGTCCTTGGACAAGTTTGGGGATTCCATGGAACCTGGGCTTTAGCAGGAGAAAGCTGAATGGAGAAAGTAAGTGAGGCCTGGTGAAGGGAACACATGAGAATAAGACTTGCCTCAGGCCAGCAGGAAATACAAAGTGGACCTCAGAGGCTTCTGCCTTGGCATCAGGGTATATTTTGAGCTGAATAAAAAAATAGCTCTAGGTTAGCTTCTGTGCATAAAGGGGTTGAGACTAGAGTTGAATGATGAGAGTATTGACGAAGGAGGAAAATGACTGGCTACAGGCTGAAAGTCTGGAAAAACTCCCACGCTTTTTCAGGATGGATGTGAGATGAGACAAGAAGCAGCTGGTACTCATCCACAAGGATTGAAGCAAAGGCTACCAAAAGGAGTACAGTGATTATGGGACCACATCCCATTCTCTGTGTCACAGAATGAAGATGTCCAACAGTAACCAGCACAGGGGCTTCTCTACACAGGGAACAGGTTAGGCAGGGTTGTGTTTGGGCTTTCCATCCCAGTGGCTAGGGACAGCTAATAGTCTTGTCCCTCTCTAAGGAAACTTTAAATGCTTAACTATCCCAAGGTACAAAACTTCTTGAAACCTGTGTATTACATCTCTGCTACCTGTGGCACATCATGGCAATCAGTGCTTATAGGTCTAACTGATGTCCATTTTTAAACCAGTGGGTAAGTTAATGAATTGTCCACCATATTTGCTCCTTACTCAATTTAAAATACCAGCTAGAGGCCAGGAAAATCAGAATCTATATTTCTCAGTATATATCTACATACCCACATAGAATAAACTGTATTGAAAATATACAAGGTTGAAGACTAAGGGAGAAGTGTTATCCACATTTTATAGATGGGGTGCCGAAGGAAGAGAAGATGACACAAGTTTCAGATCATACTCAGTGTCTGTGATAGATCAGGAAACTCAGGTTTAAGACCATCCTTCCTTCCTGGAATGGAATGGAAAGAAGGGAGCTACTACATACAGGAAAGATTGGATTGTACCTTCTGTAGAATATTTGTAGTGTTAAAAAAACCTTAATTCCCTGCATGAAATAGTCTCCCTGTTTTTTTCTTCATTTTGCATTCAGTAGTCTAAAAACAAGAAGTGTGACACTTATTTGATTTTATTTTTTTTAATTTCTTCATTATTGCAGGAAAATCTTCAAGAAATCATGCCTGGAAGCTCTGGGAGGTTTGCAAAACCAAGCCCTACTCAGCTCCAGGCATTTATACATGACGCATACACTCATCAGTGCTCACTGCTGTTGTTTCTCTGCCAATCACCTTACCCAATGTGAAGATGTGTCACAACACTGAGCAAACATGGAAACAGCCACTTTAATCAACCATATTTTCCCCATATGGTAACTTTCCTTTACCGCAGTAGTCCAGCTTTCACACAGATTTTATAGAGAGAAAGTTTACAAGCAATAAAAATTAACAGCCAGTATATATGCAACAAACAAATCAACATCCCCCCTCCCCCACAGTGTGTGCCTGAGTGGATCTACTTCAAACTGTGACTAAACTGTGGTTGCATTTCCATGAGATATTTTGCCTAAGGACGTGCAGTGTACACAGTACATGATTCATTTCAGTGAGAACCAGACCAGGGATGACAGGAAGAAATTCTGAGGACAAGCACAGAGAAGCAGCCATAACAGGAGAGGAAAGCCACACAGTGATTTTGTTGCCATACCCTTAGAGCAGTAACAGGGCAGGGCAGTGAGAGCCTTCATTCCCATGTGCCTGTGAAGAGCTTCACTGACTCTCTTCATCTTCACCTATTCCTCCCCATAAGGGAAAGAAAGCCCAGAGTAATGTGGTTGGATACTGAGTTCATGTTTCCAAGTGCTCTCTGTGTCACAGTTAGAGTTCCTTCTCCTCCACACACACCTGAAGAACAGTTCTGGGACCGTTTCTTTCCCATAAGTCTCACTAGGGCTGGGAAGAAGGTTCCTTGCTAGAAGTAATCCTCACAGCTGTCTGGTTCATGCGTTGTTAATACAAGCACATAATTTCCACTGGCATAGATTAGAAGTATTAATGACAACAGAACAATGAATGTCTGTGCAATCAGAATTTGATGTCTTGTATTTGTCATGCCACCAAATAGCTTGTTTCCAAATTATAGAACAGTTGTGTGGTGAATGGGATTGGGCTGTGATAATTTGTATGTTTGAACGATATTTTAAGACTCACTTGTTTTTGCATCTCATTCAAACATTTCCAGGATGGATGGAGGAGCATACATACATTCTGTTTCAGAGAGGCTTCTCTTCTCATCCTGCAGTGTGGCTGAGGGATCTGTCTCTCCTCCGGGTATTCATTTTCAGTAAGACTTGGAAAGGAGAAGATAAACCAAACACAGCACGGCATCTGAGGACATAATGTTTTCAGAGTTGGCTGGCAGTGGTAGTCTGTTGTTCTGTCAAAACAAAGATGATATGACAGCTCTGCCTGTCAGTCTTTGCCCAAATTTCTCCTTCCTTTCTTCCTTCCACTTGCCCTTCTCCTTTTTCATCAGGGATATTATCTCAGAGATACTAAGTTCCTGCAGTGTTTGCCAAAATCAGAAAGATACCCTGCTGGAGCCCACACTGGAGGAGCGACCGGTCATTACATGCACAGCTCCCAGATGCTTCACTCATTTGCTGCTTTTTGTCCAGTGGTTTTCTGCTCTTTGCACAATTGAGAGGCCAAACACCGGTGTTGCCAGTGGGATGGAGTGGGACACAGGAAGGGCATGGAGGGATTGCTGGATGCAGGAGGTAGAGCTCTGCAGCAGGAAGTGGTGCTGCAGCAGAAGTGGAGCTGAGAACTGGAAACACTTCACATTGGGCAGAGGATTTGCACAATAGGTGTGAGTATGGCTCCTTAAGTTGGAATCCAGAGAACAAAACTTTGCCTAAGATATTAAGTCATCTTTTATCATTGTAGAACTTAGAGTGAATTAAAAGCAGTAAATCTAACTAGATATTTCATAATTTATGTTTCACATAAACAGTTGTTTCTAGTGAATGCAGTGGAAATATATTTTACGAGAAATGAGGGAGAAGAGAGGGAAATATTTAAGGCCCAAAAACCAAAGAAAAATAGGTACCTACATTTAAAATGTTCTCAATTTTCAATTCTTTATTCAGCCACTTAACCATATGCTTTGGTAACATACATATGACTAATTGGCATAATTTTCTTTGTTAGTAACAATGAAAGGAGATCTCAGACTCAGTTAAGAGATGCTTTGCAGGATGTGGTGATTCCATGATAAGGTTAACTTGCAGTAGCTACTTGTCAACTTGTGTTTTGGTTTAGTGAGGATGGGAGGGTGCTCTCCTCTAAAGTGCTTGGGCAGTTTTGAGAGCTAGTGGTATCTAATGCCACGTCAGCAGAGAGGAACGTCTTGTGGGCAAATGCAAACAATTATCTCTAAGCAGGAGAGCAGTGGGAAAATATATATGGCCATAGGAAATATTTATGGTTCATGGTCCGAATAATGTAAAGATATAGAAAGCAAGAATTATGGCCAGAGCAGTCAGAGGCTGTGGGAACCTAAATTTTCCTAGTTCCATACTGATGGAATTCCTCATTCTAGCAAAGTTTGCTGGCATGGTGAGTGTTCTGTTCCATTGTATAGTGACCAGAGGGTGTGAAGACAGTAAGTAACTAAAATAAATTCTTAACTGAAGAGTTTTCCTGGTATGCACTTATAGTTTTCTTCAATGCACTGAAATATACAATGTTGTTAAATTCAGAAATAAGTTGACAAATTTGACTTAAATAATTTCATCTCTATTCTTTGAAGACCACTATGCAATGTATGTGTGATCCAATATGAACTTCATCATTAGAAATTTAATTGCCAGCATATTATCATTTGAGACTTTTCTTCATCCTGGAATATTTCAGCATTAATCTTTGCAGCCCAGCTCTGCACAGCCAAGATGCTAGGTGAGGAATGCACTTTAAACAGCTCCTCCAAAAACAGTGGAATGTGCCCAGTGATGATCTCCTGCAACTCCAACTGCACACTCAGAATGTCAGGACATTTCAGATCTGCCTCTCCTGTGTGCCTTTGTTGCTGGTGGTGATGGTGGTGGTTTAGGTGTAGCTGAAGCAGTTGTGCTATATCTGGACAGAGGAAACCACAGCATTTTTGCAGAGCAAGCATGCGCCAGGAAGTTGTCTTATATTCCGTTTGGGCATTAACTCCTAAAGTCTCCCGTTCTCTTATCTGATATAATTTTGTTTTAAAGCAATCTAAAAAAAACCAGGCTTCCTGAAAACTGATAAAGTTTTTCTTTCTCTTTTGAGAGTAGTGGTGCTGTGCTGTTCCAGCTCAGCTTATCAGAACCTTCATTAACTTCTAACCTTTCCAACGATATCAAGGGAAGATGGTAGTTTTTCTTTTCCTGATGAAAAAGATTTGTAAGGGCTACTGGAGTGCTGACTTTCTCATTCTCCAAACCCTTTCTTCTGGTGTTCTTTTTGTTTTGTTTTGTTTGTTTGGGTTTTTTGGGTTTTTTTTTTTGTTACCTAGTGATTGCTGGCAGGGTTGAGAGTAGCTGACATTTTGGGATGACAAGCACCCCACTCAACATGAGTACCCACGACTGTCAACTCACACAGGACCTCAGATTATTCTAGAGATTACTCAACTAAACAGGAGTAGTAGGGGTCATTATTGCATAAATAGCTGGCTCTTTAATAAATAAACCACTTATCCTAAGATCTGTTAATTAACTTTATCAAGACTGAAAAATTAATAAATACCTTAGGCTCTAGGTGCCAGTAAGATAATATTTTTTGCTCCTTGTACTACAAATCCTATATGAATCCCTACCTCAACTTTTTAAGAGTTTTGTGTTTCTCCTTTGAATTTGGCCTGGTGCCTGACCTTCGAGCAGACACGCAACATCTGATGGGGATTTAGAGCTGCCTGTTTGCATCCTACATCCTTTTCTTGTAGGATATAATTTCAAGTCAACTTAACTCACAAAACTCCTGAGTCATCCTATGGCTGGGTGTCTGTCTGCAGTATTCAACCAAAGTGTTGGGAACTCACAAGTGCTCTGACTCAATTTTGGAGCTTACCCAAATAGTTGCACTGGGGTGAACATTTCTTGAGTTTTCTGTGGAGAATAAGGCCTGCAGATTGGTCATTACTTTTTCATTGACTGGCCAATTTTTGGCCATATTTCCTGGAAACGTGAAGGTCACAAAATTATCATTGTTCTATGCTTTCAAGAATTGTCAGTCAGGGAGTTTGAACTGCTTACTGAAGGTACAATTTTCTGGCAAAGGAAGATGGGTTTAGTTTTCTTTTGCATTAGTTCATTCTACTCATAAACCAATTATTTAAGAAGGAAGACATTAATCATAGTAAATTTTCATCTCCAGTCCTATTATGTGACACATCATGTCCTTCACATGGTTGTCACTCCAAAGGCAAATCCTACAACTCTCCCATCTTGATTTGAAACACGGGCTGAAAATGAGACCCCTGCAGAGGTTTCAGTGTACAAAGGTTCGCAGCATTGCCATTATGTATTTCCCTTGGATCCAAGTGGCAAAAAGTGAAGCAGTGTGGGGCCTGGTGCCTTTGCTTAACTTTTGTGTTTCTTGAGCCTTTATCAGGACAAACAGCCATCAGCCTTTCCCCTTTTTCACGAGCTGCTATGAAAATTGGTTCAGTCAGCTGCATGTGCAAGTCTTCCTGTGGTTTTAGAAACAGCAGCAGTGTAGCAACATTTAATTTGCAGCTTCTTCTTCTTCTTAACCTCAAGGAAAAAGTGGTAACTGTTAATTGCATCACAGCATGTGTGTGCTGGTGAGCACAATTTGCTCTGACTCCACATATCCTGAGACCATCATACCTAACCAAACCAGATTCAAAGTAGCATGTGTGCAAGCCTAAGCCCAAACCACACTGCACAATGTCTGTGTTTATTTTTCCTGTGGATTTGGAGGCAAGAAATCATTAACTATCTCTCAGAGCTCCTGGCTAATGCACAAAGATATAAAAGATTGCAGAAATGCTGACATATTCACAGGTGAAGGGCAATCATATGCTGAAGATGTGTATGTTGCAGTTCTTTCCAAGAGAGCTTGAAGCTGTCCAGATCAGCCATGTTGAGAGAAATAGTTGCAAAATCTGGTTTTGAGGCACCATTCTTTTATCCTGAAGTCATGCTGGACCTCAGAGATTTTGGTTTTTTAGAGGTTTGGTCTTTTTTGTTATCTAATTCTGCATGCAGTGTGGACAGTGGCTAGGTGGTTTTGTGTGAAAGGCTGCAGGTGCAAGATTGCAGGGTGAATTCTGCAAGGTTAAAAATTCTTACTGTTGTTTCTACCAGGAGTGACCATCCTCCTTTCTCTCCTTCCCTCCTCCCTCCTCCTCCCTGCTCATTTCTTGCCAAGACTAAAGCCGTTGCTGTATGAGGTAAGAACTCTAAAGGTCTGTGCTGCTTTAGAGCAGATTGTAGGGAAGCTGATGATGGAAGTACAATGAAAATTGGGTATATTCTAATTAACCTCGGGAATATTGCCATCAGGAGTGCAGAGTATTCCCCTGGAAAAGTTGTTTTTAAGTGGCTGATTGTATGTTTGTCCATGAAGCTGTTATCAGATCACATAACAGCTTTGGGGAAAGCTTGTGAAGACTATTCTTGAAGAGGCTTCCATCAGAAAAGGAGGGCTGGGAAGTCAGCTCGGGTGCCGAGAGGCAGTCTGTTACATTTAGGAAATACAGCAAACAGCCTTACAGGAGAGCAAAAGAGATGGAAAAAAACCCAACAGGGCTCTCGGTTTAATGGCTCAAAAGCTTAGGACCGCCTCACCCAGCAATACCAAGCAATTCCAGACTGATGATTCCTTAATCATCGCACACGGATGAAAGCTTTTCTGCACCAGAACAAATATCAAATCCTACTGCCATGCACAGCAACAGGATCTGGTAAACTATTTCAGCCTAGCTACAAAATTAATCTGAAACAGACTGGCAACAGACAATAATAAGGGGTAACCCTGGAGCTTTACTGCTGTTCATTATTTTTTATTAGTGAGTTCAGAACCTCTTTTGTGTGATCTGGAAAGGTCCATTTCAAATAGAATTGCAGGGTGGTGTGGGGCATTTTCCCGGACTGTCTTGCCTGCCTTAGGGCCTGAGAGGCTTGTATTTAAAATGAGTCTCTCCCTTCCCCCTCGCCCCTTTCCAAACCTAGAGTTAATTTGTTCCCACACCTCGGTTTGTGTAACAGATGCCTCCATCTCTGAGCTCACAATTGCTGGCTGGGAAGTGATTCAGCTACTAAAGAGTTGTAAGTGAGCAGGGGAATAATCACTGGGTATTGCTGACATCTGAAAAAATAATCTTGTGTTCATGACTTTGCTAGCAAATTAAAAGGGACAAAAATAGAGTCCAAGCTGCCTTGGAGCACACCCCTATCTGGAGTCACATGTAGCAATTGCCAGTTCCTTGCTACAGACAACTTCAGATGCAGCTGTGCTCAAAGGATGAGGCCTTCTGCCTGCAGCACTTGACCTGAACAGCTGGACAACAGCACCACATGGACAATTTGGCTTTCAGAGCAGGAAGAGCACTGAAAGAACAGGGTCACTTTGGTAGCTGTGGAGGTTGCCTCCGTATCTTCCCACCCTTGTCTTCTGTCTTGCCTACAGTTCTCAGCTGGGAAGTTTGACTTATGAAGGAGCGTTGCTAGCTCCATGGATAGTCACTATAATGGCAAACAGATGAAGCCACAAGGGTTATGGGGACGTGGTACTCCTGTACCTGGGGAGGTGCTGCAAAGCACCACATGCTGCCTTCAGGGCAGCCAAGCTTTGCTACAGAAGATGCCACGAAGAAACAAGAACAAACAAAAAACCCCAAACTCGTGGGTTGCAATGAGCCAACAGAGGGTTGCAAATGTTTCTGACTCACTTTCTTATTTTTTTAATCTCCACAATAAGCAGTTTGTTTTTATAATCTTGAGTAGGGTTTTTTTTTTTTTGCATGCAGTAAATACATTGGAATCATCTTGAATGTTGAGAAGTTTTTTAGTTAAAGTAGCTGAAACAGCTTTTCACAATTTATTAATCATTTGAGATGCATTTTCTTTTTGATTAAATTTTGTTCAGTTTCACAAATAGAAATTTGGAGATTAAACTCACACAAGTATTAGCAAAGAATGTCAGTTGGGTAATTTTTTGCATTGTGTAATCTGAAGTGCAAAAGGATGAATCTCAGCAAACAGTCAAAAAAAAAAAAACCCACTTGTGCCAGAACAATAGCACCTCTGCAGCATATTGACTGCAGAGTGCCTTTGTAATCTCTCCACTGTTATATTCTGTTAAAAAATAGACAATTTCTGAGTGCCACAATATAAAAAGGGAATAAAGCTATTAGATATCATTGAGAGGAGGGCAAGGAAAATGGTAAAGGGTCCATAGGGGAATCCATATAAGAAGTAGCTGAGGTCACTTGGTCTATTCAGCCCGGGGGAGACTGAGGGGAGACCTCATTGCAGTTTCCTCACAAGGAGAAGCAGAAGGGCAAGCACTGATCTCTTCTCTGTGCTGACCAATGACAGGGCCAGAAGAAATGGCCTGAAGCTGTGCCAGGGGAGTTTTAGACTGGATGTTAGGAAAAGGTTCTTCACCCAGAGGGTGGTTGGGCACTGGAACAGACTTCCCAGGGAAGTGGTCGCAGCACCAGCCTGACAGAATTGAAGAAGCATTTGGACAATACTCTTGGGCACATGGTGTGACTTTTTGTGCTGTCCTGTACAAGGCCAAGAGCTGGACTGGAGGACCCTTGTGGGTCCCTTCCAACTCAGGATATTCTATGATACTATAATTCCAGTTACTAGTTCAGGAATCTGTGGTCCTCTCAGGCTGATAAATCTAAATTTCAGCCAATCATCAAAATAAAAATAGTGAACAAAGACTGTAGATCTAGTCTTAAATTTCTTTATGTCTAGATGGACAAAACTATGATCCAGCATCAAAGTACTAATGTGTGATGGGAATGGAACCGCACATCTAAGCCTCTCCAGACCTCCAGACAGTAGTGTTCTTATGCAGTGTGTGTGAAGTGACCATAACTTTGGAAGGAAATTCCAGGATCCGCTCCTGGATACAGGTGAAGCTTTCCAGGTGAGGATTGTATGCTTAATACTATTTATCTGCTTTTAAGCTCCAAATCCATCATATAGATATTAGGGCTGACTTGTTCACTAAGCACTTTTTTGCCTCCACATGGAGAAATGGATTGGCATAGATGTTATTCTGATATACAGGTTCCACAGAAATATTCTCACAGTGCAGAGACAGTACTGAATATTGGCACTTTTATTGTAGATAAGTGTCTGCACAAGAGCCTGTTTCATATGGCATTGTACCACAACTACATTGATTTCATTCCTCCTGCAAAGCAGCCAGTAGCAGTCCTGCCATCAGGTTAACAAGATGTCCACAGGATTCTATTTCTGGTTAAAAAAGGATTATTAATTTTCATCATGATTAAATTCCATCTGTAATTCATTAAAGGAAAAAAAAAATCAACAAGTAAAAATTATTAGCATTACCTAGAATCATTGTGACTGCTCACTAGTTTCTTGCTCATATAAATAGTATACAATGATGTCCTGCAAGCCAGCTTTGAACCAGGTGAAATAACAGGAGACATGAACATCTTACCACTATGAGCAAGTGGACCACTATGAAAATTACCATAGAAAGGAGGTTTTGCAAGGATTCAGATGTTGTGCTTAAGGGAACATTGAAGCTCCTTGACATAAAAGTACGTCTAGCCGGAAAGAGTTTTCTGTCAGGAATAAAAAGAGGGTAGTTAAATTAACAAGTGTTTAACTCTGTCTGTCATCCTCTCAAAATATATAGGAAATACAATAAGAAATGAGAGGCATCATATGCTCATCACAAAAATGAAGGTGTTGAGATAGACTCCAAGCACTGACAAAGTCCTTGGAAACCTCTGTGGATACATGGCCAGTCTCTGGGACACACACTGTACCTTACATGTACAAATATAGTTGTAAAAGCCACCCCACACCTGGCCCACACACACTCCTACATGCTCCCAGGGTCACTGCTGAATAATAAAGAGCAGAATGATGTATATATGTCTCATGAATAAGTCTGGACTGAATTTTAGCAAAGTCCTTCATTCCTGGGAGGAACTCCAGAACCATTCTCCTGGATGCATCACAGATCATCTGAGATGCCCTGCCACAGTTCCCAGCATGACCAGTATCTATCATATGGTCGTGTGGGCAGAACTGGATCCTACCCACTACTTCCTGCTGAACAGAACTCATTTCCTGCCCTGGCAGTCCAGCCTGGATCTTTGAAGTGCCAGCACAAAAGACATCTTGAGCAGCATCTTGTCACAGGGGACATAATTGTAACTGTATTAAATTCACAGGTTGTACTAGGCTGGGAAGAACTGTGGTTTATGCTGGAAAACAGGATTATAAATCAAAATTACTTTGAAAAATGTGGTGAATTGAAGACCCCCTTAAAAATGGCATAGAATATGGAAGAATAAGGTAGAACAATGAAGAAACACAGGAATGTATATGAATTGCATGAATAGAAGCTTTCCAGGGATTAATTCTCCTAATAATTTCAGAAGGTAACAGGTTGACCAGGAGTCAGAAAGATCACACAGAAAAGAAAATAGCATATTGCAGGGTGGGTGTACACTGGAGCACAGCCTGAAAGGCACATGAAGTAACTCTTGGCTGGACTGGAAGTGGACGTTCAAGTAAGATTTGCTCAACTGGGCCTCTTCTAGCATCAAAATCTTCCTTCCTCTCCTGTTTGAAAGAGCAAGACAGATGCAGAGTAAAACAGGCAAATTGGGATGAATTCTGTGAACAGCAAACAGTGCCAAAAAGGGAAAAAGTGAAGCCAAAGATCATGCTATGGACTCATTCGCCAGCAAAATTATTATGACAGTTCAATCTACCTCTCAAGTTCACTCTTCCAGTCTGAAAGGAAATGCCTCCTTTCCTATTACCAGATGGAAGCAATATACACACATGAGTGTTGGCCTGATATCAGTTTTGCCCTATGCCTGCTTGAACAAATTTGGGACCTCTCATTGACTTGAGTGGAGCAGACCCAGAAGACATTACTGCATAAACCTTCTCCAGCACATTTGGAAGACATTGTGCACAGCTACAAAGACCTCTCTTCAATGGGATTGTTAATTTCAGTCTTCTCTTACTTAATTAGTTCATATAAACTCTCTAACAGCATCTCAGTCAGGGCTCCAAAAACCTCTGCCAAAGCCTTCCATGAAATCCCTCCTTGGCAGACATAGGTCTCAGAAATTTGCTTTCATTTACCTTCCCACACTCATTTCTAGCATTACTATGGTTCTTATAATCTCAGAATTTGGTTCATCACACAAAATCAACACTGTATAAGCCCAAAACTTCTTAATCTTGATGGTAGACTTTGTATGCAGTTTTTGCTCCTTGTTTTCTGCATTTTTTTCTCAGCATTTTAATTTACATATGCTTAGCCCATCCAAGCTTTGTCATACTAACATAGAAGAAAAATCACATAAGTAAATCTGCCTTTCTTGCATTTTCTGCCAGTTTGGGTCTAGTAAATAATATGAAGTGATGATAATATTTTAGAATTGGTTATGGCATTTTATAGTGGTGTCAGCTCCATAGGAAAGGTCTTTGTAGTGTGTAAGCCGTAGACTCTACTCACTCACCTGGGATGCCAGGAAAGGAGCATCTGGGAAGGAGCAAATCACATCTGCTGTTTTCAACCACCCCACTTCAGCCTAGCAATAGCCAGCTGAAAAGGAAGTTCTGAACTGCTAAGAAATGTAAAACATCATTTGCAGGAGGTTTTAAGTTGATTCACCAGGTGTTGCAGCTATACTGTTTTACTGTCTCCCCACACTAGGATTTTTTTTCCCCCCATAACTTGTGTTTTACTTACGCATTCATTTTTAACATCTTTTGTATGAACAGCACTGTAGTGAAGAGAGTGGTAGACAAAAAGCTTTCCCTTGACAAGATCAAGGATGATACAGGTATGGAAGTAATTTTCTTTATTTAGAAAGAAATGCTCCATCAAGTGGGTTTTTGATTGAAAAAAAAATTGACCACTATCTTAAAAATGATAATAAAAGCAGCTAATATGTCTGAATATGAAGAAGACTATGACCAGGATTTTGGAGACTGGTCCCTAAAATTGATCCATCAGTCATGGATGGATCAGTCATCATTAATCATTGTTATGTTGGATCCCTTGAGGCTATTGTTTGGGATTTAGGCTCCTGAGACTAGCAGACTCAGCGTATGTAAAAACTAGGATTTTTTTTTCTTCTTCTTCTATTTTTTTTTTCTAAGAATCCACAACTTCTCCTCCAAATAGTTGGAGCTCAGACACTGGGGTTTTGAGTTTTTCTGTAACCCTCAAGGGTCCTGCTTCCATCTGGAAAGTTTGGCTCTCAGTTCACCAGGCCCAGAAAATAACAGAGAGGGGGCAAATTGGGGAGAACTATGCCAAGCTTTCAGGTGCTTTGTGTAATATTGTAAAGTAATCCAAATATCCTAAAGATGTCAGAGCAATATTTAATAAAACACTACTGCCTCTCAGGTCTACAGGAAAACAGCTGAGATTCCCTGACTTCAGAAGTCATACTGAAAATTATTTTTACCCCAGAATCCTATAAGATGACTTTAAAAACCCTAAGAACAACTGTTTTCTGCGAAAAGATATTGGATTTTGGAAAAATTTATTGCTTAATTATCTAATATGGAATTCTCTTGGTATGGTTATAGTGGGAGTCAGCAGATGGCACTGTTACTCATAGTGATAAAACTTCTTTTTTACAGCTGTGCAAAACTGGCTATGCTATTGATAAGTTCTGCATTGCTGCTCAATTTCTAATGAAATGTCCTTGGCCAAAAACTAGGCACTGGCTCCCCACCTCACCTTATCAAACCAAAGAAAATACTTGAGATGGATCTGCCCATAGAGAGGTGTTGAGATTCCCAAGAAAGGGGGGGTTGTTTGCATGCTCTCTGACTACCACTGCTGAAAGAAGGATTGAGTAAAGGGAATAACCATCCTTGTCAGGACTTGTCCGCTGGGAAGTTGATTTCAAGGATGCTGGTGCATGAGCCATATGGAGTCCTTCTTGGGAGCCATGTGCACTAATGGAGAGGTGAAGAGGGCAGTTGTGGTAGAGCTGAGGCGCTTTAGAGGACAGCAAGAAGGCCTTGGAAACAAGACTCACCAGCAAGAAACTGTGGAAGCACTTGAAAACCCGAGGTAGAAACACAGGCAAGAGAGCATTGCAGGGGCAGCAAGACTGGAAGTGTGCCCAAAGACAATGACATGGGATGCTCAGTGATGGTTATTCACTCCCTGGGAATACTCAGCAGCTCTCAGGAAACTGCTGGTCCAGTCTGAACTATTTACCACACTGATTCCATGGATGGAAAGGAACAGTGCATAAACCCCAGTAATTTTCTCGATAATTGCATCTGTCTTCATTAAGGTTGTTTTTTCTCCTAAGAGTCTTGTAAAACCTCTATGAACAAATTCCACTTGTCAATATTTCACTGGCGTTTCTGGCTTCTGTTATTAAAATTGTGACATCAGTCGCTTCAATCTGTCTGTTAATGATGAGCAGACACACAGATACAGACACTTTTCATCTCAGAATGGCTGTTCCTAAGGTAAAAAGGATTTTACTATTTGACTGAGAAGACATAATGAAAAATTATCAGCAGAGTCTGTATCTGGTGAGGACAAAAGCTGGATTATGGGAATCTCACTGGGATGTTCCCATCTGGCTTCTTTTTACATGTAAATCCACAGTGATCCAGGTCCCACCAGAGACCGGTTGAAATTCAGCCACAGCTGAGCCAGGTGCAGGGCGCTCCAGGTGCGGGCAGAAGAGTTAATAGGGCTCCTTCTTCCTCTCCTACTTCCTCTCCTTTCTCATTTAAAAATGTCTGTCTTGCTATGTTCCTGCTTCTGTCAGTTAATGTCAACATCCCATCCACAAGACACAATACAGAGTCACTCTGCCCTGGGAAATTTGGAGAATGCATTCTTTCTTCAGTCTTCACAAAGTGCTCACAACTGGGTAAGTTTATAGGCAATTAAGAAACATAGTGTTCTAAAAATAACAGTCTATTTATAGTTTATAAGCTATTGTGTTGCTACCATAGTGGTCATAGTTTTCTCTAGTTTCCAAGACATATTATATGTGATTTTTTTTTTTTGTCTGAAAAAAAAAGGAAAAGAGTTAATAAGAACTTCTGTAATGGTTGACTGGATTAATGTTATGCTTTAGGCTCTTGGTTTTCTTAGATTCTGCAGCTAAATTGTTTGTCAGTTACAAAATTTTAGTCCTAAATCAAAAGGACTAAAAATAACTTTTAAAACTACAGGAGGAGCAGAGGCTATGTTCTCAATTTGCTTGCAAAAATCTGTTGTTTGATTGTGTCACCTGTCCGAGGTTTTCCCGCTCTAACCAATATTTGCACTATTATCGATTAGGGCAGCAGTGGACAATAGGAAAACTGGTAACATGGACTGAATTGCAATGCACAAAAGGAAAGAAAAACATGAGTGTGTAACAGACTTCCATTTCTGTTCAGGGGTTTTTGCACCCAGATGAATATTTTCTTACATTAGCTTCTCTGTAAAGTTTCCTCTAACTACTGGCTGAATTAATAAGTGCATCCAGGTGATGGAGGAGTGGGAACCAGACTCTAGAAAGCTCCGTATTTACAGATTACTGTATTATATGAGGAACACTGCTGAACAACATGCTGAGCATATGTTCAGTAAGAGCTGCAAGATTGAAGACCTGCTGAAATCATTTGGAGACAAGTCACTTGCATGGCTTCCTTCATAGGCCTTTAGGCAATTATATATTTAAACTCTCAGCATCTCTGTCTTCTATTTCAATGAACAAAGGGCCATAAAAGAATTTCTTTTAAAATCTTATTCAGTCAATGTCCGGTTCTAGGTTTGTATTCCTATTGAATTTTGGTGGGTTCAATAATTTTGGTTGAAAGCAATGCAGTCCTCCAGTGCATAAAGGAAGAGGCTGGAGGGGTAGGGGGAAAACAGACATTTTTACAGTGAAGTGTTATTATAGGTAATGGTTCTTGTGTAATCATTTGGATGAAAATCGCAAGGTAATAATGCTTAAACCTTTCAGTCTATGTTTTGGAACCAGTTTGTTTGTTTGGTTTTTTTTAAAGGGCATCACCTTATTATCTAGCAGCCACTTGATATTGTGTGGAGTATTATGAATTTGGAGACCACTTTTCTTGTTATTTTTGTTTCTTGGTCTTTATTGTTTAGGCTTTGCAAGGGTTTCATTGATAAGACCCAGCTCAGCTAGTTACTTGGCCTTTTATTCTAGCTGCCTGTTTATGGAGCAGTATATTGGGGAATATCTGCTTTCAGGACAAGAGGAATGGCTGCATTACTTCAATGAAAAAGTACTCATTTCTGGGTTGTTTGCTGGGCAATAAAGAGTTGGGATGAGTTATCAGCAAAGCTTTGTCTGGGTGTGTATCAGATTATTTCTGGGTCAATGTGAATTGTCCATGGCCAAAGCCAACTTGCAATATAAAAGGAAGTTCTTAAACCATCTTGCCTTCTCCTCCCTCCCCACATTTAAAGAGGGAATTATAGAATTGTTTGGGTTGGAAAAAGCCTCTAAGACTATCAAGTCCAATCATTAACTCACCACTGCCTAGTCTACCACTACGCCATATTCCTAAACGCCACATCCTTTAAGCACCTCCAGGGATAGTGACTCAACCACTACCCTGGGCAGCCTGTTCCAGTGTTTAATAACCCTTTTGGTGAAGATTTTTTTTCATAATATTGAATCTAAACTCCCCCTGGCACAACTTGAGGCAATTTACTCTTGTGCTATTGCTTGTTAGTTGGGAGAAGAGACATAAAATGTGTAAAAATTATTATTTAAGACCTCAAGACAAAGCTTTGTGATTCAAGAGGACACAGGTGTGAATCCAGTCCTTCAGCTGCAAGGGTTGCTTCTGCACTAAGCAGTACCTACTTGACCGAGCAGTCTCAATTAGAAGGTTGAACAGGGCTGGTGATCTGGAACTTGGTTTCACTGTTCTCCACCAATGTCCCTGGATAGCACACTGCAGCTGGCAGGAGTGGAAATGTCACATATTGCCAGGATGACTGTTGTCTCCTAGCCAGGGAGTAGTTTCTGGCAAAGCTCTGGGACACCACAGAAATGAAGGATGCAGCTCCCCGTGTGAAGTGTGGAGATCTAGGTCTAGGATATGTAAAAGCTGGGGCAAAGTGAGCACTTTATGGTTCTCCAGAGAGAATATTTTCATCAAAGATGTGCTGACAGAGACATCTGTTTAAGTACTGGTAGCCCTTTTTACAGGCTTGGCATGGGATTTGTCTCCTGTCAACACCTCTGATTGGGATTTCAAAGATGTCATTATTTGGAACCAAGCAAAGTAGAGGGCTAGTTCATCCAAGGAGATGGCTCAGGAACAGCCTTTCTGATTAAATCAGCCAGATCTCTCACAGAGGTATTCTGTAAATTTAGGATAAAGGCACAGGGCTTCACTTCCATTTCTGTTGTTTTGTGATACAGCCCCTTCCCTTCCCAGGGAAGCTTTGTTCACAGCCATTCTGTTTGTCACCGCCTTGTATTATCAGATTCTTGGAAACCTCAACCTGAAGGCAGGTGGTCCTAAATCACTTATTTTCTACTGAAATATTTAGGGATTGTTTTAAAAAAGAGCCTTAGCTTACAGTGTGTTTTATAGGAGAAGCAAGCAGGAGAGCTGTCCCAGGCCATATTTTGCTGCAGTGCTAGCTTAGTTAGTCTGTCTCTGTGACTTCAGAAGTGCTGATTCATTTCCAGGCTTTGAAATTAGTGACCCTGAACATGGCACTTTTCTAAACTGAGGAACATTTTTTTCATGGTATGTAGACAAATGACATGTTAATGTAAATCATCATATTTAAGCTAGAGTTAATCTGATTTGCTTCATGGAAGGCAAAACAAGCAAATTCCTTCAAGGCTGTTCCTCCAATTCAGACTCCAGTCAGAGCCACTTTCTGGAGCTGCCAAAATGTGAGCGGTGGTCAGAAAATAGTTGTGCTTCAGCATGGGGAGTGTAACAGCATACAAGAGAAATGCCTGGCCCATCCCTCCACAGTCTAAACCAGTGCACAAGGACAGTGCCAGCGTGCTTGCCAGACCTCTCTCCTTCTCCATTAATGCTTTTGAGTCGGGGCATGTGCAGAATTCAGTGAGGCAGAAATATCGCTACTTCTTCCTCTCAACAATTTTTCCCTCTAGGGCAGCTTGTTAATGTGGGGGGGAGGGAGGGTGAGAGTAGGGAGGGTGTGGGGGGCTGGAAATCAAGCCTGAGTCATACAGGGGAAGTTCATTACAGGTCACACAGCTGTATACCCGGGCTGAAAAGGGCTGGTTGCTTGCTGATCAAAGAGACTCTCATCACTGGGGTTAATACACGTAGTAATATGGAATTCTATGGTTGGGCAGGAGATTATGGTACAGAAGCTGTGTTTCTGAAATCAGATCAAAAATAGGTGTGGGGTGCAGTGAAAGCAAGGGATTGGTAAATTGCCTTAGAGGCATGGATATCTGAGCTAGTGCATGTGCACATGCGTGTGGGTTGCTTGCATTAGGAAAGGTTCAGCTAAGAGTAAAGTAAGTCCTTAGATGTGTCCATTTGGTTTTGTTTGAATTTCACTGCACTCTAGAGCAATGTGTTGGAACTCATCTGCTTCCCTTGGGGATGTGAAGGGTACAGAGTTTACAACTCTGCCTTTAGATATTTTCAAACACAGAGAGACGTTGCAGATTCATCTCTTGGCTTCCTGCAGGTGAGCTTCTGGATGGATGCACCAAATGCTTGGTCTAAACACAGCTGAGTATCTGATTAAAAACTACATTTTGGAGGAGAGAAAAAACTCTCAAGTAATTAACATCTAGTAGAGTGCTCTTCTTCTAATTGCTAGTTGTATATATTAGCTACGAGTGAAGCAAGTACTTGCAGCTAATTGTGATAAATCTGGCTCTGGAAAATAATTGATTAAAGTAATTTAAATTTAAGCAAACTAAGACTGAACCTTGGCTCCGAGTATCAAATCCCTTTTCCCTATGTCTTTAGATTGTTGTAATTTAATCCTCCAGGGTGTATGTGATTTACCAGGCAAGAACACGTATAGGTTTTATTGATATCGAAACTGTTTTCAGAAGAGTATGAACTGTACCCTACATTAACAAAATGTATGCAGTATGTTCACTTCTGAATAGAGGAATACTTTTTTCACTCTTCCATAACCATCCATGTTTAAAAGGATGGAAAAATAGACAGGAAAACTAGAGAGGATAAAACTTTGAGGTTACTGTTTTGGAATGAGTATTTCTGCCAGATGACTCAGAATTCAAGTGGCTGCTCACTTTGCAATGCCAAGTGAAAGTCAAGTACCAGCCTCACTGATGTGAAAGAGTAGACTGGACTGGGCTGAACTGAAATATATTGACAAAAAACTGAGGTGGACTTGTTTAATTGTGTACCACCATCCCATAATCTTTCTTGGCTTTCCTCCAAGAGATGCATACTGTAAAACAAAGATGGAGCAAGAAAAAAGGCATACAGGGTCACTGCCTACAATTTTTAATAATGAAAAATAGTTTGAATGGTCTACTATCCATCTTCCATAGCCTGCAGTTAACTTAGATAGAGCATTAAGTATTTATCTGTGAACTTAAGAGTTCTGCCTGGACAGCATGATGATGCCCTGAAAGAAAACAGTTCTTTTGACATTACTTCACATGAAATTCTTGTGAATCGTCTAGGGAAATGTGGTCTTTAAGAAACTGAGTTGGATGAAAAATTTATTATCACCCGATAAGCTTCTCTCTGGATGTGGTTATCAATGTTTCTGCTTCAAAATTGAAGGAGGTACAAGTTGGATTCTTTGTATGAAAGGATATTTTGTTTTGTTGGTTTGGATTTACATAGCACAAAGGAATAATGTGATCTCACCGCTTCAAAAATAGAGCAAAAACCTCTGAGTTCTGCGAGCATTTTGCTCACTGAGCTTTAATTGCAGCAACAGAGGTAGACATTGAGTGCTAGGGAAAAAAAAAAAAAAAAACAAAACACTAACTCAAACAAAGCAACAACCTAAAAGTAAAGGTAATGAGATATATTCTTAGACCTCAGAAGCTGAGAAGGTCTTTAAGAACAGATTGGACAAGCACTAAGCAGAAATTACAAGAACTGAAGCTGAACCTGGGCACACACTGTGTCACTTCATAGAGGCCTTTCTAACCATCCCTTGTATTGTGCTGTAACTTTTGATAAAGCTTGAATTTGAAAAGTACCCACACATATTGCCTTCATGGAAAGGTTAACTTCTAAATGGCTGAACCAGAAGCGAGGTCTTTTTCTCCTAAGAAATTGAAAAATACTAAATTGATAATGATGTACTGAGTCATTCTTTCCACTGCACCATCAAATTATGTGCTTGCATCTGTCAGCCATATGCCATTCCAGTCTTTCCTGTCTTGATTTCATTAATAGCACTGGGCCAAACCCGGCAGAATTCCTGTTTGTGTAGGCAGGTGCCCTCTCTCATTAGTATCTTCTTGCTTTCTGTTTTAGTAAGTATAGCCCCAATAATATGACATTTCGAAACATACTTCATTAATAGATGTACCTTAGAGTTAGTTCCTAGATGGCAGAAATAAAAATGCCCTCTTCATTTTCAGTTCCCTGCTTCTTGCACCTTACAGGTATCCCATTTTTGCCACGTTCTTCCTGAGTTTCTTGTTCTGCACCTCATCCCATACAGTGGGACTGCTAATCTTAGGAGGAGCTTTGTAATACTTACAATGATTTTGTCTGACATGAATATAAATTGTATGCTTTGTCTGGAAATAATTGTGCTACTGAATTGATCCTCTATAGAAGTGATGGCTTGACCTCCCTGCTCTGGGTTGTTCCCTTAGAAAACGCTGTGGGACACATGTGGGAGGTTGTTTTTGTAAGGGTGGATGACAGTTCAGAGATATGGGACATAATTGTTCTCTGGCAAAAAAAAAATCTCAGTAGGACAGATATGCTAACAGCCCTTTGCTGCTTTAATGAAAAGGCACCTAAATGTCTGCTGCTGTGTCCAGAAAGCTTTTGGAAGATAAAGCCCAGGCTCTCTAATACAGATAAGCAACTTGGATATAATTGCAGATATGAAACTGGGGATGGGAGTTGTTTAGTTTGAATTGGTGAATATCACTCCCAATTTTATCACCTTGCTAAGAAGGCATTGCAATGGAGTTAATTTTTAAACTCCCTCCCAACTGTTTCTCAGGCTTTTCTCTGTGTCCATAATTATCATCTGGAAACTTTCAGACTGTCTTGTGAAAACCCTTGTGATTCAGGTGGGTAGTCAGTGATTGCCCCACTGGTGCTGTGAGCTGTGGCGGGTGGACCAGCCACCAGTAAGTTTCTGGTTCCTAAATACTTGGGAAGTGCTGGGAAGAGGTAAGAAGGACAAAAATCTTAACATGTACAAGAAAAAAAGTGGCACAATGCTGCAAAAATTGTGATGAGGGGGAGGAAGCTCTTTATATTTATAATATTGGGCGAAGATCTAAGCCATGTTACCCTTACGAAGTTCCTCCATAGGTGAAAATAAAAGGTTTGGATCTACTGAATGTTATTTATCATTGAGGACTCCAAGTTAGTGGGTTCTTGTTTTGTTTTGATTGTTTGTTTTTGGGGTTTTTTTTGTTTTGGTTTGGTGTTTTGTTTATGTTTAAATTATTTTGTTTACAGAATGGGCTGATTTTTCCAAAATTATGGTTTCCCTGACCTGTCTTAATGTTCAACATAGTTCCCTGGTTTTATAGTCTCTTCACATTAACTTTACAATGAAGTTAATATGATAGAATGACATTGTGCCAGAATCTCTCAACATTTTTTTATTTAAAAAAATATATTCAAACCCACAAAACAAACAATACTGCTCTCAAAAGAAAAGGGATGTTCAATCATTCAACTGATAATGGAGGTGAGTTCTTTTAGGAGTATGTTTTGAAAAGGTTGACACTTAAAACAATTTTTTATATCCTTCCTCAGTCCTCAGTTCCACCACTGACAATGCTTTTTCCTGGCATCAAGACTTTTGCTAAGAGAGATTTACAGTTCTATCCCAGAACACAGTAGATATTTGGCCCTCTTATCTAAGTCTTTATTTACATACTGACTACTTCTGATTTGGGAGTCTTTAGGCCGTTTGAGAGGAAATGTTATTATTTTTTTCCATTTATATCTCAATTTTATTTTTATCTTAGGTTTTATTCATCTTTATCCAGGGCTGTTTTGCCAGGAAGAAAATGTTGACTTTAAATTTCCGTTTGATTCAGGAATGCACTTTAAAAATCTCCTTAACAACAAATGTCAGTTCCTTTGAAATTATATTTCCCAAGTGTTGTTTAATTTGCAAAAGAGGTAAAACCTTCAAAGGTACATAAAAAGCTTCTTATTCTTTCAGCAGAGTTAACAGATTTTGAAATCTGATGAAATGTGGTCTATTCTATTTGAATCAGTTCCATTTCATAATTTCTACTTAATATAACCAAACTGACAGAAAAATTATTTATTTGACACTTGAGATGATAATCTTTTTTTTTTTTTCCACTGAAAAACTGCATCTACAAAAAGGTCTCCTTTCTATTTGAGAACAGAAGATGCAGAATAGAGTATAAAGACTGCCCTGAGATTGGCCAGGCTGTCTCTGGAATGGGAAGACATTGACTGAAGTGTATGCTTCAGGTCTGAAACAGGGGAGAGAAAATAAATAATATAATCCAAGGTGTATACTCGTGTATGTGCAAAGCAGTGCCTCTGGCAGAAAATTAATTCCCTGCTCACAAGGTTAGGAAGAGGCTTTGTGGGGCTGTCATGCTATCTTGATGTGAGTCCCACGATTCGGTTTTAGGTATGGATCCCCAGCCTTTGACAGCTCTTGGTGCTCTTCTGTGCTGCAGGGAAGAGGGAGGAAATGGATTTGCTCAGAGCAGATTGCTCATGGTATTGGAACAAGCAGCTGGAGTGAGGTCTTACCTACAGGTGGTATTTTATTATTTGTATATGTTGACATATGTATTTACTTGGGCTAGTGTCACTTGTACAAGTGCCTATAGTGCTATTATTTAGGAGTAGGCCAGTAATTTGTACTATTTCTGAAATACCTCAAAGAGTGTAGATTTTCTGTGACTTAGCTAGAATGTTTGTATTCAAGTGCTATGTAAATGGGCCTTTCATCATAAACAAGTAAATGGCAGACTAAATCATGTAAGAATTACAGAAACCTCAAAAACTGAGTTATGTTACTTGGATGGAGTTTCCTAAAAGAGGAGAGAACAGGAGAGCTGGAAAGAATCTCAGCTGAGCTTGTATTGAGTCAATGCCCAAGTGGCTTGAATAGGCACTGAGATAACGGTGTCAGAAACAAGGAAAAGAATTCTATCATCCACTAATGAGATAAGGAAAAATGGTAACATCTTCACACAGAGTCTAAACTGGTTATTTGCTTTATTTATTGGGATGGCTTCTGTCTCAGTATCTGGGGACCAGATGTACTTCTTTCCTTTAGCTGTTTAGCGTTGAATTGGTGGGGTGTGATATTATTTCTGAAGTTTAGCTTGGACTGAACCTGTCTTGCTGACCTTTTTTCTATTTATGGAAGTACCTAAGTAATTGTTTCATTGCAAAGTAGCCAACATAAATATTAATAACATAAAGACTTCTGTGTCCATCACAGCTGGGATTTCAGTTGGGTCAAATCTGTCTCCAAAACCACTGGAGAAAGTACATCAGAGAAACACACCTTCACTTGCTCCCAGCTTCTCACTGGCTTGAAGGAGTCACACATTCCATGAATGGGATTTCTAGAGGATTGTGGAGGGTGTCAGGGATATTAGCTCCTTTGAATCATTAGATCCCATAATGCTCAGCTCTAGTGAGAGGAAATGCACTTCAAAGTGCTGAGACGGGTGATCTCTTGTCTTTTTACTGCATACCAGTGACTTACTGTTCACAGCTGTCTCCTGAAGAAGGCGGGAGCTGTGCCTTCAGCCCTTCCCTGGCCACATAAGCTTTGGATACACACGTGTTATGCAGCACACAGTCTCAGTTTAAACTTTTTCCCCTTTGTAAGTTACAGATAAGGGCAAGACAGAAATACACTCATTTGAACAGAGGAGTAGGCTGCATACATCTTATATAGGTTATTGTCCAGTTCTATACATGCTACCTCAAGTGCAAGGGGCAGTAGAAAATTAAAAACTTAGTTAATTGAATAGATATTCATCCTAGAAACATGGTTTCCTTGTACTTCATATTTATAAAGACTGAAATATTCTGGGCATTTGCCAGCTTTTCTAGCATTTGCACAGGTAACACCAATGAAAAAAATTGGTCTTGTTTCATGTACCCATAGCTGCTTCTCTCCTGGGGAGATTGGCTCCCCTGGGGATGCTGCAGAAAATGAAGTAATGTGGAAAAGAGGAGGATTTCAAGAGGAGCATTACATGTGGGAAGGGCTTCTGCCCTTAAACCAGTTGAAGAGAAAGACCAAAGTGTTTGAGCAACAGGGCTTGCCAGGATACTAAGGCAGGAAGCTAAGAGAAAAAATCTGTGGGATGGAAATCTAAGTACAGATTTGTGTCATGAAAGGATATTAACTGTCTCATTCCCACATCCATTTCCCTCTTTCTCTCTCCACTCTCTGTTTTCTTTGGTGGGAAAGTCCTGTCTTCTCCTTTGATCTCCAACTAGCCTGTCTGTATGCAAACTGGGCTGGCAAGGGTCTCTGGAACATCTTTGGTTTAGAGCTGTGCTCTGTGAGGTTTTGTATTTGGTAGGACAGTGGTAACAACAATATAGACCCTCACATAGCCATTCCCAGGAACAGCCTCAAGAATTATCTTATTAACAAGGACAGAGAGCACTGGTATTTGCTTTCTAAGAGTCTGCTGGGTGTTCCTGGGGAGCTGCAGTGAAATGACAGAAGCTCTACTGATATTTAGCAACTGAAAATATGATTGTCAATTGCCATGAGAAAACTGCAGTGAAAGAATTACAAGACATTCCTCTTTTTTTAAAATCTCTGCATCTGTTACATGCCTGCTTTTGTAGAGATGGTATTCAAATTCATGATACCTTCTCCTTGAAAAGCTGTTGGTTGTGGTAAACATTATTTATTCTGAAATCCAGGTAAACTGCTATTCTAGATCTGTAGTTCAGATTAATCTAGAAGTGAGGTGCCATGCATCTTAATATCACAATAGAAAAGAGACAACAGGTCAGACTAGGAGATTGGCTTACTATCCTAGCTACTGTAGTGGACACAAATGGAGGTGTGCGGGAGAGTGAAAGAGTAGGAACATGGGTAATCCTGAATATTCTCACAGATACAGCTATTTTTGTCTTAAGGAATGTTGTAAAATGAACCTTTATCTTTTTGTTTGCTTGCAACCTGGCTCCAAATTGCTTTCTTTAATGCTTCATTTTTTTTTATTGGCAAAGAGGACAAACTAGTAATGCCTTTTTAACCCATTCATGAATATCATGATTTTATACCATAACTCTACCATAACCTGGTTTTTTCTTCTGTTTTTGTGGCTGAGCTGTTCAATCCTCATGTTCATGATCTTTGTTGCTTTCCACCTCTGAATCTGTTCCAGACTCCCACAAGAGATGCACTCGTGATCTTGTAATACTCATGAACCAAATGAGCCATGACATCGTGTAGATTATTTTTTTCTCTGTTTATCACCCAATAGTGCCTAAATTTTAAGTTTTTAAGCACTGCAAAGAATTGAGCTGGTGTGTTCATGGAGCTTCCTATTACATTTATATAGATATATCCTATGTTCTTATTTCTGTCATAGTCTCAAGTTACCACTTGAGGTAATGGTCAGCAAAATGGTAAGAACCATCATTTACCTGTGAAGATGGAATTCAGATTTGTCTTCTGTGAGTCCTTTATTATCACCAACACTGAATGTCCTTGACTCCTTTATTGTCCACTCAGCTCTTTTGCCCTGCAGTTTTTTTGTTGGCCCTCATTCTTAATAACTTAATATTAACAAAACAAGAAAACTTTCTTATTCCATTTCTCACCCTCTCTCAGGTACTTCACCGGGATGGGAATTAGCACGAATTCAGATAGAACAATTAGTCACCAAGAAATGACCATTTACTTCCAACTTCAGTTTATACTTTCAACTGATTATCTGTCTATATTAGCACATTCCTCCTTTATGCTGTACTTGCTTGTTTCTACCACTTCAGTTAGAGGGCCTTTTGGAAATTGTAGTTGTTTTCAGCTTTATGAGACATATCTACAGTTTCTTGCCCCCTTCAAAATACAGTTTTGCAAGGCATAATTTTTCTTCAAAGCCCTATTTATTCCTGAAGTTGATCACTCAGATGCCTAATATTTCTGCAGGTTTTTGGGGGGTTTTGTGGTTGTTTTTGTTTTTTTTCTTATTTGAAGTTTGCTATTTATTTGCCCACTACAGGTCAAGAAGCCTGAAGTTCCCTTGAAACTGTTTGTAGAAAAATAACATCACATTTTTTGTGGTCCTCTGATACTGATGCAATGAGAGGCTGCACACTATCCTTGCTAATTCAGTTATTTCATCCTTGAGTTCCTTTAAAGCTCCTGGGTGAATACCATCTGGACTTGGCAATTTGTTAAGTTCATTTTGTGAATTTGTTTCATAACTTATTCTACAGTTACTTCAATTTCAGACAGTTCCTCTGAGTCACTCATTAAAAAAAAACCAAAAAACAAAAAACACCTCCCTCAAAAGACCCCTACTTTTTTTTTTTTTTTTTTTTTTTTTTGGAACATGGGAATCTTCTCAGCTTCTCCTAGAGTGAAAGGCTGTGCAAGAAATGACATCTTCTCTTCATATATTTCTGCTCTTAGATTATTATCAATTGACTTTGCAATCAATCTATATCTCTATGGATGTATTCATTTTATCAATTGTGCTTTGAAGAATTTGTGTCTGCCTCAATGCATGTTTAGGTTCTAGTCTGTAGGAGTTCGATCTTTTTTATTCTGTTCATTTGGACACACATCTTCCACTTTCTAAGGGCTGCCTCTGTTAAAGTATCAGGTAGCAACATTGAACTCTTTTTGTTCCCTTTTTCACAGATTTCTCAGTAGATTATATTTTTTTTGTCCCCATGTTTTCAATATTGTGGCTTTACACAGCTTTGCGTGTGTGGATGTGATTCTTGTTTTTACCAAGGTTTTCTTTAATTTTACAAAGAGTTCTGGCTTTCTGCAAGTCATTTTTCTGCTGTGAGGAAGAAAAGTTTTTTTGTTTTTTCAGCTCTGAGTGATTGGGTCAGGGATTCCTTGTTCATTTACCTGGAAGCTTATTCTAGATATCAGCTACAGCTGTGCACCCACTTAGATCCTCCATGTGCTCATGGAACATTGTAAAAAAACCCCGCCTATATACATGCACATATATGCATACACATGTATTATATGTATATATGAAATATACATACACAATAATGATAAGGAAATTGTGTTCTGAATCCCTAGCAGCATATGGGATGAACTGGCTAATTCTGAATCATTTTTATGACTTCATATAGTAGAGTTCCCAATGTGCTTGTTCCATAACCTTTTACATTTTTTTTTCTGTAGATCTCTCTCACTGGGTTGCAGTGACTGTAGTGAACAGTTCAGATAGCTCATAGTTGCTAAGCACCAAGCAGGCCTTTAGTAGAAGGGAAAAGTTAGATATGCAAATTGAAAAATACACAAGAAATTTTATTGATCCCTAACTGCATGATTTGCTTTGAAATGACTTGATTTTGTCATTCTAAAATAGGCAATAAGGAAGAGTAGAGGTCTAACCTGAACTTTATTCCTTTGGTTGCATATGGCATGTCATGGAGCATGTCTTTACAGGAATCTTAATATAAAGCTAAGGTGACTCAGAGAGGCTTCCTCCTTATAAATTAACAATTTTTATCAGTTACTAAGAAACACAAGCAATATTATCTGCTGGTAGCAGCTCTCTCCATGTGGGCATCCTGAAATATTGACATCATTTGAACCATAAGGGTTCTGTGCAATTACATTTTTAAGGCTGATTAAAACACTAGCAGCGTTGCATATTCGTTTTAAATATTATTAATAAAAGCAATTAAACCCCTCTCATTGTATGTCTGCCTTCCTGATGCTATGAGTCCAATTGATTTGTGGGTACATCCTTGTGTACTCTACATTTATCCTTGTCTTCCTGGGAAAGATGAGAAAAATGCCAATTAATGAGATGGAAAAAGGAAGACGTGCTTCTGCCTTCCTAGCGATGACAGGTTTTACATCTAATGCTTTGATCCTACTGGCCCACTGCAGTGAGCTTTGAGCCCTGTCTGTGCACCAAAAATGGTCAGAATGCATCACAAAACAAATTGAAAAAGGTTCACTTAACAAAACCCACCTTTTTTTTTTTTTTTTTTAAATTCAGATTCTGTTGAAAGACTTGGTCTAAGGAAGGTCAAAAGGCAATTTGGTTGTGATAAGGTTGAGGCATTTTAGCTCAATTTTATCTAGCAATCTCGTCTCTTACACTCAATGTTAAAAGTTCTATTTCAGCGTTTGATCCAGCTTTTAATGCCGAGTTGTGCCGTGACCAGAATAGTAGGCAGGGTGTCATGCAGAGGACACCCGCTGCGGGCACCCCTCTGAGAGCAGTGCCAAACCAAGGCAAATATGCCTGAGTCCCTCCAGCTACTGCTGTCATCTGAGAAGAAGGAATATGATTGTTCCCTGTAAATACATCTTGACACAATATGACCAGCACTTCCATGTGCATACACGATATTATATAATACAGTGTGCAGACATTCATAGGAAACTTTGCAGTCATTATCATGTTTTCTTTTTCCTGATCAGATGTTGATTTACAAGGACTTTCTGATCTCTTTCAGTAGTGGTAGAATCATAACCTAACATTTCTTTTGGGTTCTAATTTTAACACCAGCATAAGTGCTATTGCATATAATGGTTTATTTTCTAGTGGAGGTTGTTTAATTTTGTGTTACACACCTTAATGGCTTGCAGCTGTTGATAGACCAGTGAGAAACTGCAATAGCGTTTTCAGCCTCTTGAGTAAGACTTTTAGTGAGGTTAAATTTGCCTGCTGATTTATAAGAAGCATCACATATGGTGAAATAGGATTTATTTTTCTGAACCTTTTTCTCTGAACAAGTCTAGGTGAGTAGGCTTAGACATATGTAGCTGATGCAGAGAGGAAAGTTTTTTCAACTCGTGAGCCCTCCCATGCATGGAGCCTCCTCCTCTGGATGTGACAGATTGACCCCTGGAGCAGGCTTTGTTTTTTCATTGGCTACATATCCAGCTCATAAATGGCTTTATGGTGAGTACATAAAATGAGAAGTGTAGTTGAAGCATTAGGACTTCAGCAACCCTCTGATAGGTTTGATCTATGCAGGTGGATCAAAAGACCTCTACTTCTTTCATTTGCTAGCCAAGCGATACTATTTAATCAGGTGTAGAGTAATGCTGTACCATCTTTTTAACTTTGATCTGTGCAAAACCAGTGTATCCCACTGCTTTCAATGTATAATCCACAACAGACTTTCTTATAAGATGCATCTTGTTTCAGCCTTATCAACTGGCAAACAGTTATTATTTGCTGAATATAAGATATTTACCAATGTTGATATGCCTGGCTTCTTTAAACGTGTCTGAGCTTTCCTGATGCATGACTGTACCATTTTTCTCTTTCTAAAATGCTAAACTGCTTCTGAAACAAGAATCTTCTCTTCAAATGAGTGGTATTTCTGAGGCAATAACTTATAGTTTGAGTATTTATTTACTTGGATTTGTAAGAAAAACTTTTCACTCTTACAAAGCAAAGGACTGAAAGTGTTCAGAGACAAATGGAATATGTGGGAACACTCCAAACCTTGTATAAACTGAAGCAATCTCTCAAGATGTGGGGGCTGCTTCTTGGGAAAAGAGTTCAAAGACACTTCATATCCTTTTGGAGGCACTCTGGAGATAAAAACTAAAGGCGCCTTAGGGAATCACAGTCCCACTTTGTTTCCGTATAAACATCCCATACAAACACATTGTGGTATTGAATGACATTGCAATGTTAGCACTTGATTGTTTGCTTTAACAATGATATTTTTGTCTCTTCTCCCTATAGTTCTTAAGTTATTTAATGGTTAAATCATTGCTTTATGACTGTTGTTAAAGTTAAATTGCAGCAAATAAGATTTGAGGGTAAAAGTGAAGGAGACAGAATATATCTAACATTTTTTTCACTTACACCTCTTTATGCAGAAATGTGAAAATATTTTCAGCCTCTTCCCAGCAGGGATTTCAGTACTCAAAGTGATTCCTGCTTCCCTCTTGATTTGGCACTAATATGTCCTTTAGGAAGGCCTGTGAACATCTGAAAGATGAAGGAAGTACTTTCCAGCACCTGCCAACTTGGGAGTTTATTGCTAGCCGGGGCTTGAAGTGGTAACAGAAGAAAGAATCATTAGCAGAAAATGCTTGCTACTTTGGATTTGTTGTTTGTTCCCCCTCTATCATTTTAATCATCTCGGCTATGGAATAAATGATAATTTCCAAGTAGTTCTGTAGAGTTAGGGCTGATATGTCTGAGTGTGCTGGCACTGAGGTTTGAAACACCACCACCAAAACCCAGGACACACAGCTTTTGTACGCAGCCATCTCAGAAAGTAGGCAAATTAAATGGTGAGAAACCTCAAAAGCAGAAAGCTCAGTGTAAAACGGTGTGAGTTAAATTACTGTGCAGCAGATGATATAATTTTGTACACAAGTACTGTCTGCAAGGCTTGTCTAGCTAGCATGATGATTTTTTTTCCAAGTCACTCTTAATTATGAAGAAAATATTGCTGACAAATTATTACTATTGAGTTTCTGAAAGAGGCATTTTCAGTTGCAAGTGATAATTATAAAACATAATTATAAGTTATATTAATATAAGTTACATGTAAATTAAGTTGTATTTCAGCTGCAACTCAAGTTGCTTTTTCAAGATTATTTCTTAGTTTGAAGAATGAGGCAGATCTGAAAAGAGATAGACTTAATAAACCAATAAAAAATTTCTGAATTATATTACAAAATTTCAATTTTAACTAAATAATTAGATGGACAGGTGCAACACAGTTGAGAAGACAGAAGATGTTTTGTAGAAAAGATCTTCAATTTTCCATAAACTGCTTGATATATTAGCTAGGAACAAAATCTGGCTCATTTAGTAACTTTTCACAAGTTACTTGGAAGGTCTTGCTTGAAAGGGGTGAGCAAGATTTGCTGGTCTGAATCCAGATACGGTATACAGCTAATTAACTTCACAGAACACCCAGCCACAAAATAACTTTTGCATCAGCATCTAAAACCACATTGTATTTAATATGCACACTGGAAATATGCAGTTGGAGAGAAATAAAGAGGCAGGGAAGCAATAGAGTTTTAGAGTTTTGGGCTCCTCGATCACTCTAATGAAACAAGAAGCAGCCAGTTTTCTGGAGTGAGTCTAATGGGAACATTTCCAGTTTAAGGGTAGAACAAACATATCCCCATCAGCCATGTACTTTTTTTTCCCCCCAGATGCCTTTTAAATTAGTATCTGAAACAGCTTCCTTCCTCCTTCTGCCTACAGTTACCTACTGAAGCAGCCTGGAACACAAGTGTGTTCCCCATGTTTGCCTCCACGAGGGGATTGCTTGCCACAGACTTAATATATTGCATTGCTGCACTGAAACCAGGGCTGATCACTCCAGTGATGCATTGCTGCCGCTGTGACGCATGGCAGTGCAGCAGTTCCTCTAGTCAAACTGCCTCCTGGCCTGTAAAAGCAGCTCCAAAGCCATTCGTTCCAAGGCAATGTAGTGAAGTTGTACAAAGAATCTGATTTCTACCAGGCTCTTTGCTTACTAGGAAATTTTGTTCTTGGAAAACTTAAAATCATAAACCCATTAAGGTTGGAAAAGACCCCTAAGATCACCTAATCTAGTCCTTAACTCAGCATTGCCAAGTCCATCACTAAACCGTGTCCACATCCTCACACCATTTGAACACTCCCAGGGATGGTGAATCTACTATTTCCCTGGGCAGCCCACTGCTTGTTTGCTGCTTCTGTGAAGAAGTTTCTTATCATATCCAATCTAAACCTTGTCTGGTACAACTTGAGGCGCTTTCTTCTTGTCCTCTTGCTTGTTATCTGGCAGAAGAGACCAAACTCCACCTCAGTACAACCTCCTTTCAGGGAATTGTGGATTCCAACTTTTAACTCATAGCACTTGTCTTCATCCTTTGGCCAGCTTAGAGTCTCTATTAAATAAGAGCTGTCTGTGGTCCTGGCACAGGACCTGGCACAGCTGCTCTATGACAAAGGCAAGAGGACCTGAAAGCCACAAAATAACTCTGTACAGAGAGACAAAGATGTTCTGTCTCCTACCAGCTATAGCTGTGACCTGGTGGAATGCACATTATTTATTTCAAACAACAGGTTCTGTATTGCCTACTGCGACAGCCTTCTCTTTGATTTTTCTGTTTTGTGACCAAAAACTTTCAGAAGTGGCCACAGCTGAGTTCTGGTACCCAGTTTAGAGGTTGTGAAGAGCCCAAGCCAAAAGAACTGGCTTTAAGAAATTCACAGGGGGAAAAAATGGTGATTGAGTAATTGTTTTCAGTAATGTTTTGAAGTTGGCTCTTTTACACTAATCATAATTACAAAATGCATACTACCTTTCTCACTTTTAGGGAAGAGGACAACTTGTTTTTTTTTCATATTGAACTCTGATTTTTCCTGGTTTAACTTCCTTTATTGGTGTAATATAGATACAGCATATATAACTATGGTACTGTGTTAAGGTACTGGATGTCCGTGACTTTCTCTTCTGTAGTGACAAGTAGTGCAAGCACCTTGTTGTGTTACTGGATGTACTTACAGAATTGTGTACCATTTAATGTACTTTTTTTAAAAAAATCTTTTAAAGTACTTATTCAAATTTACGTCAATTTAATTCAAAATTGAAATAGATAACCATGTGTTCTCCATATGAAAAAAAATAAGTGAAATGTGGAGATGAATGAGAACATATTAATGTGGAACTCTACAAAGCTGCTTTTGTAGCTTGAGTTTTTTCCTGGGTAGCTCAGTACGTACAGAATCAGACTTCATTCAGCTGGCAAGGCCTTGCTTTTAATCAATTAAAGAGAGGCAATGTTTAGCTCTTCTCAAATTTGAAGCTTCTAGATCCTGTGTTCTCACACTAAAATAATTTTTCCTAATTGGAACCAATCTGGGAGTTTGCTGGGAGTAGCACTAGGACTGTGAGTCCCCAAGCTGAGTTTTGGAGCTAAGGCTCAGCACAGCTTCAGTCTTTGAGTTAGCCAGTGCACAGAAGACTGGAAAGTCTGTGCAAGATGTCTGTCTGGGTTGGATTTCTGTTCCCCCTTCACTAACTCATTGTTTTTTTGTAACTCTTACTCTATGCAAAATGCAATACATAAATTTATTTGTCCAAAGGCTAGCTGAAGTTGAGAGTTGACTTTGTCTTGCCTACTTAAAGTCAAGAAGCAGACAGCTGGTGAAATCCTGACCCATATGAAGACGATGGTTGTTCTGCTGTTGACATTGAGAGAACATTTTCTTTCACCAGGCTTTATCACAGGAAGGGACATCTGTGTAAGGGACAGAGTACAGCTGAATGTGCTGAGATGTGCTATATACTCGTAATAAGCAATATAATCAGCCCAACAGCCATTACTACCAACTGTCCTCTCTGTCTAGAGAGAAAGGGGATTAAGGAGAATTGGGAGATCTTTTTTAGGAGTTTTTAAAGTTTATATAACCAGTCTAAGTCTTCACTAATTTTCCTTCAGTTGGTGCATACAGGCTCACTGGTCCTCATTTTTCAGTGTCTCCACTTTATTTTTCTCATTAAGCCCATTACAGACAAAATTAATATGTGTATGGCTTTGGTAGTCCTACATGCTGTATTAAACAGAAGCAGTGATGCATGATCCACAGCTCATTTACAGGGCCATATAAACATACAGTGTTCCTGCTTCTCTTTATTTGCCAGAAATTTTCAGGGTTGATCCTTCAGTCTAGAAAGCAAAAGCAACTGGAAGAGCTTCACCTTCTGTCTAGTCCACTGTGCAGCTGGAACAGATGTTCAATCGCCCCCCACAGAAAGGTTTTTGTGAGACAGACTGATCTTTAATGCCCCCTTCTCTCAGAGGGGATGCACTGACATCAGGCTGATGGAGAGGGTGTTTGCAGCAGGGCGTTTCTGCACAAGCACAGCTTGCTTCCTTCTTTGGAAGTTCAAAAACAAAGCCAGGCCTCTTGAATTATGCCCTCCAGAGTGATATTTCATTCTTTCTGTACTACATGATGCATCTCCTTGATTTCCTTTTGTCCAATCTAATAACAATTGAGGAAAATAGGAAGTTGCTAAAAGCTATTGTTACAACTTAAAAAAATAATTTGTTTTGGTTTTTGTTTTGTTTTGTTTTAGAGAGAGAGACTTGTTTAAAATAAAATAAATCCTTTTTCAGTCAGGAAGTATATGAAGTGCATCCTCTGTTCCTCTTCACTTTACAGAGAACATATTGAGATATAAAATCTTTCATAAGCATTTCCAGAAAATCTGTATTTCTCTTCCTCCAAAGTACCCTTTCTCCTCCCACTTTTCTTTATAAACAGAACAAAAATATTCTTAAAGAAAATGGTTAAACATAATAATGCAATATCTGTGTTGTTTTGGAGATGTGTGGCCTATAACTGATAGGGGTGATACTAAAAAAACAGCAGTATGATGCTATCACAGTAGTCACTCCTACAAGCTAAATTTCTTTGCTATTCATGAAGCTCTGACCTGTATGCAGAAACAATTTTCTTTCTAAGAAAGAAATAATTCACCAAGACCATTTAAGAAACCTGTGATACACTCAAATAACTCTAGTAATATGCAATAATGTTACAGGTGTATGTAGAGGTATTGCAAGTATTCAAAGGACTACATAAATGCCTGTACACAAGTATGACTTCCTCCAGCAGACAGAAACTTTTGCAGTACTCCTAGGAGGCACTCCAGACTGTTTTAGTACTACACTTCCTGGTGGGGTGAGATTCCCAGCAGAATTTCAATTGTGCTTAGCTAAACCCCTTTGCCATCTCTCCTGCCATTTACTACTACTATGGTATGCTGGTTGTAAACTCTCTTGAAGGGGCTGGATAGCTGTGTCTGTAACAGAAGCCTAAATGGCTGGTGTAGCTTCAGAGCAGCTGTGTATTCAGGATGTAGTGATTTTCATGATCTTTTTCTGATTCTGCAAAGTGCACAGCCTTGAGAGACCTGAGTGCTAACATGCTGTAGGCACACACTTTTTTTATAAAATCTTTTTTTAGGGTTTATGGTGATATTTTTGTTACAATTCTCGCTGTAGTGATACACCCAGAAAAGAACACCGTACAAATATGCAAGGTACTTCTACCCTTGCACACTGATTTTTTCTTATATTTTATGGTTTCTGTTTAAATTTGAAAAAAGAAAAAGTAAAGGCAGGGCAGAAAAATTGCAATCTGTTGAAAGAGTTGCTATTCATTTTCCATGTAATATATTCAGGTGCTACCAAGGGACTTATCTGTGAATTGGCAACCAAAATTTGAATGTGGTAGGACTCTGAATCTATTCAAGAAGAGTAAAAGAAGGGGGTGGAATCCTGTTTTTAAAAATAATTGGTTTATGTTCGAACCAACCCAAAAAGAGGTTGGATAATGTACCACAGCAGCAATATCAATGCTGAGGACTCCTGCAAGAAGTCCTGTTAGCTGCTGTGCATGGTATACAGCCTTCCTTGTGCATTAGAACTTCCATAAAGCACAGATTATTTCCAGTTACACTGAAGAGTTGTCTAGCCCTCCCACCCCCTCCGAGAGTGTGGAGGAGAAGAAATTACTGTTTTCACACTCAGAAAAGAAGTTTGAACTAAAGTATGTTAATGCTAAAGAATCTGGCTACTGTGCATTGCAAATTTGATTCCTATGGACAACTACACAAAGGAATATTCTAAAATGAGACCAATATACAATCCTTAACAAATACTGAGGTGGTTAGAACAGAGGCAGGCAACTGAGAGCACAGCAAGTTGCTAATGATACCCTTCAAATAAGTTATTTACATGCCAACCCTGTAGTTATAATCTCACTCATACAGTGTAGGTCTCTGAGGAGAAAGAACAGAAATAAATTGTGTTTTGCATCACTTGGCATCTCAGTATAATCAAACCCCAGATCCAGGTGAGCATGCTATTGAATTGTAAAGTATTCTTATCCTTTCCTAAAAACATCCATTCACATGTATCAACTTTGCAGTCCTTGTTCTGCTGCTAAGCTACAGGGAAAATCAAGAGCTCAGTTCAAACCAGATGCGATCATAAATGGCAGTGATAGCAAGATTTTTGTGAAACTTACAACAATGGGATTAGAAGAAAAGTCTGATTTTGGTAAATGCTGCTGAGAGGCAGACTACTTGAGTTCCAAATGAGAGGCAGGGGTCATAATTCTAAGTCATGGTGCATGTAGACTGGAAAGATCCTAATCTGTGATTTTCAGACATTTCTGAGGAGCCTGGCTTCCTAAAATTAGTGTTTGCTCATATTGACTGTGGTGCTTTGTTCTGCATGTGTGCTGATGGTAATTTATATGTCTGTATATGAAATCAGTACAACTTGTCTGAGTTCTAGATGTAAAGGAGCTCTTTCAGTATCTGTGAGAGACTGGAGAAAATGATTATTGGCTCAAAACAGCTGAAGTGTGTGTGAGGGGGAGTGGGCCAAAGCAAGTCCTGTGAAGGTGGGCTGATGCACTGCTCACTCCCCACCCCACTGGAGCATCTAGTCCAGCCCAGAATGGCTGTCAGTCACTGGCACAGGGACAGCAGCGTCCCACAGCCCACTCTGGAACCTCAGTCTGGCTTCAGAGTGGCCAGATGACTGGAAGACCCACCTGGGGGTGCTGATGGCCACAGGAGGCCAGAGCAGATAAAATCCATTGCCCTGAGACACATGGTCACACATGACTGTTGTCTTTGGGTTTTATGGCAGCTGACAGGAAACTGGATCCAAGGCAATAGCTGTATCTTTCTTTACTCTGTCTTGTTTTTTCTTTCTGTCTTTCTCTTCTCCTAATTTTCTCCTCTTGAAATCTGGATAAATTAAAGTTGTATGGGTTAGAGTTTGCCAAGTCAATGCTTTGTTAAATGCTTTATTTTGAGCGAATGTTTGCTTTAAATTTTGCCAAGTTCCTGATCTTCTGTTTTGCCTGTGAAGTTTGGTTTTTTCACCTCTTGGGAACTTTTGTCAATTTTCCTTTGCATCACCTCAGGGAAAAGTAGTACCTTAAGCCTCTTTTAAATAAATTCACCAAGTGAGTATCAAGGCCTTACAGTATGTTTTCATTTTCAATGTGCTGCCTGAGATTTAAGCACCAATTTAACTTGCCTTTAATCATGAGTTTTAACATCTTTCTGATTAGAAGTTTGACTCTGAGCTGGCCCATTTCAGTTTTATTCTGCACTACTCTTTACAGCTGGTAGTTTGTACAACTTGCTCTGCCTTGCACAACCATATGCCAGGCCACGAAGCTGAAACTGTTGGTTCCGGGACCCAACCCTAACATTAGTTGCTCTGTTTAAGGACAACTTAGTAAAGTGTGCATAACAAATGTAGCTATTCAGCAAGTTTACCTTGAAGAGGGCTAGAGACAGAAATTCTATATTAGCCCTTACTTTTGTTGATGCTCAACTCTTATGTTTTATCCCTACAGCACTTTTTCACTAGCTTTTTCTCCTGATGACTATGTGTAATAACCAGCAACTGTTTCATAATTGCAAGACTATTGATAACTTGCAATATTTTTAAATTATTATTTTTATAAAGCTCAAGTCTTCCAGATGTCATTTTTTCCCCAAGCATGGTGTGTACCATGTAAGTGAATAACTAAGAAGCAGAAGGAGTTGGAAACCCCACCTTGGGCATGTGACCCTAGGGATTGACTGTATTTTCTTTCTCTATTGCCTCAATGCATTCAAAACAGTAATACAGTCGTGCTCAAATCAAAGTGGTTCAGAGCCTAGATATACATAATCTGTCACAGGACCACTGCTAAATAACTTAATCCCTGTAAGACTGCAATTTTGTACTATTCTCCATGCTCCTTCTCTACTATGGGAAGCCTCAGCAACACTAACTTGAGCTCCAGAGGAGTCTCTCTGCTTCTGGCACTAGGTGCTGCCCCCAAGCTCAAAGAGGAGAAACCTCCTCACAGGAGACTGAAGTCTTGTCAATCGCCCCCAAGCTTCCCTGTCTTTCAAAGAATGCTTTATATTCTTGATATCTTGCTGTAAGTTGGGTTCTTGTCTTATTTTTAATAGCTAGAAATACAAGGGGTTTTCTCACCCTTCAGGGCACCTAGGGAAAATTGCCTTTCCTGCCCTGTAGCCCCACAGAGAGCAGCAGTGATTGGAGCTCTGAACGATTTTCTTCCAAAGAGCACTCTCAGGAATACCAGGGATAGTCACAACTGACCAGGACATATCCTGCAGCCTTTGACTAAGACTCTGCTGAGTTCAGTACTAGTTTGGACTTTTAGATAGAGCAGGCAAGCTTGGATTTTGCTTTTGCAAGTATATGGGACAGAGACCACTCTGCTGCTGCTCTAGGATGAGAATGGGGAGGCAGGGGCTTAGAGAGGAGCAGGGCGAGGATGGAAGGTGGCTGTGAGAGGTCCTGGGAAATCTAGTCCTACTTGTTCTTCCAAGGCTGAATGAGGAAAGGATGTGGGAAGGGGAGTTTATTGTTGCTATGGAGTACAGAAACAGCCTGTTGAACAAGCCCAGAGCCTTTCTTTGGCAGTGGAAGGGATGCCAGCCCTTCTACCCGTTGCAATGACAATGCAGGCAGTGAAAGGTAGGCTGCTTTGACACTCCTACAGTGTCTTGTCTGGAAAGTTGTCCTAATTTCATTCAGAGATGTGATGTCCCACTGTGGACAGAGCCACTGTGCACTAGACAAAGCAGAGCTCAGCTCCAGCTGTGCCTGAACAGCCTGGGATCTGCTCAGATCTGCTAAAGTTGCAAATTTGAATGTGCATCTCGGAAAAGTGTGTCTAGCAGACAAACAAGTTTGTAATTAAATGACTATGGTATCTCCAGCTGTTTCTTTCTTTTTATTTTTCAAGTGTTTCTTACAAACCAGATCCATCCTTTTGTTGATTGATCAGTTCACCAGATTCTGTCCCTTAGCAGATGTGTTTAGAAACATAAAGTAATTCATGGGATATTTGCCATGGAGTGTCTCTGGAGTAGACAGAACTGGAGAACTTTTGCTCCTCCTCTGTGGTGGAAATATTTCCAATGAAGGGTGTATTTGCCTGTTTGCCAAAGCTTTTCTCTTCTTGTCTTCTCCCAGACTTGGAGTGGAGCCATGCTCAGAGCCAGATGTCTGAGTCTACAAGCCTACTTTCAATTTCAACAGCAGTCAGTACTCACCTTCATTAATAATTCAGGATTTTTCTTCTTTTGGGAAAACAAGAACTTTTCCTCACTAATCTTTGAAAGATATTCTAGTCAATTTTATCCATTTTTTCATGTTCTTCTAGGTGGCAATAATGTCTCTGGTTGGATTCTGAAGATTTTTTGCTCTATAGCTTTCACTTTGAGGACCTTTTTAGTAATGTATTTTGCAACATGATCATCCCTATTGTGTGTCTGCTTTTTTTTCCCCACATCCTCTCTTGAGACACAAATATCTTTAGGAAGCTTCTTATTTCTGAAGGATAGGTCCTGCTGTGAAGTAAAGGAAAAGGTTCTCTTATGTTTTACGGGTGTATTTTAGATTTACTTGAACTAATACTTGAACTATGTCATTGTGCTCTAGAAGACCAAGTTTGAGATGTACCTTCTATTTGGCTTGGAAACAAGGGAGATTTTTGCAAGTTTTTTGTTGGCTTTTTTTTTTGGGGGGGGGGGAGGATTTTTTATTTTTTTGGTTTTTGTAAGTTCATTTCAGAATAAATGTTTTCCCCAGTTTCGGATTGGCCCTTCATAAAGTTTAATGTGACAGCTTTATAAGGCACAAAGACAGAATTTCTGCTGTGACATCCCCAATCTTGAATAATTTATAAAGGCTTTTCCTGCAGTTTGGCTTTCTTTGACATTCTGTGATTTTGTTTAAGCTAAATTTAAGCTGGACAAATGAAAAAATCTTAGGAGCCCAAGAAGAATTAGTTCCAAGGCAAGAATACTGTCCAGATGCGTAAAATGTTTAGATATTATTTCATTGAAGGCTCACATTCAACTGACCTAACACAGAATGACATACTGGCACTTTTCTCACTGACATCTTGTTCCTGAGAATCCAATTCCTTTCGTTTTAGATGGTCTCTGACACGGTCACTGAGAAAACTCTGAAAACTGACTGTCACTGGTATAGTAGTGGCACTGGGGTACTATGTCCATTGGCATTTTTGCGAACCTGAGAGAATGGCTTTGCAAAGGATGAGGGCTCCATTCACAGTGCCCTCTCACAGTGTTCTAAATGCCAGCCTCCTAATGTGCTCCTTCTCTGAGTGTATGGAAAAGGCCTGGTAGGGAAAATTCTGCCCCTCTGCAAAGATGGCTGACTGTGGCAGCATTACAGAAATGCTTTTCCTGATCATCATAGTGAGAAGTGACTATTCCACACTTGGAAACAATCAGATCTTTCTCCTCTCCCATCATTTCTAGTTGATATCCATGCCTTAAAGCAGAATATTTAGCTATCCATCCTGAAATGAGCAAGCTTTCACTGTGGAATGACATTCACTTGTGCAATTTCTATTACTCCAGACTGCAAGGTCATCCATTTCTTCCAATACAAGTGTCTAACCCTATCACATCTCTGAAATGCCTCCCGACTTCATAGGATTGCTAACTTCACCAGCATGCTCCAAGCACTAACAAGAACATTATGTAAGATGAGACCAAAAGACCAACTGCTGACAAGCTGCACTCCATTTTTTTCTTCCAGCTTCATGCCCTTTTCCAAGACACTCTCTTTAGCTCATTTCCTGCAGCTTAAGATTCTCTCAGGTATTCCCTATCTTCTCTAGTTTAATAACTACCTATGTGGTAGTAATTTAAATATTTTCTGATGTTAAATCAACCATATATTTCCCTGTGTGAATACTAATTATCTCAGCAGAGAAGAAAATCAGTCTAATCTGACTAACACTGGCAAATTCACATTGTGTCCTGTCCTGTTTGCTCTTGCCTAAATTCTTCCATGTTTGTAACAATTCTTTCCTTTAAAATCCACTTCCGTTTTGGTGAAAGCACAGTAACTTTGCTGCCAACATATTTTATGGTACCTATATTAGATAAAAAGCATTGTGTTTGCTATTCTCCAGTCAGATAACACTGCTGACTCTCACTTCCCATGTAAATGTGGCTTACTGCCCGTCACTTTCCACAAAACTCTGCCATGTGAATTGTCCTGTGGCTTCATCTCAATTACATCACTTTTGCAAGTATTTTACTTGTACCTGGCTTAAGGGAATTTCATGTGTATACACCAAGTGTATAAAGCAATTCTTGCTTTTCTTAAGGCAAATTTGAAGTAGTTCTCAGTGTTTTGGGACCACAGTTGAAATGCCTTCACCCTAAATGTCCTTCTGTGGCAGGGTGGATGGGCTCTGTAAGGGCTCAGGAAAGCAGCTCCCCCCTGTAGGCACTGAGTCAGCTGAAGGGAGAACTCCCAGCTGGTGGTTTTCAATAGCATGTGTTGGGGAAGAATCCCAGAGGAAACTGAATTCAATGAAAGCCTTTACAGGTGGAGGAGGTTCTCTTTCTCAATTCCAAGCTGAATGAAGGCATTGAACCCCAAACCTGGCATCAACTGCTGCTCTTACGAGCTTTAAAGTGTATCTGTGGCAAACATTGGTAGGCAGCAAGAGCCAATGTGCTGACCTTTCCCAGCTTAAGAATAGGAAGGTGATAAAGAAGAAAAAAGTCAATTTGTTTTAAAGATGAAAAGCATTTGAGGATAGATAGTGTCTGTTTGGGGGTGTGTCACTGTCTCTGTGCCGGTCTCAATGACAGACAGTAGATGCATCTGGGCCAGTAGAAATAAGTTTACAAGTGGTTTTCCTTCCACAGTTGCGAAAACAAAAGCTGAAATCTGTTGCAGCATATAACCAGCAGGGACTGTATCTTTTCTGGTGCTCTGAAGCCCCTCTAATACAGGCCCAGTTCTGGGCAAAGGTCTGCAGTGTTTCACAGTGAAAAGCCTCGTATGAATATGGCAGGGTACTTTGAGAAGCTGTAAAACATTCTTCAGATGGAATAAACTAATACATAAATTGATCTTTTAGGCTACCTATGATCTACTTAAAATTATCAATGTAAATTTCTTTCTACAAATAGAAGTTACAGATTTTTTGACCAATGTCTTGGGGTAGAAGGATGTGGGGAGCAAACAATCTCTCTGGCATCCTCCTGGGAGGGCAAGATTGGGCTCCTTTCTAATCAAAACGAACACCAGTAGTGTGAATTCTTTTTCATGATACTGCAAGCACAACCAAACGACCTCTAGGCTCCTCCTGCAACCCTCTTCTTTGCAGAATCAAAAAGCTTCAGTGTCATAGTAGAATGATATACAAGAAAATAAGCACAGATTGCTCTGTTCTGCTGTATCCCTTGCCTGAGGGGATCATGTTGCAATTGTTTAAGAGCCTAATTGCAGTGCTAAAATGTAATTCAGGGTGGGCAGTGAAGACTGACTTTATTATAGAAAGTGAATTAAAAACAGAATGGAAAAAAACCCAAACAGTAGCACGGAGTCTAGGAAGTGGGCCAAAGTGGTGAAGGGTAGCACCTCACTTCTATAATACTGTGAGCCTGATTTACAAGACTACACTTCTGAAAAATATCTGGTTCCCCATGGAGAGCTTTGATTTTACTTAACAAGAGTTGTCCCTTCCATTTTATTTTTTATTTTAACCTGGATCTAGACTGTGAAAGGAAAAGGAAAGCATGTACATTCTTCCATGGGCAGACATCTGAATAGCAACAATTCAGTGTTTTCAGTGCATGCAAAGACTCTGAGCTATCACCTTCAAAATAAACTATTCCAATTGCTCCCAAAGCAGTACAGCCACCTTTGGGCCCTGCAGGCCCCCAAAATGACTTTTTTAGTGTTGAGTTAAAAGATCAAGATTTAGAATAGATGCTAAATAATAAAATGCTGGCAAAGTGACCTTTTTGTCAGTGGTTTTGAGAGCTTATGCTGCTTGACTGAGCAGACTGGGCAGTTGGAACACCCTTTCACTGGAGAAAACTGCAATGAAAAATTTAATGGAAGAGGCAGAAGACTGCATTCCTGCATGGAATATGCACACAAGAACAAATTTGCAAAGGAGTGATCAGTGATATAATATATCTAGGGGCTTTCTGAATTTGGGGGAAAAAAATTTCGGTAGACTTGAAATTCCTAGGCCAAATTGGACTCTGATGTGATAGAGAAACATTTTTTGCTATTCTTCTGCAAGTGTTTAATACATCAGTGCTTAACAAGCTAAGAAACCTCACCTGCATTTTGATCCATGAGGTCTTGTCTTTATGACTGTGAAAGTAACATAATTCACAAGAGGTAATACTTTATGTGTAAATACAAGATTTGTGTCACAACAATTATGCACACGTAAGTACAGAGCAAGAGGGGTGAGCATGATGCATACTGACCGTCCAGCTTGTCCAGATGAAAGTTTTCATTGACAAGACAGAGCTACTTCACTGTGAGTTTCAAATCATAATATTGCAGTACTCAAAATCTCAATCATCTTGACTTCCCTATTTCTGATACATTTAGTTAATATTTCTTCTCCTAATGTTCTGTGTGGCTCATTCTTTTTGAGGCCTTTTTTTACCTTGTCATCAGTGCTTCTGCTGAATGGTGATCAAGTAAGGCAGAAACATTTTGTTGGAGATACATGGAAAATGGGTTTTTTCCATTGTGTGGTTAAAGGGGTACTTGGCTCATTCTGGTCCATAGTACCTCAGAAGGCAACCTGCCAATATTAGGTCTCTTTCATGTGCTACAACAAAGAGCAGCTCCAGTAGAAATATTGTTATCTCAGCTTTCAAGAAGCACTGAGGTTTTAGTCTATTTTTTGTGTTTTTAAAGTCCAGTATGAAAACTCAAATACTTGCATCAAAACTCATCTATTATCAGCAATTCTTCTCAGTCATAAAGCACAGTTCTTCCCAGAAACATATTGCAGCAGACTTGGTCAAGCTTCACTGAAATTTAGTCCAATCTTTTCATCAAGCTGTGGCTCCTGGTGAATCATAGCTGAATTGTGGAGCTGTGCTGGGACTGCCAGGCACAGACAAGACAGCTTCGGAGATGCAGCGTTTTATCTGTTGCTGAACACGTGCTGCAATTGACTCTAAAAATTAACGGAAAAATGTTATTTCCAAATACACTGAAGGAAGATATGTCAACAGTTACTCTAAATAAGATCAGGAGAGATTTCTGATAAGATTTGTCCCAAGCAGCCCCCATTTGGAGGCAGATGTGAAAAGGGGTTTTCAAGCCCTGAGCAAGTACAGATTGCAAGGCAGTGTCACTCATGTCAAACCGCTGCTTTGTTGGCTGAGATCCTGTTTGAGGATTAGTTGGGAGAGGATGTACCTGTAGGTGCTTCTTATATCTGCCTTATAAAGGCAGACTTTTATAGCTGTGGGGACATATCTGGCTTGACATTCACAGGAAAATTATGGCTGGATTTGTTTTCTTGACTTGCAGTAACCCAGGTCACATGGGCAAGGTGGGTGAGTGTACACAGGGGCAATGTAACACAGTGTGTATAAATATAGGAGATTTGTTTTCTGAGTATACAAATACAGGATGCTGATGAGTGCTTGAAGGGGAAGGTGCTATTTGTTATTCCCATTTGAACATACTAATTATTAGACTTTGTATTTAAAAAAAGGCATGTCATCTTTCCCTAGAGTCTGTGAGTTGCTCAGTGTCATTAGGATGTCTTATAGCCCTGGCACTAAAACGACATCTCTTTTATCTCCAACTGTTTGATTCTGCAAAAAAAAGCATTTGCCCTAACGTGGTGCTGTCTCCAAAAGCTGGGGCTGCATTATAAAACATATTCATAAATATTAAGTTTCATAAAAGAAAGTATTCCCCTTGACACTATCAGGATTTCAAAAGAGTTCAGCAACTCTCTTTTTCATTCAGAGCAAAACAGAAGTGTAGCTTTGCTGTTAAAGTCAGATAATAATTGACCTATATTTCACACACCTTCATTTCCAAAAGTTGACAAAGGCAGTATTCTCTTGAAGCTGATAGGAGCTTGTACTGGAAATTAGGCTTAAACTTTTTGTGGTGGTCCTCTTTCAAGAGGTTTTGAAGATCAAATAACACTGATAAAAATGCACATTGAAAGAGTTAATGTGATGAGCTGCAGTTTTAAAGAGGAGGAACAAATTCTGTTATTTATTACTGACAGATTGTGAGATGCTGTCCTAGTTAATGTCCACAAGTAAACAAACAAACAAACAAAAGCCTTCACTTTTCCTTAGCCAAGACACGATCTACTTAAAAAAAAACAGGGAAACTCTAAGATTTCAGAATCTTTTTTGGTAGTAAAACCAGAGAGAGAAAATCAGAAGTGCACACTGAACCAAATATGGTGAAATCTTGAAAAAAATAAAAAAAACAGTTTAGCAGTAGTCCAGAGATTAATCTACCTTACTTCACATGGCCTGTATGGTTCCTATTTTATTCTGACCTAAAGATCTTGGATATGTATCCAAATACTTGCAAGCTTATCTCAAATATAAATAAGTTTGAGCTCAAGTTTTCATTTTTATGTTGTTCTTTTTATCTCTGATTCAATCTAACTTAGATTTTTCAAAATAGTGATAGTCTCCATCCTGTACAAATATCCTGTTTTCTTGAAAATGCCATTGGTTTCAGGTGGTGTTAGGATCTTGAGATTGGTGACCTGCATATATAGTTAAAGCAATAGAGTAAGAAAGATCATCTACATCCCAAACAAAATCCATGCTCTCCTGATGGTGTGTCTGGCTGCAGAACTGAATTTAGCATATGTGAGGGTGGGCTCTCTCCTAAGGTCAGTGCTCCCTGACGCCTGAGGAAAAAAAACCCAACTGCAGAATCACGCCCAGTAAACAACAGCCTATGCTGTTAATTGCTGTTTCAGCTAGTTGGGAGTGAAAGTCTTGTTTTACAGAATGAATCAGACCTCCAGTGATTTGCTGGTGAGTTCCCTCTCTCAAGGTGGCACAGTCTGTCCATGGGCTCTGAGCTGATTATGTGTGTAAATGAGTTATGGCAGTGAAATCTCTAAAGACACTAAAATTGAACCAGGACTTCTACAGCCTTAAAAGCAGTTACAGGAGGGAACTGGAGAAATGTCAAAAATAAAGAATCATAGAAACAATGTGCTTGATTGAATTACATTCTACATTTGGGGGTTTTCTATCTGGTGTAATTGCACCATGTCACGAATTTGAGCTTGTGCTGTGAGAGGAGAAATACCTTGGGGTCTATTGTTAGAGAAAATTTTGCATTTCTGTTAAATATATCTGTCTTCAAATGAAGGTTTTATGGAAAGTAAGTCTTGATTTGAAAACTTTTTTCCCTCCAATTATATTAAAACCCTGCCATTCAACAAAATCAGATCTGTTTGCATTGAGTGTTTGGAGCCAGTTCTAGTAACTAAGTAAAAATTAGACACGTTCAAGTTGCAAAGATTTTTTTTTATTTCAACTTTTTAATTAGTCTAGGTTTGTTTTCTAAAGCTTTCTTCCCTTTCCTTACCACAACCCACATGGACTGCTGTATTCATATATTACTGCTGGTCACCTGAGGGAGACTAATATTCTGTAGAACAAGTAATGAAAGGAGAGCAGACTTGATGATGCTACATGAAGGGAACAACTAGTTTTCTAGAAAGAAAAGGTAATGCTGAAATGAGCAATTTGCAGGTTGTCAGACACCTCTGGCCTCTTCCAGATGTGTGGAGTCACACTCAAGTGAAATCTCTTCTAAATAGACATATCATTTTCTTTAGCCTTTTTTTCAACAGAATATATTTTCTGTATTGAGGTTGGCTTGGAGGATTTTTGTTTGTTTGTATGCTTGTTTGTTTCTGTTTTTTTGGGGTTTTTTTTTGTGGGGGTTTTTTTTTGGTTTTTTTTTTTTTTTTTATAATAAAATTTAATTTAAATGTTCCCAATCTGGAAGAGAACATGGGATGCATGAAAGTGCAGGAGAAGGCTGCAGACAGATGTTCTTAAGATGCCATACTTTATCACAAGATTTGTTGTTTTGATGTGTTAAATTAAAAACAAAATTTTCCTCCCCCTACTAAATATTCCAGTCTAAGAATAAAACAATGATCCACTAATTCAGGCAACAAATAATGAAGAACAAGAATAAAAAGGATAGTCAAGGAGAGAAATTTGATTTAATTATCAGTCACAGCTGAATATTAAAATAAAACGTGTGGGTAAAACCTGCTGGCAAGTTGAGTCTCAGATGCAAATACACTGGGAGTTTGCTTTGCCAGCCTGTTTTCCCTCATTAGGCACTTCCTGCTTAAAAATGGAGCAATTCCTATTCATCAAAGAGAATAGCTATATTCTTGCTTAGGAGTACACATTCATTCTGATACCATGATAAGCTGTGAATACTCCAAATCATAATTTATTCTTTTTCTTTAAAAATGCATGTTACAAAGCTTGGTTTGTTACAGGGAAAAGTCTTTCGGGTTATTTTTCATTTCAAACAAAAGGGAAAATATTTTATATTCAGAATTGACTGAAACTGACTGTTCTCTAGCAAACTTTCTGAGGACATCTGCAGACATTCAGTGTGTTGACATAATAGAAAAATAAAAAAGGAAGCTGGGAATTTAGATTAGATCCAATTCAGAGATGTATGTGTATATATCAAACAGTTGACAAATACTCATATTTTGGTGTGAACAGGTGAATGGTTAGTTAATGGTTACTGAAAGCATTATTGAGACAGATCCAGAATTATTTAAAAGATTATTAAGCTGTGGCCCAGAGGACCCTTTAGTCACAGATGTAAATCTGCTCTGCATTCAGATGCTCAAGGGGTGACAGATATCTGAGCACTGGGAGCATTGTGTCCTCTGCTCCCTGCCTCACCTCAGCACTTCTTCATTCAAATGAGGTGGAGGAAAGTGGTTCTTATACTAAGTCCAGTGCCATATTCCAGGCGTTATCAAGACAAGTCCATGAAAGCATCACAACTGATAGCAGTTCACATCTGCTGAAAAGACTGGATTTCCTGGCAAGGATTTTCTCACCCTTGGAAAAAGCATATTCCATAGGAAAAACATAAGCCTTCTTTTCAGAAAAATCTCTAGTGTTGTTTTTGAATTGTCTTTCTCAGTCCAACAAGATCTCAGCTCTGACTCGCATTGGGCTCTGCTTTAATGCTCGAAAGAATCTTGTTGCTTGAAAGTCTTGAATTCCTGAATCTTGATTGCTTGAAACTCTTTGATCTCTTGGAAGGACACACTTCCCAGATTACAACAACATCAGAATAAAACTGGGAAAATAGGTTGTCATCAAGCTATTCTGGGTAACTGTTTTTTACACCGGGTCATTCATAACAGAAGATTGTATTTCTGAAGCAGCCCACCAGCCACATCTCTGAGCTTCTACCTCTGCACTCCCCATCTGACACAAATATAAATGAGAGAGTGTTTCTTAAGAGTACTTCAACTGAAATAATCCTCTCCAATCTCATACTGAGTTGTGCTGTTCATAAGATTAACTCATAGGAAATGAGTTTTACTTCTTCTCCCAGCTTCGGTGGGAAAATTCCACTCAGTTTTGGGTTGGCTTAAGTCTACAAGTAATCACTAAAAAAAAAAAAAAAAAGCCTGACTTACTCAGATATGAGTTTCTCTTCAAACAGGTGTTGTCTTTCCTCTTTGCTGATACCTGGAAATCAGTGTGTGTCTAAGGAAGTGGAGGGGGCCTCCTATTCCTTTCAATGTCCTGATGGTTTGGTAGTAACTGCAGTGCTGCTCTGCATGAGATCATGATGGGAGTAAAGGACACTGGTTTCTCTGACACTGAATTTTAAGGTACAGCAGAATAAAAAGTTTGTAGGGGTAATAGTACAGATTTCTCTTCTGGTCCCTAAACTCTTATGAGGCCATTTATAGCACATCCAAGATCAAGAGCCAGCAGTAACATGGTCCCTGCCAAACCTCTAGAGTCAGCAGAACGTGATCCTCCTCCGGCAAATGATGTCAACAGCATTTGACTGTCCAGAGAAGGATGTGCTGCCAGTGCAGCCCCGAGAGTATCCCTGCTGAGCCAGAGGATGAGCAGGGCCTTTCCTGCAGTGTGGCCAGGGCTGCCCTGCCTGGGCTGTGCCCACGGGGCAGTGCAGCCAAGCATTTACCATGGCTGGGGGTCAGATGCCGCTACACGTCCACAGGAGCTGCTTTCTGAAGTTAATTTGTGTATCTGAAGGGAAGGGTTGCTGTGCTATTTGCTGCTCTGGCACCTGCCAGACTGGAGTGGTGTCATGAGCTCTGGCTTATTTAATGCCCTGCCAGTGTGGGTCTCCTGCTGGGGAACTGGAACTTGCAGGAGGGTTGGCCAGTGACAAATATCCAGCAAAGACTTACCAATATTTGTCTCACAACATTAGCAAGGGGAATGGCTTTCTGCTGTCTCATGCTCATAGGTCATGCTCTATCTCCAAAAAACTGCCAAAAGGGGAAATTGTGAAGATGTTGAGGAAAGAGGAGAGAATTAATGAGATGGGAATCAGTGATAAATCTCTAGAGAGGTACAAGCTTCCTCTAAGTCATCATCTCTAGGTACTCAGCCGTTCTGTCTTATTTTTGGCATGTTCCAGCTTCAAAAGTTTTCAATGGCTTTTACAATTCTCTTGCAGCAATTGTTTCTGGTATTTCTGAACTACTGGCTCCCTACCCTCTGCTCTGCTGAGTTGACTGCAGAAAAACTTGCTTCTCCAGGCAGTGACCAAGAGCCCCCTGCCCCGGGAGCAGTGGTGTCTCAGAGCTGGTTTATATCACTTGGCAGGGAATGTCGTGCCTTCCAGGTCCTGCTGCTCCTCCACATGCACAGGCAGCATAGCTGAAGAGGAAACCTCCTTCATGTCTCAGTGCACAGGCAGCACAGGATGCCAAATTAACAAGCCTTGGTGGCAGCATTGTCAAAATGCCTATGAAAAGCATAAAGTTTAAATAGGCTGCTGATCCCACTGTTACCAATGGATGTGGGGGGTTAGGCAAGTCCTTTCCTTTTGCCCAGGCCTCTGGCTGCAGGCAGTAGCTTTATTGAGGTGGCCAGCACCCCAAGACCCACTCTTGTTTGAAAATTCTTTAATTATGGTTGATTTGGTCTATTATAGAATGAATTCTTTATTTCATAGAGAGAAAACTACCAGACATAAGACTTAAACTAATATTACACAGGAATAAGGATAAAAAGAGAAACTACTAGTAGGTATGTACAGTGTGGGGTTAAAGGTACCTATTGATGTTACAGCTAAGAAAGAAATAATGTAACTTAGGATTCAATATATCTTACCATCCCCTTGTTGGGAAGGAACACATCCAGATCCTTTCCCTCAATCCCCAGGGAAGTAACCATGGGTTTGCATCCAAACTCCAGAGAGAAGTCCTGAACACTTTTAGGGTGTGTGTGTGTAGAAGGCTTCTGCCTCTGTGATAACTCGTGTGTTTTTTATAGTTATAAAGCAGTGTCTCTTAATCAAGAGTATTGCTTTTATCTCTTCCCACATCTGCTCTCGTTACTAAGGTGTTGATTCTTAGCTGAGGCCTGAGCCCTTTTGGCACCAGACATGACCTCTTGCTGAGCCTTTCAGCCTGGGTTATGTCCTTATGCACCAATTATCTATGGTAGAGAAGAGGGGGACAGTTCTGCCACACCCACAAAGAAAATGTCAAAGTTAATTTGTGTAACCCTGTTAAACAAGAACATGATGTGTCTTCTGCCCTTTGACACTTCTTACAGCATAAGCTTTGTCTCTGTATCTGGGGTGGTGTCTCTGTGTTTGGGGGACTGTAGAGCTATGATATTACAGATACTCAGGGCCAGCATGTCTAATGAAACTACAGCACATTCACAGGGACAGCAAGAGAGAAAGGAATGGCAGCATGGAAAAGCCAGCTGGCTGATCTCTGTTGTTGTCAGCCACCTGCAATCACACAAAAGCTTTACTAGGGTTTAACATAAGAAATGATACTACACAGCCATATCTGTAGGGCAGGGCCAGAAAACCAATCTGGAGAAAGAATAATTCACCTTCTTGAAGTTTTATTTTCTCCAGCTGGTAGCTCTCCTGCTAGAATTGTAGTACACCTGCAATGTCAGAACTGTGTCTTCAGCACTGGACCTTGCCAGCAGGGTGCTATTATTGGGAGTGGTCCAGGGAAGATTGGGTATGGGCATGATCAAGTTCTGTACTTCTGTTCCTGCATGCTGTGTGCAGCCACAGCACTCAAACTGTGCTGTGGACAGCATGGCAGTATGGAAAGACAGATCCTGTGCTGAAGAGCTTATAATTGTTATAGAGGCAGGAAGTGTAAAGAGGAGAGGAAAAAACAAGCTTTGTATCAGAAGTTTGCTAAAATGAAAGAGAGATCTGATACAGAACTCTAGTAGTGAGATCCTAATGCAAACAAACTTTAAATATTCAAAATGTATTTAGAGATTTTCTGGATGTCTGACTTCTTGAGAAGGGGTGAGTGTTTACCGTGGGGAAAAAGATTCCTTAATGTGACAAGTCATGAATGCAGAAATGTTGGCATCCCAGATAATTGGTTTATTTCACAAATTTTCACTTATGTAGAAGGATGTGGATTAAAATACACCATATTCTCCAAAACATATAAGCAATTTTAAAATGGTTCTCACTGGATTTAGCAAGGGATTGTGGGCTTTTAACTAGCAATAAAAAGCAGTCAGTTTATGCACATCAGGGAGGAAAATATTTCACACTTGACAAACAACAAAATGCCTTAAACTTAAACCCACAGGACCTGAACTTTGAGCTCAGATCAGACCTGAAGCAGCAAATCCAGCATGTGACGTAGGATCTAAGCCCAGCCAGCAGCCTGCTGTGCTGATGCCGTGCCTGGAGGGGAGGCCAGTGGTATTCATGTCGTGTATAATACAGGCCAAGTAGGCTACAGGCTTCAAAACGGGTAGAATGCACTAACCTGGGGCAAATCAGGCCACAGCGCTTTGCACCAGTTTGAACTGCCAAAGTCTTACCAGAATCTTCCCATAGAGTCAGAAGCAGGTTAGCTCCCAACCACAAATTCAGAGCCTGCTGTGTATGTGGCTTGCATGGTAAAAAGGCTGGTGACTGCTCAGCTGATGGGGAAAGCAGTAGAGCAGGAAGATACTTCAATAAAATAGTGTAAAAAGAAAAATCTTCAAGTGTTAAAGTTTAAAAAAATATATGAAAGCAAAATAAGTTTGTACACAAAGTCCAACCCATTTATAGCTCAATATAGCTTCATGACTAGAAGAATAGAGCTTTCTCTTCTGCACCTGCAGAGGAACCAGTTTGCTGCCTCTGCATCAGGGTGCAGCTGGGAAGAAGAAATCTCTCTTACTGGTGAGGGTGGGTGCCAGCTTGCATGGAAGAAAGACCTGTGTCTTACAGCTCGTTTACATGCCCGCTTCTGGATTTGGTCATTTTTCAGAAGAAGAGTTCCGCCTTATGCTGGCAGCCACAGCTACAGGGCAGTCCCTATAACTTGCATACCCATGGATCCCCTGCAGCAAGCATGGTCTGCAGGGCTCAGTGTGTGTGTTCAGGGGAGCAGAGACTTTTCCCCAAGCAAAGCACAAGGTTAGTTAGATGGAACTGTGACACAGTTATACATGCATAATATGAACTGCTCCAGAGTGTTAACACCCCAAGCTGCTCTGAATGCTGTGCCACTGCCTCCTACAGGGACCTCCTTTTTCAGAATTTCTGTGCCCAGTGCAAATGGTTTTTGAAAGTCTGGATCTTTTCAACAGTTGTAACTGAGCCCAAAGTAGCTCTCTACAACTACCTGAAAGGAGCTTGTAGCAAGCTGGGAGTCAGTCTCCTGCCAGGTAACAAGTGAGACAACCAGATGAAATGGCTTCAAGTTGCCCCATGGGAGGTTTAGATTTGATATTAGAAAAAAATTTCTTCACTTAAAGAATGGTCAGGGAAGTGGTGCAATCACAGTCTCTGGAAGTGTTCAAAAGCTCTGTGGATGTGGCAGTCATGGATGTGGTTCAGCCGTGCACTTGGCAGTGCTGGGTAACCAGTTAGACTTTATCTTAGGAGTCTTATCCCAGCTTAATGATTCTGTCATTCTATAAAATGACATGACATATGCTCAGTCTCAAATAAAAACAGTAGAAACAGGTCCCTGGGAAAAATCCTGTCTTAAGCCTATCCTTAGTCTTGTATCCATTTTTTCTCTAAAATCTGTAGCTCTAGTATGGCTTCATTGTTAGAGCAAAAAATAATGAATACACCTTTAGATTAAAGAGAAAACAAAATTCACTGAAAGCAGAAAAACAAAAGTAGCTTAGAGAAGACCTAGCTAAGCTTTAAAAGTCAGTATTTACCACTTCAGGTAATTACAGAAATTTGCAGTTCAATTTAGATGGAGACATTAGGGCACAACTGCAATGCCTCTTAAGGGAGTGTTTTTAAGGTAACAGCTTCTCTTTTCCCTCTTCTTCATAAGAGAAAACACACACAAGACAAGAAGAAAATTGTTTGTTATTTTTTTTACTAGGTATTTGATGCTTTAAAAGGTCATGGCAGGGTATTGCTTATTAGATGTACCCATAACAGCAAATTTTTTAAATTAGCTTACTTTCTCTTCATGCTTTTAAAATATCTGCTCCAGTGCTTTTGATGTTTTGCAATATTTCACAGAGTGCAAAACCCGAGAAGGTTAAAATTGACATACTTACTGGCTTGTGCTTTCTTTCTGCTGCAGAAAGGATGATTTAAGACTCAAAAGATGGTGAAGGGTTTTCATTTGGAAAATACTCATATAGAAAACAAGTCACAGAAAAGACACTGAACAGACAGGATTAAAGGACATGCAGGATTGCTCAAAAATGCTATTTAAATTATAGTGATAACAGACTAATTAAAAGAGCAGCAAAGCCTTAAAGGATTATGTAATCTAAAACTAAAAAATAATTATTGATTTAAAAAAGAAAAGAAAGAAGAACACATTACTTCTTGTACAGGAAGAGGAGAGTCTTTCAAGTAGTAAGCAAATAAAATGGACATTTTGACTTCTATATTTACATATGATAATGCTTGATGACTTCCAAACACACGCCACCCACCCATAAAAAACAAACCCAAAAAGTATTCCCAGCTTCCCAGCCTGGGTAAACATTGCTTCTGGTTACTCTTCCTCAAAGCAGTAAGAACCACATTGAGTCCAGGCCATCAGTTGTCTTCCATATCCAATTTTCACTCCTTTTCCACCTGCTATGTCTCATGGTGTGTGCACATATGGCATCTCTAATTCTCACTTAACTGCATTAACTTTAAGTACTGAGGAAAATTGTATTCTACCAAAGCAGAGAGGAAGATGAACCTTAAGTGTTTGTTTTTATTTGTTGTGAAGTCAGAGCAGTACTTCACTGGCCGGTACCTGAGTTGGTGAGATTTTTAATGAACTGATAATGGTGATCTTTCGCAAAAGAAGAGCCAGTGTTTTTCCTAAGGTCAGAACAAATCAGTCTTGTCCTCTTAATTGTTATCTATTCAAAAGAGAAAACTACAAATTATGGGGCATTTCACTCTTTCCCAGGTTTTCTACCCTCATGTCTCTGGATGATCTTAGCTCTTCCAGTGCCTTCCCATTCAAAATTGAATTATCTCCCTTGCTTCTGGTCTGTGTTTTCCAAGATCCCTACTATTTCTTCCGTACAATTTCTAATGGGAATCCAGCTTTAAAATCAATCTGTGTTAGAAATACAGAATCTTTACTTGATATTGGCTTTCCTTGAGATATTCATCTGTGAAAAATTCTAGCATTAACTTTAGACGTTTAATATTTCTGCTCTTTTTGTCTGGGTCAAAAACATTGCAGAGAAAAATTGCCACTTGAGATGTAAATTCATGAACATTTATCTTGTAAGTTGGAAGAGCTCAAAGAACTTGCGAAAACATATCATTTTTTCAAAAAGGAAGAAAAATAACTTTTTACTAAAGAAGTACCACTGTGAGAAATATAAAATTCTTTTTTTAAAATAGAAGCCAGGCAAATTTGAAGTCCTTCTCTAAATGCCAATTTAAAAGCAGACTTAATCATATAATTTCTCACAAAGCTGATTGTTTGCATGGCTGAATAGCTGGCAGTGTAACCGAGCTTGTTCGTCTGATGCTTTACAGCTCAGGGAGTTCTTTACAAAAAAGCAGACTCTTGTTTTCTCCTTGCAGTGAGTGGCTGTAAATGACAGGTTTTCAACAATAGCAGAAATGCTGGTCTTCCTCATCAGTTTGATTTCAGGTAGCCTGGATGCTGGGGAAAAGTCAGTGACTGTATATGTGCATTTATGTGAAGTGAGAGTACATTCCTCATCTCTGTAGCCAAAAGACATCTGAACTTAATGATACAAGACTCACATTGTCTCCACTCCCATCAACTTTCTTCGTGACAACCTTGGTCTGGCCTGAGGCAACTAGCAGAAGATGAGTACATCAATCTTGGTGGCAATCATGTGCTATCAGTTTCTTTTAGGTCAAGATCGTGATTTCCTAGAAACTGAAGTCTTCACGGTACTGATCTGGAGGCTAAAAATAAAGACAAATCTCTAATAGCCAAAAAATTTCAATAAATGTGGACATAGGTTTATTGGAAGGGTGGTGGAAAACCTCCTAGCTAACATTTCCTGATTCACGTTATCATGCTGCAAAGGCAGGGGAAAGGAGAAGATTCCCATCTTAATCTGAAGTTATGGTGTTGTATCACAGTGGTGCTGCAGACAGCTGATCCCGTGGCTGTGTCTCACTGGCTTGTGCGGTGGGGGCAGAAACCTCGGCACATAAGAGGAAAGATATTGTGATTCCTCCACATGAGGGCTGGTTGCATTCCTTTCTGGCTTACAGAGGAAGTTGCCTAGATGTAGTTAAGAGATAAAGTTACTTTATAATGGCCAGGAAAGCCAGGCCCCTGACCTAGAGCTATTCCCTGGATGTAGTTACATAAACAACATAAGGCTTGGTTTTCAGCCATTCAGGCCAGGCCAAGACTTTCCAACGTGTTTGCTCATGTTGGTCTGCCACTGCTGAGCTCAGCACCAGGCTTCAGCTTTGCAAAATTCAAGAGGAAGTTTATAGCTGACATTTTGGTTTGGATGCACTGTGAAAAGGAAGTCTGATTTTGAATGTTAAGAGTGGTCCAGCCAGCTATGGAAGCACTGACTGTTCAGCTTGTAGTACTTGCCATTTCCATATGCTCTGAGTTTCAGCCAACTACTGAAAAAAAAAAAAAAAGAAAAAAAAAAAAGCTCTTGCTCTGTGCCATACAAATAGAGGTTTGCCTGCAGATTGGATGCTCATTAAATCTAAACCATTTACCTGGGTTCTTAGATCTATGGTCTTGTGGTGGAAGTTAGAGAGTGAAGGAAAAATCCCACCATGTTTCTCCAGGCTCGACTCCTTTCCTTTTATTTTCCATTCAGCAGGGCTTCATGATAGAACTAACGAGGTGACATCACTCTGCTAGATAAATTAATTTAGATTCTCACCAGAAAGCTGGCAGTCAGAACCAAGGAAGAGAAAGGACTACAGGAGGAGTGAGAAGGCCACCATCTGCACAGAGTGGTGGCAATTGCCAACTGGGCCCAGGGCTAAAGGATGGAGAAGAGAAAAGGATGACCAGTGTTCTGTATGCTTGGCTTTTGTTGTTTTCCTAGCTACAGAGGAGGCATGCCCAGCATTTGGAAATTGCTAAAGCTGCTAGGAGAAAAGAAAGACAGAGAACCTGGTACTGCAACCAGGAGTCTGGAGTAAAATTGTCTGGAGAACAGTTTTTGGTGTCTAAACATGCATGATGCAGTGAATTACAACCGTCTTATGGTTCTCACTGTGTTTCTTTTAGAGAGTTGGAGGTTTTAGTGTTGAGAAAATATTGAAGAAAGAGTTACTTCCTCATGCTTAACTTTCATCAATTTGTTATCTGTCACTTTTATTAAAGCAACATTTTCCTAGTTTAGAGAATTCAAGACTGTGGTGATATGTAAGAAACATCAGAATCTTTTGTCTGTATAACCCCATTCAGTCACTAGGAATCTGGTATCAGCTGGAGACTGCTGCCGTTGCATCTTCAGTTCAGACACAGGCTGTTGCAGACAAGATGCAGACTGTGTTCTCCCACAGAGTATTTACTTCCAGCTTCTTTTGTTGTTCCTTTTTATGCAAAATAGGTATTTTTGAATGTAAATACAAGATTAGGGCTTGTATATGGAAAATGTGATTAGTGAATATGCGCCTACCAGCATGCATATTATTTTCATTAATCAGTGGTGACAGTCATTTTGTTTTCATGGTTTTTGGCAATCCATTTGTTCTATTCTGAGAGACTCGGTATCTAAGGAGTTTGCTGGAAAACAGAATTTTGCGAGAAGACACTGGAAAAACACATTCTTTCAACCAGCTAAATGCTGTCACTGACAGTTACTTTCATATTATAAGCAAACCATGTGTGAAAGCTCAACACAAGCCCACCCTATCCTCCTGCTTTGCCTGGTACGGAGGTAAATTGCACGCATTTATTTCTTAACTCCTCAAGCATTTTGATGTCCTTTATTAGTCAAAAAGAAAAAAAAAAATGAAAAAAGGCAGTGAGACCAGGTGATGTTATCTAACCTATTGCCACTTCCAAGCTAAGCTCCATTTCTTGCTAGGGAGACATCCCTGACTGGATGGCTGTGTCATTTGGCTCTTGGCCTAAATAAGCATTCATATGACTGATATGTCAGGGGTCATTTTCTTCTTGAGGAAAACCAGGTGTTTGACAGTATTGCCTTAGTTTCTCCTCTTGATAACGTTAAACACAAAAAAATGGGATCTGTCCCTTCCAGATGTAGCCACCCAGAAGTTATTAAAGGTCATTCACCTAGGCTCTCACCATAAAACATTCAGGCACTGCTTAAGAGTAATTTGTTCAGCCTTCTTCTCTTCCTGCCAGCTAAGGAGATATGTGCATGGCATGATCAGATACCCAACTTTAATATGGCTAAACATAAATTAGGTGATTCTTCTTTGGAGTGAGCCGCTTAGTTCATTCTTGAACTAAGTAGTTTCTGTAGCTGGCATGTAGTCTTTCATTCAGTTTCCTACTCAGCTGTGACAGTTGAAAAGTCTTTTTCTTGAGTTAAATCTTCAAAGGATTCACATTTAATTTTCCATGACCATTTGAACTCAGTCTTGAATCTGGTGCCTAAACTGCAAAAACTTTGGATCACCTCTCTTCCAAGGGGAAGCTGGCACTCTGGTGGGGTGCTTCCAATAGCTTCAGCATTGAGCTGTAAATAGGAAATGCTTCAGACAGAAGTTTAGATCTTAAATCTTTGCCATGGTCTGAATCACATAGAGCTTCATTTGACATAGCCCTCCAGGGATTACTTGGATCACTTAGCCAGGGGATCTGGAGTACCAAATCACTTCCCATAGCTGGGAGCCTTAAAGACTCAGGAGGTATAATTCTTTTTCATCTAAAACATCCATTCCTGAGAAATCCTACCAGTATAAACTAATCTCCGCCAGGCAGGTATTATTCGTTAATTATTTAATGACAAATAGTGGAAAGTATTAACAGGTTTTAGGGGACTGAATCCAAGTTATTTATTTAAGATTTTGAGAGTTTAAATGTATTCTTGCTGCCCAGTGAATTCACATCTCTGTGCTGCAGGATCAAATTTGAAAGTCAGGATTGAGAGTATTGTTAGCTGAGGTGCAGTGGTTGGGAGGTTTTGTCTATCCCAAGGCTAGAAACAGCAACTGCAATCTGAACATCTGAATATCTGAATTAACTAGTAATTAGGACACTCCTTGCTGCTGGATGGAATAAATGTGTATGAGTCCATATGATGAGAAAGGGATACTTAGTATCATTCTCCCCTTTCCTCCCTTTCTTTCTCTGTAACTTTGAACAACTGTAGCTTCCAAAATTTTGGTTGGTTGATTGGTTTTTTGTTGGGGTCAAATCTTCTTGTGTATATGTTTTCTGCAGGATATGCTGAGAATGACTGCTGGGTCTGGTTCACTATGGCCAAGAAACATTTAAATTGAGGAGAGTTTCCAATTTGGGGATTTAAATAAATTTGCTGAGCTCGTAAGATAAAGAACTTTCTCTGGAGTTAAAAAGCAGCAGAACTCCAGGAAACTTATCTGTGAAAATGAAAAAAAAATTAATTTCTCAAAGGTCTAAGAAAGAAATCTGAGGACCACCATCAGGACTCTAGGAGTCTATAAGTGACTAATCACTTCTCATGGACTTGCTTCTTTAGCTCTCTAACACCATCTAAGTATTAGGAGAATAAATTCTTAAAGTGGAGAGTTTTAGGTTCTGCAGTGATGGGAGCCCCATAAGCACTCAAGAAATTAAAAACCCCAAAAGTCTTAAGCCCTCACTTTACCCACTCTCAGAACTGTTTTATCATATTAGGTATATAATTTATTACAGTTTTGAATCACAGTTCTGCTATAAGAGTTTGTTTCTAAATCCAAAGCGTTTTTTGGATATATGCATTATATTACACATATATTGAGGCCTTCTTGCATTTTGGAAGAGGAACAATAAAAATGTCATGAGACAGCATAAAAAAAAAAGAAAAGAGTAACCAATTTCTTATTATTTTCCCCTTAAACTAATATTTTGTTCAGATTAATTCCCCATTCTACTTGTAATATACTTACAAAGTTTAAGACAGAAGAAAACTACTATATCGCATTTCATAGCATCCTTAGAGGAATGGGCAATCTATTCCCTTTTCTTGCTGTAAATCTATTTACCTCATACTATTCCACCATGTCACAGGAGCTGTTGTTTCATTGAGGTCATATGTTTCATTTTTTCTCCCTTTTTATTTTGCGACTTTGTACCAGATGTCAGTGGTTACTGCCAGAGCCAGACTCAGTTTTCTCAGACTCTTGCTTTAGATCTTCCTTTTCCAAAAATGTGTCTATTCTCATGGTTCAGAGACAGAATCTGTGACCTTTCTAATGGTTTTTCAGGTATTCTTCAACCTTTTAAAATCACACAAGAGTCTTTTAAACAGCTTTATTTGGAAAGTATACAATATAGTCATGTCCATAAAAGTGTACAAAACCCATTGCATCAGCAGAGTGGTCCACAGTCCCAGCCTTAGTACCTGGTTGGTTTATTGAGGGTCAAAACTCCACCCAGTAAAAAATTCCTTTTGCATCTGCAGCTTTCCTTGTTCTAGGCTCAGGCAGGCTGGCTGGTTGTTCTCTTCATACAAGGAGTCATTACCTGAGTGTTCACACCTCCTCCAGCCCAACACAGCCCTGGTGCCCAGAGTCTGCCCATCCTTCCACAACCACCTTGGGCTTGTTGGATATGGCCAGCCTTGCTTGATTTCTCTGTTCTTGGCAAAACTACCAGTACAAGGAAACCGAACAAAAACAACCTTCTCAAACTTCTTGTCTTCCACAGACAGCCCAGTTATTAAGTGGTATTTTTCTACAACAGAACCTACACTTATCCATCTTTTAATTTAAAAATCCCTGTTGCTGTAAAGTAATTTGGATGAACATTTCTCACCAGCTATAAAACAGTAGGGATTTTTAATGAGTTCATGGCAAGTGCTCTGGGCACATTGATAACAACTGCATCTCACTGAATAGCTGCCCTTAGCCTCTGACTTGTTAATTCCTTCTGTCCTTAATGATTTTCCCTCATGTTCCCAGCCCAGATACAAAGAGAAAAATTTCAAACCCACTAGTATGTTCAGATGCAAGCACCACAGTACCTACCATGATTCTATCCTTCCTCCTTGTAGGCAGAAACAAATCCACCTTTGGTGTAATTTTATCATGGTCAGTGGAGTTCCATAAGAAATGATTTTCAGGTAATTCCCAGTGGACAGCTCAGCAGGGCTGCTTACATTGATGCTGATTCCCAAAGCTGTCTCTGTTACTTTTTAGGAGAAAAGCTGAAAAGAGGAGTTTTGATTTTTTCAGTATGATGTTCCCAGAAAGTATTTCCCCTCTGAATAGAAAATAAAATAACTTTAAAATGTACAAAAAAAAGACATAAACTGTATGCAATCTCTTTTTATTGGGCTGTCATTACTGTTGAGAAGCCGTAAAAGACTGGGGATGTGATTGAGTTGATAATGTTATTGAGCTTCTCTGACAAGGGTATACCCATCAATAACTTCTGTTATTATATTTTTATGTCCTCCAAAAATAGCTGCTTGTTTGCCTTATGTATTTTTTTTTCCTCAGAAACAGTTTGTGGAACAGCTCCCTGTAAGGAATAATTAATTTTAGTTTATACATTACAGAACTCCTTGAAGTCTCCCTGAATAGGTTTAAAAGGCATCGTAAGTTTTTCTCTCTCTGTTTCCTTTTCTCACTGTCTATTGCATTGTGTATGGAAAAGGAGAAAACTCCCATGCTGGTGTGGAACTGAGACTCAGTAAAGGAATCCGAGGCTGACCCATGAACCAGAAATTAGCACAACTAGGCACTGCTTTGCAGGAACAGCCCACTCCGACCTGGTGATTTCAGGACTTTTTCCAGGGTCTGTGGAGGAGATTTAGGACCCCTTTGGCTCATTCTGGCAAAGAGAAAATTATCACCATCAAACTCATAACACATATGAGAACAAACAGGTAGGCATACAGAAAACAAAATACAGCTTCATCTCATTTCAAACAGCAACACCAACTCCCATCAGGAATGTTCTCTGGAGATTAATATCTGCTAGCATTTAATGAGCCAAAGCACAATGTGGGCCATTAACTCCTCCTAGCTGCTTACCAGTTCCCTGGGAAATGTCTTACACCTCACTCAGAATTGTTCCCACATTGCTGGGTTCTGCAGCCTTGCTGTGACATCACATTTCTAGCAGCTGTGTCAGGCAGCCACTGAAAAGGCTTCATCCCATTTTGAAAGCCAGTGGAGAGAGAAGGATGTGGGGGCTGGTTGATGAGCAGCAGTGATCAGTCCTGCATGCCCTGGCTTTCCATCAGAGTGGAGTGTACTGACAGATTCCAGTGGAGAGGAAAGAAAGCAACAGTCATGTTGGCCTCTTGGATTAGCTGGGGACAGTGATCAAGCTCATGGAAATCAGGAGCCTCCACTAAGCATCTGCCAGGCAGAACAATGCAGCTTGGGTCAGTGGTTCCCACACAGAGGGGCTCAGGAACCTGACTAGCTCCATTGCATAGGCAAATCTGATTTCTTGGTTTGTTTTTTAAAGCCTCATTTTAAAACTTCCTATGAATAGGATGTAGAAATTCCAGAGTGAATCTGCTAGCAAAAGGGTTGCACTGTGAAACCTTTTGCATAAGGTTAAATCACTAGGTCCCTGTAATGTGAGAATACTATGTGTCTATGTTATGACTATATAGCAGCTAATTTAGTATTTAAATGCGCAGTAAATCAAAGTGATAAAAGTTGAGATGTTTTCAAGGCAGAAGATTGAAAGGAAAAGCCTCATTTTTCAAATGGGAGAAGTCCAAATGAATCAACTCTGTCATTCTTTCCTTGAAATGTGTCAATATGAATAGAACTGTCTCTTTAGTGGAAACATTATTCTGTCAGAAATTTTCCAACCAGTCGTATAGCCAGCAGCAACTGGTAAAAATGGCAGCACTGGCTTTGAAGGCTGTCTCAGTAGCCCAGGGCAGTCTGGCCAGTGAGCCAGCCAGGAACCTCCTTTGCCTGGGAAGAGCTGCTGCTGCTGATTCCCTGTGAGGCTGTGGACAGGTCCTCCTACCAGCCACGGTGGTGGGGCCAGCTCCTGCTGCATGGCTGCTCGCAGAGTCCTCAGTTTCCCTCCTTTGCCACCTTGCAGCTAAGAAATGCATCGTTTCTTGCAGTGTCTTGTACCAAAATCCAAGTACTCCTCTTTCAGTCAGAATGGCAAACCATGACATCTCAAGGATCCATGTCCTACCGAACTGCTCAAATCTAAAGGGACAGCTAGATAGGCACATTCCCATCTCTTGGAATTTTTTGTTTGTGTTTTGTGTGAGGGTGACTTTGCAATATTCTTTTAATTTGGTGTATTAAGTGGAATGAATCAACATTAAATAAATTAATATTTAAATGCCTAGGGGAAAATTGCTGAAGTTTTGAGAGTTACAGGCACATGGGACACTAAAAATTAAGAGTTTGCAAAGCAGATGGCTTTTTATTGGCTTTTAAGGGACACTCTTAAAAACAAAAATCCTAATAATGCCATGACATTTAAACTAAATTTCATCCACTGAGAGCTACATATGCAAGCACAACAAATAATATCAAATTAAAATCTCAAAATGTCCCTTGTTTTCATGGATAACTTTGGATGTCCATGGGGACTCCTAAAATATCTGGAGCTATCTAGTTCAGGGAACCAGTCTGAAAAGTTTTATCCTGGTTACTGATTGTAAATCAAGTCACAGTACTGTATTTTTTACACCTATTAAATTCTCACTAGGTAAACATTTGTGTTCGATTTAGTCAGAAAAACTGCTCTGCGAGATGTCTGTTGTACAGGATCTACTTTTCAAAATTATGAACTAAATAAGGTTTCTTTTCCTCAATGTAGATTTGAGGTTGTGTGTTCAGCTGGAGTTGTGACTTGCAAGCTCTAGAAACAACATAGTATTCATGTGAAATTAAAAATAAATTGATTTAATTTAAAAGCATCATGTTAAGAGCAACATCTGTAGAGTGAATTCCAGACAGTCTCAAAATAGACTTTTGATCTTCTGTTCTCATCCATTGCAAAGTGAGAGGCTGTTGCTACAGCAGAATGCAAATCAAGAAGGCAGTCTGTTTCTCTCTACCAAACCTTATAAACCTCAAAGTCCATGTGTACTCCTAACCCTGTGCTCAGCTCATAAAAAATGATCCTTAAGAGTTCAGGAAGCTAGTTAAAAGGTGTGTAGGGCAGTGGTACTGAGAGCCCTGCACTGTTAACAGGCACATGGTTATCACCCTGTTGGAGCAGGGTCAGGGCTGGGCTGAGGACTCTCCCTTCCAGGTCTTTGCAGAGCGGTCAGTGCCTGCACAGGTCCTGCCAGGGAAAGGGGCAACTGGGTTGCATTCAGGCAGCTTTTTCTTTACACATCTCCAAGGCCAAAGAGCTCTGCCTTCCCATTAGAAGATGCTGTTTCTGGGAGATCTTTCTGCTTTTTGTGTCCAGTTTTGCCCTGGACTGACCTTGCAGTTTTCTCTGCCTGCTTTTGTCGCTGAGGCCTTACCCAGTAGATCTCTGTTCTGCATTGTGTTCATTATTATTGTTAGTGTTTATTTATTGTAGTTACCTCAATGAGGATTTGTATGAACTGCAGATGCATCTTCAACAGGAGTAGCTAGGAAATGTCCATTGCCTTCTGAATGTCAGGTGCTTTGTAATCTGCTCTCTGGAAAAAAAAATAATAAAGTCAGAACTACAATGGCTCCTTCAGCAGTGATTCCAGGAAAGCTTTCTCCCTCATACCTGTCCTTCAACATTCTTTCCTGTGAAAGATGACAAGAAGCTTCTGCCATTCTTGAACTTGTAATGCATAAATTGTGCTCTCCTGCTATACTTAGCAAGATCCAGCAGCAAGGCTCCCAGACCACAATCCAAAACATCTCCCCATAAATGCTAATGAGGGTCATGTAGATAAGTCTTTACTTTCTACACATTAAACTTACCCTGAAGGACAATTTCTGAGACTTTAAAACATCAGTGAAATGGGGAAGGAGGAATATTAAGGCTCCCATCTAATGTCAGTGCCTTCTGGCCAGTTTCGCTACTTCTATTTTATTCCTAGCCACTGATCCTTAAATAGAATTTATAGTTGTCCATTTTACACTCACCTTTTCATAGGGTCACTGATGTATTCATGCAGAATGAGTACTCTCATGCAGCCAGAGGAAATAAATGCTCTGGGAAAAAGAGCTCCAGGTGAAAAAAAAAGGAGGATAAAATCTGGAAAAAATCAAGCTTCTCTTATCTGCTGTAGAAAACACCCCAAAGGAACTGAGTAAGTTTTCAGCTTTGCATACATTATGGAGGCAGCTTTTTGGTCAGTACTACCACATCCAATGTCATCCTTAGTAAGAACACAGCTTCACAGAAAGAATCCAAAGTTTGTGGAGGAGAAGTTACACTTGCAACTGAGCTGGTAGAATATAATCTGCCATGTACTTATAAAGATCACATCTTTCCATGCCATGAAAAATAATATGCAGTCCCAGGAGTGCCATACATAAAGTGAGGCAACAGAACACACACTGACTCAGTATGATATTCGACAAAACTGCAGAAACAATAATTATTCTTCACCCTTTTATTGTGGCCCTCTTAAGTGCCACTTCACTGGTGGTGTCATATCAAAGGAGCATGTTATCCCACTGGATTGGGTTTATATGCCAGACGGAGTGAGGTACCATTGTTGATGCACCATTTCAGTGAACTCTCCTTTCTCAGGTCAGAGGTCTGTTTTCTATTGTGAGGTGCCCTGAGTGCAATACTGCTCCACTATGGTTGTGTCTGAAATTCAGCTCTGCTGGGCTGACCTGGCTGTGCGCCAGCTGCCAGCCAAAGCCATTATATTGTTCTCCCTCCACTGGATATGGGAAAGAAAAAAATGAACAAAACATTCTTAGGTCAAGATAGGGACAGGAGAGATCGCTCACCAGTTATCACAGGCAAAGAGACTTGACTTGGGGAAAAAAATTAACTTATTACCAATTAAATTAGAGTAGCATAATGAGAAATAAAATTAAAACTCAAAACCACCTTTCTCCTACCCTTTCCTTCTTCCCAAACTCAAATTCACTCCCAATTCTCTCTACCTCCTCCCTCCACTGCAGCACAGGGGAATGAGGAATGGGGTTTATGGTCACTTCATCACATGTTGTTTTTACCACTCTTTTCTCCTCATGAGGAGGACTCCTTACACTCTACCCTGCTCCAGTATGAAGTCAGTCCCATGGGATACAGGGATACAGTCTTCCATTAACTTTTCCAACACGAGTCCTTGCCACAGGCTGCAGCTCTTTGTGAACTGCTCCAGAGTGGATCCTCTGCAGGGTCACAAGTCCTGTCAGAAAACCTGCTCCAGTATGGGCTCATCTCTCCGTGGTGCCACAGGTCCTGCCAAGAGCCTGCTCCAATACAGGCTTCCCAAAGAACCACAGCCTCCTTTAGGAACCCATCTGCTCTGACATGGGGTCCTCCAAGGACTTTAGATGGATTTCTGTTTCACTGTAGACCTCTATGGGCTGCAGAGTGACAGTCTGCATGATCGTGGTCTGCACCACAGGCTGTAGGGGAATCTCAGCTTCAGTGTCTGGAGCACCTCCTGCCCCTCCTTCTGCACTGACTTGGGTGCCTGCAGAGCTGCTCCTCTCACAGACCCTCCTCCTCTCTTCTCCAGCTGCATTTGCTCTTCACAGTAACTTCTTTCTCCTTAAATACATTATCCCAGGAGTGCTGCTACCATAGGCTCAGTCTTGGCCAGTGCAGGTCTGTCTTGGATCCAGCTAGCATTTGCTTCTCTGGACATAGAGGAAGCTTCTGGAAGCTTCTCACAGAAGTCACTCCTGTAACCCCCGTTACCAAAACCTTTCCACATAAACCAAATACACCAGCCTGTCATTTCACCTGATGAGCCAGGGGAACTTTGCTGATAGGAAGCAGTGTCCTGAATGTACTTTCTGTGAAGAGATTATGTAGTGTCTACAATGCTTTCTGCAAAGAAAAACTTATACAGATCAATGAAGAAACACAGAAATTAAGAGGTTCTCACTGATTTCACTGTGTTTTTAAGGATTTGGAACATGAATTGTTTCATTCAAATTGGCCAAGAGATTTCAAAATTTTCAGAACTTCAGCCTTCAAAATGAAAGATAACACAGTAAATACCCAAGGAAACGAGCACTACAAAATTGTCTAAATAGAACAGTAGCTCTTATGTGATCTCTGTTAACTTTTGTCATTGCTGTCTTTCTGAGAAACAGAGTTTAGTGTGACACTAACCATGTTACCTACTTATCACCACAACATATTTTAGTGTCGATGGCCAGAAAGTTTAAAAATTTACCATCTACTTTTGAGGAATTATGTAAAAGTGTCTAGGTAAACTGGTGCTGATTTTAAGTAAAACCTAGATTTTCATCTTTCCTCCCTTAACTCCTGCATATCCTTTGGTCAGTCTTGGGACTAGAATTAGAAATGTCAGTACAACTATCAAAAAGGTGTTAGGCAGTCATATCCTCTTTCAGCTGGAGCTGAGCACTGAAGTCTGGGGACACCCTTTGAAAACCACAGTTTTACTACAAGTGAGCCTGAAACATTCTAAATGAAGATGAAAACTGGGGACACAAAAGATACCCACTGCACTATAGTTAAGGTTACTAAAGTGAAAAACCCAGTCTCCTCAAAGGAAAAGTACATGAAACCATGCAAACATTTGTCCTTATGAAATTTCAGCTATTTTCTTTTTTATTTCCTTTTTTTTTTTTTTTTTAATAGCTCAAGGACTTGTAGATCTGAAACAGCCACGTGCCGTAGTGCTTTAAGTGGGGGAATTGGAACGTCTCAGAATTTTTTAGCCCTTCTTTCACAATCAGCAGAGAGTTGCAAAGGGAAAGAGAGTTGACATATGGGTCACTTCTGCTGACACACTTGCTAGATCACAAACAGCTGCCAATTTCTTCCACAGACATATAAATTGTTGACTTACAGTAAGAGAGCTGCACACAACTTAATCAGTAGCTCCTCTGCAGAAATGGTTTCCTGTGTGAACGTGGTCTTTTTCACTAGCTAGAAAGTATACTGAAGTAAAAAATGCTTTGTATGTCTTTTAGAATAGTTTATTAGCTAATTGTAAAATATTTTTATAGGCATTTTTAATAGCATGATAGTTTGATGAAAATCAAAGTGCATAGAAAATTCACAGACATGATTCCAAATAAAACTTCCTATAAAACCCGTAAGATACTTCTCAGACTTCTGAAATTTCTCCTGAAAAACATCACACTTCCTTCAGTATCTGCTCAGATGGCAGAATTAGTGTGGCATTTGAAGAATTTTATGGCAGCAGTCTCCATGCAAGGTTTGCAGTTTCTCTTTGCTTTGTGTTTGCCCTGATCAAGTGTATAGCAGAGAGTTTGTTTATGGTCCTAAAAGAAATTGTTACCATTTAAATGTAATTCATCCTGAATGAGTCTTTTCCACTGGCATATTTTTTTCTGCCTAAAAAGCTCTATTTTAGGATTCTCATTTGAAAAACCAATGCAGTAATGGGAAAGGTATCTGAGCTATACCATGATTCACAGATAAGAGTTACACTTCTATTAATGGTTCTTATTACTGCAGAGGTCACAAATTACTTTCAACTCAAGCTTAGGTTTTTCGGACTTACAGAACACAGTTAAACAGCAGTCTCTGAGAGGAGAAGATAAAACCTTCATTAATATCTGTAAAAAATTAACTTTCCTGAAAATAAAAAACTTAAGGCATGTAAAACATTCTGAGTGGAATTCAGGTCTCTGAGAGACAAAATTATTAGTGATGGGCTGATCTTTTTTTGCTGCTTTTTCCTTACATACACCTCAGTCTGTAGCACTGCAGTCATTTACTGTGGTGGTGATGGTGCCATGGAGAGCAATGACAGCAGTTGATAAATTAGGCATGGAAGAGGCTAAGTGAAGCAATATTCTTGTTTATATCACTTTGACTCACTTGCAGCCCTGAAACTGGGCAAATAGCTAGTTAGTGTAATATCCTCTGCTTACCTTGGCTATCTTAAATTACTCCTTATTTCCTCATATCTTAATGTTGGCTTGAATCTCCAAATCTCCTTGTGGATGTCTTGACATCGCAGGCACAAAACAGATCTCCAAATCTTTGCATGACATGAGTATTTTTTCCTTTGCAGAAACCACTCCATCTTCTTTGCCAGTTTCCTCTTTACAATAGTTCTCTCCTTGATCCTAAACCTACATCAGAGATTAAGTTTTCCCCTATTTCTTCTATAACCTTTCAAACATTTGTTGCTCTCTTCTCTACCCTCACAGATAAATTTTTATTCCTGTGCTATGACCAGAAGGCTACTGCAGCAATCCTTTTCCTGGCATGTCAGTACTGTCTTGAGGAAAGCAGAGGGCTTGCATTCCCCAGTAGAATGAACTATCCATCTAAAAAGAAATTTTAGCAGCGCTACTTGTCACTTCAGCTATAACCCACTGCAAACCCTTTCTGAAAGAGAAATTTTTGCTATGAAATGCCTGCCTTGACTCTCCTCTTGTTTCCTCACCTTTGCCAGTAATATCAGTTTCCTTGTGCTCTCCTCTCGTGTAAGAGGGAGCCTCCAAAAATTCCCCTCTTTCAAAACCACCTCTTGTCCTACAGAAGACAAAAAACATGCCCTTGTTAAAATTTAGGCAGCAGACAAGCTGGGGTGGCTTCATTTCTGGCTAAGTAGTATTGAGTCATCCTTATCTCCCTGTTCCTCCTCCTCATTCAGCACATTTTTGATTACCAACATAACAGTTAGGTTTTAAATTTCTCTATGAGGTAGGTAGGTAGGTAGGTAGGTAGGTAGGTACTCTGTCTTGTAGGATCAGGCCCACAAGGTGGGTTACTTTCTGACAGCTGCCTCAATGCAATAACAGAAATCACGTTACTGCTTAAGTTGTAGAAAGTGAGACCTGCACTTATAGGCTTGTCAGTCTAATTGGCACCTTCAACAACCACCATAATTTACATTAAAATAACTGATCCAGAACAAATTCCTGTTTTACATTAAAACATCTAGCAAACACAGACACGAGGGCTCAGCCCTATTGGAGACAGTCATAGGAAAGCTATTGATGGAGCAATGTTTCATGGTGTGAGGCATCCAGGAGTTTGGGAGCTGCATAGATACTCTTGAGACAGCAGCTCTGCAGTAAGGAGTTTTTTAGTTAGAAAGGCAAAGAGAGAAGCAGATTAACAAGGTTTACATGGGAGATGGTTGCTGTTCAAAAAAACCTCCTTCCTTAATTAAAAGGCACTGTTTTCCCCATAGCCTAGTGCAGCCTGTAAGACCAGATGGAAAATCATCAGTCCCTCCCCAACAGGGTGCCCTGAGCTGGCCCAGTACTTTCTGGGGTTGAGGAACTGGCCACAGAGGTTTCATGTCAGCAGCATTGCTTGCCCCTGAGCACACAAACAAACCAAGGCTGAGGTCCCTCATTCTTATTTCCCTGTTGTTTAGGAAGGAACAGATGCATATGAGAAGCTGCATTTGGTGTCTGAGATGCTGCACTTTGTGATGTGGGCACTGCTTGTCCTGGCTGCATCCCTTTGAACAGAAGCACACTGGTACAAGACACTCAGTGCTTCTGTACTGGCTGCTTTTCATATCCCCACAAAGTATTGATAGCTTTAGAAATATATTTTAAAAATAAGCTTTTTATGGCAATGTGTGAACTCAGAACCAGGTGAAAGCTTGCAATTCAAAAGCCATTTTGAAAGGAGAAAGTATATGCATAGCTATATAAGAAATGTTTTCATTAAAAAACGACCCATAGAGTAAAGAGGTGATACCATGAGAAATGAGGTCTATGATGTGAGCTTATAAACTCAATATGCTACCAGAATTTGTACATTGTTTGTCCTGGATGTATTGAGTTTTTGAGTAGCGTGAAAAAATATCTTATTTATGTTCTTCTGATCCAGTGTTATAATCTCACACACACCCCTTGCAAGTCATATAAAACACAACCAATTCTGTCTGCAAGACTAATGTGCGCTGTCCTCATGTCGCCAGCTGATATCTAATGTTCTCCCTAAAAATTTGCTGATCCAGCTTGACCTTCATCTCACACTTAACATCCCTTCTCAACCAACTTTACAGCCACCTCGCCAGCAATCTTCAGTTCAGACACAGTGTGGGTCCTTGTTCCTCTGCCACACATTCATCTTTGCATGGATCACTCCAGATTTTCCATTCCTCTGCTTCAATGGAATTCAGTTATGTTAATTGAGTTACCCCTGACATCCTCCAGTGACAGAGAAGAGACCGGACCAACCACCTTTGTTTTGTCAGCTCTAATTCTCAATTACAGTTTTATAACCACTATCATGTCCGATTCACTGCCTATTTCAGGGCAGGGCTGGATAAAGCTCAATTTGAATGGCAACAAGTGCACAAATGGCTTATTAGACCTGGAGTCTCTGGCAGAGCACCAGCCCCCATCGAGCTGGAAGATGTTCAAGTGCCCAAAAGACTCTGCACTGAAGGACATCCAGTTAAGAGACAAGAAGGATGGCTGCAGGGAAAGTGGCAGCATAACGAGGATGTGGAACTGAGGAAATGCTGATTTACCAGACTGATACAGAAGAAAAAGGAACATCTACCATTAAGATTTGACTCTGTGCCTCTTCTCATAACAGTACTCCTCTTTCTATCCACAAGGTCATTTTAAAAACTTGTTCCTTCTCCATTCTTTTTTTTATTTTTTTTCTTCCAGCTCGACAGGGTTGGAGATGGCCAGTTCATTAGCCAATGCAAGGCTCACAGTCCCTGCTGAAGTCAGCAGGGGCACATTGGTACACACACCTCCACCATGTTGAGCCTGATGGCTCATATTTCCAGGAAATGCAGGGCTGTAGAAAGAGAAAGGATTTCTCAAGGTTTTATGGACACTTAAGATAGCATTTGATGAGTTCTCATTTTCTGAAAACATTGTTAGTCCTGTCAGAGAAATAGCAGGAGAAAAACAAAAGCAGACAATCTTTTGCCTCTTAAGGATTTCAGAACAAAATTTTGAAACTGGCATAGGAAATGTGGATTTGTATACATGTTTACTCTGAGAAATTAAAATGGCTGATAATTTTTTTGAAGACACCATTAATTCTTTAACACATAACTCAGTACATCAGAGAACTTTTTTTCAGCATATGTGCATTTTTAAAGATTAGCTGAAGTTCTTGCTTCTTAATGCAAGCAAGTATAAATTTAGTTTGTATTTTATTGCATTACCATTATTCATTGTATGTTATTGTTTTGCTGTCTATTTTATTGGTACTTTATACTAAAAACTTTGAGTATGTTATGCTCTTTGAAAGAGAAGAATTAGCTGCCTACTATTCTACAATAAACAGATGTAAAACATAGGCAGCGATAAAAGCACATTGGTCTTAGTAAGCAGCTGGATGTGATATCAGGAGCAGACATTCAAGCTAAATAAATTTGATTTTTTAAATGAGAGATGAAAAATAATCCTTAAAAAAGTAAGACCTAAATTTGATAAAATATATGTCTAAACATATGTCTTTGCAAGCATACCAAGCACAGGGACTGTATCAAAAATTTTTAAGCCTATATTTCCCTGGCATACTCCAAAAGCATGGCAAAAAACAAAGCTGATGGAAAACATTACTGAAAATGTCAAATTCCGATTTTCTTACATTCGTGGTATTTTGTTCTAGGGAATGCTGTGATCTCTTTCACTCCTCTACTGCTGCTGTTTATGCATATATTTAACATTATTCCTCTGAACAGTCTCATCAAATTCTCTAAAATTGATCATGAATTTTAGAGTTAAGGATTTGCTGTATACTTTACTCTTCCAGTTCTAATCTACAGCTAAACATTTTTTATACTTTATCTTAAGTAGTGTTCTTCCAATCCCTTGTAAGATTTAGAAACTTTGCAAGACTAGAAAAAATTAATAATTTACAGGTTTGAGGCTATATATTCTTAAGCATTATGAAGCCTTTATTTTATTTACAATAGAGAATAAAATTAATTTAGAATTAAATATTTTATTTAGAATAATAAAAGCTGAAAATTATAGTCCTCATCTAAATTTACCTCTATGGACTTCTAGACCTCAATATTCCTTGAAAATGTTTAGTTAGAAGACAATGTTTTCTGTTGCTTCACTTATGAAATATTTGAAAAAACAAAACCTAACTGGTGAAAAATTAGATTGAGATGCTGATATACTTAGTAAATCATTGCTTCTGAAAACATGTACTTTTTATTGCGTTTTACATCTTTCTGTGTATTAAAAATTGTGTCATGCTGGTAAATGCTGCCCAAAAAGTCTCTCTCTCCAGACCCCTGATTGTTTTGGTTTGTTGGTTTGGTTTGTTTTTTATGTTTGGGGATTTTTTTTTTATGTCTTCCATTAATGCTTAAGAGGAAATACTACATATTACATATAAAAAATGATTTTATGCAGAACACTGTATATTAAGTGTTCTGATTTGTTATTTGACCTTTGAACATATGGACCTTCCAAGATTTACAAACCCCCCCTTTTTAAAACTGATCATGTAACTGAAACTTTCTTTGTTTTTCTTCCTTCAAAAAAAAATAAGTAAAACAGAGAGAATCACAAAATCTATAGTCTCATCAGATTTCTCTAATTTCACCAGAATGAAAATGGCACTATTTCCAAGAGACATCTGCTTGTTTTTAATCAAAACCTTTCCTAATCTTTTTCCTGTATCTGAACAGTCATCAGAATTTGTAATGCATTGACTCATGCACTTGCACAAACTGAAAAATTCAAGGTGCACTTTGGTGTAAATAAATCTGGAGTCAAAAATTAATATGACCAGATAATAGCCTTTAATAACCTAATGCAGGAACTTCAATACATATGATAGTATAGATGTGCTCTAGATAGTTCTAATCCCTAACAATCATGTGATTACGTACTTTAGCCTGGATACTATTAATAATATTAAAAATAGGTAATAGATATATTTATATTTTCATATATACTAACAGCACTACTAGAATGCAGTTAAGATGCATGCTGATATGACATATTCCTTGTTTGGGCAGAGGTACAGATTAATGCTTATTTATAGTAGAGCAACTATTTAATATAAAACTCTAACAATAAAAAAATACTTGATGGGAAAATAATTAATGAGTCAGCACTGGTGTGAAGACCTGTCTAATGTCAGCTATAAGGCATCAAAGCAGTTAAATCTGTGCATAGCTAATAATCCCTGGAACACTACTTCCTAGGAAGTATCCTCTTTGAAGAATAGATTATGCATTCTTTGCCTTCAGCTTGCACTACACTGACATAACTTGCATTATAGAAAATAAAATAAAGCCCTAGCAAGCAACAGACATACATTTTAATCTAAGAGATCGTGATATATATTGCCACTTATTAAACTTTTTAGAATGGCTAAAACCCTGTTCCCATGTTCTAGACCTTTGAAGAATATGTCATCATCATCCTTGCCTCTTCTCAAAATTTTCACACATATTTGAACTAAAAAAAATTAAAATTGCATTGCATTTCTAAGTGAATGCATTTCTCATCCCCCTTAAAGTGGGGTCCTTATTTCATATGTCAGCTACTGCAACTCACTTCTCTATTTCTTTATGAAATGCAGTCTCAGCCTCGCTCCCATCCAACCCACAATGACCACTGAGATTTCCCTGTGCTCGCCATCCCTGGGCTTCCATTCCCTCTCTAATTGATCCACACTGGTTGATTTCCTTTTGTAAGGCTGTTTATACCCATCCTGCTCATTTGCACTTATTCTCATTTCTTCCGAAAATACCAGCCTGCATTTCTTCTTAACCTTCAAACACAAAGGCTTTGTGTTTCTGGCACTCTTTGTACTCTAAAAGAAAAGTCCATGATTAGTCACTACGCTACCCCATTTTTTTTCCCTATCTTCCCTATAATTTTCCTTTGCTCTGATGCCTACAGACATTGGACGAGTATGCTTAGAGCGTATTTTGATCAATAAATACTATTTCTTGAGTCTTTATTAACCTTTTGACGTAGTGTAAGCTTTTGCAGAAGGAGAGGATATCTTGTGGTCCCTACTGTGCCGAGTACAATGGGTCCGTGTCCGTGAATTAAGCATCTAAATGATATAATATTCTGAATAGAAACTTTTATTCACTATGAGGATGTCACTACCCATGAGACAGACATGTAAACAGGATTCTAGAAGCTTGAATTAGGGAGAAATGTGTTCTAGGTAATTTTCATATTAAAGCCTCAAGGAAGCAGCATGATTGACTTTTGCACTGGGATTTTCCCATTGTATATCTCTCTTTTATATGCCCAAGGAAACACTTCACATCTGACTTCAGTTTGTCTTGTTCTGTAAAAACTGCTGATTGCTTCAAGCTAAGATTAGAAAAACTGCGTAGAAGAAAATTATGTAAAAAAATATTATAGAAAGTTTGTTTAATTCTATCAGTTGATCACTGTCTTATATGCTGAAGCACGAATGTTCAAAAATACTAATTTTCTCAAACAAAAAACAATTATTGTGTGCATGACTATAATTGTGGAGATTTTGGAGGGAAGGATAAGTTAAAAAAACCCAAAACAAACAGAAACGTCTTTTTTATACATTATTTTCTCCCATTTCCTCTCACTAGGAAAAAGCAAAGAACAGAAATAGTCACTGATTCTGGAATAGAGATTAGGGAATAAGAAGGACATTAATTACCTTCAAAGAAGCAGATGTAGTGGCAAAACCCAGTAGTATTAAGCTGGAAAAGCCCAGTAAATTAAAGATAAAATGTATTCATTACATGAGTAGTTGTTGCTAGTTTCTGCAGCAAAGGACAAAAGTGCCCAAGGCAATGATGCCTTAGTTACTCTTGAAAAATGAAGATTTTACCTTTTTTTTTTCTGTAAGTGAATGGAGTGCTACAGGGGAGGAGCATGATGGAAAAGCCTTAGAGTGTATAGCAATAAAAAGAAATGGTTCTACGAATGAACTCTGTGGCACTAGGAGGCAAATACAGCAATTACTAAGTCTAAGGGATGACAAATACAAAATGTCAGCATATGTGCAGACATTCTTGAAAGAAAAGGTCATGAAAAATGACAAATAAAAGACACGTGTTTGCTGTGAAAAGATATTTTAAGCCAAAGCTAAACCCCTTTATTTAAAGACACTTCCACAAGAAGAGTATGTTATCCGTAATATCTAGAGTATATGTTCTAATCCACTCACTGTGGTACCAGTTAATAGAAGTTATGGAGATATAAATTAAGTGTAAAATTACATCCTTTTAAAAAACACTCAAGCATGAAGAAACATTTTTGTATAGAATAAAGGTTTTATTTGAATGAAAATAAATAATTAAAAAAGAAGGAAATTTATTAGGCCACTTTCCCTAACGATATCTTCAGAAATGCTGAGAGCTCTTGAACTTTTTCATGCCAGTAATCTTCCTCTCTTTGATTTTGTTTTTGGTTTTTCAAACATGAAGTTGCTTCTCTTGTTTGACTAACACGTGTGTAACCTAGCCACACATGAAGCCATTTGAAGCATTACACCGCTAAGATAAGACCAGTTAAGGGACTTCCTGAGCTAAAGATCTTATCTTTGACTGCATCATAAAATCTGACAACCCTCTGTGAAGAAGTGGCAATGAAACTCCTTCATACTGCAATAAATTAATGTGGACAGTGTTATTTGGTTTTCAGGCACTTGTAGTAGAAGCATATTTTGCTTTTAAGATTCCTGGCACTGTAAGGTGGCATTCAGAGGTCCAGCACCTAAAGGCTCTGGGCTGCCTCTCTGCTTCCTTACCACACCATCTCTGGTACTGAACTCTCCTCAGCAACATTCTGTGGCCTTGCTCAGGAAAATACAAGATTTCAGATGTGCTGTTTCTTGCATTTTTCGTAACAGCAACAATAAAAAAAAGTCTTTGACCTCTCATTTAAAGAAGCACTAGCCAGTCAGAGATTATCCAAACTCCAAGATCATTGTTGATAGAAAATAAGATAATTTCCCTTACCTTGTAGGTATACACTCTTATTAATATGTTGTATCAGAGTCATTCCTGAACCCTACTAGGAACAGGTCCCTGGATCTTCCGAGAGTATCTTGCAAATACAGAGGGAAAGAATGCACCAAGGATGACTGGGGCCACCTGAATATCAGCAGCTTGTTCTAGTTCATGCACACTGATGTACATCTAGACATTCTCATTACCCAGCAGAAAAAAATTCACCCTTTGAATCACTGAGGGGCTGTCATCACCTTCCACTAGCACTAGGAGGTGTTGAACACCTGACTGAAGGATATCATGTGAGCAAGGAAGAAACCATTGTGTAATCAAGGTGTTCCTTATAAATAAAATGTCCCAGTCAAATAATTCCTGACTAAATATTTAAAGAGACTAAATATTTAAAGACAATCTGTTATTAAGAGAAATGTTAATACAATTTGTTGTTCTACTCTGCTGTCTTAGGAGAGAACTTAATAATCAAATATCCAAATGCTGTTCCATTAAGAAAAATGCATGTTTATACTCGACAAATTTGATTTGATAATTTAATGTTAATGTTGTAGCTTATTGACAGTTTAGTTTATGCCTCTTGCATCTTCTCTGAAATTGTTTGACAACATTGCCTTATGACTTCCCTGAGCTGTCAAACACACTGAATCCAGATCTTCACATGAGAACGCATGAATGGTTCAGTAGCTTCTGTGCACAGGAAAGCCAGAATGATGAAACACAGAAACAGAGTTAGAGGCACAGATAACAAAACTCAATTACTCCACATAGTTTTCACTCTGTTGACTCTGGTAATTTTAATTGTTTTCAATCACAAACAAGACAAAGGTCAACATGAACGTGAATCATACTGTGTCATGTGGTTCTTGCAGACTTACAAACAGGTTTGTCAGCATTTCTGGCAAACAGCAGCTGCAGGATGATAACAAATGTTTTATGTCTAAAGCTCATTAGTTGTTTCTTTGCTTTACAAAAATAGAAATCTGTGCATGCTTGGAAACAGGAAGCTCTGAACTTAAAGTGTACATCACGGTCAGCTATCTTCTCTCGAAATGTCTCCTCAGGTAAGGCCACTAACATACTTATACTGATCCATCTAAATTACAGAATAAGGAAGTAGATTAGTTACAAAGAAAATGGATCTTTTCCTCATAGCAAGAATCAGAGGGCCTGGTGTTTTATTTGTAAATAAAACATGCAATAGGGAATGAGGGAAGACCCACAGATGTGTATAGGTTAGGAACAAAGATTTCTTGTGCTTTCTATAACATTGCCTTCACTTTCAAAGCATTCTGCCACTTCTAACTATAATGAATGTTTTGTTTTCGTAAATCAAATTTTCAAGAAATAATCAAATGAGTGAATGAGATAGATTGAAAAAAGAGAGACCAGATATGCTGTCTAAAATAAAGTTCCTGTTAGGAACTGCTTAGAAGGATAATCTACCAGTTTCTTTAACTTTCTTTGTTTACTGATTATAGAAATAATAGTTTCAGTTCTTGACACATACAAGGGCTTGTCACACCTCACAATTTATAACCACTCAATTTTTTTTCCCTTTGGCATTGTTTGTACACAGTGTAGCCAGAATGACTAAAAGCTAATGTATGCTCTTCAAAAAATTTTATTTGTACTACAAATGTATCTTAAGCCTGATTTGCTCAAAATCTATATGCACAAATAGATCAATGACACAGGATCCTAAATGAAGAAACACTAGAAACTCTGCCAAGAGGGCGAGAGAGTGTTCACTTTCTGGCTCACTGAGGATAGAAGCAGGATGGTCTGGAGGCAGGGCAATGCAATAATTAAATGGGCATTGCCTAGCAGGAATGGACACAGGCAAGCTGGCCACTGTATGTCTTTCTAAGCTCCTGAAAAAAATTGCAAATAAAAAGATTGGCCAACTCTAAGCCAGTGGTGACCCACTTCTGACTAGCAGACAGGAAAGAGAATTCTTTCTTTTAGCCACACAGACTTTCAAAGCTGGAAAAAAGGGGGAAGATTGCCCCTTTCCTCCTGCCACTGCTGATGACAATGTACATCAGGGCCCAGGTTTTGCCAAGATACCTTCTCTTCAGTGCTGTGATGAAAATCACAGCAAATCACAGAACATAGAAAATAACATGCAGAATTTTTAAAATAACAACTACTGTGCCAATCTTCGTGGACACCAGGAGGAAATATCAGGGGTATTAATTTGTCTCTGCAGACTTTAGCTATGTTTGATTTGACACCATCTCAGTAGTGTGTCTATGAGAAGTCCCCTCAGGGTGTGGGTAGGAGGTGTGTGCAACATTCACTGTTATATTTTCAGTGTGTGATATCTGAGTAGCGTCCATCACCTCTGCCTCAGACCCTCATAAGCTTTAATGCAATTACTCTCTAGTGGTGCTTTGAGGATGTGCTGCTGCTCTTATTTATTAGTGCAGAAAATGATGTATTGTAAGGCTGAGATTTACATATTAAGATACTTAATTCCAAATATCTCCATTTAAAACAAACCAAATCAGTAGGATACAGATGTGTTTATAGAATCAGAGATTTCATTGAAACAGTTTATCTACGGATACCAAAAGGGCTGATGGGATCAGGAGAACTCAACCCTATTGCATGCCCTATTTACAAATCTAGTCTGGTTGGTTATTTCGTGTATCTCAGTATTTAATCTCCTTGCAGGGAAATCTGTATTTAGTGTCAGAAGTGGAGATGAGGTTATTTACTGACTGTAAAATCAGTACACCACCTAGCCTGAGAGAATTTGTACAAAGCTGTTATTAATCTAGGTGTGTATCTGTATCTTTTTTATTAGTTTCTGGCATGTGTATCCTAGCACGTGCTTGTGTTACTTTACCTCTCTCCATTTCAAAATCTATGAACTGGAAACTAACTTTGTGTTTGAATGAATCTTTAGTGCAGAAGTGTAGTTCACTAACATAGAGTACACTTTTTTTTTTCTTTGACATATGCAAAGCCTGCTGTTCATCTGCTTGTCCTTGTGTTACAAGGAACTCCATAAAGATTTATTTGTGGTTGACTACTGTGAAAAAATGTTCATGCAGATGAATGGGAACACTTCACAGAAAATTGTAGTAGATTTTGGCTTCACCTTCTGAGTTACCTCTGAGGTAATTGATATTCTTACTTTTGCTTTCAGTGCTGCTCATGAGACTGTTCAGAAACAATGACTTTATTATTGCTATAATTGCTTTTCATTTGGACTGCTCATGACTTTATCCAAATTCCTCAAAATCCACTAGTAGTGTTCAATGAACCTTTACTGGGTAGAATTTGGAATGACAGCTTTCCTTTTGTTCATTTTGTGTGATGTTCATGCTGAGCACACCTGAATTGCTTTCTTCTGCTTTGGCTAACATCTTAATGCCTACTTTATTGTAAGAGTGATTGGCTACCAGGACAAGATCAGCCTTCAGTGTAATGAAAGGCTATTTTTGTATTGGAGAGCAACACCCTTTTCTTTCCTCATCCACAAATTCTCAGATTAATTCAGTCTGCATCATGCAGCTCTAGACTACTCTGTAGTTCAGCCCCAAGGCCTTTGCCAGATCACTGAAAAGATAGAAGCCATCTGTAAAATCTGTATCTCTGTGCAAACTTCCTTAAGACTGGAGCCATTCAGATCTGAGGCTTTGATTTGCATGACACACTTCTGAGTATTGACATTTGGCTGTGTCAAAAAACACAAGTTAAACCAGCCTAGATCTTTCCTCTCCACCTGTTTGTACAAAGCTGCCAAACAGAAAAATTAAATGGTTATTAAATTTTATTTCTTATTATTAAATAAGAAAGCCTGTTAAAACTCCTGTGCTGTTGAATCGTGCAGTTAGTTTTTATTTAATTGGTTCTATAAAAATGGTTACTAGAATCTCTTATCAAAGCTCGGTCTCTGTTCAAGGATATTGAGAAAACACCACCAAATCTGGCTTCTCTTTTGAGATACAGACTCACAGAACAGCAGAGGCTGCAAGACACAGCTGGAGCTCATCTAGTCCTGCCACTGCAGCTCTGTGGTGGGGTCATGTCCAGTGCAGACAAGGGTCTCCTGTACAGCCCTAACTGTGGTATCATTTGGGCCAAAAGCTTAGGGACAGGGATTGAGTACCATCACTCCAACAGCCCTTGAAGATTAGTTCAGAGCACACTATGTTCTGCTATGTCTGAAACTCCGGGGCAGCCTGTGCCTCTGCTGCTTGTCCAATTTCAGGCCAGTGCATCTATTTTACAGCACCAAAAAGAGCAGCACAATGGGATAGCTGTTGGAAATATAAGGAATGAGAAGGAGGGTAGGAGGGTAGTGACTCTGGCTTTGAATAGAGGAAACCAATTACAGTCGGCAGATGAGGGAACATCTCTGTAGATCTCTGGCAGCTTGGGGTGACACTGACCTCCCCCTTCCCCTGCCCTATCCCATTAGAGAAAACAAATCTAACAGCTGAGGGTTAAGTAGGAACCAGAAGTGATCAAACCCCTCCCAGTATGTGCCAAACAGGAGGCACAGCTGTATATGTACTGCTAGACTGCTTCTGCTGCAGAGAAAATCAAATGGCACTTGCTCAGTTCCGACTGGGCTGATGTTTCGCATCAGAGTTGCTTTTGACTCTCTTTGATCTTCAATCTGTTGACTGTATTTCCCTCCAAAATAACGAGGGAACCTGCTGAGGAGCCACAAAACACACCAGAGCTGGGGGAGAGAACAACACAGCCCCAGGCCCACTTTAATGGCAGTTTAATGGGACCTTGAAGGATATCTTCTTAAAGTGGTTGGGGGACCCCTTAGAGTGTAAATTCTTATTTCCCTTGGAGAAACTGCAGTATAGAACATTAAGAGAATTACAGGGACTTACTGCTATGCTTCCTCAGTCATTATTTCACAGATGTTCATGCACCAAGCATCAAATCACGCTGCAAATCATGGGCTTTGAGACAGAGCAGCAGAATTTGGCACAGTTTGTCATTTGAAAAACTCTTTTCTGAAATGCAGAAAGCAAATCCTTGCTACTGCTTTCTAAGAGGGAGTCCTTTTCTTTCGGTTGGCCTGGGTCTTTTTTTTTAAATACTGCTTCTGTTAAATCATCCCCATTCAAACACCTTTTCTCTTCCCTTAGAGGTTAAGCTACATAGAGCCTGTAACACATTACAGTTTGACTCAGAAATGTTAAACTCAGTGTCTCAGTTCTCAAGATTAGGTGGCACAAGGCCAGTGTAAATTCATTCCTGCAGTGGATTCCTCTTTGGCTTAAAAAGTAACAAATCCTGCTGAAAAAAATATCACAAGGAGCGGTGTAACATTTGGAAGCAGGAGTGCCTGTGAAGAGGCAGCACTGCCCTCTGTATGACATTCATATAGCACAGTGGAAATATGGTATAAGCTGAAACTAATTTTCTTTGGGGGATTAGAGAGAGAAAGAAATGGGTGGAGAAGTTGGAAGGAATTAGATTATGTTTTTGTGATAAGAAGAGAATCTTGGAAATAAGTTCTCTCAGTGACTGGAAAGGAGAATACATGTGGACAAAGATGCGGAGAAAGCTCTTGCAAGGGAACACAGCTCAGGAATCACTAGGAGCATTTTGCATGACAGCCTAAGGGGGATGAAAACATTTCCTAGACCTGAAATAAAAAAACTTAGTCCAGAAAAGAAACCAGCTGTTTCTGGTATTCCCCCATCCTACTCCTCACTGGCACTGGCAGCCAGAAAGCTGTCTAGTCCTGCCCTTTTCTATCAGACATGCAAATCCTGGGGCCGAGCAGAATTTGGGTCTTACTACAAGAGCACGACGGATGTTTTGTTCTTCTCTTTCCACGCACTTTCTAGATATAATTTCAAAGCTATTTATCTATTCAGGAATAGTCTTCTGTCTATAAATCAACATTAATCTCCACCTTCTTATTGTTTTAATAAAAGAACTGTAACCGTAAAAGTAAAATTGCTTGTTTACTGAGCAATATACTCAGAGGAATTTTACCAAAGACTGTTTCTACATGGCAAATTAAGATGGAGGGCAGCAGTAGGAAGGGTTGGAAGCAAACTGGTGGACACTGCCTTCTTTATTCCTTTATTACATTTTATATGTCTCATTTGCTATAAAAGACAGGATTGAAGACAATCTTAGAGAAAAAAAAAGAAAGAGTCAGAAAAAGACAAATACCATCCCTAACTATCTGAATGGTCAGAGCATATGTATGAGAATAAATTTATTGGCTCAGGCCAGCTTAGCTACAAGCTGCTTCCAGCAGTCCTTTTCCTTCTGGATGAACAACTTTGATGCTGTCTACAAGGAGCGCCTGGAGAAAAAGTTGCTTATGTCAGGTTAGAATTTTCTGCCTCTTAAAGGGCTTGTGTTCATTTTTGTTGTCACCCATCCAGCAGTTGCCTTTATAGTCCTAGCTGCCATCCTGCATCCCATGTCACCCAGCTGCCTGCGTATCTTGTGAACCAGTAAACTCCTCCTGGCTGGCTCCTACCTTCCTACTATCACCCAAAATCCCAAACACCATCCTAGTATGTACCCTAGTCCCCACCCCAGAGACTACTGACACCCCCAGCTGATGCCCCATCTTTGGCCTGGTGACAGGTGAGTGCTGAATATGGGTGAAAAATCCAAGTTGCATTGCACAGTCTGACACCAGGTGTTGAAATACCTGAGAAAGGCTAAGTCTCAGCTTAATAAATTCCATTTTAAGGAGACCTGTGCTTGTGAAACATGAACTCTGACTGGGTCTTACCAGCGAAATGTCTTTTGCTGGGCTGTGTCTCAGAAGGCCTGGCCAGCCAGCTGCAAAATCTCACTTTGAGGTAAAAAGAGGATTTCCTCCTGAGCATCAGCAATAAATGCTGATCTATTAAGTTAATTTGGCCCAGGCTGAGATGTGAAGGAGCAGTGCTTGGAGAAATAAGTTTTTTCTTCTGGCAGAGGAGGAGGGAAACTGAGAGTAGAAAAGGACTGTAGGCTGAGTCCCAGGGTCTTGGGGCATCCCACCAGAGTCCTGCGGGGCTGTTTGCTAATTTGCATAACAAGATTCAAGGCAATTTACAGAAAAGGGAGTCATGTCACAATCTGAGGTGTAGTAAAGCACAGTGGGCATAGGGCAGCAGGACACAGCACTTCTGGGTGTGGGTAACAGCCTGCATTTTAGTACTGTCCCACCAAACTTACTCAACCAGAAATGAAAAATAAAAGCCACAATTACAGGAAGGATGCAGTGACTCTGAAGAGGACTCAGGGCACTGATGAATTGGACATATGGGCTCAGCATTCTGATATGGTCACCATAGTTCTGGTAGGAGTAAAAGGGGAATATTAAGCAGCACAGGTGGTATTATGCTTCTACCGTATTCCTCATCTGTACAAGCACTGCTAGAATGCTAAGTCCAAATTTGGTGTTACAGATCAAACACTACACAGATAAATTGGAGAGATCAGAGCAATGAGCAACGTGCAGAAGCAGCTCCTGGAGACAAAGAGTTAAAGAATTCAATGTATTTAGCTTACAGAAATAAACAGTGACTTGGTTACAGTCTGTAAGTACAAGAATAAAGAACAGAAATGTGGTAATGAAGTCTCTGAAGTCTAGCAGACAAATGAATAACAAAGTCCTGAGTGGGTGATGAATCCAGATAATTCACGAACCTTTAGAAACAAAGTTGAAATTTTAGTACAAAAAATAATTAACAGCTAAACAAAGTTTTGTATTTTGCAATGGATCCTTTGTCATTGGGAAAAGTTTAGTCATTGTCAGACACTTTTCTAATAATGGCTTCAATGCAAGCAGGAATAAATTCAGCCCCAGCTTCTGTTACAGATGAGGTCATGAAGGGACGTTGATCAATTTTAACACCAGGATTAATGAATATATAGTCTCTGGGATGTACGGTTTTAACATCTGGGCTTAAAAGACCAAGATTCTCACCAATTCTACCCTAAAACTCCCTGACAACTCAGGGAGATGTTTTCTAGAGGAGCTTGAGCCATATTATCAGGTGATTTTAGGAAGGATAAAACATTACTCAGAAAACCAAATTTTCCTCAAAACCTCCGGAGGAGAAAAGATGGTGAGAGCTATTTAAGGCTCTTCTGCTGCCACATGTCACACGTTGTGACGCACTCTGTCAGTGTGGTTACACAACACCGCCACCTCCTCAGACACAGCCGCCTTTCCTTGGGGGGCCTGTGCCCCCCCTGCCACTCCCTGGCCCCCACCATGCCAAAAGCAAAGGAATAAAACTCTGGTGATATCTGTCAAACCCATCAATTGTGAAGCAATGATGCATTCTTCTCTTCCTACAGACTTCTTGCCTCTCTTTGGCACATGAAACCCTTGCTGTGATCAAAACACAATTGTTATTTTATTTATATTAATTATTTACTGACATTTGATTTGGAGTTCTATGGAAGTACTAGAGGATGCTGGCACTGCATTTGAGAGAATCTATCCAGCAGTTGTTCCACCTCCTGGCACTAGAAGCTATAGAGAGAAGGCAGATAAGCTGTACCTCCAGGTTTGCATACAGCCCTTCTGCAGCCTCACACTCATGAGCAGCCCAGGTGAATCACTGAATCTGTTCATGCATAGCAGAGCTAGAGGGCCCTGAAATGCTGTTTTGCAGCAGTATTTTGGGCAATGTGAAAAATCATCAAAAATTAAATTATGACTATGATAGCTAGCAGAAACCAGATAGAAAAACATGTAAGTAATTTAACAGGAGTATTTTGGCTGGTTTTTGACCAAATGAAGAGCACTAAGCTTAAAATATATACTGCTATGGTTATGATTTCTTTTTTAAAATGTTTTTAGGCTTTAGAGATAAGCATGTGTTTACTTAATAAACTATTGGCGTAAATATTAAAATATAGATATAAATATATATATATATGCAACAAATAGGGCTACATAAGGCTACTAGGAATCTCAAGTGATGGTTGCCCAATGCTTTCCAGAATAGGACTGTTCCTTGAAGCATTTATGGTTGTGTCACTTTTTTTTCCTTTAAACCATAATATTATAGTGTGGGTGTCTGACTTTGAATGAATTTCTAGTGGGAGGGAAAAACAAAGATCAACTATTTCCGACCTTGAGACTAAAGGAAAATACTGTGTTCTACCATTTTTAAAGTACGTATTCAAGCATTTACTTAAGCAACTCAGACAATCCTGTGGTTCTTTGATGAGGGAGCCAACTCAGGAGGAAAGGAGCTGTCCCTTGGGTAAACTTTGCCTAAATAGAAATTAAAAGTCTTTCAAAATGTGCGTGTTCAACACACAATGAGGATTCCAGCTAAACACCCCCACCATTCTGTCACACTGAGAATAAACCAGCTTGGGACTCTCAGGCAAAGGGATGTGCCTGCACTTGCTCTTTGTCTGTCATGCATGGCTCTGGCCTGAGCCATGGGAATACAGGACTCACGGGAATACGAAGACCTGAAAGCAGCTGTCTCTGCTTTCATGTCCAGCCACTGTAAAGATAAACAACATGACCTGATCCATGTGCGTACGAAGAGAGATCAAATGAACATTAAGTCTAAGTTTATAGGTGACTGGATCAAAGGCGTCTTGAATTTAGGATGACTTTAACTTTGAAGACTAAGTTAAAGTTTCGTAAGTGACATTAGTGGTAATGCTGAGTTTGCAAATTTACCATTCTCTGGAGGAAGAAAAAACCGCTGAATTTGGACAGTTTATTTGTAACAGGAGCGTCAAAGACTCTTTAACATATCTTATCTTTATTTTTTTACTTAAATTTTTAATCTTCTCTCTGCAAAAACCAAAGGGAGAGGAACACATTACAATTATTTAGCTTATTCAAGCCCATGAATGTCTTCCAAGGCAAGCTGTGTTTTCTTTCTAAAACAGCTTCACATAAAAATATCTCTTCCTTCTCCTTTACAAAATACAAGTACAGCCAGCTTTTCCAGAAACAAAGATCAAATGTGGTACTCAGATCTGTGCCCTCTGGGATTAGTCATGTTTTCAGAAGCTGCTAAGAGCTTTCCACCCTTCTAAGCTGGCAGGAACCCAAAGCACACAGGAACCTGCAGCAAGTTCCCAGCTTAAAACTGCCCAGGGCTGCTTCTGTAAGGATGTCTGCAAGTAGTACACTGATACCTTGCTTCAAATACGATTCTCTTATCTCTTAACTTTGAAGAATCACAAAATGATTGAGACTGGAATGGATTTCCGGAGGTCACTTGGTTCAATATCATTGCTCAAGCAGTGTCACCTAAAGCCAACTGCCCAGGATTGTGTCCAGATGGCTTTTTGATGTCTCTGGCAATGGAGACTTAACAACCTCATTTCTGACTGTGGCAACACTCAGACACCCTCACAGTGAAAATGTGTTTCCTGAGGCAACCTCCTGTATTTCAGTTCATGTCCACTGTCCCTCGTACTGTCATTGCTGAAAAGGATCTGGCTCCTCCTTTGGGTATTTCTGTCCTCTGGAAAGAAAATTCCATTCCTTCTCTTCTTTGGGCTAAACAGTCCCTAATCTCTCAGCTTTTCCTCATATGTGAGATTGTTGAACCTCTTCACCATCTGTGCGGCTGTACATTGGACTCTCTCCAGTATGTCCATGTTCCTGGACATGCACATACCGAAGAGCCCAGAACTGGAGAGTGCTCCAGGTGTGGCCTCACCAGTGCTGAGTAGATGGGAAGTTTATCACTGCCACTTGCTGGCAATAATTTCTCTAATTGAGGATAGTCTTAGACTTCTGTCCTACAAGGGTGCATTGCTTGCTCAGATTCAACCTGGTGTTCACCAGAACTCCTAGGTCATTTTCTTCTAAGTTGCTTTCCAGCTTGGTTGTCATTCAGCATGGGTTGATTCCTTCCCAGGTGCAAGGCTTTGCATTTCTCCCCGTTGAATTTAATGGGGTTTCTGTTGGCTCACTTCTCCAGCCTGTCAAGGTTCCTCTGGATTGTGGGACAACCTGCTGGCATATCAGCCACTATGCCCAGTTTTGTGTCATCGACAAACTTTCTGAGGGCAAGCTGTCCCATTATCTAGCTCACTGATGAAGATGTTAAACATGACTGAATTTAGTATTGACCCCTAGGATACATCAGTAGGTACTGCCTCCCAGCTAGAATTTGCGCTTCCCTCTAAGCCTGGTCATTCAGTGAGTTTTCAGCTCACTGCTGTTCATCCAGCCCATGCATCAGCAGCATGTCTACAAAGATCTCATAGGAAACAGGGTTAAATGTTAAATTGACATCCAGGTATACAATACCCACTGCTTTTCTCTCATCCACCAGACCAGGCACTTCTTCATAGAAGTTTATGAATTTGATCAAGCACTGACTCTTGGTGAAGCCATGCTGACTACTGCTCTGATTTTTCTGTTCTTAATATGCCCCGAAATGCTTTCCAAAACTAGCTTCTCCCTTCTCTGCCAAGGGCCTGAGGTGAGGCTGACTGGTCTATAGTTCCTTGGTTTCTCCTTCTCTCCCTTTTTGAGGACAGGGATGACATTTTCTTTTCTTCAGTCTCCAGAAACTCCTCCTGGTCACCATAATTGATTATATATTATTGCCTTGCAATAAACTCTGGTAACCCCCTCACTGTTCATGACTGCATCCAATCAGGACCCATGGATTTATGCATATATAACTTGCTTAAATATTCCCAGAACTGATCCTTTTCCACCAAGGGTACCACTTTCTTCCACCAGCCTTTCTCCCTGCTCTGTGGGGACCTGGGATTCCTGAAAGCCAATCTTGCTAGTAATGACTAAAGCAAGGAAAGCATTCAGTACTTCAGCCTGCATAATCAGGTCTCCCATCTCATTGAGTAAAGGGCTGACATTTTCTCTAGTCTTCCTTTTGTCACCTGCTTGTAGAAATCCTTCTTGTTGCCTTTCACATCTCTGACCAGTTTTAATTCCATTTAACTTGCCTAACTTCATCATAAATAACCTTACAGAATGGTGGAAACACTGGCTTTTGGGCATTCTGGTATGATACTCAGTAGCACCATGGCCTGGCAACAGACTTTGTGAAAGCAGTTCTAAATATGAGTGTCCTGTTCTCAAGCACCAAATGTGAGCTTTTAATAGAAAATATCATGTTCATCCATATTTCACAGCCTTATTTGAAAACTTTCTATATGGAAATGAATTCTCTAGTATTTCAAAGAATTACAGACAATAGATACCTCTCTCACTTTTAGCAACACATCCTATTTAATTTTGGAAAAAACATTCTCTGCAATAATCTTTACATGGTGAAGTGGAAGTGATGAATGGCCATACAAGCCAACTCAGCATGTGGGGCTTTTGCACTTGGGTTTTTGTTGTTGTTGTTTTGGATTGGTTTGTTTGGTTTGGATTTTTTTGCAAGAGAAAGCAAAATCAAGCTACAAGGATATGCTGCAGGCATTGTGTCGTTCACACCATTTTGGCCATGGTCAACACACAGAGGGTAAGGAGGTCCGGGTGAATTGTATTTGATGACTCACAAATGAATCACATTGGGGTTTGTTTTGGCATTGATGATATTTGCCAAACTGGTCCAATAGTTTCATATTTATTGGTGGCTAAAAACACCCCTTACATATTATCAGCAGATAAATGGAAAACTGAGACAAATATATGAAGTAAGTTTGGTTTTGGAAAGCCAAGTCATTTGTCATTTAAAAATTCTACAACTTTGTCTACTGGAGGCTGTACATCAGCCTGCAGACTAAAGTATTATAGATACATGTGCTTGACATAGGAGATACGTTCTGACATACTTTGAAAATTATTCAGTTCAGTAAACAGGTTCAACTCAGCTGAAAAAGAGTCAAATCAAACAAGACTTCCAAAATATTTTCTCTGTGCTTCTGACCAGCTCTAATACTGCTTGCCTTCCCAGAACAATTTCTTTCTTTGCTCTTCTCTAAAATAGTGATTTTATTGATTTAGGGATTTGTTCAGCCAACCCTGTAGATGTTATTAGAGTGAGCAAGCAGGCTGTGATCTCTGGGACTCTGGAACCAATAAAAAGAAAGGTTTAGTTGATAAAGGGAATGAAATTAAGAGGGAGATTCTTGGAGAGCATGTATGTGACACACCCCTAGTAACACTTAGCTTTTCTCAGTCCGCTTTCTTATGCTTTAAGTCCTCAAGTCACTTGAAGGAATTAGAGTAGGAAGGGAAAGAGCTGGGGTGTGTCTATCTGTGATTATATCAACCTCAAAGTGTACACCTCCCTGATTTGATCCTCTTTTCAAGATTTTTGCTCGATGCAAGCCTATGGAAGTTCACTTCTGCAGTAAAGCCAGCTGGACTCAGGACAGAAAAGTTACTGTGGAAGTAAATTAGAGCCCAAGGAGAAGATACTGTCGGTTGCCCTTAAGAACGTAACAGCTGGGAATGCTGATGTCCTGATTGCCATACTATGGCATAAGCTAAAATAAATGAAGTGTCCAACCAGTTAAGAAGCAATTAAGAAGCAATGTTTAAATTGCCTGTGGTTAGAACCAGAAGCCAGCAAGGGAAACTCCTCTATTTTTAAATAGTTCCTAAATGTTTGGTGCAGTCCTTCTTCCAATTAAAGCAGACAGAAGCATGTGCTTCTATCCTGTCAGAGTAAGGTGAGTTGTCCATGTAGTTAAGCACCATTGGGGTCTAGGGGGTTATGGCCACCCTTTCATGTCATGGCCAGAAATGAAGGGAAAGGACTCATAACTGTGTTTGTCACTGGGGGTCAGGGAAGACTGGCATCTTGCACTGTATCTTCACAATGACCAAGTAAAGAAAGGGAGAAAGCAAAAGTTGCTGTCAGTGTGAGGGCAAGCAGAAGGGTCAAGAGGACTGCTAAATGCAGCAACACATCCTGGCTGAACATCTCGGGGGAAAAGGCATCCTTCAAACCCTCCCTTAGCACTACAAAGGCAGAAAATTACTGCAAATAGCCAAAGTGTAATTTATCCAAGAATCACAGTCTGTCCCCCTTTTTGGGAATACGACATATCCACAGTGTCAGGCACTGCAAACTACAAGAATGCTTTGTGAATCTCTCCAGATATTGCACAAATGTACAAAACTACATATTAATCGATCTGGCAGTACAGGCACACACACAAAAATTTAAAAAGAAAAAAAAAACTTTAAAAAACAAATTTAATCTAGAAAAACTCACCAGATTTAAAAATAAAAGTGGTTGCACAAACTCACTCAATGGAAAGGTCTCGTTATGTTCGCATAAGATTTGCACTACATAAAACTTCCTAAGATTATGTAACTTGAGAAAAATACAAGAGTTAAATTCCCTTATTGCCAAATGTTGCCCTTTTTAATTATTTTTTTTTAATTGTTTCAATTTTCCTTGAGTTTGCAAGCTGTCTTGAGAGCACAGTTAAACTGCTCGAGTGTAACCATTTTTATCAGCTGGTGATCCGATACACCTGAGTAAGCTAGGGGGCAGAAAGCCCTGTTCTATAAGGCATCCCACATGGACACAGCTCCTGCTGCAAATTCCCCCACGAAGGAGCTCCTCTCTCCATTAACTCTAAGGAAGGCTGAGAAAGACAGGCTGGCTGCTCAGGTGAGTGATTTCTAGTACTGTGGGTATGGAGCAGAATGCAAATGCTAAGCAAATATGGGAGAAGAATAGAGTTTTCCTCTGAAGGAAGAGTAAATAGCAGACTTTCTTTTGTTTTTTTTTCCCACTCTCCCACAAGCTGACGAGCAAAATAGGAAATCTTGCTAACAGCAGTGACACAACAAAGTATAATCTTGACTTTAACTAAAGGACTGTCTACTTTAAATGAGTGCTTGAATAATTAAGAACATATTTCAGGGTTTTCTGAGTCATGGCCTGTGTTAATCATGAACTATTAAACCATCAGAGAGTTATATTTGGAAGTGAGATCTTGATGGAGTTTACCTCTTACTGACCTTATTTCTTCTACAGCACTGCTTAATGCACCTGTTAAATCCTGTGAGGTGTACTACATCTGCATAAGTACATATAGTGGGATGATTATCAGGCTCTCCAGATTCAACAGTTTTCCCACTGAGCATGCAAGTCTCTCCTGCTTTTCATCAAACATACCTAAAGTTTCAGCTCTTAAGATTTCACTCTTAAGTAATAAGGACAAAGCTTTATCAGGGTACTCAGAAATGGTATTTGTTCTGTGGTGTAAATTCCTCTACTTGTTTGGGATCTGTCTTTTTTCCCAACCCAGAAAAAAAAAATTATTTACTTAAAACCTGAAGAACAGCTAGGTAGGGCTCTTCTTTATGTAAATCTTCGGAATGGAATTTTGAAAGTCCTACTCTGGAGAATCCATGTTGTCCTCATAAAACACACAGTTATAGTAAAAAAAAAAAAAGTAATTAAAAACCTCACCAAATCACTTCCAAAACAACATAAATCAATCCACAATAAATGGGACAAGCTTATTGCTTTCTAAAGGCCAAATCTTTGGCTTTTGCAAATGGCTATAACATACAAGTTTTCAGAATGTACCAGTTTATCCTAGCCAGCCAACTGTTTTCACAATCAGAGTGTTCTGAGCCATACATTTAATTTTAATGTATTTCAAGTAAGTAGTTAAGTACCGTATTTCAAGTTCCAGCTTAGAGGATTACGGGAAAACCTGCAAAAAGGAGTTGCCAATTGTTGGGCTAGGTTGGTCAACATTAAATTAATGTAATGTTTCATGGCACATTAAGTAAAGCATGCATAAAACCAATGGGGCAGGTTTTATTTTATATAGGAGCAAGGAAAATCTGTTCTGGAAATAATGCCATTCAGGAAGTACAAATATCTTCACCATTCATCTGCCATCAATGAATCACTTTCAAAGGTCATAAGCTTTCTATATGGTTTATTTTTGTTCTTCTCTTTACTATCCCTGGATTTTTTTATTTCTAGAAGTATCTTCTTGTAGTTCTTTTCGTTGATCTATAAATATATATTCCTAGAGAACTATACTTCCTTCTTCCTTTTCTTGGTTTTAGTACATTGTGTATGTACAAATGGAGGTGAGGATTTTATTCTGCCAAAGAAAAACTGCTATTTCTAGACACAACTAATTAATCAATTGGTTTGATCCATTGGTTATGATTATTGATATCATATTTAATCAAATATAAGCTGATTACTTGCAAGTCCCAGTTTTATTCCTTTCATTATTAGCTTGCCAGTTCAGTCTAATACTTTATGGGGAAAAACAATTTGTTTCTGATTGGCCACATTTCTGCTGTTACCACCTGGAACATGTGAACAGAAATGTGCTCCTAGAGGAAGGAAGCTTTGTAAAGTTCTCTGTAGTCTGCTTTAAGAGACTGAATCTTTATTTAATCAGCATCTTTATCACTCTTCCCAGAGGAAAATTATCCAAACTGCCTTTTGAGAACCTTTTTGACAAGTATCAAAGATCATCTCTACCAAAGTCATAACTTCACCTGGGGTTTACAAGATTGTAAAATCATTAGGGACCCTTCCTCCGTGTAATGCTCCTTCTGTGTTCTGTGGCTTCTGAGTTCATAAAACAGTTAGTCAGTTCAAAGGTGTTATGGTTGATGAGTTGTGTTCATTAAAATCTCTGTCATTAGGTCCTATCATTTTAGGGGAAATTTTTTTTCTCTGACTTTGCTCAAGAGTAAATGTTTTATAAAATCTGATAAAATTCCACTTGGGCTTTCTAGAGCGAGTTCAGAGTATGAAAAATTATTTTCATTCATTAGATTTTTTAGGTGTTTCTTTTCTGGGCAACCAAAAAAACCCAACCACAAAGAAACACAAAATCCCCCAATCAAAAACAAATCTGTCCTTAGAGGTGACTGTTTTAACTTGTTTAAAAAATGCCAGACTTTGAACAAGTTATATCTCTTCTATCAAAAAAAATAAAAAATGAAAGAAAGTAGTTCAGAGACAGTAAATATGTAATAGCATAATGAAAATGCACACCAATGATGAGGATCCATGCCAAGAGACCTAGAACTCTGATCAATGACACAGCTGTTCGTCTCTGTGTGGTGTGTGTTATATACATCCAAACATAAACCCTTGCTGCATCTGACTGGAAAGCACAATTAATCATAATTTGTAAACTCATTGCAAAGCCTCTCTTCAGCAGTGTCAGGTCCATTTTACAAGAACAAGCCAGCCATAGTAATATAGTAAGCAAAACTACTTGGATTTAGGGGTTCTCTCATCAGAAAAAGTTCTTATATGAAACTGCTGATGCCTTGGAAAAATCTTAGAGCGTATAAGTAGTGTCCTGTTATATATAGCTTCTAAATCATATTCCAGACCTTGTGGTTAGAGATCACCAGATCACACAAGCAGGAGTAATCATGACATTGGTAATCTGCCAGTTATCTGACGCCAGATTTTGATGGGACTTCTAGGTTTATGTTAAATCTCATTTTAGCTATAGTTGCAACTGACTTGTATGTGGAGATGGATGAATGAGAAGGATGGAGAAATGGCTGGTTCACAATGCCTGATCTCAGTTCTAGGTATTTTATATTCAAAAGAGGGAATGCCACTTGTGCCAGCTGGTGCATGAATTCAGAATAATAACGCTTTTTTATGTTGGTTTTCAAGGGAAAGATCAATTTCTGTTGTTTCTACTTAAAACCAGACAATCCTAGTAAAACCTAGAGAGGCTTGTGAAACTCTCTGCTCTCCATTATTCTGGGGCTCTGCATTTGGTAGCTGACAAACCCTTCCCTCCTGATCTTGCCCAGTAACTTGTAGGTCACCTTGGCACACAGGTCCCTCAGTTACTTCCGTGCTTGTGGCTACCCAGCAATAATGCACCCAGCCTTTATTCACGGTGAGAATCCCACAGAGATGTGGACATAAAGCATAAAGGGTCTCATGAGAATCAGGGGCATACAGAAGGACACATTTTTAAAGAAGGACTGAGGCCTATAGTGTCTCAATATCTATAAGGGTTTGGAGTTTGGCTTTTTGTTGTTGTTTGTTAGAATTGTGTGGGGAAGTTTGTGGTTTCCTTTCCTTTATGTCACTGCAGTAAACGTGAAATGTGTCATGTTGTAAGGGTACAGGCTTCCCTGGCGCATCTCCCGTTTCAAGAATGAACCAATTAAAAATAAGCTGAATATATTGCAGTAATGTGTTCCTGTTTGTACACTATTTTGGCTAACATCAGAGAGTAATAAAGCCTGAAATAAAAAAGAGCAAATTAAAAATTCACAAAGCAGCTGTGGATTTCTAAAGTGGAGGGTGGGATTTCGGAATTTCAATGAATGCTTGCATCCAGTTGTGATTTGGGACCAGATTTCATTTCATATCTGTAAATCTAATGATGTTAATGATCCTCCAGCCATAGCTCTTGAAATGATGGCCACATTCTGTATGTGATTGGGAATATTAATCTTCAAGGAGTTTATATGCAATATGAGATAGTTAAGAACAATACTCACAATCCTCTGATATAAGGGCTTTTTATGGTTATACAGAACTGCCATCTGAAATACCAAGCTCAAAAAGTCATAGCTGCTTATTGTATCTGCGTGCTGTGAAATTGGTGAATCTATAGCATTTTAATTTTCTTAAGAATGCATGGTGAGGAATGGTATGTACATCTTAAAGCTAAAATTGTTGCAATAGATGTGAAAGGGTCATTTTCAAAGCTGGTGTAATTATGAACATTAGGAAACTGGAATAAGCAGCCCAAAATACTGGAATGAGATTGCAATACTTTACAGATTGTCCTGAGATGACCCAACACAAGTGGACCCATTATGTTTTATCCTCTCACATGTAACATTTAGATTATAACCAAAAAATTATAACCTTGATTTTCTTCTCTTTTATGTTTCCTCTTGCACTTGTAGATGAGGGTTGGAAGGTGTTCTTGTGTGAGAGCCACAGTGCTGAACATTAAGTAGCTGTATCTAAAAATATTGTTGAAGAAGTAAAGGTCTTTCAGACAAATTATTAATAGTCTATTTTGGTTAAAATGAAGAAAGTAATCTCACATCTGTCACATAAAAATTCCTTTACTGAAGTAAGAGGTACCATGATTCAGAGAGGCAAAATAACTCCATTATTATTAGACAGTCATATTTAAAAGTAAATAAGATATAAATAGCAGTGACAGAACATAACATGCTTGTGTCTGCAAAGAAGGCAATTATGTTGCAACAAGTGAATACATTATTATGGAAAGAAATATCAGGAAAGTAAGAAAAGAGAATTTTTTCCAAAGTTCAATCGTAAGAATTCTTTTGCTCCAGTATATTTCCAACAAAATATTATTAATCAATTGAAATCTTCACGAATTTAAACCAAAACAAATGGTAAAACATATTCAAAATTAAATGCAAAAAATATATAAAATATATACAAACAACATCCTGTAATTAGACCCATTCCAGCTGCAGGACTTTTTGTTTTGTTTTTTCCCCACGAAATGCAAGAAAAGGAGTTACTTTCCATAGTTTTGCAGAGGCAGGAAACTAGGGGGGAAAAAAGTAATTTAATGTGTAGTGAATGTAATGGACCAAAATTTTAAAGCTTTTCAACATGGAGCCTCTGAGCAGCCTGATCTAGCTGATCATGTCCCTGATCATTGGACTAGAAGTACTGTAGAGGTTCCTTCCAACCCAGAATATTCTATGATTGGAATAGTTACACTGAAATTCATGGGAATCCTATTTTTTTTTCCTGTTAATCAGACTCTGAGTATTTTTCAAATAGTTGCGAGTTTTATGGTTAACTTCAGAGAGCTATTGCTAAGTTTAAGGTTCTTTTATTGCAAATAACAACACTTATCTCCTGCCAAACTCTCCAGAGCAATCTGTTAGCATTTTGGTATATTCTTCTCCACGCAAGACCTTGTTCATTTATTTTATCTGAGTGCAGCCTAACTTCATACACATCATGTTGCAGAAAGTTAACTCCTCCAAAAATTATTTCTCTTATATATGCTTTTTCTGTGTTCTTCCATCTGCTTCCCATATTTATGTCCTATATACCTCTAAGTCATTTTGCCTACTGCTAGCAATGTCTAAACTCTGGTTACAAAAACTAATGACTTCAAGTTACAGCAACTGAGGTCAGCACTGCTTGAAACATTATGTTTTCACATCATTAACACACCTTTACTTTGGAGGTGACTCATTAAAATTTCAGGTAGCCAAACAATTCTGTTAGCCAGTTCATATAGCTTGATCAAAATTTTCATAGCTTTTTCTCTCTTTTCCTGATCAACTCTACTTTCTTTTGAATAAAATTTATTTACTTCTGTGGAGCTACCTGTTATACCAGGTTTTTCCCTGTGTACTTTGTTGCAAGGCAAACATCAAAAAATATCATAGAAATAAGTATGATACAAACTACATCTGATTTTAAAAGCATGTCCTTGGTCATAATTTGTAGTTACCTGAGTCTGGAGTAGTTTTTCTGGGATGATGCATAATTGCCTACTCTGGTGGCTTTTATACCTTGGTTGTCAGAGGGAAATCTATGTGCAACACCCCTGGGATCTGCTCCCCTATCACTGTGTTCCTAAACAGTATCCAGCATTACTGAGCAACTTGACTCTGTACACCTTTGACAAACAGAAAGAATTGATTGTAGGTAACGATATTACTTCCTCGACTCCAGTAAAAAAAACTAAAACCAAAATCAAATAACTTTCTTTTTCTTTCTTTTCTTTTATTTTTTTAAGGTTCAGAATTATTGCATTTGGGTTTGGTTTATTTCAATGAACAATTTCAGCAAAGGGCAAATAATTTCTGTTGAGACTTATTTTTCATTTTGCAAAGGGTTTTTTGCCAGCTCTATCTGCAAATGCACAGAAATGCTCTCCCAGCCCCTGGGTCTTAGGCATATTAACCATAAGGCATCACAGCCACGTTAGTGAAGAAAAAACTGCTTTGACCAAGTGCAGGGTTCTCTTTCTAACCAATTTGTTTGAGCCTGTAACTCAAGCAAATTGAAGCTGGTTTTCACTCAATTTCAGCTTATAACATCTCTCCATTACAGTTTTACAGATGTTCAAAATAGCACCACTGCTTTTTTTTTTTTTTTTTTTTTTTTTTTTAATGAGAAATATCTGTCCATTTTCTCATGCTCACACTCTAAAGTAAATTAGTGATCAAACATGTTAAAAAATCTTTTTGGGTAGAAACCAAGCAAGTAATACTCCAGCCAAAAGTTGATTTTTTGTTTTTCTGAGTTTGAGAATTATTGAATAAAAAGGAATATCATTCTGTTTCCTCAATCAAAGATTTAGTTGGCAGTATGGTCAAATAACAGGCTAGCTTGATAAAGTGAGATTAGCTGAGGTATGTGCTCATTAAAAAAAAAGGTAGAATTAAATGTAAGGTATTATCAAAGTATAATTGGAGCCTTGTGTTAAAAGTTTCTAAACCTCTTTTCAGGGAGTGTTACCCATCCTGCAGACATCTGCACAAAACATTCCAAAAGTTGCAGTACCTGCCTATTCAACACTTATCTGCGAACACTGTGAAATTCATAAAAGAACAACAATTCTCCTTTAGTCTTTGAGAAGAGTTTAACAGACCAGAATTAATTTGATAAGTACTGAGAAATATTTTGTTTTCAAACACATATTTGTGTTTGAAATTCGCTTTTGGAGGTGAAAGTTGAGAGGGGATAGATGAAGAATATACTGACTATAGTGGTGCTAATTAGGAACTTTTGTGCTGGTCTTTCCTTTGGCAAATTCATAAATCACCTGAAACAAAGTCTACATCAAAGACTAACAATTTTAAAAAGAATTCAAACTAAAAGAATTCTACATGAACTTCCATCCAGAGAACACAAATGTACTTCTCAACGTGTAGGTTGTACACACATACATGGATGTCCTTAGCAGACCCACTGTTATACTGAAGTGTTATGAACTTCATGGCAAAGAAAAACTCATGTTCAAGATTTTAGGGAAACAGACTCCAATGTTAAAAACAAAAAGAAAACCACACTAAATATCCCAGATCCAAACCCCCCCAGTCTTAGTAGGTAAGGCTTTCCTGCTTTCAGATGATGATAAAGGATTCTGAACATTTCTAGTCCTACTCATACTACACTGCCAGGTAGCAGAGATTGTATTGTGCTTGAATAGTGACTAATGGAGTATTTTTGCTCCAAATTCAGACTAGGTTAGGGTTGGCACATTGTGAGCTCACCAAATTTAGCTTTTTGTGGCGTCACAACGTGTGACTGGCTTCGCCAGCCTTACTTTGAGTACTTCCCCACTGACTGTGCAGATTCATGTGTAGAAGAACTTTGTTTGAATCGGTTAAGGCTGAGTAAGTATGACATGCATGCAGAGAAAACTCTTGAAAGCAAGAAAATGTCAGGTTACGGAACTCCTCTTAAAGGCACCTCAGTGCCCACACAACACATTTCCACTGACATGAGTAGACTTCACACCTCCCCACTTCTAAGAACTTCCTTCTGCCTCCCAAATATAAGGGATCCCATCCAGCTCATTAATTTCACACTATAGAATCCCCAGACTGTAAACCTGGCTCAACACTGCGTATTTCATAAAGTTAGTAGGGTCTAAATTATGTGAATGTGTGAGATTTTGAAATAAAGAGGAGATGGGGGTGTTCAAATTTTATTTATGCTTCAAATTTGTAGATCAGAGCTGTCCAACTGACAACAATTTTTTAAAAAAAATTAACTAGAATAACATGCAGGATCTATTTCTAATTCTATATTTCAGACTATCAGCTTGTAGTAAATGTTCTGCATTCGTGTAACAGGTGATATAGCGGAACAGTTGGTCCAAAGTTTAAATGAGCATAAGTAGTAACTGAAGAATTATTAGGCTAAGAATATGAATTGAAACATGATGGATAAACACAATGGGCAATTTTTCAAAAGGATAAAGATATATACTTGGTTTCTGCTGAGTTACTTTTGAAATTATCTGCTGCCTAATGAGAAAAAACATTTAGTGTCATTTGATAAGGCAGCCAATTCCTATCTTTCATGCACTATTCTTTATTATTACTACTATTTCTTATTGGTGCTACCTGATAGCTGAATATGAAGCAATACTTTATAAAACCACCCAGTCATATATATTCTGCCTAGAGTAGGTAGCTCACATTAATTTTGAATGAAAATGAGAAATAAAGTAAGCAGTAATGAAATTCTAATCACAATCACCTGAATATTTCTGTTGTTTTGTGGGCAAACTTGTTCCTTAGACTCATATTGGCACAGCTATTTAGGATTGTCTGCACACAGAGAGTCACCAGGGGTAACTACAGATTTACAAAATCACTCAGAAAGACACTTGCAAACCACCCTCACTTCAGTAGCTTTGAAATTCTGGTTACTTCTTTTTTCTGAATTGTGGCAACATCCTTAGTTGATAAAGGCAGCAGGGTCAAAGCTGAAGTCCTAGCCAGGACTCTCTTTTAAAGGAATTTTAATTTTTTTCTATTTTTGCTTGCTTGCTTGCTTTACCACTAGCAGTTTGGGGAGTAGTTTCTATATTATGTATCTAATTTCAACATCAGCTGCTATTTGTTAGAGTTCAGATATTCTGAGCCAATCCCTACCAAGTCAGGTGTGTGTGGTAAGACGGAATAATTGTGAAAGCATCGTCCAGAAGGTGTCTACAGCTGTTCCATGTGACTTCAGTAATCCTTAGCAGTAGGAAAGTTTTGAATTCCTGAAAAAATGAGAAGTTTTATTTTTCCTCCAGCGATTGGAAATCACTGTAGCATGCAAATGCTACTCAAAATTAGTTTTCTTACCAGAGTTAGCATGATCTTTATAACTCTATGGAAGCAATAGCTAAGAAAATTAATGTTGATGTCTGGTATTGTCTTCCAAGGAAGTCACATGCAACATCCATGCTGCTATTGACATAGTTTTTTAAGGTTTGACAAATGTGTTGAGTCAAGCCTGTTTGTTCACCACAAGTACAACTGGCACAATTATAAGGAGTGCCTGTTTGAACAAGTATACCACACCCTCCATATCAAGGGTAAAGCCCAGCTCCATTGGGGTTAATCCCGCTAATGGTTCAATGATAACACTCTTGGTTCCAAAGTGCTTAGACCTTCTGCTTTGCTCAGAACAATGTATTGGTGTCACAGTAGCTGAAATATGCACTGGACTATGCCATCATCATCTAGGCACCCATTAACATCAGTTCAAACTTCTCCTTGTGTCAGATTTCATTGTCTCTTGTCTCATCTCTGAAATTCCCACCTAGACAAAAGCTACTACTGTAGCTGCTGAGACTTCTGTTAAAATAAGTGTGCCAAAAATGGACAGACAATCATTCTTACCACAAAATTAGTTTGTGGAAAGCCACAGTTGATTTTTGATGTTGCTAATACAGTGTTAGAGTGCTTAAATCTTAATATTCTACTGGTGGTGTTTAGTGATGGTTCTTGCACACTGTCTGTGATCTTTATAGTCTCAAAAGCTAAAAGAGGTGAAAATAGTTATTATTTGGAGAATGCCAGACAGATACAAAGATATCAGGGAAGTTGTACCTTTTAGCATTTGTGTATCTGGTGTATTGTGCTTACCCTGTTTGCCCATAGATATGAGCATCCATACGAATGCTTTGCTCCCTTATCTGCAATCTAGCAGTGACTTTCTTTCTCCCTCGTGGAAATCTATAGTTTTACCATGATTCTCATAGTGTCTGGTGTTTCTCTGAAATTTAGTCACTTGGTATTACCAAATAATATGTGCAACTCCTATGTTAACAAAGGTATACCTCATCCTTGCATTTAAAAAAACAAACAAACAAACAAACCTAACCAACCAACCACTTCTCTAAGAATGTCAGAAGCATACTTCAAGGTTCAAAATACTGTGAATACAAGGAACCAAATTTATCCTCATCCACTTACAAGGGAAAGCTGATGTGTTAGAATTCTGTTTATCAGAATGCTGAAGCACATGATTACCATTAGGTACAAGGGACACATATGCCTGAGTGCTTCAGTTTAGGCCCATGATTTTGGATTTGATCAATCAACATTAGTGCATTCATTTTGTGAATGGAGGCTTACTCTAAAATACAAAGAAAATTAGTGAAGCAAATAATTCCTACAGTACCCCATTTGCTACTCACTTGAAAGGGAACTAGTTCAGGGGGTTAGTATCTCTTTTTGAAAAAATGGAGTCACTAGCACACTGAACAGCTGTTCCTGACAACGGGGAAGCCACTTAGGCAATTTATATTTGCAATGTTGTTTACATGTGGGAATAATACTCCAGAGCACAGTGTGTGAGCTAAGGAAAGCAAACATACACCCAATTTGTAAACTTTTAATATGCTTGTTTTTCCATAAAAATAGACTTGTAATTAGTTCCCAGGAGTTCTGGTACAATAAGATGAAGTCTAATTTCATACAAGATGAACAGAAGATTGTTGCTTCAGCTGAGACTTAGGCAAGCATGCCAAGACCAATAAAATGAATGGGAGTCTTCCTACATGTTTGAATGGCTTTACATCAGAATAAATAGCATGAAATTGAGAGTGACTGACAAGCCTGACACAGATATAGAACTGTATCACTAGACCAGAGGATTTTTTTGTCCTGTCCTCAATATCTGAGGTTGTTGTGCTCACATAAGCCTACATTTTTTACCAGCTAAACAAGACAGGATGATTAACTGTTCTCAGAGAGAGAGAGAAGCAAAGGAACAAGTCCTAAAACCTAAGAAAGTTCTAGATCAAGAAAAGCAGTATGGTACAAAATGTCCTTTGATTTCAGTCTTACTGGATCTAGACTAAAGATCCAGTTTTGCCAAAATTTATTCATGACAATGAATTACAGTCATCCTCACATGACTGCTAATATAAACAAAATACCAAAAAAAAGCAGGCTTGCAAAATCAGTTTCAAATCACAACACAATGTCATGAGGCTCTGCACACATAAATTACATTTAAATATTTAAAACAATTTTAGCAACTCAAAACTGAATGAAAACCAGAAATTTCAGGCTTCATGAGCATATCTGGTATAGGAAAATAAAATATCTCTGTGGAAGAGCTTGAAGCTTTTTCTGCCATAGACATTAAAGACAGTTACAGTTTGGGGATTTTTTTCATGTTTAATTTAGATGATCAGCACAGATGTTTCAGAGCTAAATTGTCCTTTTTCATTGGTATTATAGGCATGGTCTCATTACATCCTTTCCCCTCTCATCAACAGCTTTAGAGATTCAGATGCAATTTTGAGTAACTTGAAGATAAGCATAAAGGTTTTTTTATTTTGTGGTATTCATAATGAGCTCCTAAAAGGTGCTGCATGCCCAAGACCTCTTCAGCAAATTTCCTTGGGCTAATATTCCCGTATGTCCTTGTATTTATAGATAACACATTCAAAATACATGAGATATATATTTCAAAATATACCTGATTCTTATTTCTGCAATGTTTGATACAAAATCTTTGATGACCTTTTCTACCCCCCAAAAAATATCATATAGATTTTCTCTGTAAATTAGTTACTTTCAGTTTCTCTGTGCAAAGTAATTAAATTATCTATTCTGTAATCAGTCCCCCTCTTCCTACAGCTTTCCTCTTAATGAATTATTTTGGTGTATATTACTATTAATCTGGCTTTCAAATTTATGGCATGGATGTAAGCTCTCAAACTAACAAGTCCTGTTTGTTACTTTCCCTCCTCTGGTAATGGACCCCTCCTATAGAGGGGACATAAAAGGACAAGAATTTCCCAAACGTGACCAGAACATTTTTATAGCAGGATCTCTAGCCCTATCATGTCTGTGTAGTTGGTGGTGTTTAATTTCAGAATGGATGGGTTCTTTCTTCCTTGTTATTTGGTTGATGAGAAGAGAATGTCTTGTACTAGTTTAATCAAGAAAGATTATTATGTAACATCTGTCAGATTGACTTGTACCATATGGGCCCTGGGCCATCTTCTGTAAAAGAACTTACAGAGACATCTCAAAACGTCTGTGAAAATAGAACATATTTTTAGAATTGTAGAATACCTCCTACACTGCCAAATGAACCTGTCAAAAGCGCATCTTGATTTCTTCATCTCCTACAACTCATGCTTGTTTGCAGTAATGATATTTATTGACCAAAAGTGGGTGTTAGGGTTTTTTTGTATCTGCTTTTGCAGATGTGAAATTAACAGTATGGAAGGATTTTTAGAGGTTTTTGTTGAGTTTTTCTTGGGGGGTGGAGAGGGATGTTTTTTAAAAGTTCTGAAGTGATCTCTGTTTTAATTTTACACGTGAGGATGAAAGCTAAAAGAGACCAAGTAATGAGAAGAAAAGAGGAAAACAAAAAGTAACAAAATTAATGAAAAGCGTTTACATGATCCAGTGTTGTTGTCAGGATACAAACACAAAGATTACACCTGCTTGACCCTATTCCTGGTCCAAAACTAGATTTTCAGTAACAGAAAGAAGTAAAATTTTAAAATACTAATGCTTAGTTCTGGGATGGCAAAATGCCATCTTGGCATGAAGCTACTGGAACTGGTTTGAGAAGAGTGAGGGAAATAGGCAGTAGGAGTGCAATTTACCCATCAGAGTTAAAGGGTCTTCAAGGGGGCAGAGGGGAGTGGAAGAAGAGGATTTGAGAAATACGGGAGAGCATCTAATGGCTCAGTATGTGGATTTTGGACTCTGTATGTTTTGTTTACCTGGCTAGTGGTCTTTGAAGGACTCCTAACCTACTTACTATGGTAGGCTTAGAATCTCCTATTGCTGAACAGGCAGGTGTTCTATCTAGTTCCTAAGAAGAAAGTAATCAAGCAGTTGGCTGCTAAAATCATGGCTGCTAGGATATGCAAGATAATAAAGAAGCCCAAGCATAATTAAGAACAAACATGAATAAGGTTATAAAAAAAAGGAAAGTGAAGGTCCAGAAATTATTCCAAAAGTGGGTATTAACATAAGACTGACAGTAATGTAGATCTTTCATTAGTGATGTGTTGATGGAAGATCCCTTTGTCTGGATGTATGCACTCAAACCTTTCTATTGAGAGCATCAGTGTGAGCTGGGAAAGCATCATTCACTTCTTGTAAAGGAATCACCCTATCAGTGGTCCACAAAAATGTGTCTTGTACTACTCCTGCAGTCATCTGGCTATTATCAGATATCCATCAATTCTGGAAACCTACTTTCATCTAGGACTAGATTTTTAAAGGTAGTAAGGGCAGGATCAAAGATGCTTACAAGCGCCATGCATGTAGTGGTGTACAGAGCCACTGTTCAGTCATTAGTTACCCTCCCAGATACCTGGAGCGGAGCTGCAGCACACAAGGAGGGGAGTGCACGAGTGTCTGAGCTCTGCCAAACGAGCTGGTATGACAATATGGTGTAGCACACGTGCCAGCACATTGGTTTAGCCTCAGGAAGCAGCCTGCCTATGAAAGGAAGCCAATGTGCATGAACTAATAAGCTTTAAATCTCAACAAGTCCAACGAGTTTGAGATGACACTGTGCTGATATAGCTACAGTGTGGACAATGCTCCTTTTTGCACTATAGAACATTATTCTCCATCCACTGGCATCTGCTTCCACCTAACATCCAGCTGCTCAGAGCCTGAGCTCAAGACACAGCTCTGACGGTGCCAAAGGATTTAAAATTAGTAGAGAGAGCATCTCATAGCATTTTTCAGAGCATACCTGGTACCTGTGGTAAGTCACATACCCTTATATTTTGGCACAAAATCTCATTCTGAAGCCTGACACAAACATGACAGTTCTCCAGTGCCATGTAGAGTAGGAATATGGAAAATGCCATTAACAAGCAAGCAGATGTACCAACGCTTGCTCCAGGAATGTCTTGATAAATGGACACTGACAGGCAGGGGGATGGAGGCAACACTGTAATCCTGATGAGTGCAACTGGGAGCTGTTTAGGATTATGATGTTTACTGCCTCTTTGCTTGCTGCTCCTCTCCATGTAGGCGCCCAAGTAACCCAGTCTGTTTAAGGCAAAGTCTAGAGACTAGAAATATTTGCATTGTGTTTCATCAGTTCTTACCCAAGAACCAGTAACTAACAGTTGAGCAACTTCTTGAAATGTGTCCTAATGCAACAGATTATGTTTATTTGAGAGCTATACCCTCAAACACTGGCCTTAAATCACTGGCACTTAGCACAGAAATGCAGTGAGGGAGAAACATTCTCAATTCAGGCAGCACTCTCCCTTGAGAGGCTGCAATAAAAAGCTGAAGGGTGGTCCCTGCAACTTCCAGGAAAGGTCTTTTCCCACCTGTAGGAGTGCTTACTGCCATCCTCTAGAGCAAACATTGAGGAGCCATGCGATTAAGTGCTTACCATCAGGAAGCAAATTCAGAGGAGGGTTTATGCAGCTGAGGCTACCAGAACGCTCTGTGCAGAAGCAGCAGCAGCTGACCATTGACTCAGTGAAAAGAATGGAGAGTTAGTTTAGGATGCTACTCCATCAAAGCTGTAATTGCCTGAAAGCAAAGGTTCACTTAGCCTGTGCTAAATACATGTTTGGCTGCAAACAACACTGGCATGACCTCTAAATTACTGAGTGAGCTGATAATATTTTAAGATGCTTTTAAAAGTGGTCCTGGTGCAGCTGCCAGAGGGTAGGAGGGCAGCATGGCTCTTATCAAAACATGGCTAGGAGGCACAGTTACAACAGCACATCTCTGTGAGATGCCACATGTAAGGAAAGAGAAATTTAGCTGCTAGTCACAGGCTACTGAGGGCTCAGAGACACCACCCAAACTTACCCCAGCACAACAAGTTACACTGCTGTAACTGTTCCCACGTTTGATCTCCATGCATGTACTGTTCGGTTAAAATGCTCTTCAACATCTGTCTTTGGGGCTAAGGGACTTCACCTTTGTTTGTCACTGCTCTGTCTTTGATGTATAATCTACCCTCTGGGAGAAAATGAGATTTATGAGTTCTGAGTGTGTCCTAGCTTTCAGGAAATTTACATAACGTAGATTTTTCGGTTTGAGATCAATAGGGAAGTGCTGATTGATTAATATGTAATACATGTAATGCAGCCATGGCTCCTGACTTGGCAAATTAGGCAAGTAATCCATCCTGTGCACAGCATGGAGTATGCTGCTGGCTAAAATCTATCAAAAATCAGGCACCTTAGTGGACAGGTGTTCTGCCACCCAAACAAGCAGTCCTCTATAAAATCACCTAAAAATCTGACTCCTGCTTGCTGTCACTCAAAGAACATGAGTGGTAGTGCAGGCAGTCATTTCTAAGGTGTGTTTTTTAAAGCACTTTAGATACTCAGAGCTGGCATAACTGGTTGCATGTAGGCAAGAGCTTTACATACCCAAGCTTCCACTGTAGATGGTCTTGGCCACTGCCCAGTGCAACAGCGGATAACAGACACTGCTGATGAGAAATGTGCTGTCAGTACGGAGCATTTCAGAGAGCCTAATGTCAATTCTGCATTGATCTTCAGAGAAAGCAAAGAGATTGGTAGGAGACGGACAGCGCTCAGATGCGGATAAGAAGCAGTCTCACAATGCTAACACACGACGTGTGCTCAGGATAACATATGCTGCTTCTTAGCAGGGATTTGTAGCTTGGATACAATGCCATGCTAATATGGCCCTGTGATTGCCAGAGAACTTGGAGTACAGGCAAAAGTCATTTGAGTACATCTATACCTACTACATAGTCACACAGGCAAGAATACATCTAAAGTTACTTTATAAATTTTTGTTGCAGATTTTGGGGGTTTTGGTGCATCTGTATTGTTTCATTAAAGACAAAGACAACATCTGCTTTGAACATAGCAGGAAGAAAGTATTGCTGGCTACACCAACTCTGAAAACCTGATAGCAGCTTTTGAAGGCAGCTATTGCCTTTGAGGTAGCATTCCAAAAGGCAGGTTATTGACTGATAGGCAATTACAAGGTTTTGATTTATTTTCACAAGGAAGATTTAAATACAAATATAAATATTGCCAAAGCAGATTGCATAAATGGCAGACTGCTTATATAACTCTGGATATGTGTCATAGGCAAGCATTTATAGAAATTCAGCAAGTTTCCTTCATTAAGTACAGATTAATTCTCGCTGATCTGTAGCTTCAGCTGCTTCAGATTCAACTGAAAATGAGTCTGCAAAAATGTGTATTTTCTCATGTCAGTTTGAAAGCTCCTGAACCATTGATCAAACAAATTTGGAAGATCTTAAAACGCGCAGCAAAGGGAAAACAATCACGTGTATTTCTTGAGCATAAATTGGCAGGAGGGAAAGGTCATTCTATTGACAGGCTGCAAAGAAAGGGCACTTCTTTTTCTGGCAGCTGCAAACAAAAGTCATCGTTCCTTCAGAAGTGTAATATTTGTGAGCTCAAAAATGCATTACAACAGCAGGAAAAAGTCAAGAAATGGCTCAGCCTGTCCGGGACACAGAAGATGTACCCTGTGCCTATTGTGCCCACTTTTCCTGTTTCAACATCTCCCACGAGAATGGTGAGGCACCTGCTAAGTAAAACTAGGAGAGGAAAAACACCAAACTGAGCAGCCAAATATCTTTAATCTGTTATCTACAAGTGCATAACTTCCTTGGTAACCAACCACTCAGGATAAGAATAGCAGGCTACTAAGAAAATGTGGGTATTCTGAAATAATGGTATTTGCAAACAAGATACAACTTTGAGAAATGGAACCCATAGCACATATTACAGATATTGTTTTAGGCTAAAGCCCTGGTGAACGCCAACACTCCATCCATTAATATTTTGAGTATCTTCCTTCCAGACTTGTGTGCAAAAAAAAAAAAAAAAAACACCTCTTAAAATTTGCTCAAGACAAACAACTTATCAGTTTTATAGTGATAATGGGTTTAGTGCTTAAAATGTGTCTATCAAAGGCATACAATGCTGAATGATGTCTTAGGAAATTTTATTAGGCTTGGCAGTGGCCTGTGGTAAGATTGTGTCTATATTTACTGAGATCATCTTGGCTTTTATGTTGCATAAGTTAAAAAAAAAATTGCTATGCAGTAGCATTAAAAAATAATTATTGTGAAAGATTGGCTTTTTCTATTTTAGAGGGAAACATAAGGATGTTTGTTTTCTTTCTCTTAACTGGAACAGACATTGAAACTTCTTGTTTTTCAACTCCTAATATTAACACTTACTTGCTAGGTTCAGATTTTGGTATCTCTTCTCTATTCTATTATGTATTGTGGGGCAGCACTTCAGCTATGCTCTCTGCTTTTAGTCAGCTACATCACATCAACTTTTGTACAATATACATTTTATTTCTTTGCTTTGTCACAGCTCCAATAAGACAATGAGAAAATGAGCCAGGTTTCACATTGTCAATAATGAAAACACTTATTCCATTTTCCTTATGTACTGTGTGATTAAAACAGTGTAATTAGAGGCAAACCAACTATTTCTGTTATGCTTAGGGTGCCAAGGGGGTGGTCCATTGTCATGATATGTGAGTCAGTAAAACACCAGTCTTGGTTTTCACATCTCCAAAATACTGTTGGCTTTGCTGCCAATTAGAAATTTTTTTTATCTATAAATCTGGCAAATTTTAGTTAAAAAGAAAAAAAGCACAGATGGTCAATAGACACAGAATTCTAGTTTTCAGAGCAGAATCAACAAAGTTCAACACAAGCCTTGGAAATGCAATATTTTTTAAAAAAAGTCATTTATTACATGAATATCAAGAGGCACCAGTTTTGTAAAGTTCACATTAACTTTTTTAAAAGTGCATATTCCTGATATTTTATGTAAGGAAAGGAAGTTTTCTTAGGCAAAAATTTTCTTTTTTATATTATTCTCAACTGCAGATAAGTGAAGTACAATTTCCAGTGCAGAGGCTGCAACAACTACCACACCAGTCTCTTAGTATATTTAGGAAAGAAAAACCCAAATCTGGGAGGCTGTTCACCCCTAAAAATTTATTCATTTCCTTACCTGCTGCAAGATCAAACTGAGGAAACTCTGAAGACTAATGATAAAGTTGTCTGTAAATTTGGTACTACCCAAAAGTCTTCTGAGATTCTTTCAATGGGCAGGATATTAAAGACTCAGTCCAAGTTAAAGTTCATACATCATTTGTCACACACAGTTTCTATTAAAAATTTCAGACCTATATCATTATGCACCATCATTAACTATGTTCTTCATGGCTGACTAAAGTTAGCAAAGACACACTAATAATCAGAGAGATATTACTGCTGAGAATTGTTAATGCCTCCTTTCATCCTGACCATGCTCAAGCATGCAATAGCTACATCTTCCTCTCAGCTCTCTTTGGGTACCAACAGGTTCACAAATCATTGTCCTGCCTGGTACCTGCTCCCTTCAGAGTGGTGTCTCAAATGGTGTTAGAAGGCTAAGCATAGACACCTATGGAGACGTCATCTTATTTTATCTTAATCAGACTGTACAGGCTAACAGAATATTAGGCTTGGTCGAAGGTCATCTCACAGTAAGCATCAGAAGTAATTGTCCTGATTTTTTGGGTCTTCACACCATCAACTGTAATGCATGTCTGGCTTACACAGGTGTATTTCAGGGATTTCACTTTGACAGGGGATTCCAGATGGCTAGAGGATTGATTTGTTCTTTGAACTCTCCAGGAGAACTGCCTGTACTCTCTTTTGACCCTTCTCATTTGATACACAAAAAACTCAAGGGGATTCCTACTTTCATAGAGAGTTCAAGCTCTTTGATGCTTTTTCTTTAAGCACAAATTCTCACTTTTTCATTCTTTTGCCAGATCTGAGAGCAAGGGACAGTTCAGTATGAAAGAGCAGTTTGTGATAGGAAGGAATTTGGGGGAGTAATTTTTTTTCCCCTGTCCTTTGACAGCACATTAGCTTTTACCTAAACACTGAGTTTTACTTGCAGGGTAAGGGAGAAGTTGTTTTTTACATGTTCATTCTGAGTGTGACTGAAGCCCTAGGCAACCTAGGAAAACTCCAAGGCAATTGATCAGTGACAGCTGTAGACTTCAGTCAACACATGCATCAAAACCCAAGTTTTCTCTCTGATTGGGGATTTTATAGTTTGTGCCACTCTGGTACCTGAAAAATGGTGGAGTAATTCCTGCTTTATATCTGTGTTGAATTCAGTCGTATCTAGTGGCAGGAATTACTTATGTGAGTTATATTACCATTGGGAAGTGCAGCCCTTCAAGGCCTGAATGTCATACCTCCAGGCATGATGCCCTGAGTTTTCAGATTAGCATTTGATTCACTCTTTTCCTTCTTATTTTGGTTACTAATCCCGACAATAAAAGCATTCACCCAAAACAAATGTGTGTGTGTATATATATACATATATAATATATATATATGTATGTATATATATATATAAATACATATAATACAAAGTATTTGCTTTGTTTGACACAAATGGTTCAAGGGTAAATTTCTTTGCCATGTTTTGGTGTGAAAAAAGCATTGTGACAATATGAAAACTCGTAAGCAAAACAACCACTACAGTGCTCACTCTCAAATCTCAACACAGCAGAAAAAATCACATATGCTGTTAAAATTCTGATCTGAATGGTCATGTTAAGCCTATAATACAGTAAAGGATATTTAAAGAACTATATGCATGTTCAGTTAAAAGTGCACATCCTTCATAATTCCCTTCAATTCTGAAACATTGCAAATATTTCACAGAGGCAGACATTGGTTTGTACACACTGAAAATTTCTTAAAGATACCCAGGCATAAGTGCTGCTTGAATTTCAAGTGTCTTCCAGGATTCTTGTCCAAATATTCACAAATTTTTAAAGGTCAGATACAATGTTTGCACTGTATATAATTTTAACATGGTTTCTCAAACACATATAAACAATACAGGGAAATTTTTCTAATTTATATTACTTAGAAAGTGACAAATTGTCCCATTCATATTGTTTAGAGGATGGGAAATGCTTGTTCCAAAACCTGAAGGGAAATATCATAAATCAGGGAATTGCTAACAATAAAGAAATCTAGATACTTACAAATATTGTAAACAAAAAGATACTCAACCAAAAGTAAAAAAGCTATGACAAAATAAATAAATGTTGCCTTACTTGGGTCTAGTACAGCAGTTTATCAATGGAATTAAATCAGTGGTCCATATAATCTTGTGTCTGGCAGTGGACAATTTTGGGGACAGGAAGATAGGAAAACACCTCCAAAATGAAGAAACACAACTCATCCCTCAGTAGAAGCAATTTCTTCCCTACTCCAGCAAAATTCTGATTAATTTGGTCATGAGTGTCTCTGTGCAATATTTTTCAGAGTTGTCAGCTAATTATCAGTGGATGTGCTTATTAATCATCCAAATATCTTCAAAAATCTTTCACAGCTCTTGGCTGATCAATTTTTTTCCCCATTAAATTACATCGCTTCATTTGGTATAGTATAAGAGATGTAGCCTGTTCTCAATTTTTAATTTGTTAGCTCTTAATTCAATGGTTTCCTTTTTTTTTAGATTTTTCCCTTTTTCTACCAAGTATGGACATATCCCCTTCTCATAACCCCTCGTAACCTTCTCTTTTTCACTGTTATTCATATATAACAAATGCCTCCCTGATTTGTCTATTTCCTCAGTGATGTAGACCTACTCTCCAATACCTTACAATTCACCCAAACAAGTCAGACTCTCCTTACCTATTTTCATTTCCCAATAGTGTTTAGAATGATGTTCACTCCCAGTCCAATATGCATTAGTATTTTCTAGAAATTTAGAAACATATTCCATTGATTTGCTATTGCCAAACATAGCTTCTCCCTGAGCTGTCTACAGACATGATGCTGGTAATTTAAAACATGAAAATAAATATTTATATTTTTATTTGAAATGTTCCTACTGTATATATTCATTTAAAAGCATTTGGGTTTGTTATTCATATGACTCTTTTTAGTTTTGGGAAGTCTTCTGACTAGTTCTCTTGCCTAGATGCCATAAACTCTCTTTTCAAGATCATTAATAAATATATGTAAATGCACATATTAATCATATGTTGAAATATTTTGTTAACATTATTGTTGTTTTGAAGTTACTTCCTATGTCTGAGGGTTTTTTTAGTCTTTTAAACAGGTCTACACTATGACTCTTTTTTACGTGACAGCTGATTGAATAGACATCATTAGAGACTAAACAAAACAAACCAAGTTTTCCTTTATCTTTGACAATTTGCATTTCACTACATTATTCCAGACAGTAAAGCTGGGGAGGGTTATTCCCTTTATTTGTGGAGGGGTTTTTCTGTCTTAAAGATAGATTATTGACCTTGAGGCCGCTCTCAGTGCAAGGTCAAGAAAGCAAACATTCTTAGAGTAACCTCAGACATGTAAAATGGTTCTTATGTATACAAAGACACTTCAGAAAGAAAGAGTGCTCACCTTTTCTTTCAAAACAATCTCCTGTGATGTTTAAGTGTTCCACGTATAAGATGTATCAATTCAGATCCATTCTTTTAATTTCTGTTAGGGTTTTTGGTTATGTTGTTTTTTGCTTTGTTGTTTTGTTTTTTCTGCTACAGTGTGGGGTCTATGTTGGGAAGGAAAATAAATTCATACACTATGAGAAAAGTGATAATTATATGTAATACAAGACACAACTCCCTTCATTTTTTCCCCCTTTTAAAGTCTAGCCTAGGTCACATGAAAGGAATAGGACTTGTAAACTAGAGCAATAAAACAAAGAGTTGAGTGGTATAAGTGTTGAATAAAAGAAGTGGAAAATGCATTAAAATATAGGGCAGTGGAGAGTTACAAATTTCTTTGCATAGTTCTCACTCATGTAACACTGTGCTGCTGAGGTCAGCTGAAGTACTCACAATTCCACATTCAAACAGGAAGGAGCTGAAAGAAGAAACCTCCACCAAAAGATCTTCAGTTTTGGGATGTGTTTTTCTGTTAATCCACTGGAGCTGGAAGTCACTGACCTCCAGATCACACAGTTTTTACCCACTTGCATACTTTGTATTATCCAAGAGAAATATCCATCTTGTTCTGACTGGAGAGGGTGAGGTATCTAAATCCTGTTTAAAGTTGTATGCTTATTACACAGACACTACACAATGGTCATAATTACTTTAGAAACTAAATATTAGGTAGTGGTAGATTAAGATAATTTCAAAACATATGAAAAGCAAAGTAGAATCTTGGTTTCACCTATTTTTGCTCTTCTTTTAATTTGTTTAATTTTGATATTTTTCAGCATGAAAATACATAAACATAATTTGTTCCTATTAAATTTTAGAATGTTTTATTTCTGCTGGACAGAAATTTCACTACTTGAACTGTCCTATGGGTTTTGGGTAGCAAGAGTTCTATGGCGAAAATCTGTTTAAACAACATTTCTATTTATGTATTTACTTACTCTATGTACATTCATAGAAGAAAAATTTCTCTCTGCTTTCATCTTAATGAAAGCTTTTCCTTTATTGTTTGCACAAAGTCCTATTTCTTCACTAAATTAAATTTAGTTTTCATGAAATATGTATTGTCACAAATATTATCATTTTCTGATGAAGTGTTAGGCATATTTCTTTGATCATATCTTCTCTTGTACAAAAACACAGCAGCAGATATGTACAACTAGCTCTCCACCTCCAAGAAAACTACCAAAGGGAAGAATTATACTGCTCACATAATTCTCTGTAGAGACTGAGAGAAAACAGTCTGCATATGACATATGAGAGTCACAGTGCTGAATGCAGAGCTCGATAGCAGTAATAAGAATCAATGCAGATCGTAATAGAGAAATAAACTTCTTATTTCATTTGATCATTTACTTAGCTCAAAGATGCCATGCATTCAAAAGGTGTGATGAACAAAGCATTAGTCCCCAGCATTATGTGAACAGTTTCATATACAGGGGGGTTTAAGGCAATGTTTGTTAATGCTTATATGTTCAGCAGAGCTGAAGTTACTTTATGATAAAACCCTAATACACTTTTTTTTTTTTCCTGGGAGGATGCCTTTTCAATATATCTGTCAACACCTGAAAGCTCCAAAGTCACAGGCATTAATAATCCATCTGTTAGATATATACTTCACTAAATTTGTACTTAAACAGGAATAATTCTTTGAAAATACTATTCAGTGGTCTAAGTTCTTGATTCTAAAAAACTGTGTTTACTGTGGGATCAGCAAGACAGGCTCAAGTATTTCAAAGCACTTACTGAAAGATAGAGCAGCCTCATGAATCTTCTAATCATATGGTGGCTCTAGGGGATTCCTGAAATTCAGTGTGTCTGTGAGTGTGTCTCCAAACCTGAATGGCATATCCAGGAGGAAGGCAGAAGACACGAATATATCAGCTGATATATGGAGAATATATCAGCAAAGTATGAATATAGAGCATGAAAATAACTCGCTGACACTTGATGTAATGGTTATTTATGGGACACACCTTTATCTTCAAAAAAAATTCCTTTTGCTGGACTTCTAGACAAAAATATTCATGATATAGAAAAGCATTTCCATGGGACATAAGATGGCTCTTGAAATACAAATTGCTACTCTAGATGTAGGCATAAAAATGCCGGAGCCCTGAGGGCACTCCCAGCCCTGACTGTCCCTCCCAGCCCCCAGGGCTGCCCATGACAGAGGACCCCATGTCAGCACCTGGAGTCATCAACTCCTGCCCCAGAAATGCTGCAGCAAGGCCGTTCTGCAGATCGCCTTGCCCCTGCTCAGCCATGGGCTAGTGTCCCAGCCCAGCCTTGACACATTCCCTCGGAGGTTCCCCATGGTGCCCGGTCTGGGGTTGCCCCAGAGCCTCGTGGCTGCCTGCTCCTGGCTGGTGGGTGTCCCACACCCTGGTTTCCAGGCTGTGCCAATGGACCCCCATAAGCAGCCACCGATGACCCACAGAGCCACCAGCCCTCACACAGTGTCCTGACTACGTATTAAACCATCTTTACCATGAAACCCTCGTGGCCCAGAGTTAGTGCAGTTCAGTATTTATTTTCACAGAAAAACATGGGGCTGGAAGAGAATTCAAAGGTCACGTAGTTCCAAAAACCCTGTCATGGTTGGACACCTTCCCTGAGACCAGGTTGCTCAAAACCCTGATCATCTTGGCCTTGGATACTTAAAGGGATGGGGAATGGAGAGAGATATTAGTTAGGCTGGACTGTTTTTCAAAAGCTTAGCAGCCTTAAAACCTTCAGAATGTAAGTAAAGGCCACTCAGGCTCTACGAGGAGCTGTGTGCTGAGGAGAAGGACTGAGGTAGTGGGGCTGGCCATGGAGAGAGAAAACGGATCTCCACTCCCTAGCTGAGAGGCAGAACTGTGAGTAACCTCAGGCTATGCCAGCAGCATCTGTGATTCCTCCAGACACCTCTGCATTGTTCCAGGGAAGTTACTTGCTCTCCTGTAAGGGGAGAGATGCAAATCTAATGCAAATTACACGGCTCCTACTGCAGATTGTAATTTAGGCACAGCTGCACACAGCAGTACAGGCTGTACCACAGACTAGCACAACTAAACCAGCATCGCTCACTTGTGTGTGTATCTCCATTTCCAGTTGCTAAAATTAAGGCAATCTCTTTTTTCCCATTAATCTGTCTATCTTGCCTAAGGCAGGAAGGCCTCTGTGCTGAGTTTTTCTCCCACTGTCACTCAGGAAATATCTTTTCAAAGTGAGCTTCTACATGGTAATGGACTATAAAATCCAGGTATAATTAATAAATGTTGGCTATTCCTAATGGGTGCTGGAACCAGTCTAACTGGAGTGCTACAGCAGAAGGGATGCTGACTCACAGGGAGATTTGAAGGGGTAGATATTAATGACTTCTTACACACCTTGCCTGAAGTAAAGCTGAAAACCATGATAATACATCAAGTTGCTGAACCCAATCTCAGCAATAGGTCTGAATTTCAGTCACAACAATGCCACGCACTATAGCACTTGCTGAGCTGATCTAAAGCTTACAGCTTGCTTCAGTTCAATCACCTACTTCATGTCCAAGTTCAATTGCCTCAATTAGGATTTCAAAAAGTCTTAGACTAAGTCACCAGTTGGATCTAAAACCAACTCAAGAAGCTCACTGACTTGTAGTGTTTTGGGACAGACCCTAAAAAAATTTAAAGAATGAGAGATGAGAATTGTCAGGATCACAGACTTTAATAAATTGGAATCTGACCTGCATACTCTAGGCTTCTCCTACCCATTTGCTTTGTTACCCATTTACTTTCTCTGAAACAATTATTTACATTGTTAATTTCAGATTATTATGTTGTTCTTAAATTGGAGCACACCAGCATTTTCTTTGAAATGTCTTAGCTGTCCTAGCATTTCACCTCCTGTCTCACCAGTTAGAAGGGAGGAAGGAAGATGAAGAAGCATATGAAGTTTTAAGAGTATGCTAAGAAAGCATGTTAGAATGCTCATACTTTTATGGTAAATGTTTTAACTGTCTTGATACCTGAAATTTTCTCACAGGATGGAGCTAATACTACAATTTAAATATATATAAAATATATTTATATAAATATATAAATATCTGGTATTATTATACTGAAGAAGTTTACATTCACAGAAAAATGGTAACATGGATAAAAATAACTGTATTAAAAAACAAAAGCCTAAAATTAAATTAAGCATCGATGCATTTTGGATCTTCTAGCTTCAACATCTTTAAAGGTATTGCCCAGCTTGTTCAGTGCTTAGCCTTGTGGTTTATGTAATTCACCACTTTTAATTTAAAGCAAGAAGAAACTACACCAGTGAAATAGCAACCATTTTTAATGGCTAATGTTTCTGTCGTCTGAGCCCTTGTCTAAATTGTTAAACTACAGTACAACAGACCTGCCAACTAATGCATTGTAATTAGAATGACAGTAAAAAAAGGAGTAATTTCTTTTTCTTTTGGTGGACAATCACTTTAAACAATTTGCTGATGAAAGATTCTGTCTGAAATACTATACTTCACACAAAGTACTGCATATAAACAGATCACTATATTTGAAAGACATTGCATCACTATAATTCTGTTTTCAGAACAGATAAATTAGTTTTGTCCATCATATTTTAGCTTTAATTCATTTAGTACAAAATGAATCTTCCTCACTTGGCAGACACTCATACTTCATCTTAATTTGCCTATTTTATAAAGTTTTTGTTGATTTCTCTTGTAATACTTTGCTGTCTTTTAATGGAGACAGCTTGTGTTTCATACTTACTTCACACAGGACACAAAGTAGCACTCCAATAAGAAGCATTTGTATTATACTTGACTGAAAACTGTAAAATGTGTATGATAAATCCATATGAAACAATATTCATTATTCAGTGAAGTATTGGCCCATATTTTTCCAGATGGATAATAGCCTTAATTTATTAAAAACCTCTTCTGACTTGGATTCTATGTCTGAGGTTTTAATACTGACTTAGGCCTGCTATTAATGTAAAACCAAAAAAATAGAAATGCAGCACATGGAATGTGAAATTGTAATTTTATTTTGTAATAAAGCAGAGGTGAAAGAAACTCCATTTTGGGAGGCATGCAAAATTTAAACATGACTGTAAGCAACATGCTCTGACTTTGAAGTTGGATCCAACTGGACTTGAGTAGACCAGTGGACCAGATGATCACCAGAGATCCCTTCTCGCCTCAGTTATTCTGTGCTAATGTGCATTAATATGTCTCAAATATCCATCAGAACAGATGGAATTACAGAAGCAATACTATGAAAGGCAAGTAATGATGCAAGTTACGTACTGGTAATGAGCACGTCATTCTGTCAGTGGAGTAAACCGTGTCTTCTCCTGATGTAGCTGAATTTCATACATACTGTTAAGAAGGTGCCTAGACTGAATTGAAGGAAACATCAGGTTAATTACATGTTGAAGTGATTGCATAGATCATGTTTAAATTAGGAATTCTTCAGTATCATTATTTGTAATTTTGCATAGATCATTTTAAAATTAGAAATTCCTTAGCATCATTATTTGTAATTTTGCTTTGGCATCTAAAGAACTACAACATATTAAGCAAACTTAAATGCTGAATATATGTTTTACCTGCTCCTCCTGTAAATTTTGACCATCCACTAACAGTAACTGAGTAATGATTTTCCTAAAAATTTTCAGATTGAAACCCCTTCAGTTTGAGATAAATATTATGAAATCAACTTATACACAAAAAAGTACCCATAAAAACTATAATTAGTATGGAATGGAATAAACTGACAAAGGATCAGTATGACTGATGTGAATTTTATGAGCCTAAGTACAATATTGCACTTCAATAATAAGTAATGCACATATTTTAATTAGATGCAGTAAATTTTAGTGCACAGTTTAATAGCTGACACTGCCTTTTTCTGGTCCAGAATGACAGTGGTGGGACAAAGGTGCAAAGTAGCATGTGAGGTACTGAGGAGAATGCTGCACAACCTCTTTTTCATTTTTCCATTGTGCAGTGCTGCTGTCGTTCCTTTCTTTTGCCTTATGTACTCTCCCTTGTTTGCACATTGCAGCTGTTCACCTCTTGTCACTGGTAGTGGCCAGCAGTCAGAGACCCACAGTGCTCAACTGGCAATAATTCCTTGAACTCTTCCAAGAAATCCATGCCTTCTTCTGCCATGCTATGGTTCTGCACACCAGTTACATCGGCACTTGTATATTATTTGCTAGGCTGCTTGTGTAGATCAGTACTGCAGAGCCCTGCCAATCCATGTTTCACCAACCAATGTATGCACCTGTCATTCTATTTACTGACCGCAGCTGAACGTGCAGGAATGCCGGTGCAGACTCTGCAGCATCAGGATGTGCCCTTCCTCTGTCATGTATGTCCATACACCCTGATTGGAATACAAATATGAGTGCTAGTCATGCTATTCCATTTGTCTTTTATTACAGATGCACCACAGTCTGTGTGCCCGCCAAAGACCACACAGGCTTTCAGATGGAGAAACACATTGTATCAGTGTAGGCATGGTCAATCAGGATGTTTCTGAAATGGGTGAATTTACAAACAGTAGATAGTTCACCTCCAGCTGTGGTTATGGCAAGCACTGGCATAGGGTTTTTATCTGGAGCTGACCAGTTGGTTGACACACGTTCTTAGTTTCTGTCTTGTTTATGGTTTATTCAAACCAAGCTGCAGAAAAATCAAAAAACTCACCTGCAGCTGGAAGCCCTCCTTAGGATTCATCACCAGTGCAGATTATTGTGTGAAAAAAAAAATCACAGATGTTTGTTTGGCAACAGCTCAAAGTCTAGAAAGCTTGAGCAGTTTCCCAGCAGGCAGGAAAGATTCCAAAACTTACTTGGAGCTGTGGTTACACTGCCCAGTCCAATACATTTGGGTCGAACAACCTGAATAAGATTAGTCCAGAAATGTTTCCAAGTTTCTTTCTATTTATGGTGAGGAAATGTTTGGCTAGGGCTCAGTTGATCCTGACTGCAGTGACTAAGCACCATTAAGAAGTTCTCAGGAAAGCTAAGCATGCTTCTTAGACTTCAAAGTCTGGATTGACTGAGTTTCAAAAACTTTAGTGCTGTTAGAGGCCAAGCAGGGATCTTGAGATCACTTCTGATGATCCATTTCTCATATATGCAGAGTATTGCAATAATTACCATGGTGTGCCAATCCCCTGCTGCCTTCTCTGGACACAACCAGCTACACTTTTGAGGCTCATGAACAAACTGACAACAAACACCATGTGTGGACCTTTCACTTCATTACCTACCAACTGCTCTTGGTTATTCCAACAAATCTTAGAATGTACTATAACTGGGTGGGCTTTTACTCATTCTGGCTTGTGTGAAACTACAATCGTTCCTTTCGTCTTCAAGGTAACGCTGGTGATACATCACGCCACAAAAAACAAAGAACAACCCTCCCCAAAACCCAACCAAGGTGGCTCATAAGCACAGTGATAACTGCACCCTACCATCATCTGTGAAGTTACTGTGAATATCTTGAGGCAAAAGACCCAACAAGTCCGACCTACACTAACTAATGGTCTGTGGGATCACGCTGATATGTAGGACATTTCATGCCCCATTATCTCAGATACCTATTAGGAACAGTGGCTGTTTATGTGGTATCTGTAGAATATCAGTCAAAAAATGAGCAAGTGATCCCCTCTCTCATTTTCTAGCAGCCTTAGATAACAAGATCAGTAAGAAATGACAGGCAAAGAAAAGTCAAGCCATGTGGATTCATTTGATGACAGGGATTTTGACAGCACTGCTGGGGCCTAAGAAACTTGTGAACATTTAACACTGGCTCTATCCCCACTGGACTCTGTCATAGTCGAGTACAACAGTGTTGCACACTAGTTGGGTCTGGCTGCTTCTTGTCCAGATGTGCAAGATACTGGACCTTGGAGTGGGGTATAAAATTGGCAAGGGATTTCTGACATTGGAGGCCAGAAAGGTCTGAGTGGGAAACATGAAGGAGGTGAAGCAGAACGGTCTTGTTTGTAAAACAGGATGTGGTTATTGTGAAAGTGCTGGAGGGACTAAAGAATCTCTCAAATACAACAGCTAAATCCTGAGAGATAAAGAGGATATTCAGTGAATATTAAAAGGCTGTTCCAACTGATGCTCCAGTGAACCCAATGAATTTTTTCACTAATTTGCTGGGGAAAAAAAAAAATAAAACATTTTTACAGGAAGAGCTAAAGTCTCAGAGAATACCAATTCCTTGAATGGCATCAACCTGAAAGCATGAGGAAGGAGAACTAGTGTGGGTCCAACCTAGAGTATTTTGTATCACTTGCCTCAACGTTTGCATGTATCAATACAATGTTGCAATAATCAATGAGGTCCTCCTCCTAGGTGTTAATGTAAACTGAAAGTCAAATCCAGTCTTTTCTCTAAAAATGTCCAAATAAAGAATGTATTCATAGGCCAAGTACATAGAAAGTAAGAAAAAGAGACTGCACTATGCAAAAAGTGAGCTTTTAATGTCTTTTAATTCCTCACCCAGTTTTGAGGGAGGCTGTTGTTGTCATTAATATTCCTATTAAAAAATCAGGTTAGTTGTGCTATCAAAGTTGTATCTAGGAGTGTTTGCAGAGCCTGGCCTAAAACATACTGAACAGGAGGACTCAAAGAGACTATAACTTACTTTCTGAAAGTTATATATGTACCTGCCTTTACCTGTAACAGTTTATATTTACCATTCAAACATGGCCAAGTTCTTCAAGTTTCTTCCCAGTTCAGTGTGTTATAATAACCATGTGTGAGTAGATGGGAAAATAGTAATTACTTTTGTAACTTATACACAGTTAGCTAAAATATGTTACAGATAATTAAAGACATGCTGAAACTGCACATATTTATCTCTTAAAATTAAGTTGATTTTAACATCAGATATTTACTGAACTTTATTTAGGTCTACTTCTTTCTTTTTCCTAGGACTTTCATCATCTTTGGAAGCATTCTTTCACATTTGATCACGATGATTTCAGGAAATGTCCAACACTCCTGGTAACACAAGGGAACAACTCTTTAAGTCCACTTTGCAAGAATGTGTGAACTATCTTGGTTTCTTTCAAATGCTCATACATCATATACCTGCCGTCAATACAGCTGAAATTAAGAAGAGCTTACAAGTCCAAGAAAAGCTTGAGGGATTTTTACTTCTGAGGTTATGAAGATGGCTGCATTGTAGCTATTCTGCTGCATTCCAATTATGCTCATCCCTCAGTGCACTATGACACTGACACTGTGCTAACGCAGCATGCCTGGCCATCAGGCTGGAACCACCACCTGAAAGGACCATTTTTCAGTGTGCAGAGCCTTCTACAGAGCCATTCATGCTGGGGCTACGAAATGTGAGCCAATGTCTTGATTCACATCTCTACAAGTTTTCCCTCTAAAAGGGATGATTGACGAGTTAATTTTAGCTGAAAAGAAATTCAATAATGAGTCACAAAAAATTATGACCTTCATGAATAAAGAAACATGACTGAGATGAGTAATATCTACTGCCTGACCACTGACTAGATAATCCCAAACTGCAAGCTATCAGTAAAAAAATTAAAAGCAAATATATAATACTGTACAACAGGGGCTATCAGAAACGTTTGACTCTGTGCCACCTGTTTAAATTGGTTTTGCAGCCATAAGAAGGAATGGAAGCATCTTCGTAACAGCGGCGCTCGCCTTGCGACGCCACGGCTGGCCGTGACTCCGCCGGGCGGTGTCGGGCAGCCCGACCGCAGCCCTCTGTCCGGCCGCACAGCGAGCACTCCCGGCCCGGGGCCGCCGCACCCGCACGGCGCTCAGGGTGAGTGGTACCGGGGGATCGCACCCTCCACACCGCTCCTCTGGGCTCGCCCGCAGCCCCGCCGCCGCTCCGCTCTGTCCCGGTTACGGTGGCACGGCCCCTCCGCGGGACCCGCCGGCGCTGCTCCGGCCGCGGTCCGCACCAGCCCCGCCGCCCGGGACGAGGAGCAGCCGCGGGGGATCTCCCGCGGGAAACCACGCGCGGGGCCCGGCTCCTCCGCAGCCGTCGAGCGCCTCCGGCGCCGCGCCGGCGGCAGGGATGGCGCTGCCCGCGGTGGCCTCGGCCCGCCATCACCTGTTACCTGCCTCCGCCCTGCCGGAGCACAGCACTCGGGCCCGGCCGCCCCGCCGCGCCCCGCCCGCGCTCCGCACGCCGCCCCGGCCCCCGCACGGC
>VZSR01003807.1:7246335-7292485 GCA_013398615.1 Brachypodius melanocephalos | reverse complement strand
AGGGCGCGGGGCGGCCGCGGGCGGCGAGCGTGGGAGCGGCGGTGGCGGCGCTCTGTGGGCTGACCGGCTCCTGTTTGCTTGGCTTCAGTCTCCGTCTCCGAGCCCGCGGGCGCCGATGAGAAGCGCCCCTGCGCTGCCGGACTGACGCCTCGCCGCCCTCCCCGCGGACGAGGAGGAGCGCGGCGCCCCCGACCGCGGGCCGCCCCTGCACCGCCCTCCCCGGCGGGGGCTCGTCTGCCGCCTGCGGGGCGGGCGGCGCGGCGGTGACAGCGCGGCGGCGGCGAGGCCGGGGGAGCGGGAGCGCCGCCGCCGAGGACCATGAGGAAATTTAACATCAGGAAGGTGCTGGACGGCCTGACGGCGGTCTCTGCCGTCGCCTCGGCGTCGTCCGCCGCGCAGCAGCAGCAGGCGGGGAACCGGGAGACCGAAATTCAGGAGACGCTCCAGTCCGAGCACTTCCAGCTCTGCAAGGTGAATGAATGCTGCAGCCCCGAGCCGGCGGGCGGCCGGGGAAGGGGGCGCGCCGCCGCGATGGGCGCTGCGGGCTTTGCTCCTCCGTACCGGCCTCGCCGAGCCTGCCCGCCGCTCCTGTTTACTTTTTTGGATTGATTATTTCGGGGGCTAAAACGGGAAGAAAGCGGTGGGTGTAGCCGTACGGGTCTTGCTGGATTTCTCTAGTCATCTTTAAGAGTTTCGGGGTTTGTCGTCGTCTAGGCTCTTTCGTGCGAGTAATACTGGCAGCGTTCACTAAGGCTTCGTAGAAAGAGTTGGATGGATGGGAGAAGGAGTGATACTTAGCTGTAGTGCAGATCTGATTATCGCGGCGTTTTAGTAGAAGTCTCTGCTAATGGGCCTGGAGGACAGGGAGTCTGTCCCTCTGCATTATTTGGAAATCATTTATCCTGTTCCTTTATGCCTGAAAAAGGCTTTCGATGTTTGTGGTGGTTTCACTGCAGTGTGTTGCCAAGTTGGTGGTGCTGCTACTGCAAATCCTATCTAGAGACGAAGTTCCTGTTTATTTATTTGCTTGTGTGTGATACGATAACTGCAGTTTGTGTCTGCACGCTTCAGAAAATGATGTAGCGAATTAACCACCAGCTGTATCCAGAGGAATAAAAGCTGATTGAAGTATCAATACTCATTTTTATCTTTGCAGTGCACCCATGGCCTAGCTTGACGTGGATGAGCTTGTTTTTTTCTGGTATTGCAGGCATTTCTGCTGCTTTCAGGAGTTGCTCATGAAGGATGTGGAGAAGAGCAGAGCTGTTGCCAATTAGACTTTATTCAGTCGTGAGACGCAGAGAGTTGTGGGATATGCCTGCAACTTCAGTGAAGTACAAAGAGTATACCAGAAGTTTGCTGTGCATTTATGAGGTCCTGAAATACCTCTGCTTTAAACTAGTGGCTTAGAAATAGAAAAGCTGGCATTTGTGTGGCTTGGGATGTGTGCATTTAGAGTGGAAGTAAGAATAGGTGACACTTGTATTATGTTCTCAGTTCTGGTTAATTGCAGCCTGAGAAGTTTCATGGAGTCATTGCTTGGTCAATTACCAAATTAGTCTTGGATAACCAAAAAAGCTAAATGTGCCAATAGCTCCATATTAAGAAAGAATCCCATGGTTGAGGGGGTTTGCTTTTGTTCAGTGAGTTATTCTTTGGTTTTGCCAATTCTGGGGCTGCCTGTTCTCTTCGAGGGAAGTAGGGGGTGAGAGATTGGTTCTGCCAAGCTCAAGTTGCTATTTTTTTCTTTACTGAGCTGAGAGAGGTTGCACAGTCATGTTGGGTCTGTTGGATTGAAGTGATTGTCAGAAAAGCAAGTCTAGTAGTTTGTAGTAGTTCTGATGACAAGTCTGGCTTTGTTGCCAAACTTGCTAGGAACATCTGAGATTTTAATAGTTTAGCATCTTTGTTAGAGCTGAAAATAAGATTACTCAGGGAATGAGGTAGATGAAAAAATGAAATGCTTAGTTGATATAGTTGACAGTCTTTATACAGAAGAAATGTAAGATTCAGATTAAGTTTCAGAAAGTCTGACTGTCACTTGATGATTGAAGATGAATGAGTAATTATGACTAAAAAATCTTTTGTAACTAGTTCATGTGAGGCAGGTGATTTTCTCAGTCTGTGATTAAAGTTTGTAGTTCCTTTTTAAATTGTGATTAACGTTGAATCCTGTTCTCTAACATACAGTCTTGATTCTGTTTATTTTTGGTATCCTGCTTGACCCATTGTTACTGCACTGCTGTGACTTGTTAGACTGTACGCCATGGTTTCCCCTATCAACCTTCAGCCTTGGCTTTTGATCCGGTTCAGAAAATACTGGCCATTGGGACTCAGACTGGAGCACTAAGGCTGTATCCTTTTGTTTTCTGAAGTGGATTTAGTGCACCTCACACACGTGATGTCGTGATTCAGCTGCTGCATCCATTCAGAAGTCTGGTGGGAACCAGGTATGCAGGAGGGGAGAAAAACAGCAAGCTCGCTTTGCTGTTGGTGGGTGGCTTGGCTGTTCTGGTTGTTCTTTGTGTCAGTACAAGTTGTGTCAATGATGTGAGGCATGGCAGCTCAATTGCCATTATCTGAAGTTAATAGATAAATTTCGTAGAGGATTACTAGAGTGCTGACAACTTACAGCAGCTGACTGCAAATCTAAAGAGTAACAGGAGCTGTGCTCTGTTTTGTTGTTCTGCTCTATCCTCTGGGGTTGAAACATTCTGTGCTGCTTGGTGAGGTGGCGTGTGTTTGTTTGGTTTTTTGTAGGGTTTTTGGTTGGGCTTGTTTTTGTTGGGCTTGTTCTAAAGATAAACTTTGTTACGTTCTAGTGACCTACTACCACTTCTGTGTTGTCATATGAGGGTTTCGAGTGGGGACAGTATAAAAGGTACAGGAATTATATCTTGCTAAAAGCTTCCAAGTGACTGAGAGAAGCGGAATGAATTTGTGAAGTAAAGCACTAGTAACCCTGCTTCTTTCTGTTCACTAAAAAGTGAACTACCCATATGTTTGTAGCCATATGGTACCACAGCCATATGCTACAATCCAAGCCATGTAACAACATATGTGTTTAAACTTTTATTTTTAAAATAAGGTGTCCTGTAGATTCTTTAATCCTCACTGCTGTTGCCAGAACCTTTACTTGTCAGCATAAGAGAATGAATTGAATTCTTTGTTGTCCTGAAATTGGCTGAATTCTAAACATTATGGGGAAGGCCTAGGCCATCTTGCTAGAGAAATTGACTTAATCTTCTTCAAACTGTAGGTAAATATAACAATTTCCTTTGGTGTTTATATAAGTCTCCAAGTAGACCTTTTTTGTTTCTTTCTGGTATATCACTACCCTGTCTATAAAGGTTAATTGCCGTAAGAGGATTGACTTTTAAAAGCTGAAAAACTAGAACTGAAAAACTAGATTTCTATTGTGAACTCTCCAGATTTCTTAACTCAGACCGTGAGGAATAGGGGTGATAATGCAATGTTCTTAATGCCATATTTGAAGCTACACTTAATTTCATAAATTTTCTTTTTGAAGAGGTTATAGAGTTGACTAAAATGAAGAGTGAGCTGTGTGTGGGTGGTGTTAATTACTCTCATATTGGTAGAATAAATGAGAAAGCAAAAAGGGATGTAGAAGTAAGAACTTGGTTTGGAGGAAGAGATCAAAATGCACCTGTTTGGAGCTTAGTCACCTATAATTTTGGGCAACATGACGTTGCAGTTTGGATAATGATGACTCAACAAAAGCTGTTTCTGAGCACTCATCCATGGCTACACAGACCTGTGAATTTGTGGAGTGTGAATTGCTTTCAAGTAACTGAGAGTGGTATTGCAAGATTGTTTGGAAAGAAAGCATTACTGTGAGAAAATGACAGAAAATGTATTTTCTAAAGAAAGGGAAGAAGTTTCATGCAGAGGCTGAAATGTTAGCGCTCCTCTAACCTGATGAATATGCTTCTTAGTACTTTGATATGGCTCTTGATTCTTGGAAGAGCTGGTTAAAAGCTCTCAGCTGATAGGGCAGCCCTGTAACCAGACAACACTGCAGAATTTGCCTCTCCTGTGATTGCCTCTTCTTTGTGATAGAGGAATGCAGGCAAAAGGAATAGACTCAGACATATTCCCAGTGTAAAAGCAGCCTCTTGCTTTCTGCTTGTTTGGGAAGAGTGGGTAAGAGTGAGGCTTGCAAGAAGTGCTTATTTCAGTCTATTGCTCAAAGACTGAGCCAACCCTCAAGATGCTTTGCCCAGTAAGGTTTTTATGAATAATAAATTATATGCAAGGGTTCATTAAAGTGGGAGCCACTTACTCTTTAAAGCTGCAAAAGTGTTTTTAATTGAAATGAGGTATGGACTAGAAAGACTGAGTGTCAGTAAAGTGTTATTCATTGAAAAATCATAAAAATGCAATGGAAGTGAATCCTCTTTTTTTCCTGTGTTCATGTTGTGAGAATATAGGAGTAAAAGAATGATAATATTTGTTTCATTGCCTACCAGCAAATGGGAGCTGGGTGTTACCGTTTTCCTTGTGTCTTCATGTATAGGTACATCTTTTTACACTTTTTGTTGCAAGTAAAGCTCTGTTCTGTTCTCAGCTATGAACAACATCTTGGTTACTTTAGGGTGTATAAGGGAAAGTTACAAAGTAGTTTGGTGGAGTAGAAACCTTGAGCAGCCTAATGTGACCCTCTTCCTGATGCTGGGATCTGTTAAAAACAGTTGAGCTGTTGGATTCTGTTTCCTCTGTTGCAAGGAAAGTTGAGGGGTGGGGTAGACACAAGGGCAGAAGTGCTGTGCTGAGTGACATAAAATCTCAAATGATTTCTCACAAGTAGTGGCATCACCTGGACATGCTGGTCTGGTTATACCTCTGAGTTTGTGGTGCTGGTTGGAGGATACTTGTTCCAGCTGTTTGGAGTGTGTGAGTCTTGGCTGGTGGCCTGCTTCTTGTGTGACAATTCTGCCTCAGGCTCCCTCTCCTCTCTGCTGGATTTTTGTGGATGTGATCCCCACAGGGAGCAATTGTGCTCACTATTGATTTCAAATTGCTATTGTCAGTGTAAGCTGCTGGTGCCTCTTTCGTCACTGCAGGTCAGTATCTTTGATTTTCTCCATATTTGAAGAGATTTAGCTGCTGTTACCAGGGTGGCTTTCACCTCTTGATCTACTGTCACAACATGTGAGATATCAAGTAGTTAAAAATTCATCTTTTCTGTGCATACTTGAACCATTATGGTAGGACATATAGTCCTCAGTCTTAAGAAAGTTTTGGCAAAATTGGCTGTGCTTTGTTTTCCCAGCAGATATCAAAACCTTCAAATGAGTTAGAGTTCAGTTGATCTACTCAAGGTTTAACTTGGTGTAATTGGTTAGACTTTACCCCGTGACGTCCCGACAGTGCTCAGTGCCATAAGTAATAGCCCTGCTTCTGTGTTCTTCATTGCATTTGCTCTTCTACTCAGAAGGCCCTCTGGAAGTCTAATGTGATCTGAACAGAGGGGTGTGTAGACTCTGAAGAGGCTAGAGACAGATGTAATGAACTTTTTCAGGATTTTTTTTACCTTTAGGTTGATATTTCCTCAGAAGTTTTAAGTTCAGGGCCGTGTACAATTAATAATAATGGTCAGGTGAGCTTTTTTTGTTTGCTTTTATAAGGTAGAATAAACTTTGAAGCTAAAGCAGAAATATTGAAGGAATTCTCCTGGTCCCCTGCTGTTTAACTGCTCCATCTTTAACAAGTTTGTTCCTTTTTCTGCTCTTTAATTTCCCTGTAGCAAAACTAGGACAATATATCAAATTAGATATTTTGTGATAGTCTCCCAACATGAACACAATATGTACTGGTGCTTCATGCCTTAAAAATACACACTTGCAGCATGAAGTTCAGCCTCTTTCTTGATAGAGGGAGTTCTAGAAAGAACACTATTTTCACTAGAAATAATTGAGAATGGAGGGAATACCTGTAGAATGAGCATTGTACCTTCCACACAGACCAAGTTGTGCCTCTGACTCTTAATTCCCAAGCAGAATACGTTATTTAATTAAAGTTTGGTTTGTTTTTTTTTTTCCCTCTTGCAAACCAAGCTCACAGGAAGAGGAAAAATTGGATTGTTCATCATTCTATCACTAAAAATCTGAAAATTCCAGTCATCCTGAATGTCAGTATTTGTTAATTTCCCCACAGTCTTTTCAGCGCTAAAAAGATGACTTTTAAGTGAAATGAGGTATGGATTAGAAAGACTGAGTGTCAGTCTGCAAGCAAATGACCAAAGTTTTTATGTGTTTGGAGTGTATAAAGCTTGTTTTCTGTGATTTCCACTTTCCAACCTTTTTAAGAACTTTTTTTTTTTAAATTTTTTTTAACCAAAATAGCTCAAAAGCCTGGGTATGTCGTTCCATGCAGTCAGTTTCTGAAGAAGTGCTTGTTGCAGCATCTGGATGGCTTTGTAGATATATACTACAAAATTCAATTCAATTTGGTAAATTCTCTGAAGCTCTAACAAAATACCATTTCCAAGTGGTGGTGTGATTATATCCATTAAAATTACTTCTCCTTTGGATCATTCAGACTTTGCAAGGCTGTCTGACTGATTTTGTTCCTTATGGAAATATCAGCTTGAGATATTTGTGTGTTGGGGTTTTTACTTTTTGGGTGTTTTTTATTGAGGCAGTTATGTACTTGCTCTTCTCTGTAGTAGCTCTACACTGGCAGTAGAACGGTGGCTGGAATTGTTTAGAGTATGCAAAGATATCAAGTTTTTAAACAGAGCATCCAACTGAAGTTGGCACATCTTCAAGTGGGATGCTGGACCAGATGAACCTGGGTGATCCTTTCTGGCCCAAATTACTCTGTAATTCTGTTGATTGTGTGAATATGCCGAATTTGAACTGAAGTACTCTTTTGTGGATGGTCAGGGTCTTTTGGCATGTGTACACTGAGGAAAATGTTCTCAAACCCTTGTCAACAGTGTTCTGGACTTTGAACAAATGTGCCTGTTTTGGGAAGAGTACTTTGGTAAAGCTATTAAAAATACTGCAGTAGTGTCATGTCAGAGAGACTCTGTGATTATTTACTATTAAGAAAATATTTGTCTACCTTGCTACGGTTCGCACAGAGTAGTTTAAATAAGAAAACTACTTTGCCTGAAGGATATGTTAGTCTTGTCACATTTCCGTTCCCTTGAACACTACTGCATTTTGTGTCGTGTCACCCAGCACTTTGGTCACATGGCTATTGTTATCTTAGTTAAAAACTCCCATCCTCTGAATGAAGAAAATCAGCTACTTTTGGATATTCTGAAATAAAATAGGGCCAAAATGGCATGGTGAAGCATGCATCTCCTAAAAGTGCATGGAATTAAAACAACTGAGTCCTACACAGAGAAAGTTTGACTGGATTTTTTATAATAAATAGGATGGTGTTCTTTTTAAATCTGTGGTTTTACCTGGAGTGAAGTTAGTTTTCTTCACAGTAGCTTGTATGAGGCTGTGTTTTGGATTTGTGCTGGAAACAGTCGTGGTAATGTGGGGATGTTTTCCTTATTGCTGAGCAGGGTTTGTACAGAGCCAAGGCCTTTTCTGCCTCTTACCTCACCCCACCAATGAGCAGCCTGGGTGTGCACAAGTATTTGGGAGGGGACACAGCCCAGGACAGCTGTCCCAGGGGATATTTTATACCATCTGGTGTCATGCTCAGCATATAAAGCTGAAAGAAAAAGGAGGAAAGGGAGGATGTTTGAAGTGGTGCCGTTAGTCTTCCCAAGACATTGTTACACATGATGGAGCCCTGCTTTCCTGGAGGTGGCTCCTGCCCACCCACGGGAAACAGTGAATGAATTCCTTGTTTTGCTATGCTTGTGTTTTTCTCTCATCTCAAATTTTCTCTTTTCCAATTTTTCTTCCCCATCTCACCAGAAAGAGTGAGCAAGTGTCTGTGTGGAGCCTAGTTGCCGGCTGGGGTTAAGCTGCAACAATCCTTTATGACACCCAATGTGCAGCTCAAAGGATTTGAGATAATGAGAGGTTTGACTGGAATGTGCTAGATTGAATTTATAGCTGTAATTGCTGATTAGCTATTAATTGGCAGGTGCTTGTCAGGAGCCTTGCTGGCCTGACTGTACATTAGAGTCCAGTGCTCATTAGTGGCTGGTTTTTGCTCGGGCTGCTGCTTTATCACCTCGCTGTGCTGTGCCTGGAACGCTGTGATAACAGCAGTGCTGATGTGCTGGGCTGGCAGCTGGCCAGGGACTCGCTGTGTGCCTGTGCTGCTGGCCTGGGCTGGCTGGCACTGCAGTGAGAACTTCAGTCACAGGGACCTGACCCACGGATGGATCCGTGTGGGAGCAGGCAGATGTGGAAGCAGCTGTGGCTCTGGCTGTGTCAGTGCAGCAGCAGGAATAGCTCTGAAGGGATGGAGGCCCGGGGTAAGTCTGTGCTGCAGCAGGGAGATACTGACACATCGGTGGCTGTGGATAAACCCATGCTGGGGCACCTGAAAGCGTGTGGCTGTGGATAATCCCACAAGAAAGCAGGTATTCCCCTGGAAGGACTGCAGCCATGGGTAAAGCCAGGTTAGAGCAGGCTGGTCTCTGAAGGGCCTGTGGGTAAGGCCATGCTGTAGCAGCTATGGCTCTGGGGAAACAGATCTTTCATTGGGAGCGTTATTGCATATACTTCGACTCTACTAATGCGACTTCTAGTAGTAATTGCTTTTGTTCAAAAAACATGAAGTATAACTGTATTGAAACTCATGCTATCATCTACAGAAATGAACTTTACAGTGAAAACTTCCCTCTAGGTATTTTACTGACAGAGCAGAAACTTAATGGATATAGCCTTGCAGCTTCAAATTTGCTGGGTCATAGTTAACCTGGGGAAGGAAATATTTGGAAAGCATGCAAAGTTTGTAAGGCTGCAGGTTACTGTAGCACTAGCATAGTTTTCCTTGTACCACCACTTTGCTATTTGTGAAATGTCAGAAAAACCCTTTTTCTGACCCAGACACGCAGCTCCTGAGAGGCATTTTAAAGACTTTTATTCCATTTTCAGTCTCCTGAGAAGGATGAGGTGGTACAGGTGTTACAAATACAGCCATCACGATCAGAAACCAAACTATTTCTGTGTTACAATACCTTATAAATGTTTTTCAGCCTATTAGCTTTTGCCACACAATGCTGCTAATGTTTCTAACACCAATCACCTATTATTTTATCTCATGTCGTCTTGCTACAATGCATCTTTCACTTTAATTCTCAAAAATATCTAGGCTGTTTGCAAGGCCATCCTTTGAAACTTGTTTCCAGTTCAGTTTCTCTCTCAGCCATGTCTTCTTTATTCCATGGCCTTTCTGAGTCAGCACACCTTATTCTCAGAGTTTGCATACAGGTGTATAAGACCATGTGAGCTTTCAGTTCGGCTTTGAGGATCCTTTACAAATCCATTTCTCACACTGGAACACTGAGGTGGTATATGGATTGTCTGACCTGGTGAGGTTAGGCTAAACTGTAATAGGAAGTTGGATGGCTGGAGCCCAGCTTAGGCTTTCAGACATGGTACACTGCTCAATTCACTAAGATGTTAATTTGGCATTTTACTAGATTTGTTCTTTCTTGATCACTGTGGAATGGCTTTTAGAACTGAAGGACAATTATTGCTGTAGGAGGTGACATGAGCAGTTCTAGTAAGCTAACATCTGGAAGAGTAGAGGCAGCTTAAGATTTGATAAAGAAAGCATGAAGGCACAAATCAAGGTTGCAAGCCCTTCCTAACAAAATTTTGTTAGACAGAAATTTTCTAACTGCATTAGACTTCTAAGTGTTCAGGTCCCTTTGTTGTACAAAAGTTTCAAAAAGCAAAGGTAAGTGTTCTTAGACAATAACTTTAAGGTGGCTAGAAGCTGGATTATCTATATAGGGTCTCAGTGGAAAACACAATAAAACTTGCAAATTATTACATTCAATATGAAGATAGACAGAACTGCAGGACATGGATTTCAGGAACAGTTCATTTTGCACTTGATCTTAGCTATCTGGTAATGGTTTTACATTTTGAAAAATATTGGAGTTCCTAACAGTTTTGAGAGAGTTAATACTGTGGTAGGTCTTTAATCTGTTGCATCTTCCCTCTTCCTCTTGCTGCTCTCAATGTGCCTATCTTAAAGTGTATCATCAAACTGATCATAGTTTTTTTGAAAAATTGTGGTTCTTGATCTTGCAAAGTTCATCTCATTAAGTAGGCAAGATTCTGCTTTCCCAGAGATCTAATTGTTTGACATGTAGTAATTTGTTTGCTAGACTGAGGAATAGGTTTTTGTTACTTATGAGGCAAAACCTCATTGCTTACCCACTGCCTGTGTGCTGTCTGCCAGCAGCTTTTGGAGTTCTCTTATTTTGCTGACACATAAGTTTCAGTTGTGGAATTGTAATTGGTACTTGAATGCCACTCGAGTGTAACCTTGTAGTATTTATGATAATTTAGTGATCCCATTCATGTCAACACTTCTGTCATAGGCACTTGGTGATTGTACAGCTTACATGTTTATCAAAGGAAGTGCTAAGTTGCCACCACTGTTGACTTTCAGTGCAAATACAGGTAAAGGTCTGATGGCATAATTTAAATCTCTGTCAGTGATATTTGTATCACTGAATTTAGACACATTAAAATAACAAACATCTTAGAAACAGCTGAAACAGAAATATTTCAAAAGAGAGGACTGGTAGAGTGGTATAATGCCTTATTTAGTAAATTTCTAAAATATGTAGCAGTTCTATCAGCCTCTGGGGACTCATCCTGAATCTTGATTCCTTGTGATTTTTACAATGTGTTTATGAAATTACTTTCTCTGTGGCTGTTGTTTAGTTCTGGCACATTGATATCAGTTTCTGACACAAATGAGAACCCTTTGTCTTCCACCTAAAATCTCTCCTTTTAAGAAATTCTAAAACTGGCTTTGGGTTGAGATCTGCACAACTGGATGACGTCCTTGGTCTGTGCACTACTTATTTTAACTTAATCACTTTGGCAATGATTCAGTGTATTTTGATTCCCTAAGCTTTGCTTAAACAAAAAAATCTAGTTATTGATAGTGCTTGTATTGAGGCAACTATATCAGTTGCTGAATTAAGATCGATTTTAATACTGTATTAGTAAAAATTTTTTTTTGAATATCAGGAGTAGGTCCTGCATAGTCTTCCATCCATAGTCTTAGTATTTCTAATACTAAGATTAAGTAGTTCTAGTCTTACGGATTTTTACTCAAAAGATTTGAGATTTTTTTAATCTTTCTATTATTACTTAGAGGTTTTTCTTTGCTGTGAATTCTGTTTTGAGTGCCAAGAATAGTGAAAGTAGGTGAAACTAAAAATGTGTGTCTGCAAGTATAGAAAACAAAGTGCTTTTAAGCAATGCTAGGTTCACAGAATGGGTAAAATTGGATGTGACCACTGGAGATCACTGTAGTGCATTCCCCCTACTCAAAGAGACCCCACTAGAGCATGTGGCTCAGGATTGTGTCCAGATGGTTTTGTCAAAACAAAAACCCAGAAGCTTTTATAGTAATAATGATGCAGATCTTGTAATACTTGAAAAAGGGCAGTCCAGAGAGTTGCAGTTTGCCAAATCAATTATTTGATTGCTGTTGTACAGAGAGAAGTTTACAGCTTGATAGAAATAATTCAAGGCGACTTTATTTGCCAACTTTGCTAAATGTCTGGGATTTTGTTTCATAAACACAAAAGGTAGTAACAAAAGTAGTAGTAAAAGGTAGTAACAAAACCTGATTTATGTTTAGGAAACCTGAAGCCTAATTTTCTTCTAGGATTGACATAATATAATAGCAGTTGCCACTGCTTCTATGTTCACAGTAAGTCTTTAGCCCGTTCCACTCAGACCACACAGTGCTCTTACAAGCAATGCTGGTGGAGAGTGGTGGTTAGATTCTCCACCAGGAAGGCTGTAGATCACACTCACCCTTTTCTGAGGTCTCTCTCATGGGTTCTCCAAGAATTAATTATTTCCTGCTTTATATTCTCATGTAGACTCCACAGGAGTTTAACTTTGGAACTTTGTAAGCTAGGGAACTAGAGAGAGTGCGGATCCAAAGGAAGTAATATGTTTGTACTTCTGCTTAGCGATCTATTATTTTAGTTTGTGTGATTCATATTTAAGCAGGGGTTTGAATTCTATAGCCTCTTGAAGCTGCTGTTTGGCTTGTACTCTCTATGTGTACAAGTAACCGTATTAGATTTTTGGTTCAGGTAGTAATGATGAATGTAACACTTCAAAAGTAGCCAACTGAAAAGGTAATCCAGCTGGTGTCCAATGTTTTTGATAACAGTTTTTACTATAGGCCCTTCCTCTTTCCCAACTAGTTACAATGATTTATAGTCAGTAGCAGCAGATGGACAAAACCTATTTGCATTTTCCAGCTTGCTCATTAGGGGAAAAGATGGAATACCAGGTTTTTATTGTGATCACTTAATGTTCAATTGATAGTATTAGTATGCCTATCTTAGTTTTTAGCATATGGTTTATCCAGTCATACTACCTTGTTAAACAGAGCAGATGTTCATCTTCACAGTTGAAAAACATTCTTAACTGGACTTTGTGATGTTGATGTTAGAGGTACAGTTACTAAGCTTTAGTAATGCATATTAACATGGGGAGTGGGCTGCAAAACCCATGCATTGCCTGGTGATCCCTTTTTATGTGTTCCAAATCTGTATAGTAAACTGATGCAGTAAGATTACCTCCAGAGCCACCCCTAAATGTCAGGTAAAAAGGAGTCACCTAATAAATAAAAAACAAGCTAGTATATTGAATATCCCCTCATTATTTAAAATTATAATGTGGGAAATCTAGCATTTTAGAAAGAAATTCTGATGAGTTACTAATGGGGAAGTGGAGAGATCAGGTAGCCTATGTGTCAAAAGCAATGTTAGTAATTGCTTGTTAGTAAAGTCCCCATGTTTCCATAAGGGCTGTTGGTCAAAGGAAAAGGAGTTCAAGTAGCAGCCACTGACAAAGAATACTACCATTTTCTTAAACTTTTGTACTTCTCTATCTTTAGTTTAAAAAACCTAAATTAAGTTATAGGTCCATTTTTTTTCTATTACCCCCAGTATATGTGGGGGTCAGGTTAAAAAAAAGAGAGAATTTGATTTATACATATTTTAGAGGAGAGGCAGCAGGAGTTAACTTTTACAATACTGTTTCTTTCCTGAGTAGCAAAGGACAAAAACTAGTTTTGAACTCTGGCAGTTTAAAATATTTTTTTTTCCATAGGAATACTCTGCCAATAATTTCCAGATCAAAAAAAATGGCATTCTGGATTATTCTTTCTGTTGGAGATTCTCAGTAAGAGAAAGTAGCACATCAGATAATGAATGTGAAGTGACTGTTAAGTTTGATTTCAAAATATTTAGAAACTGCACTTTTGTATCATAGCATATAACCAGAAGCACATCTTCATTTCCACAAGGTTCTTCATATTGTTATCATTTTTTGGACACAACTTATAATTTTCTTAGCTTTTCTGGTTTGTTAGTAAAGAAATGTCTTTGCTACTAAAGCTACTGGCATTTCTAGGAGAATAATCTCACTTGCTGTAGAAAAACTCATATGAAGATACTGTTCTTACAAAATATTTCTGAAATTATAGTCCTTGTCAGACTTGAATTATGCAGACTTTGATTACAATACAGGTAAAATATTTAAAAGCATAGTTTGAAATATGTCAGCATGTGTCACTTGTCTGACACATCAGCTGAGTTTGAAAGCTTTTTCCACATAGTTCATTCTACAAAAATACCACTCTCAAAGTTTCAAAATAATAGAGGATTCTCTACTTGTCTTTATTTGCTGTATTACAGACAATAACTGTAAATTATGAAACTGTAGTTAATTTGGGGGAAGTTCACTTATGACGACATTAAACTCAGTTGTGCATACTTGTTTTTAGTGTTGTCTTGGTGTTTTAATGGACAATATGTAAAGATGATCAGTGTAAATGCATTCTGAATGATACTGAACTACTATAAATACAAAATTTTCGGGTCCTAACAAAAACTTTTAAACATATTTAGTAGTCTAAAGTATCTTAATAGCTCAGTGCTGCTCACAGCTATTGTTTGGTGTATTAGATCTCTGGTTGTCTTTTTTTTTTTAATGACTACTAATAAATGCCATTCAATGTTCTAAATTTCTTGATATTTGAATGGAATACACATATCAGTCTATCATGGTTTTTAGTAAAATAGGTTTCATCCTGGATTTTTGCAACAGGCCACTAATTAATGTTTCTTTCTTCATTTTTATTCAAGGAGATGATATTTTTTCTTTTATAGTTGCTGTTTTGTCTTATTAGATATTTTTGGGTAATAGAAATAATTTCTACTTTTTCTTTGAAATCTTGTCTTTGAATTTTTCAGTGTCTCTATGTGACTGGTTTCTTTCTCTCAGAAAATAATTCTTAAAAAATACTTACCTTAGTTTTTCAGGTGTGCTTTATAGTATAGTGCTTTTTCTAGTAGAATTAATTGTAGTCCTTGTCCATGAATAGTTTCCAGGAATGTAACTATCCTAGGTCTCTGATGATCTGGGGTGAATGGTTTAACTCTTTCCTTTCTTCTCGTCAAGAGGATCAAGTTTGTGCATGGATGTGGTTTGTGAGGAGGAGTAAGGCTTGATTGTGTTGAAATGTTTTTGTCCTGACTCTGACATCATGTACCTGACAGTGAATTTGAAAACCACTAGTTCTCTGCAGACTCGCCAAGTTTAGAGACTTGAGTAGACTGAGTGTGTGGGAGAAAAATGAGTAGTAGTCAGAGTTGAGGTTGCAATGCTTAATGTACCAATTGGTTGCTTTTATAGCCCTTTGTTGCAAAACAAGTAGGGATGCTTTGCAAGTGAAACACCTTCAGGTTTGTAATACTACAAAGAACTAAAGTGAATCTCCATGCAGTTAGCCAGAAAAGATTCCTTAGCTTTTTCTCTTAATACATACGTGACTTAAATTGTGTTCTGGTGAAGTTCTTTACCATCAGGAAGTTTAATGCTCTTTTTTTTTTTTTTTTTTTTTCTCAGTTCACACAGAGTTATTGGCCATTGTAAATATACAGTGGGATTATTTGTTGCTGTTTCATTGCTATTCTGCTATGCTGACATTTGAAAGAAGAAATAAACTTTAAACAGTACCTTGTAAAGGTAGTATTTATTCTCTTCAAACTTTTCTAGTGAAATCTTGGAAATGGTAGTTTTCCCCCATGGTTTTTTTTCCCCTGGTAAATGTTTGATGAGCACCACAGGTGACTTGTCTGACACTTATCAGCTCAGATGTTTACTGTTCCAACTTACATTTGAGCCTCATGTGTCTTTTATTCCTCATCATGCAGAGCATACGTAAAACTTGAACAGGTTACAGCTTCTAGGGAGTTGTAGCTGGCTGACAATTATATCTGTTTTCCTCTTGGATTTTTGATGGAAGGTGTTCTAGAAGTGAACTTCCAAAACAAATTAGTTTCATTTTCTCTGTTACTGAGTAGAAAAAGCTATCTGACTCTCAAAACATCAAACCAACTATGTAATCAAAAAACATTAAACACTGAACTACACTGCATAAATGCAGGTTCTGAGCCAAAGTGGGGCTGAATTGATGGGGCTACAATGCCGCATTAATTTTAATGATCTGCATTTGGTGCTTAGAGACTATCTTGAGGTTGGATGAAGAGTCCTGTTCCAGAGAGTGCTTTTCTTTTGTCTGAGCCCTTGGATATTTTCATGTTATGGCATTCTAAAGTACCCCTTTTCACACCTGGAAACTTCTGTAGAGAAGGTAGGAAACCCTGCCCATTTGACATCTGTAACTTTAGGCTTTAACATTAAAACCTAAGTAAAACTCTGGTCTGTGGTGATAGTCTGCCTCAAACAGCAAGTGAGGGTTTTTATTGGTGGTTTTTTTTTTCTTTTTTTTTCTTTTAAAATTTTCTTTATGGAGTAATACTGTGACTAGTGGTGATGATTGAGGTTACTTTTTTGGATATGCATAATTGGTAGGCTTTTTCTTTTAACTAAGGAGCAGCCATTTCACTTTATTGGAAGTTGTTCTTGTGCAAATATGTTGCTGAAGATTCCAGCGGGAACAAAATTGCTTAAAAAATTCAAGGTTCCTTAGTTTTGTGCTTTAATGACAGTCATGTTGTTAGGTAATGGTTTTGAGGAATCTGGCTGTATTTTTCTTCAAGCATATATCTTTGTGCAGACGTGCTCTTTACATTGCCTTCTCTTTACCATAGTAAAAAAAAGTGAGAGGAACAGTGAAAATGTGAATGTGTTCTCTTGGCATTTGGAGAGCAGGGTGGTAGTGAAGGAGATAGAAGTGCCATGTGGAAAGGAAAACCTCTACTGTTTCTGCAGCTTTTCCTTTACTGTGTGGGAAGTGTACATAAATGCTCAAGTTTCTTTACAAACCCAAACTCCTGAACCTTTCCTTGCTCCAAATAAATCAGAGATCTAACTGTAAACCTTCAGTGCTTGTATTTTTTTTTCTTAGGACCATCTTATTGATGCAGAAATATTGCTAGATGTTTATATTAAGGTGCAGGATAGAAAGATGTTTATGATAAGGTGTGGAAGAAACTTGAAAGTTCTGAGCAGCATAAATAGCCCCTCTGTGTCTTTGGGGGGCTTGAAGCAACAATTTGCTGTATATGGCACTCCTTCAAGTTCCCTTGGAACTGGAATGGTTATGTGAAGTGAGTTGTAATATATGGATATCTGTTATTTTGGATGCTTTTATCTAGAGGAAAGGCAGACATTTTCACTGTGAAACATGCTACTGTATGACTCCATCTTGTAGTACTATTACATGTGTGTTGTAACTCTTGAAATGCTTCCTGTGACTACACAGAGCCTGTATTTTAGGATGTTGAGGTAATGCTTTGGATGGGATATGGGCCTAATCTGGGTTTTTCCCCTTCTTTCCAGCTTTCTTTTTCCCCTCTTTTCAGCTTCATATTTTCATGAAATTTATGGCAAGTATTATCTGAAGACTTCTTCCCATTTAGTCAAAGTTGATTGAAATAGTTCTTCAGACTTCGATTATTTGTTTGTTCTGCTAGTAAACCAAACATTCTTGTAATAGCAGGGCAGGTAAGCACTGCTTGAATTATCAGACATCACTTGGAATCTGACAGGCACTGGAAGTAAAGCAAATAAGAGATGGGGAGATTCTCTGAAGTATCAGAAAAAAAAATCGCTGAGGCTACAGTTGCAAGGTAATACCTTCCCTCAGTCTCATAGTTAAAGTGCCTACTAGGAAAAACTGCAGGAAAGATGTATAGGAGAAGTACCTTGGACTGTGCTTTTTCTGTTGATCTGTTTTCCATCTTGTAGTCTTAAACTGGGCCTTGGGTACTTGCAAATCTCATAACACTGTTTGAATTATTCCTTTCCAAGTGCTAAGAAAAACCCTTGGGTTTGTGAAACTCACAGCTTGTGCAAAACAGTAGCTCTGGATTTATAGTCCTGGGGGAACTCCTGAGCTCTGTCCCGTGGTGCACTTCTTGGGGCCAAGGAGAGAACCCGTCTGAAGTCCTCAAGTACACTGAGAAAGAAGCAAACTACAGGATCTAATTTGGCATCTGCAACAAATTTTAAGAGAAGAATTAAGGTGGAATGGATAGAGTTAATTTTAAGGCTATGCCTTGCAACTTAATAATATTGAAGACACACGTTTTAATGTCAGTTTTTAAATCTGGCAATTTAGGGTTTGTTAGTGACCACTTATCTTTTTGACACTTAAAAGAAATTAGGCTGAATAATGCCTAATTTTACAATCATTTACAACTGATGTTGAGTTAGTGCATTAACTTTTAAAAATAAATTACCATCATGCATATGAGGAGATGTGAATTAAGGTTGCATAAGCAACTTCTAGGGACAATGTTGACCTTTTAATAGTCTGTCAAGTTGGATTTCTGGTAAATACAAACCATAAAAATATTACTTTATGCAACACTGGTACGCAACTATTTTTTGTGGTGTGAAGTGGAGCTCTGTGTAATAGCGGAAATGCCTCAACAAAATAGCTAAGTAAAATTACAGCTATTTCCACAAAGCAGTAATTTCTTTTAATGTTTTGGCATGTATTTTTCCATGTTCTATGAAAAGTATGCAAAAATGCAAGGCACTCTAATGGGCGAGCATTGGTTTTGCATATGTAAAATGAAAGTTTTAGCTCCATGGTACCCCTTATTTATGTAAGGACATCATTTGGTCTCTTGATTTTTGTGGAATGGTGCCATCTACTGAATTGTTGAATTTATATCTTGGTTTTCATTTGTGGTGGTAATTTTGAGCAAACCTATAAAATGGTCACTCCTATTTTGATAGCTGTGGAATAGTAAATTTCTCAGTCCTTCGGTGACACACAAACCTCAAAATTGTGCTGAAGTGGAACCTGAGGAGGCTTAAGGTAAGATAAAGTGAAAAACACTGTCTTAGTGTTACAAAATACTTAAAGTAGCAGCTAAAGGATAGCTACGATTGCTCACACTTGAGGCTAATTTTAACATTTTTTAGTGTCATTTTGAATGAGAATATTTAAGAAACCTCTACTTCTGCTTTGAGCAGACAAGGGAAGCTTTGTTCCGAGACCCATTTATTCCATTGTATTTGAATTACTAGGGTTTAGAGATTGCTAGCTGAAATACTTAAAAAGCAGTAGCAGCTTTTTGTGATGCTGTGCCTGTGAACATCATATGGGGTATTTGGAAGATCTTTCAGCTTGTGACTGCTATGAGTCTGTGGACAGATTGTCGTGTCAATTTGGTACAGACAGAAGAGGTAAACTTGTACCTGTCACCTGGATTTGGGATGTAAATTTCTCTATGCCATGAAGGTGTTGGTACTTCTAATCCTTGACCCGCTCAGTGCTTCAACAAGTGACTTTGCTGATCACTACTTCAAAAAGCTGTATAAGCAGAAATGTGATATACCTGTGTCACTGTATTGGTAAAACTTGCAGTGATTAAACTTTCTTCAGAAGGATGTTTGGAAGAGGAAGTTATTTTTGTTATTAGTACGGTGCAAAATGGTGTGGGAAGTAGAAGGGTAGATTAAACCTCATCCACAAGTTGAGTATTGAATGACTGTGTCCAAAGGAAGGAGCTGATACCAGTTCTGAGAAAGAAACTACAGCAAAGTCTGGGGAAAAAATTCATAGATGTGACCAACTTTTATTTTAATTTGAGATCTTCTTTAAGACCTCTTCCTATGCCTAGGTCACCTGCTTTTTCTGCAGTCTTTATCAGAGCGAGTGAGTAAAAGTGGCTGCGTGAAGAGTGGTAACAGTACCTGTGGTCTTAATCTAAATAACTCCGTAATGGTGTAAAGGGTTGATGAGGTACAAGTAAAATTAGCTCAGAAGACTACACTCACTGCTATGAAATTTGGGGGGAGGGGATTGGAGAATAGGCTTGTATGTGAACAAAGTCAAGATGGAATGACCAACTGGTGATTGCAGTTGGTCTTCTATCGCTTCTATCTGGTGGTTGGAGACTTGGAAATAACTGAAGAGAATTTGCTTGTCGAATGAGAGTTAAGGGAACTATTTTAGATCATGCTGTGTGAAGGAAGAGAGATTTCTAGACCTAGCAAAATGCTTTACAGTCAGGTGTTGACAGACAATAATTATTGAGCAAGGATTGGCTATGTTCTTTGAAAATGTTAAATTGTCATTTTATTATATAATATCCAAGGTTATTTATGCTTTCTCAAGCTAAATTAAATAAGTATATAAATTCACTTAGCATCTAGTTCTAGAACATTACACTTGTTAATGCTGTTCTTGGCAATGTTTGTACAAAATATCTGGCTCTGGAAAGAGACATCATTCTTATTCCAAGTATACCTCAGTTCTAGGAGCATAGAATGCCTCTGCCTTTATTCTTGGCCAAGAAGCTATGCGTGTAAAGAGGAAAAGCCTTGTTAATTATTAATGTTTTGATATAGTATGTAATAGCATGTTGAAATTTGACTTGGAAACTAAACTGGATTAAATAGGTAACAGGTGAGCAGGATTTGGAAGCATGCAACAGAATACAAAGATTTTAGGTAATTGTTTCCTGGATTTACTCTTGTGTATGCAGTCTTTGGAAAAACTTTACTGAATTATCAGTTACCACCTATTTCACTGCATCTTGTGTAGTTCTAGAAACTAGTACTTGTAAGAGTTTCCTATCCTTGTGTTCTACTGTTCTCCTTCTCTTCCATCCCACCCAGAAAAAGTACTGTATTAGTCACCTTTTTTGCATTGCAGTGCTGAAATACAGATCTTAGACTAAAGGAGTACAACCTGTTCAGAAAGCAAAGTGAGTAAAATCAAGGAAAGCCTGTAGCCTTTTTAGTTTTTTTTCTTGTTTGGTCTAAATTGATGTTTTTACCTCTTCATTTAATAGCATGCTTTGCCATCTGTGAATTGTGCATATAGAAACTTATCATTAAAACCAATCTTGTTTCTTGTTTAATTTTAAATCATGTTTTTTTGGGTGTTTTTTAAATCCTGTTTGCATTCGCACTGCTCGATTACATCTTGTTCCCATGAACGATTGCCTCTCATTGGCAGCACTGAGAAAATTCTACCAAATACAGCCTTTACAGAAAATTTGCTGACACTTTTTATAGCTGCTTGGGAAATGCTGTATTTGTCCATATTTATGTAAGCAACTTTGGAGTTTAAGAAGTGCTTTGACCCCTGTCTGTTGTTATTAAAAAGTGGGTCGTACTTAAGTTACTGCTCCCTATCTGTTCCCTATCAGTTTACATGCAAACTAGTTCAGGAATTGTTTAATTTTTAAAATACAAAACTCATGCAAAAAAGGCTGAGTTTGTGTTTTAAAATGGCTACAACTACCTTTATACAAAAGCCAGTCAACAAACTTTTACTGAGATCTATATATTGTGGTATTTTTCAAAACAGAGCTCCTTTTTACTCTATCAGTCTGAGATTATTTTCTTTCCAAGTTAACATGGAATCATTTGGCTTCTAGTGTTTACAGGAGCTGAGCATTGTTCTATAAACAAAGTGAATACTTCAGGAAGCTGATGTGTAGTTATGTAGGAATGAACATTGTTGGCAGCTGATTAGGAAGTTGAGAAATTCGATTTCCAGCCAGTTGTTTAGTCACCACTTCACTGGAAGTTCTAAAGCTGCTATAGCAAACAGCAGTAGCAGTTTGCTATGCCCTGTTAAACTAGTATGATATTTGTAATAGGATCTAACATCATTTTTTGTATACCTCAGGGTAACCAGCCCCCTGAGCTGAAAGACAGGGCCAGGGAGCAGAATAGACCCCTTGTAATCCAGGAGAAAGTAGTTAGTGACCTGCTGAGCCCTTTAGGCACTCCTAAGTCTATGGACTGGATGGGATTCATCCAAGTCTCCTGAGGGAGCTGGCAGGAGAGCAGCTCACACAGCTGCTCTCCATCAGGTGTTATCAGTCCTGGCTACCCAGCAAGGTCAGCCGGAGGTTGGCCAACATGGCATCCATCCACAAGAAGGGCCGGAAGAAGGATCTGGGGAACTACAGGCCTGTTAGCCTGACCTTGCTGTCCAGGAGGGTTATGGAACAGGTTATCTTGAGTGGGATCACATGGCACTTAGAGGAGAGCCAAGGGGTCAGGCCCAGCCAGCAGGGCTTTAGGAATCCGGGTGACCTACCTCATGCATGAGGGGCAAGGCTGTGGATGGTGTCTACCTGGACTTTATAAAGCCTTTGACTCTGCTTCCCACAGCATTCTTCTGGAGAAACTGGCTGCCCATGGGTTGGACAGGTGTACTGTTTTTTGGCTTAAAAACTGCCTGGATGGCCAGACTAGAGGCTGCTGGTGAATGATGTCATATGCAGTTGATGTTCAGTCACAAGTGCTCAGGGCTCAGTGTTGGGCCCAGTTCTGTTTAATGTCTTTACTCATGATCGGGATGAGGGGATTGAGTGCACCATCAGTAAGTTCGCAGATGACACTAAATTGGATGGGAATGTTGATCTGGTGGAAGGGGGAAGGCTCTGCAGAGGGACCTGGACAGGCTGGATCGATGAACTGAGGCCAGTGCTATGAGGTTCAGCAAGGCCAAGTGCCAGGGCCTGCACTTTAATCACAACAGGCCCTGCAATGCTGAAGGCTTGGGGAAAAGTGTGTGGAAGGCTGCCCAATGGAAAAGGACCTGGGGGTGCTTTTTGACAGCTGACTGAACATGAGCCAGCTGTGCCCAGGTGGCCAGGAAGGCCAATGGCATCCTGGCCTGTGTCAGCAACAGTGTGGCCAGCAGGAGCAGGGCAGTGACTGTCCCCCTGTATTTGGCACTGGTGAGGCCACACCTTGACTGCTGTGTCCAGTTCTGGGCCCCTCACTACAAGAAGGACATTGAGGTGTTGGAGCATGTCTAGAGAATGGCAACAGAGCTGGTGAAGAGTCTGGAGTACAAGTGCTATGAGGTGCAGCTGAGCAAGCTGGGAGTGTTTAGCCTGGAGGAAAGGAGTCTCAGGAGAAACCCTACCTCTCTGTACAACTGCCTGGAAGGAGGCTGTAGCCAGGTGGAGGTCAGCCTCTTCTCCCAGACAACTGATGATAAGACAAGAGAACATAGCCTCAAGCTGTTCTGGGGAGGTTTAGTTTGGATATCAGGAAGAATTCTGTCATAGAAAAGGTTGTTAAACTTTGGAGTAGACTGCCCAGGGAGGTGGTGGAGTCACCATCCCTGAAGGTGTTCAGGAAGACTGGACATGGCACTTAGTGCCATACTCTAGTTGATAAGGTGGTGATTGGTCAAAGGCTGAACTTGGTTAACTTAGAGGTCTTTTTAAATCTAAATGATTCTGTGATGTTTTTCATGACTGCCTTATGCTTAGGGTTGAATTGATAGCTACAGATTTTGGACTGTCTTGTATGTCAGATGGGCCAACCACAGGTGAAGAATGTTCCACTAGTCCCTAGGTCTACTTAGAATTATTAAAGAATTTTTTAAAAATTTAAAAAAAAAAAATTACTAGTCTTGTCTGACTTTCATAAACATTCTGGAATTAATTTTCTCTTTCCAATGTGATTTCTAAGGGCAGATGTGCACTGAGTTGCTACTATGTAGCTAAGCTATAAATAATAGTAATAATGTTAAAAAGAGTATTTTGAGGAGAGAATTTACATATTGCTAAATGAAATGCTTGAAGTGTAAGCTTAGGTCGGAAGCTTGTTTGAAAAAAAAAATCTTTTGGAAATGTTGCTTTTTCTCATAAATGAAAGTGAATTTAGTTCTATGTGATATTAAATTAAGGTCATACTGTGATTTTCTTGTGCATTATCTGCACTTCTAGCAGTTATGAAAATGAGCACTAATACTAGGACATGAGCATGTTATCTTTTTCTTCTCTCAGGCACAGCTGTTATCTCTTGTTTTCTCAAAAAATATGCAATGAAGGCAATGAAATACTAGTGTTTAACCAGGGTTAATTTCAAAATGGCAGGGGAGAACATGGAAGCAATATTCAAATGTACAGCTTAGAAGGAATTTATCCAACTTGTTAATATTTGGAATCATGGATGAAGCAGGAGTAGTAGAATGAACTGCTTGGAATTGAAGGAGGGATGGGTCTTTGATTAGAAAAGTGCTCCGAGCAGAGTATTTCCTCTAGAGCTACCCTAGGTCTTTGGCAGAGAGATTTTCCTGTCTACAAAATTAAAATGCTTTGCTCATCTTGTCATTATTCATTATAATATTTGCCTGTTTTGGGAACAATGATGTAGTAGATGATCACTGCTTAGTACACTGAGCTCTCTTGCCTAAAGCGCACATACACAAGTGCAGCGGATTTGGGCGTACTGCATTCCCTGGGCTGCTGCCTGTTTTGTGTGGTTGAGAAATGCTTCACATGTGCTAAACAGGCGTGTATTATCCTTCTACAGTCAGTCTTTGTGATGTGCTTTTTCAATTCAGCATACTCCGCAAAACTGGGAGGCTTTACGTTGCTTTAGAAAAGAAGATTAATGCTGGTTAGGAGGAAGATATTAATTTGAGTTGAGAAGAATAATTTTAGCTACTAGGTGAAAAAGTGAAGATGACATAATCCTTGAGTAAAGGAACTAAATAAGACTAGCTGCAAAGACTATTTTAAATTTTTTAATTTTTTTTTAGTGACAGCAAGCACTGTAGAAGAGAAGAGAACCATTTTCACATCTGGATGTGAGGTTCCACTAATTTGTCAAAGAAAGCTTTTGCTCTGAATATTTAAAACTTGTGTAATCTTACTCCAAGTGCTGCATATTCACAGATTTCTGGAAAAATGGTTCAGGTGTCCTGGAAAATGTGGAAGGATTATTTTAAAGAAAACATTGAAATATTCTTAATAACGAAATTTTTACTGACTAGTTGTAACAGTGCTTCCAGAAATACTAGCATCAGAAGTGCTTGCAGAAAGCATCCGAGAAATAGAATTTGAAGGAAGAAGTAACTTGAGCAGTCTATGGACTTATGTTTTTCTGGGTCATGTTCCTCTTATTTTGAAGCAAGGTAGCTGTAGAGTCTCAATTCCAAATAAACTCCGGGTTTATGAACAAGGTTTGCATTTAATTATGTTGGAAAATGTTGTTCTGGGGAGGGGGCTGAGAAAATCTTTTATTAGAAAGCTACCTGTGTCAGTGCAGATAAATAAGTTTTAAAATTCAATTCCTGGAAACATTTAAATTTCACATTTGAAAATTGTTTTTTGTCTACTTCTGCAAATAATTATTAATTCAAGCGAATGCAGATGCATGAGCAAGGCCGAAGGCAGTCAGCTCTGAAACTTATGTTATTCCTTGTGGGCTTTTTCAATCTGGCAATTTGCATAGTCAATCCATAGTTAATGTAAAAGCAATGACTTTACATTAAAAGTATTCTGAGTTTGTGTAGGAAAGGTATCATTTATGGGGACAACACACCCTCTGCTCTTTTTTTTAAAGCTATAAACTGTGACTGGAATACAGATTACTTCTTTGTAAAAAAACTTATTGATAAGAATGGAAAATAAAAGCAAAAAACCAGGTGAGTCTTGCTGACTCCTTAAGTCCTTCCATGGCAGAACAAAATTAAATTACTGATTCTGTTTGGGGAAGAAAGCTGGTATTAAGTTTGGTGGATTATTCAACATCTGTCTAGTGTATATCTCACCACTTAGCTGGATGTTATCCAGATTCATTAGTCTAGAAGAATGTGATTCAAGTTTAAAAGTTAAAATATAGCAGTATGTTGAAGCAGACTTTTCCCTGCTGTTGTTCTACTTACATTTTATTTTACCAGCTTAGAGGCTGAGCAGGAGATGTGTTTGAGTTTTGATTTGCACGCAGCCTAATAGTCTTTTCAGCCTTTCAGCTGTCTGTAGCATGAATGCACATGTTTTTTAAGAATGCGTGTATTATCTGCTTTGATTTTGTTCAGCAATTTCTCAGTAAATGGAAAGTTTGCAGAATGGGTTAGAATTGTACTGTTTTATTTAATTTCATCATATACCAAGAGAAAAATTATACATATATTCTCTCTTTTGCATACAGCTTTGGAATATTTTCTTTTCTTCCCAAAGCTAAGGTGGTGCTTTAAAACAAGAAGTGTTCAGTCCTGACAAATTATAGTCCAGAAACCCTGGATATGCAATGAGGATTAAATACTGACCAGTTTGCTTAATTCCTCTCTTATTTCTGCTTGATCTCCTAGACATTGGAGAACTTAGTTTTGTATTGGAAGCAGGTGCATAACCACATTTGAAATACAGGATGTTTGCAACTAAAAAAATGAATTAAGTATGGAAAAAATGAAAAAAATCTGTTTGCTGCTGCTTCTATCGATATTCATTATGGATAAGGATTGATTTATGTGTGATTGAAAATGAAAGGTTTTGCTGTCTCATAGCTGGTGTGAATCTAAGAAGTCTTGATACAGAGATCCTGAAAATTTACATTATACATAATTTCCCATTGACTCCTCCATATTTTGACTACTGATCTTCTCATCTGTGTCATGGTGGATTTTTTTTAAGGTGCCTTGCATTATTCAGCTCTTTTCATCCTTAGATAATGTTTAAATGGAGAGAAAGATCCTTGGCCATTGAAAAATGTAATCATTTGTTTATGATGCTTATTTGGATTAACTTCAACTCTAGTCCTGATATTTAACATGGTTAAAATAACTGCTTCATCATTCTTCAAGTTCTCAGTGATGAAGAATCCCTTAAATCTCTGTGAGTTAAGCAATTATACATAATTTTTATGTTTCAAAGTAGGCCTTTTAATTTCATTGTGTTACTTTGTGGCATTTATAAATTACTGTTTTGGTGACTACTCAGCTCTGTGTGGTTAGATATGTTGAGTGCACTAGCTAGAAGCAGGATGTTAGCCTGTGCGAATGTGGTATTAGTGAAAGTGAAAATGTTGGCTGTGCTGTGTATTTTGTTTGTTACATGCAACAATTATTCCTTAATGGTGCCAATTCCAGCTTTGGTCGGCCAGGAGTTGAATGCTACTGTCAACATGACAGTGGAGCTGCAGTAATCCAACTTCAGTTCCTGATTAATGAGGTTAGTAAAATGATTTGTGTGTAATTCAGAGAAGATATGGAGCACATTTTCTTTAATTTTCATTAAGCAAGCATTGAAATTAGCTGATCTATGTGATGTAGCACAAATAGCAAACTGTAATAACAATATAAATAAATTAACATTTTTAGTTTTGGAAAATGCTTGGCTAACACCTGGAAATGTCTTTGTCTCTAGAGTAGTACTCTTTTGCTATAAGCAAGAACTAAAAATATCTTTTCATGTCCTTGATCATTGCAAGTTATCTCTGGAAGTGGTGAAGTACTTTTTCAATAGTACTACCAGTTTCAGTAGATAGTTAACTTTATTTTGACAGTTACTGTCTTAGACACGAACTGAATACTGTTGCATCAGTTTCAGATGTGTTTCCAGGGATGTAGCAGCTGAGATCTGACAGTAGTGCTGTTCTTGAGCTAGGGACAGGTTTTTAGAGAGATCTCCCTAACTTTGTCAGCACATAGATAGCAGTTCATTGCTTGATTTCTCTGCAGAGATGGGCATGAGGAAACTGATGAGCACACACTGGAAAAAGCTCTTTCCCCATCACATCTCAGTACAGCACTGAACCAAATATGAGTGAGCTGAACAACATGTGATCACATCAGTTATCTCATTCCTACTACTTAGAGCTTGTCTGTGCTATGGTGCTGATGGACATGCTTATATATTTTTTTTCATCCTGGTGATAAATATGTGCTGCATTTCCACTGTGATGCTGCACTGTTCTTAGGGTTATGTAAACAAGTTGACTAAAATGTTTTTGTCCTCCTAGGGAGCTCTTGTGAGTGCCTTGGCTGATGACACCTTACACCTGTGGAACTTGCGCCAGAAGAGACCGGCTATCCTTCATTCCCTCAAATTTAACCGGGAACGGTAGGGATTGGTTATTACTGCAGTGACCCTTAGCATCACAAATAACTACGTGCTATTATAAGATCAGATCTGATTGATGCAGTCCAAGTCATAACTTGGTACATGATTGAAATTGGACTTACACTGAGTTTGACTTTCTATCTGTTAGGCCCCAATATAGTTAGGAGTAAGACACACTGGTGACCTGAACTGAGATGCCTTTTCTATCTACTTTGTGTTGCATTGCTGAACATCAGTTTTCATATCTTTAAAATGTGGAGGGATAGAATAGTTTGAGTGTATGTCTTCAGCGGAATTTGGAACAAGAGAAAGTGTGTGCACCAACAAGACAACCAGGAAAACTGGTTCAGTTTTTTACCTGTAATTTCTTCTCCCTTGATGGCAAAGCAGAATTCTGCAGTGTTAGAGCTCCTGTTTGTATCAGAGTAGCTGAAAACCACTGAGATTTTGACTAAAAGTTTTTATACTCAAGTAATAGAATTGTAAGCAAGCTAGGGAGACATTTAAGATTAAATTTCTAAAAGTCAGTTAACTAAATTTCTGAAAAATGTGTCATTTGTTTTAAAAGCAAGTATTCCTTCCCTTTTAGGAGGTATTCCTTCTTTTCTAATATATGTGAAGTCTCAGCTGGAATGCTGTGTTAGCTTTTGAGCAGTATGCATTAGAGATGGACTGCTTGGGGAGCTCAGAGGATGCTAGAAAGAACACAGAATGATCTGTGACTTGTATTTCTTTTGAATAGGGGAAGAGATAATAATTTTTATGTAATAGATAGTAATAGAAAAAGCTAAATATTTATGTAATACCTTCTATAGTGTCATGTCACACGTTTTAAGTGCTAAACAAACTGTTGGGTGGGTGAAACGGTAACCTTGTAGTTTTAAAGAGTAGCTTATGCACAAAATCATCAGGAACAACATAAATGCAGATTACTGGAGTTTCTTAGATAGAGGATTAAGTGATTCTAAGTCCCTTTTGAAATTATTTCTATGATCACTGTGCATAAAATCTGACCAGGGCCTATAGGAATAGGGCAAGGGCTAATGACTTTAAAGTGAAAGAGGGTAGATTCAAAATGAATATTGAAAGAAATTCTTCACTGTGAGGCTGGTGAGACACTGTAAGTGCTTGCCCAGAACAGTAGTGGGTGCCTAATCCCTGCAACTGTTCTAGGACAGATTTGATGGGGCTTTAATCAAATATCTATTGAAATATGTCCCTGCCCACAGCAGGTGAGTTGGACTAGGTGGTCTTTAATGACCCCTTCAGGCCCAGACAATTCTGTGATTCAGAACTGTTATACAGAAAACAGAAAGCTTTGTTAACTGAGGCAAATTCTCTACCCCAAAGGAGTGTCAGTGCTCCTTTATGCAGCATAAAAGTCAAATGGAGGGAAATGCAGTTTATAACCACTGGTTTAATGAGGATTGTCCAAGTGTAAAGAGATGCAGTAGTGTGTCCAAACTGAATTTTCTGTTTCTCCCTTCCTCTTTTTTTAGTGACTTTTCTCTTACTTGTAGTGTCTACTTAAGTGTCAGTGTAAAATTGTATCCTGAAACCACACTTAAACATGGGCTTCTAACTAATGCTTTAAAACAGGTATCTGAGAAGGTGATTCTGATTGTGTGCAAATCTGCTTAGACTTTTAGATGTGTGGGTATCTTTGGTTAAGCAAAGTGAAAGTTTTAACTATCCTTTTCCTGTAAATGTAATGATGTCAGTAGCAAAACCCATCACAGAGAGTTGAGTGCGGGTAGGAAGGAGTCTTGGTCACTGATGTTGCTTTAGTGGCTGACTTAGTTACTAATCCTGTCTAACCAAGGTAGGTAATGAGAGCACCATAGTTACCATGAGTGGTGTAAACATAGCTTGAGACAAGCCCATTCTTCCAGCAATTTTAATTTTAAAATATCTATTATAATAACATATAAAACACTTAGCATTCCCAGATCTGTACCTTGTCATAGCCACTTAGGTTATGCTGGATGACTGTTAACTGTTTTCAAATACTGTTTTCTTTTGACTAGTTTATAAAATACAGCTTTATAAAGTAACATGTATTTTCATTATCAGATAAATATTTTAACTGCTAAAATATCACTGGTGAATAATTCTGAATGGGGGCCTTTATAACACTCAATTCTTTATAATTCATTATGCCTCGTAGTTTCAATATGCTATAGGAATCTGAAGTAAATGGGCTTTTCTTAGGTCAGTTTTATGCTTTATATTAACAACTAAATTTATTGAGGAGAGTGTTCGTGATGTAGATTAGTTATGCACAGTCCATTCTTTCAGGCCTTTCTGGAAATGTGTCTTTGGAGGTCTTTGCTGGTTTTAATCCACCCTATAGTCCACATCCACTTCCTGTCACCCATTCCTGCACTTGCATTGTACTGTGTTTTGTTCTTTCTAAAGGAAAAGTGATTCTCTATCTCCGCTTGATCCCCCTTCTCCAGCCAAAACTTGTTCTTTCTCATGGTGTGTTAATACCAGTAGTCCTTGGATTTACCAGCAATTCTTGTCTGTTTGTAATAACAGTCCTTGGCTGACTCCACAGCCATCCAGTTGTCTATGTTTGAGACATACACATTAGCCCCTTATCTTCTGGGAATCAAGAGCTCAAAGGGATCTCACTGTGGACTGCTGTTTATTGGGTTGTTCAACAATGGGCTTTAATACACATTAGCCCCTTATAACCAGGAGCTCAAAAGGGTCTCACTTTGGACCACTGTTTAGGGATAGCAAGAGAGTGGGCTTTAGTTGTGGTAATTTTCCATCCTGGCCAATTTGAGTTGGTAACTTTAATCTTTGACTGTTCAAAAACAAAAATATTATTCCACTTGGGTTGTTATTCAGAAAAAAAAAAAATTCCAAGGCTGTTTGTTAAAAGCAGATGTTCATTAGACACCTGTTAGTTCCTGGGAACAGACAGTGTTTCTAATAAGCTCTAGAGGAGTTTAATCTGAGTGCAGTTCATCAAGGCTGGGGTGTAATGAGCATTTCTCAGATCAGAGAAATCAGTGTCCTGGGTGGCAGAGGCATGCAGCACCACAATCCATACCATGACTAAAGTCAGCTCCTCTCAGCCTCTACATTCTCCAGTCACAAGCATAAAGTTGTTATAAACGTAATTAATAAAAAAAATAAAGTACTTCATGTTGTGGGATTAAAATCAGTTCATAAAGATAACTAACTTCTCAAACAGGACTTATTTAAAGTATCTTGTATCTATGTATCAACATAGCCTTATAACTGTCTTCTCTAATGATATATTGTCAGTTTGTGAAAGGGAGATTAAATATCATGGAACTCATTATATGACTGAAGCAATGATTGTAGTGACATCAGTATTTGCTCTAGGACTCTGCTGAGGCAAAGATTTAAAATTATTTAACTGATTGGGTTTGCCTGGAAGTGTGTTGAAATTGCAGAAAAACAGTATTTGTGTCCTATTTAACAGGAACTGAACTTTAGCCTGTCACAGGCAAATTTTTATTCAGATTTTGTTTCTAGATAACAATTTCATATGTAAGGTTTAGATTTCAACTAAAAAGTTGTCTTTAGCATAGAAAGCTAACTGTAGCTGTTAGCTACCCAGATGAAAGGATTTTCTTAGTCTTGAAAACTATTCTTCAACTGTGTTTTAAAAAATAAACTTTAAAAAGCAAGTGATAAGGCTATGACTCCATTAATTAATTCTGTAGTCTTCTGGCACATCCTTTTAACAGCTCTGCCTAATTCCCTTCTTTTAGTCGTGTGGAAGAACTACTGCCCAATGTCTAACAACACAATTTCTAGATTTCACACTTGTTTATCCTGTTGGTAATTTAATTTGGCTACCTCACATTCAGCTGTTTTAAACATTGTAAGATACAAACCCCAGAGCTAGCTTGTTTATAAATGCTTCTGTTGTGTTTTTAAATATTTTGTAAACTCTCCTGAAAATTTGAGTTTTAAATCTGTAAATTATTTCAGAATGCAGTCTCTAGTATATGACAGGAAAGTGAATTGAATTCTTGCTTCTCTACTCATGACTTAAGAACAGAGGATGATAAGAAAGAGCTGATTCTTTTAAATACACCATTACAGGCTTTCTTTTGATACATGGAAAATATCTTTGGGTAACTTACATCATCTTAGATTTGAGCAAAACATTTCTTTAAAAGCAATGTCCAAGACTCCTGAAAGATGCCACTTTCTTTTGAATCAAAATTAAATTAGTTAAGAATCTGTAGATAAAAAATTGACCAGTAATGGATTCATAGCTGTTGATCTCATTTTTAACAAGGATAGTAATTTGAAGCAAGTCTCCTGAAGCGGGGATTGGCAAGGTTTTAGATGTATAATAAATCAGCTGAAATTACTGACAGATGTCAAAAGCTCAGTGCAAAACAAACTAGTTCGAGTTTTCTAGCCTTTTGTTTGCTGCATTTGTGGGGGTTTTGCAGCTGCTCTGTGTTCTAGTTACCAAACAAGAGTTAGGAGATAGTAAAGCAATGTCATGGTTGGCCACTGTTCCTTGATTGTGGGAAGTGATGTGTAGGGGCCAGGACAAAAATGCATAATGATGAGGGACAGTTGCTTGTGTGACTTGTCGTGCAAGTTAAGTGTCTAAATACTATCTCTTTTCAGAATGCATAATTCAGTGTGTAAACTTAGCATTTCAGGTTTCATACTTTCCTAAGATGTCTTCAGTGGATCATTATCTAGTTCCCTTGTCATCTGCATATGCAAGAATGCAAGATTCATGTCCAATTTGCTTTAACTCAGTTATAAATATAAATGTTGCACTAGGTTAGCTCTGAAATAAGCGTAGTTAAAACATCTTATTAGAGTAAATACTGAAACCATCTTGTGAGACAGATACATACATACATACATACCTAATCTGGCTTTAGTTTCCTGCCATGAAGAAACTGTTAAATTTGATGCTGATCTAAGGTGTGAAAAGTCAAACTTGCATCCCTAACCAGCCAGGGACTTTCACAGATCCTGTTTGAGAGGGTGGAGTGACAGACTAACTTGATTAAAAAAAGAAAAAGTAGCATGGGATGACAAATTTGAGGCCGCTTTGCCAGCCAAAGCAAACCAGCTTTGTATACAAGTATGAAAAATTTGTTTCATTATCCAGGACTTACATCCTTCCTGAGCTGACATTCCCTGTTCTAATGCCAAAAGAAAGTTTGTCTTTATGCTAAGTCACAAAGCAAGAATGGCATAAAAATAGAACTGAGTGTTTTGTGCGAGTGCTCTGCGTATCGATCCCTGAATGCCTCGATAGCAGTTTAATTTTTAATATGTCAACTTCTGTGCTGTGGGATTTAAATAGTTTTCCTCAACATGAAACTGCATAATTCAGAGTTACAAAATTATGCTTAAAATATCTTTGGCTTTCTATTCTGCTGTAAACAGCAGCTTTAGCATTGTGTTTGGAACACTGTCTACAGAGAGTGGAAAATCCCACTTGTATTTACTGATTAACAATAAGATTTTAAACTTCTATTGGCACATATGTTACCTTGTTAGATACTGTAACTGTGTACTCAGCCTGTGCCTTAGCAGACTTGAGAGTTTTCTTTCACCTTGAATTTATAAAGCGACCAATTCTGCCACTTTGTGGATAGCAGAAGGACATACAGGTTGTCTTGCCTGTGAGAGCAAGCAGGTGATGATAGACATTGTTTATAGAGTTTTGGTTCATGCATAACTAGGTTTTTGGTTTGGGGTTTGTTTTCTTTTTTTTTTCACACATTTTAAGATCACTTTCTTCAGACTGAGAGGAAGTGATCACTGGGTCTGCTTGCCTTGGTGGTGTCGTGTAAAGCCTTTAACTAGTGAGCTTAAAATTTTAACTTAGTGACAATTCACTAGGGCATGTAATTAAGAGGAGTTTGATCTTGTTTCAAGAAACTAGCAGAATAAATTAATGTATTGACTGTCTGGATTTGTCATATATATGAATGTTTCTTTCACAAGGATCTAATTGCTTTGAAAAATGTTTCCTTGAGGCCATGCATCCATGCAGAGTTCAACATGTCAGTGTGGTTGATGGAACTGCAGTTGCATCACCTGCCTTCTGCTGCCTTTAGCACTGAGGCAGAACCAAAATGCCAAGTCCTGTCACTCAGAAGTTTCAAATTTTGGAGAAACAGTTTTTAAATTGCCTCAGTTGCCCTGTTAGCTATACTTTTCACACTGACTTTCACAGTGATATGAGGCATATAATGGCCAACTGCCATGTTCTTGAGCAGAAATTGACCTCTGGTCTTTAAATTCTGCCTAAATGACAGGCTTCTCCATCAGTGATAGGAATAATTTTCCTGTCTCATGTGGTAGGGCTACATCTCTGACTTGGCCATTTTTTTTTTCTGCAGTTTGAGTTTGTGACTTCCCACATGCCTTTTGGTGCAACTGATGGGAAAACTAAGAGAATTTTTCAGTATTGGAAGAATTTGCACAAAACACTCAAGAAAATCTGAAACTTTCTTACTGCTGATGGAATACCCTGCACTATATATTTGTGAACTCCTCTTGGTGTGTCTGACATGCCAATGGTCTGGTTACTTCTTGTGTCCTCCCAAGATACTTGAGAATCTTGCTCTGACACATGCTTACTCCATCTTGACACCACTGGTGTCTATCACAAATCAGATGCTGAACACAGGTGCTTCTCAACTGCCTGAAGAGGCAGCCATTCAAGTCAATGTATTTGAGGAGGCACCATTTGGAGTGCTGTTGAGGGATATAGATGGAAGTGAAATACCTGGTTCAGTTCCTGTGGTATTCTGCATTTACCCACATGTTTTTTTGGTGAGACATTTTTTGAATGCATTGGAGAGGGTTTCTTGGAGGCCTTTTTTGTACAGGTAGATGTTCTAAGTATGAAAATTATCAGATGTGGATAAAGACTCCTTCTGCAGCAGTCAGGTGGTATTGAAGCTACTGCTTGCTTCCATCAATATGTCATTTTGACACTAGCTTTTGACTTTTTAAGCTTTTTAAGCTTCGACTTTTTAAGCTTTGACAAGAGTCCATGGATGTGGAGTCTGCACTAACACTGGAATTAAACTTCTCAGCTTCTGGATTTTACATGATGCTGGCTCGTACATGGAATGTTGAGGATACAGGTGTGCAGAATACAGCTTTGATAGATTAATCTTTTGCTTTTATTTTGCCTGTACAATAATGATCTGAGCAGCTGTGTGTTTACAGTTACTGCAGACCTATAATGATAACCTGAGGCACTAGAAATATTTTAGTGATTTAACAAAACCTGTTATCAGTGTTTGTCATACTTCAAAGTATTTGTCACTGTGCTTCATTAAAGCAGTGAAAAATTCTGAATAATGTATAATGCTTCATAATGCAGTAGACGAGGAAAAGGTAAAGATTAATTTAGAAGGATTTTTGCTGTCATAATAATACAGTCAAGTTAAGAGCCTGCCATTTTTCCTTAATATTTCCTCTTTAAAAAGTAATTCTTTGAATAATGTATTAATTTAATAAGTTGTATTCTTTAATATTTCTGTAGTTAATTCCTGTAGGGAGTATTATCACTAGCTGTATTAATTGTTGTGATATATGTTGTGAAACAGCAGCAATTAAGATTTTTTTTTAATAGCTTTGACAGATTATCAGAAAAGATACACGGTCTGCAGTTAAGAAAGGGAGTCCTTTCAGCAGCTTTACAGAAAACTTATTGAAGAATCTCCTTTCATTTCTAAGACTCTCCCATATGCAATATCCTAAATTAATTTTAATTGGTAACAGTAAATATTTTATCATTGTTTTTCCCTGTGGGTGTGTCACTTGCTTTTTCTGTATATAATTTTGTTTTCTTGAACTGTTAGTTCAACTCTTATAAATTCATTTTGTGAGAAAGAAAAATCTTGGGTTTCTACTTTTTTCTGAGGGGTGGGGAGGGAGCAGCTTTGCAAATATGTGTGTGGTGAAGAGGAAGATTTTGTGCTTACAGTAAATTACAGCTACAGGAGAATTTAAAACTACCCTGACTGCTTTGGGATTGTATAACAGTGCCTCAATTTAGTGGTGATGTTAGTTCATATGAAAATCTTGCTGTAGATTTCACATTGAAAAAATAAATCTCCTTAAGCATGTTTTTTTCTATAAAGGGATCTTTCTCTTTGTGAAGATATGGGAAAGTGAAATATTTGAAATGACATGCTGTGCCCAGTACTGGTTTATGCTAAAACTTTAGTGTGTTTCACGAAATGTACTACACTTATTGAGAGATCTGAAATTGCCTTGGAGACAACATGAGGAATCTGTTGTGCCATGAAAGAACTGCCTGCAAAAGCCTGCTTTCTGTGGCTGCTGGCTCAGACAATTCCAGGCTGTCTCTTTAGATGTACAAAACCGAACGATTTTAAATCATAGATGCTTCTATTGTACTATTTTTGGACAGAATGGCTTGCTACAGGAGAAAATTATGGTAGTCTGCTTTTGACTGCTACATTGTTTTCAGGCAGTTGGGGTTTGTGTGCAAGAAAGACTAGTACAAAATTCTTTCGTTTGTACTCTTTTTGATGTGTTCTCAACAATTGATTATGTTTTCCCCTTTTATGTATATATCCATTTGTGGATAGGGAGAGAGGGGGAAGACTGCTGGAGTTCTAGAACTGGCTAGAGGATTATATGTCCAATTCTGCTTCTGTTGATCTTAAAATACATTATGGATGAAGTATATTCTACCTTGTGGTGAAAAGATAGGTTTCTGAAAGAAAAATCTACTTTTTTGAAAAAAATAAAAATGCTGTCTGTGGCCAAAGATCAAATAAGCAAGTATTGCATCACTACCAAGAAGACTCTAACCTTTTGTTTCCATCCTCCAAAAGGAGTTTGAATCCCTTCAATTGTCAATCCAGTTCTCAGCAGAACAAACAAGGCTGCTGGCCATTCAGAGGGTCCTAGCTTCACTGATTTTTAGTTTTTAAGAGGATTGTAACACTTCCAATGTTGTTTAAAATATACATAGTTTAAGGTGAAGTCTTAATGAGTGAGCAATGAAGCTCAATGAATGAACTTTGATCTTGGAAATACTACTCTGTGACTTTTTAAAATACATACAGTTATCTGAAATGAGTCATTCAGTGAAAATATAGTTGAGTTTCTGAAAGTTGGAAGACATACAGTTTTTCTATTAAGAAAACAAAATAGTAAATTTTTTTTTATTTGCAAACAGAGTAACATTTACTACATTCAGGGAGAAATTTTGGTTCTTACAGCAGGATCAGCATGCCATTCCTTTTGGATTTAACTAGTTTTTCTGTGAAATAAAACATCTAGGAATATCTTTTAGTTTATAGAAAAATCACACAAGTCTGATTGTAGAAGAATGGTAAAATACTTGGAGGAGTAAGGTTAAGAACTCTGTTACATGCCTGTTCTTTACAGTTTTGAAGTCTTTTCAACCTCCTGCCTTTGGGAGTTTGTAAATATTTTGTGAAGCTTTGTTCTGTTCATTTACTATTGGCATGGCATCACTTCATTGTTTGCTAACTCTTGACAAAATTAGTCTCAGTTGCACAAAGGAGACAGTAAATTGAATATGCCTGCATATTCAAGAAGAGTATCAAGAATATTGAGGAGCTTCTTTAAATGTTACCCTTGGGCTACAGTGAAAGCTGTAGGCCCAACTTTTATTTTTGCTCACACTAAATGATGTGAAATAGATTGGCTTCCATAACAAAAGTGTTGGACAATTGTAATTAACAGTATTAACTTGCTAATCAAGAGAAACCTACAACCCTGCTACTGATTTTTTTTTTTTCTGGCTGCTGGGCCATGATTTTGGATCCAACTGATCTGGTTGCCAGCTGCTTCTGGCATGTGGAGTGCTGGCACAAAAAACTGCTGTGGTGTTGCAGAGCACTGAAGGTTTATGTTTATGCTCATATGTACAGTAACTGCCTGCCTAGGAAGAATGTGTACCAATGTATGTGCTTTAGCTTCCATTAAAATACTTTTTTTTTAAAGGATTTTGGGGAAACACAAGTGTTCAGCCTGTGGTGGTTGCAGATTAGTGTGCTTAGTGAAATGTGTTACAACCTCTGCAAGTTGAATTAGAAGAGCACTTTAAGTCATGTATGTAGTATTTTTTTTCTGTCAAACATCCATGAAAAAGTTAGTGCACCCATTTGCCATAAATATTAAAGGAAAAGAAATTGAGTTGGAAAGCAGAGAGATTAGGTATTTGCTGGAGCAAAGTCCATTTCCTAATTAGGAGGAAATAAGTGAAAAAACCCCAAAATGGTACACTTCTGGATCCAGGTAGTATCACTACAGAAGTTTTGACTTTTGAAACCTGCAGTGCAAATTACTATCTCTTCAGCCATAACAATTTTTGTCTGTGCTGCTGTTAGCCTTTCCTTTCAGCTCAAGTTGGTGTGCATATGCAGCATCTAATGCAAAAGATCTAAAGCTGCTCTTTGCATAAATACTTAACAGCCTTGTGAAGTGGTGCATGGATTTGGCAATAAGCAACCCAACTGGGAGAAAACAAAACCAAAAAAAATGTAAAGCTAAGGATTAAAGCTGACAGAACAAATTCTTGTTGAATAATTGTTTTACCTTATCACTAAAACATTTCTGAAAGCCCAAGTTTGATAGCTATGTAATTTGGCAATTTCTTTCAATGTCAAACCCTGTCAGATTAAAGAGGTTTAGAGTTTCCAGAAAGTTTCTAGACTTCAGCATTCTGTCAGTTTGTACAGACATTATTTCCTTATCCTGAAGAAATAGTCAACAGTAATCAGGACCCAAGGGGGCAGAAATAATCAGGTTTTCAAATGCTAATATTTGTGCTGGAGCTACAGTCAAAGAGGAGTCCTCTGCTGGTGCATACAGTTGTTAGCTGTTGAGTCTTGTGCAGGCACTCCCTTCTAGCAGAAGAAAAAACTAAAGGGCTGAAAATTAGAACATGACTGAAGTAATGTTATCACCTGAAATTTAAATAACTTTTTAATTTTTTTTTCTTTTTTTTTTTGATTATTCTAAAGTTTTCTCTTTAGGCATTAATTTGGATTACATGTAAAGTTACTTTTCTTGAGTTATATCTTTTGTCTATCTCCTTCCTTCAGCCTTATCTGCATATGACAATTTCTAAAATCCTTTGTTCTTTAAAGCTTGAAAGTAGATAGATTCCAAAGGGAGATTTATAGACTACAGGAGTATTGTATTTTAAGTTTGATAAGACAGCATTCAAATACATTCAATATGATAATTTTTAGAGGTGACTGTGATTTTTTTTTTAAATGTTTTATGAGTTTTAGAATACCTTGCTTTCTATTTATTTTTTCATCCTAAGGTTCTACTTTGTCTGTTCATCTCTTACTTTGGTCATGTACTGGCTTTTTTTACTTTACTTCACACTTTTCTTATGTATTCCTGTTTCCTATTGCCTTATTTCTACCTTTTGGTAGCATAGCGTAGGATAGCAAAAAGACATTTCTTTAATTCCTTTTTGGTGGCTTTGTCTTTCAGGATAACATTTTGTCACCTGCCTTTCCAAAGCAAATGGCTATATGTGGGCACTGAAAGAGGAAACATTCACATTGTCAATGTGGAGTCATTTACTCTCTCAGGCTATGTCATCATGTGGAATAAAGCCATTGAACTGTGAGTTTTACCAAGTTTTGTCTCTGGAGAGGAGGGAACAGCAGTGTCCCAGATGTTGTTGATCAGTTGTTGTTGTCTCATCAGTTGCAGGAATGTCATTGTTATCTAGAGGGGCCTCCGCATTGATCTTACTGCACTACACACAATCAAAGTGCATGGTCATGTAGATATTTTTATTTTCAAGAATGTCAAGTGCTAATGTTAATATACGTTTCAGCCTTTTAGAATTATTTTATCATATTCCTGGGATAGACATGGAAATAGACAAAATAGACAGTATAGAAATAGATGTAAAAATCACTATGTGTGAGGACAAAACAGAAGAAAAAATAATATACATTAAAATATGGGGTGGCTGATACTTGGGCAGACATGTCACTTCTACAGTTGGGGATTAAAGACCAAAGTGTAAAGATAATGCCTTTTTTAAGAGGCCTGATGATTCTGAGTTGGCAGTGACTTTATGAAATGCAAATTTAGATAAGTCTATTCCAGGAGCAAAATACATTTTATAGCTATTGTCACTGCATCTCCTTTTCTTAATGTTAAAATTGTATGTACAAATATAGTGGTTTGTGGGGGAAAGATGTAGTTGTGTGCTGCTCTTCCCATGCTGGTGTTTTTTTTCCCAGTACGTCTTCTTTCAAAAGTACGTGAAGTCCATCGCTTGCCAAAGGATGTTGAAGCAAACACAGCTCTTTATTAGTCCATCTTCTTCAATAGCAAGAAGTCGACATAAAGTGTTAATTCTGTGTTATTAAAGCAATGGCCATCTTGGGCAATTTGAATGACTTTGGCATGAATTTGCATGAATAATAGCAAATCCTGTATTCCAGAGTAAATGTAAACATTTTATCCTACAGTGTTGAGATAAAATGTTTGAAGCTAATGGTATTTTTTGTTGTTGTTGATAGGCAGTAAATTAGTCTTTTCTTAAGACAGAAACTAAGTGTCTACAAACACACGTTTTTTATGGGCTTGAAGATAAAAGTAAAAGTAACTCCATTTTGAAATGTCACAGCTTGCTTACATGGAGTCTGTATCTGCAGAATTTGTATTCCAATTATTTTGAGATACCATTTAGGGCAAGGGATTTTTTTTTAATGGAAATATTTCTTTTTTAGGTCATCCAAATCTCACCCAGGACCTGTTGTCCACATTAGCGACAATCCAATGGATGAAGGAAAGGTAGGATGTTTTAAAGACTCTCCAATATGTTATTTTCAAAGCAAGACTTTTTAAAAGTATAGATAGCAGTGCTGTTTAAGGAAGGACTAAGTATATCAGGACAACAAAGGTTTCATGCCCTGAAAGTAATACAAAGCAAGGTACAGACATGACTGTAGGACACATTACTGGAATAAATCATCTTGTAATCAGAAACATTTGAAAATACAGATGAAAATTATTAGCTACAAAACTTTTGGAAATAAAAGCAAAGAATTTTACTTATGGTGATAAAAATTAAGATGTTACAAAAAAACCCACCAGTCATTAACTAGTCATTAACTAGAGTGATGAAAGTGTGATGGAAATTAATTCCACTTTATCATGCTCTTGGGTGTTCTTTCACAACTCTAAAATGCTTATTTATATCTCATATTTATATAGAATACCATATACTTTGTCTTTAGATTAAGTACTCTGAGACAGTGTTTTGTGAAATTTGACATCTAAATCATATTCCCATATTAGGCCATTTATTATAATCACTAAGTGCTGTTTGCTAATGAAACTGTTGTATGGAACAACAAGATATTTCAGAAAAGTAAACCAAAATATATGAGAAAGATCTATGTATTAGACTTGTATTTTCATTCTTACGAGAAAGTATTAACATAATCATCTGTTCATCTTGACAAGAAGATTCACAGTACATATTCTTGAAGCCCTTGCAAGACAGGAGGCCTTGTCCTGTGACAGACCATTTTGGTTACCAGTGTTCTACATATGCAGGAGAAATACTTTTTTGTCTACTTTTTTTCATGTCAGTAGTAGATTACATTGGAGAGAGGGAATGATCCTATTGTCTTAGCAGTGGTTTGAAAGTTTTGCTAGTTATCAGATTGCATCCTAAACACCTGAGGTTGCAGTCCAGCAGAGGATTTAATGATAAGAGTGTTTTTTCATTAATATGAGCACTCACTGCAGTAAGTGCATAACTAATGGGTTTCTCTGTAGAATTAGGTTTGAATTACATTCGAGGCTTATGGACTCTAGATATGGATGCAATGAAGCTGTTGTAATTTCAGGAAATACAAGTGTTCAGTTTATTTTGATGTATTCCACCCCACATCTAATTGTTGTCAATTAAAGTTTAAAAATTACTGGTTTTATTCAAAAGGCTGCCCATCAGTGTTTTGAAATCTGACCCTACGCTTTTCTTATTTCTCATAAGAAAAACATTACTAAAAAACCCTGTGTAGTTGCAAAAATCCCCCATGTACGCACTTGTAAAATTTGTTCACGCTTTTAGCTTTTTAATCACAGTGGTTTTTCTGATGTTTTAAGTTAAAATAGAAAAATTATAATATATGGCATATGGTAGACAAGATAATTAAAAATAATAGTGTACATAACATTAATGGAAAAAATTGAATATTCACTTTTATTGGATCAAACCTGTCTAATATTTATGTTATTTTAGTGCTGTAGAGCACCAAAAGAGATGAAATATTTTATATGTGAGCTTGTAGGAGATCTGTTATTTTTGTACTGGATACAACTGTACACCTTGAAAATCTTAACATGCTGAAAAGACTGTCCAGGCAAAACCTCTAGGTATGGCACTAGATTGCTACTACTGCCTTATGCTGGCCATGGTTTGTTTTTAGGGTTTTTTTTCCATTAAAAGAGGTAGCACTTAAGATAGGAGAACAAAACACTTAGATACTCAACAATGTGTTAGACCAGCAATTTGAGTCTCTACTCCCTGCAGTAAAGGTTTAAACTTGCTTCTTGCAGAAAGATTCTTTGGGAAATTATGTAGTTTAGTTTATCTAGCTTTCCTCCTATGAACAAATAATGTTTCTGATGTTCCTTCAGCCAGTTATCTCAGTTGTGGTTAACATCTGGAGAAAACTCGTAGTACACTGTTTCTTTATAGACAATGAACATTTACTGAGAACTTCAGAATATTTTATTCTTCCAGCAAAGTTAAGCAGAAAAAATTCCAGTGAGGAAAATGCACAATAAAGTTCTCCTTTTCAAAACCCCTTATTTTCACTTAGGGTGGAGTACATGTAACAAGGTTTAATATAGGTCTTTCTACAACTCAAAGTGATTTCCAAGGAATCTTCAGAAGGATGCTTTCATTTTTTCTAATTTTGCATGAATGTCCATAATATTTTCTGGAACTTGAGGACAGTAAGTACAAAGTAAACCTTTCTAACACTGAGGCCTTCACCTCTTTTTGTTTTTATAAGTACTTGCAGTTACTATATATAGTATTATACTACATGTCCTTTGGGACAAGAACTTCAGACATTGCAAATGATATCATTTTGCTTTTCCTTAAAAAGAATTAATATATCTTCTTAATGCAGCTTCTGATTGGCTTTGAATCTGGGACGGTGGTGTTATGGGACCTGAAGTCAAAGAAGGCAGATTACAGATATACACATGATGAGGTAACATTTTTCATCTCCATTACTTACTCTGAGGATATAATTCACTACTCCAGTAGTGACTTTTATTATTTTTTTTAATCTCCTGCTTCTGTCACCAGTGGATCAATAAGTAGGTCTCTTTGAAATTGCAAGTACTGGAAATTTTCTTTAAAAGAGCACTAGGGCTTGGATAATAAACTTCAGACCAAATAACTTCACTGAGTTTAAGTTTGTAAAGTAATGACTGGTGGCATGGATTTCTTCACTAACCTTTTAGATCTTTTTTCTGTTAATCGTGTGACTTTCATCTGTGTTGAAGGCTTAAGTTGGAACAGGATTGTTTAGCAATTTCTTTAATTTGGAATCTCTCCCATATTCTGTGAACTGTGAGAGCAGAGAGCAGGGGAAGAAACCACTAAATAAATAGTCTCACTACAACATATCTCTAACCACCTTTTCTCTGTAGAATAAGATCAAGATCAATTCTCTTTGAAATAAGACTGGGGGAGGTTTTAAAAAAATGACATTAGGTAGCATTCATTTCTTTAAAACTTGATTCTTGAGAGAATAGACTTTTTGAAAGACTAAGAAAAATGAGTCAGCATAATATGCAAGGTAATGTATTTCATTTAAAATAATATAAAATTGGTCTTGATTACATTTTGTTGACTGTAAAATGGCTTTGTCATTGTTCAATACCAGCTTTAGGGTTTTTGACAGGGAAGGGGGGAGTGAGTGGGGTTGTTGGGTTTTTTGGTGGCAGTCCTGGCTCAGTACTTGTACTTGTGTGTATTCTACCCATCAAGAATTGGAGGGCAAGGCTCTGAAGTAGTCTAAGCCTTGGATCATCGGGAATGTCCGTATAAGCCCCAGAGTGTGTTATGCAAAGAGCAATTTTTCTCCCTTCCATTTTCATTCCATGAACCTGATTCATTCCTTTTATCTTTTTTTTTTTTTCATAAATTTACTCATGTCTTCATACTCTTTTTCTTCATAGACTTCTTATTTCTTGTGTTGTTTAACTTCTTTTAACCATTCTATTTTGTCTTTGTTTTATGAAACAGAAACACAGCAGCATAGTGTATATGAAGATATGGGCACACTGGATTTCTCATGTGCAATAATGATAGTCTTTGGACTTTTTCCTCTTAATTTTGATATTGGATTAGTCTTTTGATGCTGCAAGCATACAGCAGATGCTTTCTTGAAACAAGCCACTATAAAACCAGAGACTCATTCTTCGCATGTTACTTGCCAGATCAATGTCCTGACATTTAGGCATCATTTTTCATTGACATAGTTGGACAGTAAAAATTAAAGTCTTTCTGCAGTTTTTCACTGAAATCCTGATTTCTGCTTTGAATGTGGTTTGGTACTGTCAGCAGACTTTACCATCTTAATATTGTTGTTCTAATTTTTCAAGTTGCTTATGAATGAACTGAGCAGTATAGACGCCTGAGGGTCTCTACCATTTAGCTTCATCCATGAACTAATCAATTAGTGCCAGCCTATCTTTATTCCAGATTGCTTTACTTCCTTAATCAGTTATTTATTTTTTCAAAGATATCTAGTCTGTTGCGCTTCCTTTGAGATACGTTAAATTTTGTAGACAGCTTAAGTGGTGTTTCCATGAACCTCATGCCTGTTACCATTCTTGGATGTTTGTTTGAGTATAATTACCCCTCCAAAAAGCATGTTGACTACTTCTATCTGGTGTATTATGCCCATATTATTATCTCATTATATACTCATATATTGTCCACACGTCAGTTAACTCTGTTCTTTATTAAAATTTTGTTCAGTTTCTAGAAATTTACCTAAGGTAGACACTATGCTGCTTATTCTGGGCCTTTTTTTTTTTTTTTTGTCCATTTATGTGAAAATAACTGAACATCAGTCTCAATACTTTTTGGAACCAATTGTGACTTGAGAGGCTGCAGAGATCAGTGGATAGTTCAGATGTTACATCTTTGATTTTCTTTAGGGTTTAGAAATTAGTGTATCCAGGTGTTCAGTTTGGGTTTTTTGGTTGCAAAAGATGTAATGAAATAACTCAGGTCAGACCCTTGGTAAAGAAATGTGCTTATCATAACTTGGGAATAGTTAGGAAGGGAAAAGAAAAGAAATGATGATGTGGTAATGTAGTGGTTTCCATGCTTACGAGAGTGTGCACGCAGAAGACTCAGAGTGGAACAGTGGAGCAGTGCCTTGTCTCAGGAGATCTCCTCTGTCTCTGGTTAGTGTGACACAGAGCAAAGAAAATTCTTTGCCATTTCGTTTCCTACTGAAAAACTGTGTGAATTTGGACATTTCTGTGCAGAGAATCTTTCTAGCTAGTTTCTTGTTGACTTCCTGGTTTCGTGCCATTGTTACAGAACTTCTTTCATGCACTGTCTGTAAGGGCTGTATTCCATCATGAACATGTGCCAGCCTACCCTTAAGGGACAGGGAGCATCTGATGTCACAACATACTTCACCTCTTCTCTCACAGAGGATAATGCATGTGACATTCTGCCCCGTAGCAGGAGCAGGATTTTAAGCCTCAGGATTTATACCCTTGGTTCTCCGCTTGTTCTTGATGAGAACTCTTTTGAGTGTGGAGTTGACAACCAGTAAAAAGAGAGCTACTTAGTCCAATCTTGTCACACTTGCCATCTTAGTGGATGGCTAGGCTTCCTCAGGCATCATGAGCAGGGTGGCCAGGACATCGATACCATAAAGAACGTTTCCTAGAAACTTCGCCATTGGATTGGTTTCCTCCTCTCTCATCACTTTGTAGTTGATGTTATTTTTAAAGTGTGTAACTTGAAGGTCTGTGCAGTCTTTTACCATCATTTGATGCAACTTTCTTAACTCAAAACTTTGGATGTGTGCAGGGATCCAAATGTCATCCTTTCTTCCTTAGCAGAGGAAGATCATAGTGAGGGTCAAAACCCTGTGTGTCCAGAGGTTTGTGAAAAGATATGTTATTTCCTGAGGGAAGAGGTTGAATCCAATTATATGGGTTTGTAGCTTCCTGCTTGGTTTCATTTCAAATGGCCTGACCTTTGGAGGCTTTCCTGAAGCAAATTCCTGTGTTGTGGTAGGGCAGTCTCATTTGTTGCCTGAAAGCCAGGTTAATGGAACACTGTGCACACTTTCTTCCTGTCTGAACACGTGTGCCTTCCCAGCACCCTGGGCTTATAGCTGCAACACAAGGACACTAGGACACTCATCCCAAGGACAGGAGCAGGTGGGTGACATTAACCATGGTTGGGGGATGCAGCTCTAGGTTGCAGCTCTAGGTCATGATTAAGGATAGTGCTGATTGCTGGCATATTCTTCCCTCCGAAACATGCTACTTACAGGAAACATGGCACTAGCATAGGTTGGAATATGCTGCAGCATTACAAAACAACTTAGCTATAATTTGTACTTGATCTTT
>VZSR01003807.1:7104500-7246235 GCA_013398615.1 Brachypodius melanocephalos | reverse complement strand
ATACTTTGTGCTAATCCTATACTACAACCCAGGACAATTATGAATTAAATCCTGAACTTAAAGTAGTGTATATTTTTTATTATAACAGTAATATTTTGAATATTTAGTATTAGTTAGAATAATGCACAAATGTAACATCCTTTTTCAGAAGAAATTATTTGTACATAGTGGAACTGCAGTGTGAATGAACTTTTGTTTAGAAAATTTCTTTGAAAGCTTTTACTCAAAACATCCCTTTTGTCTAGGGTAGACTCAATGAAAAAGTAAAACTAAATTCCTTTTGTACCATCCTGAAGCCTTTTATATGCAGATATTGGGGATTTAAGGAAAGTAAGCTGTGCATTTGTTATGTAAAATACAGTTTATATTGCTGTCATTTCCCAACCTGTATGATCATGAAAGAAGTAAAACAAATTTCTCAACTATTAGCTTTTTCCTAAAAGAAAAACCCCAAATCCCTCTACTGAAGTTCTGAAAAGTAAAGCTTGTTTTATAATCAAGTCCCTTCTTCAAGTAATATTTTGTTTGTTCTGATGTTAAGTAAGCTTTGACAGCATTAACTGTAATGCATTACAGATTACTATTTTTAGACTCAGTATTCTGGTACATGGTTGAGTGTAAGAGATTATTTTAGAGCTTTAAAAACATGTCAAAGTAGCTTGTGGAATTAAGAGGACAGGGGAAAGAGAAACAACCCTGGTATGTGACTTGCCAGAAACCAAAGTGTGTCAATGTGTTTCATGTCGTCGAAACAATCTTCATGATGTATTGTCATTTAAGTCTCAGTAGCTACATTTTTTGGGGCTTTCTTCCTTTTGCAGTATTTTTTTTTCTTCCTTCGGTTGTTGTCAAGAGAGTTAGCATAGGTACTCCCAAGTTTTAAAATACTTGCATTGCATATTTTGAAGAACATGTAGAGAAGGTGTCAGTATCATCATCCATTCATGATTAAGCAAAAATGCTGCTCCTATCCATGGAAATTAAAGGACTGTCAGAATAAGGTTGTGAAATCTGGGTAAGATATGGTAAATAACCAGTCTGGTTTGCAGAATAACTAATCATGGACTTTGCAAGTCATACACAGTGTATCTCACATTCAGTTAATGCCACGAGACAGTAAAGAATTCAAAGAATTATGAAAGGACTTATCAATGTGTCCGGTGCATTCCATACTTGCAGTAGTCTAAATTTGGTGTTGGAAAACTGAATTTAAAAAATTCTCTTGAACACAGGGTAAGCTATTTCTTAATTAATAACTTTCATTTTTACGTCATTGAAATCCTCCGTGCACTTGTTCTGGTTTTGGCTGGAATAGATTTAATTTTCTTTCTAGTAGCTGGCACAGAGCCGTGTGTTTAGATTCACTATAAATAACTTTGATAACACATTGATGTTTTAGTCATGCTGAGAAGTTTTTATTGCAATTATTAAACCATTCTTACCTCAACCCATGGAATTGTACCATTTTTTTTTCTGATTCTCCCCAGATCCTACTGGTGAGTGAGCAGCTGTGTGGTGCCTGGCTGCTGGCTGGGGTTAAACCATGACAGATGAGAAGAGTGGTCTCAAACTGTTTCAAAATCATCTGCATGTAATCAGCTGTAGGGCTAAAATAAGCCTGTAGGAATTTAAAAGAATGGGATTATTTGTGTCATTGTTCAATGAATTGAAACAACTAAATAACCCCTGATGGAAAAATAGCATAAAAACTTGAGTTGTTATTGATGAACTTGTCTCTTAAATCGCAAGGTTACATTTAAATTATTCATTCTTGTATCTCTTAAAATTACCAATAACTAATAGCTATTTCTAGGGATATTTACAAGCTATTGCAGAAGTAAAAATAAATTTCATAAAATGTTTTAAAACATGCAATAATCTCTTGAAAAGCTAGTGATCTACTTAAGATATTTCTGTAGGAGTCTTGCATATAAATGCTTTTAATTTTGTTCCTCAGACTTTTTTGGTGTATTTGTCATATCCTTTTACAGTCCTATGTAAGTCTCCCTCAGTTAACTGCTGCAGTTGTTGCAAAAACGTTTCCTTCTTAAAGTCAGGCCTACTCACCTTCTTTGCAGCATAGCAGTAATTTTTTCATATGGGATAATCTTTCTGGAATAGATGGTGAATTGATTTTGTGTTTGTGTACAGCCTGTCTCCACATAAAATTCAAGGATAATTTCTACAATTGCTAACGAATGTTAGTCATATGTAGGACAGCAAGATCAGTTGTCTTGTTATTCAAAAAAGTAAGATTCAATTCCCCACTCTCCCAGAAGTCTGTCTCAGAGGTTTTGAAACAAACTTGCCAAGAGTCCAAAACAGGCATCTTAAATTTGAGTTGAAGTGAAGGGGATAATAGGAATACTTATTATTAGAAACCTTCAGTGATAATTAATTAAATATAAAGATGTATCTAGATACAGATGGTTGCTTTTTATTAGAGTTCTTTCTGTGTAAGTTCCTGTAAAGATTCCCTGTATTTGGTTCATGTTTGTAAATGGAAGGACTCAGAATGATATGGATACAAATGCCTTGTGCCTTAAATATAACAACAATCCTCTGTGATACTTGGGTATGGTCTTGTTATAAGGGGTTTCTTTCTGGTCCCATATGACCAAAAAAGATTTGAGACACAGTTAATGTGCACCAGCTGATATAAGGATACTGCTGCATATGGTACCAAATGGAAAACAGGAAGTTTTAATTGTGATGAGAATTAAGATTAAAACTGAGAGTTTTATTCTGCATCATTAAGTTTTGTGTAAAATATTAGAATTAAAGTCTATTACTCCTAGTGGATTTTATAGTGTCTTAGAAGATTTGTGTAGTTTTGCAGACTCAGTGGATTCTGCTTCATTTTTCTATTTTTATGCATTCCTTTGAATTCCAGCACTAATATTAACCCTGGAAAAAATGTCAAAACTTTTTTGCTCTTGTGTATTGAGGTGATTTTTTCAGATATCAGTTTTGTTTTGGTGATTGAGCTAACCAGTACTACTCAAGGTTATTGTACCTTTTTCATTATGACTGTCTTGTCACTAAGCCAGCTTGTTGTGTACCTTGAGATAGTGCTGCAGCTACTTATGGAGTTGGTTTTATTTTTTAGGCTTACAAGAATTTGTGAAATGTGTGATAGCAAAGGATATTGCTCTATACAAGTTTATCATACCCAGCCCACAGAGTTGGATTATTTAAAAAACATAAGGCATATATTTCAGTTATATTTTAAAAAATATTTAGCTGCATTACTAAATATCACGGGTGCCTCTAAAGAGACTAAACTAGGCAGTAAACGGCCATAAAGCCAAAAGGCTCGTTGTACTCTTACAGAGGTTTTTCTTTTCATCCCTCCATGTTCCTTGCAGAAAGTGAGAGCAGTCATGCTTCTCCCCTTGTCCTCAGATCTTTTTGGTCATCTTAAGCATTAATGCTGTTTCAACAATAACAGGTTGAAACAGGTTGAAGGCATTTTCTTTCTCTTGACATTCTTTTTCAAGACAAGGAAAAGTGATCATTTCTCAGATTTATTTTTCCTTCATTTTATGAAACTTGCTTTCTTACTTGCTTCTTACTGGTTCTTAAGACCTTTTTCTACATAAATGTGGATCAAACTGTTCCATTTACACTGTGGGCTGCCTATTGTTGTCATGGTTAGACTTCATATGGGAGATTATGTAAAATGTACTGATTATATTGTATTGCTAAGCATGCTGTAGAAATTTATTTTCTCTGTGACGAGACCTTTTTTAAAAGCAACCTTCTCTTGACTGAGTCTTCACTCTCAAACTTGTTGATTCCCTTGCTTTGTTTGGTATAATGTTGTTTAAAAAAAAAAGTCAATATTTATGCAAGATTTCTTTTATAATACTAGTTCTTGGTAAATAAAAATTTATTTGACGGGCAGAATGATCGAGACTGTTTCACTTTGACACCAGGAGACATCATGTGAGGCGTGTAGGTTCCTGAGCTACATGTGTAGATGTGATTTTGGTACACAGAATCTAAGATAAGCTATAGTGATTCTGCAATACATAGAGAACAATATTAAATTTCACTAAGAAATGCTAACCTTAATCTTTAGTTTACATATACCCAGATGTTATATTAATTTATATTGGGGAAATTTTTATCGGAGACTCTAGACTCATGTAGGATAGCCATTTCCCTCTGTCATTTAAGCTCTGGATTCTCCCATTCAGTTCGCTGGAAACTGTCTTGTCTCTCTGTATAACTTCATGAAATATGAAGACCTGATCTGTGTACAATCAGTTTGAGCAAAGCTCGCTTGGCTCTGTCTTGAGATGCGCTCTTCAGCCAGTAATTACTGCTTAAGCTGTCACTGCTGGTTACAGTTCTCTACTGCACACACACCCAGGTTTCCTCACAGAGGAAATCCCAAGGTCCCTGCGAAGCTGGAGTGAGTGTAAGCACTTCTTACAGACAGAATCACTACTGAAGAGTGTTGTAAAGCCCATTAGTTTTCACTTATTCAGCACCTGCTTTTCTAATTTACCTAGAGTAACGTCTTTGTTGTAAAATCTACCTTTTCAGTAATACCAAAATACCAATTTCCATATTTTTTGGAGTTAATGGTTCCTTTGGCACCTTCTGAGCAGTAGAGAAATACTTTAAGGTTTCATTGTTTACTGGTATTTTCATGCTATAACTAAAATTCCCTTGAACATCACCTAATGGTTTCCTAATGTCTCCATGTACTAACAAAGATGCTGGAAGCAGGAATGGCACCAGTCTTTTCTTTCTAGTTAATATTTTTGCCTTATTTGTATTCTTTGCATCATTGTTTACTTTCCTCTTGCCTGAAGACAGCAACTAGATTTTATTTATTTAGCTGTTTTCTGTAGATTTTATGTGGCAGGGTGTAATTGTTCCATTCCTAATTTTAGGAATATAGAGATGATTTTGTATTTATGAAAAGATTTACAAATAGAATCCTGTGCTTTCCTGCACCTTGAAGCTGCCATTGCAGTATTTGAGCATCCAGGCTAATACTTTGCTTTCATCATCGTAATTTCAAAAAGTCTCGTTATTCAATTCTTGTTTTATGGAAGTTTTGATCCAATGCTTGCCTCTTGTGCACATCCATATAAACGTCTCAAAATGATGTGTAATACTTGAACTTAATAATCTCATCCCATGTTTTTTGTCTGGACAAAAAACATTTCAGTATTGCTTTTCCCAATACTGAAAAATTTCGGCTAGCAAAGCTTAAGTAAGTGCTTGCAGTTATTCTCTTCATGCTACCTTTCATGAAAGAATATTTCAATGCTACACTGAGGAGGGTGAGTTCCCCCCTTACCCTCCTAAACAGGTCACTACAGACAAGACAATATTTTTGGTGACTAAAATGTGTCTGAAAGTACTAATTATGTACAGAAAACTTGCCATGGGTAAATTAGGACATAATAGGATAGGGATTTTTTAATTAGTAATTTCTCTAATTTGCTATTTCTGTTTAATGTTACTGAGGAAGTTGTAAGAATAAAATGATAAATAAGATACATGACTTATGTTGCTCTGCTTTCACTTGCATAGGCTATCCACTCTGTGGCTTGGCATCATGAAGGAAAACAATTCATTTGTAGTCACTCAGATGGTACCTTGACCATATGGAATGTAAAATCTCCTACCAAACCATTCCAGACAATCACTCCACACGGTAAGATGAAAATGGATTCCCACTGCCCTTGACATAAAGTGAATACTTGACAAGTTCTCTTAAAACATAGAGAACTTGTTTTCAATAGAAGTGTGTGTTGCAAAAAACAAGTATTAAAAGTGCACTTGCAATGCAGTAAAAATCTTTCTCAGTCATATCAGTTTCTCATAGATTTCACTTGAAAAAGAAAAATTTTTATGAAATAAGAATCCAAATCAGTGCAGCTTTCTCTAAGCTTGTCTTTCACACAGTGGCACTGATCTCAGAGTTAGCTAATGCATATTTTGCAGGTCTTGCTTTTTACTTGACATTACGATCCCATATATTGTTAAAAATACATATAAACAAGTACCTGTTTGATACATAAATGTGTAGATTACCACATAAATTTTTGGAAAGGGCTGTAACAGAATAAGAATAGCATCTGGTAAGATGTTCCCACTTCTGAGAGGTCTTGCATTAATGTTAATCTAGAAAATTATTGTTCTTCTGTGAAATACACTCCTGCTCTTCAAGTAAGTTCTACACAAATGCCAGGCTTACGTGCTGTGCGTGTCTCTGTTTCATGTCTTAGCAACTTACTTTAGATTTTTAACTGTGGATGTATCAGTGAGGGTAATTGCACAGTTGAGAGAGACTGGGCTTTTCATGCTCAATTGAAGTATTAGCCCTGAAGGATAATACACAGGATAAAACTCACTTGTGAGCTGACCAATTTTAATTGGAAAAGGGTAGACACGACATAAATTGTAGATCTCCTAGTGCTACTTAAAACAGCACTTTAGGGGAGGATTACACATCTGAAAACAAATATTCTACAGCAGTCAGGTTTAGAGGGTTTTTTTTTCCCTAAGCATTCTAAGTTGATGTGTTGAGAGCTTTAACAAGTTTTTAATTATATTATTCCAAGGCATACTCTATAACTGTCAAAGTTGTTGAATATATGTTTGTGTGAATTTTATACTTCTCAAGCTGCACAGTGAATTTCATTACTTGCCATAATGTTACGGAACTGCAAGATTAACACAGGAAAATCATTTACTTTAGGAAAGCAGCTGAAGGATGGAAAGAAGCCAGAACCCTGCAAACCTATCCTTAAGGTGGAATATAAAACAACTAGATCTGGGTAAGACTTGTTTTGTATGCAAAATAAATATATGTAACAGTGCAACACTCTGGGAATGGACTTTTTCCCTGTTGTTGGGGCGCATATGCTGATGGCACAGCTTTGTTTTAGCTTTGATAAATCAGATAAATAAACTTGTATGAAGGAATTACTGTGTACAACCCAAACGATGCTGCTAATGCATGATCTACGCTCTTCTTTCATGCTACTAAAACTCGTATGCATTTTTGCTCATTTTTTTGAGAGTTCTAAAGAAAAAAAGGCTGATAAAGCACAGAAGACACCAAAACACAGACATGATAAATTGAACTTTGACAAATAGTATCTTGAATTGAATATTCTAAATTTTGAACACATGTTCCTCTCCTCTAAAATGTTATTAACACAAATTTTTCTAGTAGAGTGCAGTAATTTATGCAGTGAAATGTGCCTAATTATGCACATTGAGAATGTAACAAAGCAGTAATTGCAAAAAGAGCCTCAGATGGAATTACAGTATCTAGAGTAGCATGTTTTTTTACAAGACTGCAGTTAGGGCAGATGGATTTCATGAACTGTGTGGGATTTTTTTTATTTGTGATTCTCAAATGTTTGAGTAAAAAGTGCAATATAAAGATAAAATATTCATGGGAATCTGTTCAGCTATTTGTAAAAGCTGATTTTTTTTTGTTTGTTTGTTTTCTTTTATATTTGGGAGGGGTGTACTATTTTTATTTGCTTATCAGGCATTCAAATCTGTAGAAGATGATTACTTAAATGATACAATACAATACGTGTTGATATAATATCTCTAGCTTTTGGTGTTTTTATTTTTTGCTAAAAGTGAGATCAATAGAAACTTAAATCTCTGGCTAGCTCCCAGTCTTTTAAAAATATGTCATCATCTGGAAAGCCATATTTTACTTGCAAAAGTCTACATGTGTCTGCGTAATCCTTTCTCAACTGAAATATCAAAAGCTGATCTCAAGAGAGATAATCAAAAAATCTCAGCTTCAACAATTTCTGCAATCAAAAGCCTTCTTTTATGAATAGTCATTCTGAAGGAGAAGATGAGTTTGGAGCTTGTTCTATGACATTATAGTACTACACTGTGAAAACTACTTGACTTTTTACATAGTTTAAAGAGGAGTTTATTGTATGTATAATTTCTAAGAATCTTTGGGGGTTTGGGGAGGCTACTTTTTCCTGGTGTTTGGCTTTTTTCTGTTGCACCTCTCAGTTTCTTGTGTTTATCCAAATTGAATGTTTTGATACATTTCAATTTGCTCTTCTTTCTAATGTTTTCTATCTTCAGTGTACTGTTTAATTTACAATTACTGATAACTCTTCCTGAACTTTAATTAAGAGAGGGGGGGAAAGAAAACCTGCAACAAACAAAACCCCACCAGTCTGCACTGTGGTAGAGAAGCAATGCATCGGAAATCTCCATTCATTTACTGCTATGAGTACTCCAGTTTGCACTTCAATTTTCAGTTTCACTTGTAACATTACAAGAATTTTCAGGGAAGACAGGACTACCTTTCTGTCTACAGAAATACTTAAATTTTTGCTAGACTTTCTATTTACCTTTTGTAATAGTTTAAGTATGAGCAAGATAAGATTTTAACTTTTATCTAAAGTGCTGTCATTTCTTATTCATGCTTTAATTTCTGTAGCACATAGGAGAATTGTTTCTGGACAGGACAAAATTTTTCAGGCTATGGAAAAATGTAAGAAACATATCAAACTTTTTTATACAGCAGTTCACTATAGCTGTTCTTCAAAAACAAATTTAAAAAAACAGAAGAAAACAAAACAAAGCAAAAAAAGCTTATATTTAAGAGATGCTATTTAATGCTCATTTAAGTTATATTTCAAATCTTTATTATGAAAAAATGTTCACTCTTTCCATGCTCTATTTTGAACATCTTTCTATCACCCCTTTTTTGTTTCTCCCTTACCTATCAAGAGTACTCCAAGATCTAGGTCTGTTTCAGTATCTCCTCCAGTGGAAAACATTTCATTGATTGATCTTAGCTGTTTTTTACTGCTTCTAATTCTAATAAGCTTTTTTTGGAGAAAAGGGATTCAGAACCATGCAAAAGGAAGGACCGTAACTGATGGCAACCTATATTAAGGGCTACAGACACTGTTCTTTTTACTGTTGCAGGTCTTATTAATTCCTTCTCACTTTTATTTTTTTTTCTGCATTTTGTTTTCCATATTGTAAAACTGGGGTCAGGACAAAAGAAGGACATGAAGCTTTTCCTGGGTGTTATGGGCTACCTATTTATTTGCTAACTTTGTGGAGTTTTCTCTTGCTTTTTGATTGGTTGGTTTGGTTTTTAAGTCTACTGCAAACAGTGCAAAAAGTGTAGTGTAGAAGTGAAGAGCCAAAGTAATTTACCCTACAACAAGAGTATATCTGTAGCTTTATTTCTGGGAAAAAAGTTACTATTGATGAATAAGGGATGAAAAAGGTACATTCTTTTTAAAATCCTTGTGCAAAGTGGCATAATTTTGCAATCTCAGAGCATAATGTCACTGTACTGCAGCCACTCTTCATCTAAAATACTCCATCCTTTTGTGAAGCACTGAATTTCAAAGGTAGCTTATCTTTTGAGCTTTTTGAAATGGTTCCCATATTGCTTTTTATGTGTACTTTTTCTGGCTAAAGTGAATCTAGAGATTCTCTCAAGCTTCCTAATGCCACTCCCTCCCCCTCCAGATTGAGTCCTTCCCAAAGCCACTTTCCACCCATGCAGGTTCAGTACCCTACAGTATTTATTGTGGTTGTTATTAGCATTATGATCGAATTGCCTGTGTCCAGCAGAAATTAGAGCTCAAAAGTGTCCATGTAAAATATAATTCAGAAGGGTTTTGTTTTGGTAGGTGATGCAGCGGCCATTGACTGAGCAGTGCCTCTTAGCAAGATGGTTGTGTGTAATTGGGACCTAGAGGTTACATTAGTGATGATGTCTCCCACTAAGTAAAAGTTGTTTATCTGCTCATTAGTTTGAATAGTGCTGTTTTCTTGTGTGAGCTTATTGGTTTAAAACCACACTTCCCAAAATAAATTTGTAGTATTATCTTCACTACTGCTTCAGGACTTCCACTATTAGGGTAAGCTAACTCTTAGTCTTTTCCATCTTCATGTTGGGATTTACTCATAGTTTGAAAGGTAAACCAGATGGTACCAATGACCTGGTTTCTCTGTATACCGTTCTCTCACATTTCTGGATTGTCAGAAGCTGGCTCACATTTCACAGTTTACTTCTAAAATTGAACAGAAACGTCCTCCTAGGTTGTAAGCCGCTCAACTCTCAATTGTATTATGTTTTCATACTTGCAAGACCTATTCCTGTGTTTTCTGACATTTTTTTCAATGACCTGTAGCTCCCTTTTATAGTCAATTTCTTATGGTATTCTCCAAGTGGTTATACAAAATTCACTGATGAGGAAATTCATGTAAGGGGATTACTTGCAAACCTGCTGAAGCTGAAGTGTTTCAAAGAATCTCTGTATGAATAGCTGCTAAAAATGCTATAAAGCAATTCTCTAAGATCTGAACCCTGGGTTTTTTTAAATCTTCCATTGCTTCAGGTAGGTAAAATATAATTCCCAAAGCCGAATCAGTCTCATTTATTATATAAAGTACAAATCTTCTAAATTTTTATTTTAAATTATGTATTTCTAATTGATGTGCACTAGCCTTCTAATATGTATCCAGAGCTGAAGGGCAACATTTTTATTAGAAAATGCACAGTCTCTGTTCATGATAAATCCATGGTTTCATGAAAATATAAAAAACTCATACACAAACTTGTAGTGGTCTTCCTGGCAGACTCAAGTCAGGTTTAATCTTTGATTCATTTGTGGAAAATCTGTGTGATGGATCAGTGTGCTCTATTCTTAGCTCTTCCATTCCTTGCTTCTAAAGGATACAGTCTCTGATAAGCCTACCCAAAGCAGCTTGATTACCTTGAGAAATAAAACCACGAGAAGCTGACATACAATTGTTGATGTGATGTATGAAAATTAAAACCAGAAATTGGTTACTTTGCTACTGTCAGTTGATCTCAGTGAATCTGCAAATCTGATAATTACTACAAATTGTCCTGGCAGCATTATTGTTTAAAGGAACTTGATGATTTCTGTGGACAAAAAAATACTGCAGTAAATAATTCCAACACAATGAGACTTCACCAGTATTTTTCTCTTCACTGACATCCTGAAAAAGATGAGACTAAATTCAAGTGTGTGACTTTCTTGAAATTTCTTCATGGATGTAACTATAAAAGATTGTGCAAAGTTTCAATACAAAGAACTGAGATCAAATGAAGACTCAGAGAAAACTCAATCCTTTTCTAGAAATACACTCTGGGCTACTCTTGGAGGCAGGATATTGAACCTGATTGACCCATGGTCTGATTTATGGCCATTCCTTTGAGGTCTCTTCCTCAGCCAGCAGTACTCTTTGATCCTATCAAATCTTTGGTCGTACATCTTTCTGGAAGATCAAGCAGATTATGAAATAATTGTAGAAGCTGGAAGCTTATCTCAGTCTGCTTTACCATCAGTACTACACACACGAAGTAGATTTCAGCCAAGCCTTAAACTCATGAACTCATTACGCATGTGCGTAAACCAAACCCTTAATATACAGTTTTCAAGAATTCAGACACATCTAGTCTCCCTTTGTGTTTCAAATGCCAGCTGGGGAAAGCCATTTAAACAGTATGGAAAAGATGGTATTATAGGAAAGGATTAAAAAAAAAAAAAAAAAAAAAAGAGGTTTCTTCAGCCTCTCTTTTTACAGTATATCAGGATGGGGGTTTTTCCTGTAGAAATTTTCTCCAGATTCTGATATACTAGCTATTTCCACGGAAGATACAAATGAAGGGTAGGATTTCTACTGAAAGTGAGCATAAAAGTAGATCAGAGGCAAGTGATAGATATGCAAAGTGCCTATTTTTCTTTCAGAAATATAATGTGAAATTTCAGGCAATAGTCTTTATTTTTTGAGCTGCATACTTACAAACAGTCTACTCCTTAAAAAGGATTATGTCTATTTCAAACATGAGCAGCATTAAAATGAGTGACTCTTGACAATCAGGAAATAAGAAAATACCTGGTAAAATGAACGTATTTACTTTATCTTGTTTTTCAATAAGTGAAATACTAAACTGTACATTATGTGCATATTGGAAATATATGGATGTATTTAAAAGTACATTTCTACAAAGGCTTTTTTTAAAAGTTTCAAGGGAAGCCTGTAGTGTCTCTTCTCAAGACTAGAAATATCTCTGCTTTGCTCTACTTGGCTATTTGATTTTGCAGTAGGAATAATGTATGACAAAGTAGTTTCTTGAATTTTGTGCATGGTGGTAGGGGGAAAATGGGTAACGCATCTAGAGTAAATGTGTGATGTTACTCAAAAGGTGTTATATCTTTAAAGCTTATCCAGCAGTTGGTTGCTTCTCCAAGCCATCTCTGTATTACTGTGCAGCAAGTAAATGGGACTATTTCTTCCTGATTCTGCTGGGGTGTTTTATGTTATGGAAAAAATGAGACTGTTGGCAAATCTGAATCTGCAGTTCAGTAGAAAAGAAGTAACTACAAAGTAGTACAAAGTTTTTAAAAAATATCTCATCTTGCCAAGAAGTTACAAAGACTGGTTAAATCAACAAAATGCTTGGAAGGAGATGTCTGACTTAAACAAGAGTTAGAATAAGATTTGAAATACATACTCAAGCTGTAAATTTTATGAGAGCTGGTTTGCATTATTTTTATTCCATCTCTGCTTAATGGTATTTCATTGACTTTATCATAAGGTTGCAAAACCTGCCTAGTCTCTTTCAGCATGTTATCCTGGCTTGATCCTAAATGCTTCTGCTTTATTCCAGGGAGCCTTTCATCATTCTCTCAGGAGGCTTGTCATATGACACTGTAGGAAGAAGACCCTGTTTAACAGTCATGCATGGGAAAAGCACTGCTGTGCTAGAAATGGATTATTCTATTGTTGACTTTCTAACCCTGTGTGAAACACCATATCCTAATGGTAGGCTCTGTAAAGATTTTTCTCTGTACCTTATCACTGGAGTTTTATGCCATCAGAATATTCTTTACTATTGTCTTCCTGTTTTATCTCTGGGGATCAGACTGCAGCAGCAACATCTGTTATCCCTATTGTCTGAAGTGTGGTTTCCTTGCCAAAACATCATAACAGAATAGTTTATTATAAAGCCAATTTTGCGTCTAGAAAAAAGCCAGTTACTCATAGCATGTTTTTTCTCTTTAATCCCAGAAGCATGCACCAAAAGCATTACAACTTTAAGCTGTAGTTACTGGAGCAGATGTGTTCATCTGTGGATATTTAGGCACATAAGGCATTTCCAGTCAGTGCTAAACCATGAGGAGCATTTTTGTATTATTTTAAACTTTTAGTGGCTTTATTCATTCCAGTACTTAGATGGATTTCATCACTAACCTGTACTCTCTATTCTGCAGCAGGGGATTTCTTATCATAGTTTAAGTAGTTATCTCAGGTGAATAATATTATATTGCTGGTGATTCCAATGGTTTTAGCTGTCAGCTTCCACCAGAGATCTGGCTGAAAGAGGGGCAATTAAAGCTTTGGAAACTTTCTCAAGTGTCTTATTTTACTGTCAAGTCAGTCTTTTGAGCCATTTTGTAATAATTTAGAACTTAAACCCCACTGAATATGAGGAAAAGCAGTTGAGGAGTGGGAGGATATTACTCAAAAATTGGATCTTTCTCTCGTATAGCCTGCTTATAGAAGTTACTCTGCAGGTTCCTTTTTCTGTTATTTGAGCTGTTGAGACTACTGAATAAAAGCACATGATTTTTCCAAACTTAACTTGGAGTATTCAGGAGTCAGCTTGTATAAAATATCTTCAAAAAACTATAGTAATCTTAAGTGGCTTTCTAATCTCAGCTGCCAGAGTGCAAGCACTGATTCCATTCTTGAGACTGTACATGCATGGGCTCTCTTTACCAACAGGTAACTTTTTGTTGTTGTTTTCAGACTTTCAGGAACCATATGCTGTAGTTGTTCTCCTAGAAAAGGACTTAGTACTGATTGACCTTGCACAAAATGGGTAAGAATTCTCTGTAGTCTGTTTAATCATTGCTTGTAGTGATCAGCCTACTGTTCTACTTTGTAGCTTTTTAGTCTAACCTAATACCTCAGAAAATAAAATTTTAAATATTAAATATAAATTTTCTTCAAATGAACTGACAATCTTGTAATATCAACTTCTTTCAAGTCAATGTGTAGTAATGTATAGATGAGTAGAGTATCATGTGACTTTTTCCAGGCTTGATTGACTGACGAAAGTTATTCATAGATCACTTCTGCTTTTTAAGTATCACAGTTTATTTTGAAATTGATTCCTTAGTGTTGTGAGGGGAGTTTGAAGTTTTGGGAAGCTTGCGGTTTTGAGGAAGGCAGCAGGGAGAAGAACTGATCAGATAACTCAAGTGATTTTGGCTTGTGTCATCACTTAAATATTTGCTGATCTTATTGCCAAATAAATTGCTACCCATATTGCTTAAAGTAGCTCCATAGTGATGCAATAATACCATGTATATAAAATCTGAATGATAACATCTACTCTCTGGTTTACATCTGTGATGAGAAATTGCTACAAAGGAGTATCCTATTGCAGTATTCGCCAATAATACCTTCCAAAAACGTTATGAGTCTCTTGTGGTTTTGTCCATGGAATAGTCCATACACTGTTATGAGTGGTGATTAATAATTCTAGACTAGAAATTTTTTTATGGAGGGTATTAAAATTTGTATAGGCAGTAACAACTAACTGTTAAGGCATCAGGGGCAGAGGAACTGGGTAAAGTCTTGGTACTGGTTCTGATTTAAAATCTTCAATGGTCAATGAAGAAAAATCCTTGTGAAGAACATCCTTCTATAGTAAAACAAAAACCTGTAAATATTTGTCCTCAAAGTCAATGGTGACACCTTAGATAGTGAAGACTGTGGAATCTGGAAAAAGGTCAAGTTTTGTCCTAGTATCTCTGCAGCTATTGAGAAATTTCATTTAGGTTTTCAGAATGTTACATGGCTGTATGTTGTATCCAAAATTTGTTTCTGATATTTCAATAGCATTATGTGTCAATATTCATATTTAGTTCTAAGTGCCTGAAATTCGAAGTTATGTTAAAGCTCTTTCTATTTCATACTAAAAAATCTTCAGCAGTTTGTTTTTACAATGGTCTTTATTATGATTGCCTTGCAAACTATTAGTTGTTTTACACCTGAAAATGAAATAAAATTAATACCAAAACAATCTACAGGCTTCCTTTTACCTTGTGTTCTCACGGGGATTTGTCATATTTTGTTAAAGTTAAGCCTCTTCTGCATGTAATTTTTAAAATAGTAAAATAAAATAAAATTTTTAAAATTTTTGTAGCTTTCCATATAGCCCTGTATAAAGTTCATGATGTGCAGAATATTTTCATGTGTCATTGCTGATTTTTTCTTTAGATGGGTTGGAAAGCTATGTCTCTTGACCTCTCAAAAAAGGGGAGATAAAAAAGGGGAAAACAACATATAGCATGTATTTCTCTGGATATAAGTGTTCTTTGAACACAGATACATTTACCTCAGTTAGTATTATTGACCTTTTTTCCTCTTTAAGCCTCTTTCAGTTTTCAGATGGAGGTAGTGGTAGGGAGCATGTGTGTGCGTGTTCTTCTAATTGGCAACTGAGTGTTGCTGTCTGTAATTTTCAATAAGTGATCTTGGAGTTGCAAGTAGATTAAGGAAAGTTTTGTCCATTTCACATAAACAACTTTCTATTTTAGTACAGTGTGCTAATACAAAGAGAGACAGGAGTCTGAACAGTTGAATGAAGAGTTAGAAATAAATTCATGTTACTACAACAGAGACTTGGCAGCTTAATTTTTTCCACAGGTCACTTCATTAGTAACCTTTTGAAAATACAAAATGACAGGCAATAATAGTATTGTAGAAAAACTCTAGAAACTGTTAAAACTTTAGATTCCATCTAGAGTACTACACTATCTTTACAGTGTACTAGATGAGCAGTAAAGTTGTGTAGTGTATTTGTTTGTAGTCTAATTTGATATGCATTTATTTTTCTCTGTACAAAAAGAATGCCAGCTTAGTCCTTAGTATCTTACTTGTGTTCTGCACTTTAAAAAAAAAGTTTTCCCTAGATTAATAGTTATCCTCCTTCTTCCTTTAAAGGTATCCTATATTTGAGAATCCCTATCCTTTGACTATACATGAGTCTCCAGTTACCTGTTGTGAATATTTTGCTGATTGTCCTGTGGATCTCATACCTGCACTCTATTCAGTTGGTGCTCGACAGAAACGTCAGGGTTACAGTAAGAAGGTACAACATCTGCTACACATGTTTGTATCTTAAAATACTGAGGATCAGAAGCTCTAAATAACAGGAGTGGCTATACTGGGACCAAAGCTTTACCTGACTCAACCTGCCTTTGACAGTGGCTAGTAGCAGGGGAGGATATATGTGGCTAATATCTGGGGAGGATCTGCAGTATCTGCAGTAATTTGCCTTAACTGTGCACTGTATGATATTTTCTTCCTCAGTGTATTTGTTAATCTTCCAGGAATGGCCTATCAGTGGAGGCAACTGGGGTTTGATCACTCAGAGCTATCCAGAGATAATTATTACAGGGTAAGTGATGCCATAGTCTACTAATAGCTTTCTTAGCTCCTTAAGTAGAAGTGAGAAATTTTTGTTGCTCTTTTAGAATATTGTTTTGTATGAGTGGTTTGAGTGAATCATGAAATTGTGATCACCAGACATGTCCTTGGCATGTTACTGAGAAGGTAAAGCATGATGTGGAAGGGAGAAGGAAGGTAGAAACAAAATTATAGCAGGTGTTTCCCAGGCATTATTATTTTTATGTGGTATTGTGATTACATGTGCTTACTATCAAAATATCTTGGATCAAAATTACCTTTTATTCTTTGATTTTTGCAAAATAGTTGAATATTGTTTCAAAGCATTATGCATCCATTAAGTAGTTATTGAGTTCAGTTCTCAAAGGAAAGCCAAATTTTTAATCACAAAAAGGACAAGCAAATACTTAAATCTGATCATTTTGAGACTGATCTTTCTAATACTACTGTAAAGAACATAAGTAAAATTTAATTTATAACTGTGCAGTGTATCACTGAAAGTGAGAGCACTACTAAAGTGTTTTTAGAACAGCCCATTAGCCCTAATCAGGATTACTGTCGCCTTGTACTACACATTGCAGAGACTTTGAGACAGTCCTGAAAAAATATAGTCATCTGATTCTCAAACTCAAGGCTAAATAAACAAGTTAGGTGACTCATTAACAGTGGGATACTGTATATTTAGGCATCTTCTTTACAAGTCTTGCTCCTAATATAGGGCATCTTTTAAGAAACAGTGAATGGTAAGGTACGCCTCAATGTTTAAAATGGTAAGTTAATACAGGGCAGTGGGATCATCAAGGAGTTAGCCTCCAAATGTTTTTCTAGTCTCTTCTATCTGAAGTAATTGGAGCACATGTTTGTGAATATCACCTTTTAATAAATCTTGGAAATAAAGTGTCATTGAGAAGACTAATAGAAACAGAATGTTAACTGTATGCCTTCCAATCAGTAACAGAGGTCTAGCACTCCAACTAATCTTGTCATCATCTCATTATTTTTTTAATATTTCATAGGCATGCTGATGGATCAATCAAGTTTTGGGATGCATCAGCAAGTAAGTCTTTTCAGTAGAGATCTTTCCTGTGCAGATTTTTCTAGGTTGTTCGTCTTCAGTTAAAATGTCAATTACATCTGATATTCTACACAGCTCACAGTGAAAAATGCAGCAAGAATCCAGAGCAGAAATGATGCCACAAAGTTAGATGTTTGAATTGGTCTAGTTGGAACTAACCTTACTCTTGATACTGAAAAGTTTTTTACAGCAATCTTGCAATCGTCGCCAATTGTCTTTGAAAACTTGTGGAAAACTGGTGAGATTCCAAAAGGCTGAGGCGTGTATGGTTGTGGGAGGGAACAGATGCAATGTATATGTTTAAAAACTGGGAGGAGGACTACTTGGAATGTTACAGATCTTTAATTTCAGTTTGGAGTGGGAGTGGAACCTGGGAGAGAGGAGGAGGGAAGCCAAACCTGATTGATTGTGTGCTTAAAATGCTATTCAGCATAGGTCTGTTAAAAATACTTAGTTTTTTTTCTAAAACAGACAAATCTATTAAGGGAGAAATTGCAAGTCTCCTCTATATTGATTTAAAAACTTTTGAGTCTTTCTAATAGGAAAGACTTAAAGTTCATCAGTCTTATAGATGAACTAGGGAAATGTGATTCAAGTAAAACCACTGAAATATGGAAGAGGAGAAAGGATGCTTTAATTTAGGTTTTCCTAATGTTGTGGTTAGTATTTATAGTGATTTGGGCATTTGACTAGGCAATATGCATGTGAAGTTTGAAACCAGCATGAAGACAGTTGAAAGAAAGTGTAACACAGAATTAAAATTACAGCTGAGAAGGATACAATTCAAGAATTAGCTATATGTTTAGATCAAAACTAATTTATCTCTTTTTTTTTTTTGTTCCTAGTAACGCTGCAAGTACTCTATAAGCTAAAAACAGCCAAAGTATTTGAAAAATCACGGAATAAAGATGACAGGCCAAACACAGATATAGTAGATGAAGATCCATATGCTATTCAGATCATCTCATGGTGTCCAGAAAGTAGAATGCTGTGCATAGCAGGAGTTTCTGCACATGTCATTATTTACAGGTTCAGCAAGCAGGAAGTGACAACAGAAGTCATTCCGGTAAAGAATTATGGCCATTTTTTAACTTCATTTTAGCTATAATTAGACTGTTCTAGCAATGTACTTTTTTTTTGTCTTTAATTATATTGGTGACATGGACAAAAAATAATTGACTCAAACAGAGGTGGGTTTTTTGAGGGAAAGTAATTAATTATGAAATTCAACAAAAGTAAATATTGCACATTGAGATACTGGTTTTCAGTGACTTCCTAACTGAGAATGTATGTCATCAGAATGGTAATTAAATGGGTCCATTATTTATTTCTTTCAATATTAAGAAGCAAACTTTTGAAAACTGGGAGATATGTCAGACATTCGAGTTCTAGCAATCTTCAGATATTCAGTCTGTAATAGTATGACTCTGTATTTCTGAAAACTACATGAGTCTTTAAGTTACACTGTTTATTAAATTGTTACCTTTTAAAAGAGGGAAAAGTCCTGGATGTCACTTATATCACTACTATCTTCAATTGCACTTCATTTAATTTGTATGCAGTGTTTTGAAAGGCAGACTTCACTGATAATTTTTTTTTTTTTTTGCTTTAATGAACAGATGCTGGAAGTACGTCTCCTATATGAAATAAATGACGTTGAAACTCCAGATGGTGAGCAGGTGCCACCTGCACCAACTCCAGGCACAGGTTCCAATCCTCAATCCATTGTTCCCCAGTCTCATCCATCTACTAGTAGCAGTTCATCTGATGGACTTCGTGATAATGTCCCATGTTTAAAGTAAGTATATTCTGTTACATTTTCAGTGAGTATGAAATGTGGCAAGAATATGTGATTAGAGTATATGTACTTTGATATCATTACAGATGCGTCCTTGCTGGTGAAAACATTTTATTTTGTAGAGCAAAGTATCTGAAAGTTGAGCTCTGCTTTAAGAAAACACTATTGCAGTTTTAATTTTTTAAACTTCTTAAGCTGATTTAAAAAAACAAATCCTTGCATTTTGATTTACCTGATTTTAGGAAAATTTGGTTTAGGTGTTAGTATAGCTATAGATGGTTGCGCTTTAAAGCGAACAGTTTTTAATAGCAGCAGTTCGGTCACTTTGATATCTTATTGTGCTTCAAATAAATAGAAAAGCTGATGTTTTGGGGCTCCCCTTAATAGTGCTCTCATCGTAGGCCTTTGACAAGATTTTTTATCTTTTTAAATTGGGAGTTTTTTCTGCAAGCTTCTTTATGTGAGCTTTTACCCATTTAGAGAAATTAGAGTTTAAGAAGTCTATCTTTTTTTACTCTCCTACAAGAGTACATTATGTGACTTCTGAGCCATCATTTTTTCTAACAGAATATAAGAAATATGTAATATATATATCTAGAGATATAATGTTAAGTATATACTTTGTTTTCTGAATTTTAAGATCCGAACTTGGATTTTAATTTCTTGAGTGTGTCCATCCATAAACCATTAATTCTGATAGGGTTGTTTTATTTGGGTCATAGTTTTCAAATTGTATTGATTGTACTGTGTATTTCTGAAGGAAACTAGTACTGTGTATTTCTGAGAGGTGTATTTCTGAAGGAAACTCATCTAAGTAGAAAAATCGGAAAATTCTGAACTTATAAAAGTATTGTCAAACCAACATATCCATTAGTGAGAATAAACGGGTAAAATAAGTGGAATTCAGGAAACAGGAGCTTGTTCTATGTAACTTTCTTTGTGTTAAAAATTCAAGACCTAATCCTTTCTGTGTAAGTTTATTTGTCAGCATGCAAACAAAATATTTACAGGAGTTTCAATTCCCCCAGTCCCAGGTTCATTGCGTACAATTGGTCTACCATTACAATACTTGTTTTCATTTTGGTTTTGCCATATCATCAGCTTTTTATTTGCATTTATCTCAGTAGATTGTGCTTCTGTTTCCCTTTTCATTGTGCTTATTCCAAGTACACCTCTCACCCCCTTACATTCTCTAAATCAGAGTTCTTTTGGAAAGTGAAAAAAATAGGTAACACCTTCTTTTTTAGACACTGACTGAACACCTCTATCTATTCAAGGAAATACAGCATAGTAGCACTGTTATTCCTTGTTCTGAGGTTGGAAAAAATGAAATATTTGTGATCATTGTTCAATTAATTTTCAATTAGGTAGTGAATCAAAAGAAGTGAATTTCCAGTTTCAACGTGGCTTTTATTTACTTTTGATTATAATTTTCACAATTTTCCAGCATTTTAAAATCCGGCATGGTGTAAAATGTAATGAACTCTGATTCCATAAGGAAAAAACAGAGGCAATGGAGATGTCATGTTTTGTTTACTTTGCAGAGTTAAAAATTCTCCTCTCAAGCAGTCTCCAGGCTACCAAATCGAGCTTGTTATCCAACTGGTGTGGGTGAGTGGAGAACCTCCTCAGCAGATAACCAGCTTAGCCGTCAACTCAGCGTATGGCCTGTAAGTGCTTGCTGCACAGTTCTTTCGTTATTCCATCAAAGTGATTTAAAGCTATCCATTAAGATTCAGTCTCTGGGTGTGTTCCCATGACCTGCACAGCAACATAGAGGTAATCAGTTTCTTGTGTCTCTGGAAGAATTCTTTGTGGGTCATGGCAGATACTGATGATGCTAAGAGCAGAAGCAAATCAGCATCATTCTTCTTCACCTGGCACTGTACAGACAAGAGTGAGAGTCACTTAAGGCTCTGTGTCAGATAGGTTGGCAAGTACATTGACAGTGGTCTGTTCTACTCAGCACCATTTTTTACAAGAGAACAATTAATCAATACTGCACTCTAAAATAGTAATTTATAAATAAGTGTATCTAGGATAATTCCTAAAAATTAGGAAGTATTAAATGCTGCACTGCAAAAAATATTTGTATGAAACATTACCAGCATTTAATTAGCCTTGTCTTTCCTTTCACTTCCCTTTTTCCAGAGTAGTTTTTGGAAACTGTAATGGTATTGCCATGGTTGATTACCTCCAGAAGACAGTGCTCTTGAATCTAGGCACTATTGAGCTGTATGGCTCCAATGATCCCTATCGCAGAGAGCCACGATCTCCCCGAAAAACTCGGCAACCATCTGGAGGTGAGTAACCCAAAACATATTTTAAGCTCAGAAGAAAGGCACAATTGGTCCTCTAATCTTAGTGTATATTCTTTGAATACAAACACTCTTCACTGTGGTTTTCTTTCTTCTTCATCAGTTGCTAATGTCGCTATTGCAGCTTTGTTAATTCGTCTTTCCTTAAAAATTGTTGGTTAGGGGAATCTACAGATGTTTCATACTATTACTTATTTTTCAGTGTAATGTATATTTTAAGAAAAAATGCAACTTTCCAATGGATATATGCAGTTTGCAAAAATTTACACGACATGAAGTAGTATTCAGATATCTCTAATAAACCTAGTACCCATATTACATCTTGGTATAAATCCATTCATGTTTACAGATACCCTGAGTGTTTGCTGGGATCTTTTTTGGCTTCCTGTTTTAAAATTTGACTAGAAAGGTCCCTGATGAGTTAAATCATGTTATGTTGTTAATACTGTTATGTTATGCTTGAGAGGAAATCTTTGATTTAAATGAACAAAATAAACTTCTACATACAAACTTGTAAAATAAATCTCTTTGAAAAAGAAAAAAAAGGACTTTGATTTAAAAATTGCTGAAGACTGTTTTTTTAGCTAAAAAGGAATGATTTTTCAATCAAAAGGCAAAGCTTTTTGTAACCAAAAGGAAAATTTAGTATTTTAAAATTTTCTTCTCTCTGATGTGTCATGGATACTCCTAAGTTATTTCAGAAAACAGCACAAGACACAATAATAAACTGTTCAAAAAAACCCTTCCTCGTGACTGAGTGTTAATTTCTTTAAGAGATCCATAATAAATCCTTGTAAGTTGTTCAGGTAATATTTTATTCAAATTGAAATGGATGTTCTAGGAGGCATTGTAGTAAATGGATGGTTTGAAAAAGATCTGGTTAACACCAGTCAGCTTATTTCAACAGAGGAAACAGATCTAAAAATCATGCACATAGAGCAGAGCATACATAGTTGGTGTCCTGTCAGATAAAATATTTTCTTGTATGAAATAAACTATGAGAGAAAGAAATAACTTTACTGTTTGACTGTGTTAATTTGTCCTGGGAGTAAAGGGCTTAAATTCTGCCTCATGCATATAGATAATAAACTGCCTTTTGGAGCTTTAAACATCACTTGCCTTTGTTTTCTTAACTGTTATTTTAATCCAATAAATTTGATCCACGTAACTCTGTGTTTCAGCTGTGTCTCTAGGATGTTCATGATGGAAGTCCTTTTTGCTCATGAATATAGCTGTTATATGAAGTCATGTTTTTTTCGTCTTAACTTCTGATACTAACAATCTGCATGGCAATAGCATTTTGATAACCTGGTTATACAAGTTACTTGGCTGGCTTTTCTGTCTCAAATGTACTGTTAGTGTTTCCGTCTTTCCTTTTCTCATTGCTTCATGAAGGTATGCTGACTGTGGCTTCTTGCATGTGCGGCCTTTCTAACTTATATTCAGAGTCTGTGAAAAAGCTTCGCACCTCTTATATAAGTAAGTCATCTCATGGCATTCAAATATTTTTTTGAACATCTGAACTTGATTTTTTTTTTGTTTTCTTCACTCACCATAATTATTTTTCTTAGTAGTTTTTAAGCAATTGTTTTACTCATAGAAACTGATTTCAATCCATCCTGTGTCGGTTGTATTCCTCGTTCGTGATATCTTTAAATGAAATTTAAAGGAAAAAGTGACCATAATAGTCTCTGTATTTTGTTTTTTAAAATAAGTAAATCTCAAAGTCAGAAGGAAACCTGATCTCGGAATTTGCTGATGTTTGTAGAGCTAAAATCTTACTCACAAACTTAGTGTTATTTTACTAGAAACTTTCCTTGCTCGGTTTCCTTTTTGGTAGAAAAAGCTTTAGAACTTCAGAGTTAGGGTATTTGTAGCAATGATAAGAATAAACATTGTGATTACAGAGAGATTCTTCTAAAAATGAAAAGTTACTTCTACAAACATGTTTATAGGGATTAAGAGAGGAGGTGTTTGAGTACTGCACAGCCCTGTTCAGTTTCCAAGCAGTTTTGAAGTTCAGGTATCTGTGTGAGGAAGGTAACCCATCAGAACCACGAATAACCTGAGAGAGTGTGACTTACGACATCATTCACAGCATCCAAGAATCTGGAGAATGTAAAGCTTAGTTTTTAAAAGCATAACATTGTTCCTTTTCTTAGGATGCCACTTTTCTCCAGCCCCCAGGCAGAGGTACGTAATCTCAGTCCTTTTTTAAATGAAGTAGAGTAGATTAAGCTACGGTAAAAATGGAGTTTAAAAAAAAAAAAACCCAAACAAAACTACAAAACAAACTTAGTTCTGCCATTTCTTTTCCCTCAACAAGAAAAAATAAATACATCTCAGAGAATAGTCTGAATTGCCTAGGAGTGCTTTCTCTATAGTCTTTCTTCCTCTACTGCCATAGCAGAAAGGGAGCAAGGCATAAACGCAGTGCCTCCACCTTAAGATGATACAGAACTGAAAACCAGGATCTGGCACTGATGGATTATTGTTTTGAAAAAAAGAAAAAGATGGGTAGAAATACCATAACTAGTAAATATTGTAAAGCTGAATTTACTTGTATTATTTTATTTAGAAATAAGTTTAAACAAGTTTTGTACTCAAGAGTTAATTTCTTAACCATGTAATTCTTTCTCTTTACCATGCTGACAGTGTCTTGGTTAACTGGAGCTACAGTCATTTTAAAAAATGAAAATAATTTCTTTAGTTATCATTTAACATTTCTCATTATTTGTAGTTTTTTCAGTGTGTGTGTCACCCAGACTTCAATAATTGCTTCAATAATTTCCCACAAATAATAATTTTGTTACATTTAAGCATTACCCTTTGATTTATTTATAGGATTGCAACTATATGAGATAGAACACTTTTGGATTTTGCATTCTCCCTTTTTTGGACATTTAGTATCTGCATTTAGAGTTTTCAAAAATTCAAGGAGCTTGTGCTGCCTTGGTTTTGCTTTGAAAGATGTGCCTTAATTGAATCTCTATCTTGAAAACATTTCTATTTTAATACTTCAATATTTTTTTTCCTATAAGATATTTTCACTGGCTATATAACTAATAATCTTCAGGGACTATTAGTATTTAGTATCTAAATCTTCCTAGAAAAAGTGCTTTGCTATCTAATGTGGTTGGTTTAGAAATGCCTATTCTTTGAGGCAACAACAGTGTATTTAAGGAAAAGAAAATCATACTAGCTTACACATGCATTCAGGCAGCATGCAACAGAGAAGCATATTGCTATTGTACATTCAACCACTTCCAAAACAGGCAGGAAGGGATTGATACTTCCTCATTGAAAACCCTGATATTCTGTATGTTTCATCATAAAATGTCAATTCAGTAGATCATCAGTATCTGCCAACATACTTAGGATTTAGCAAATGGTATGTCCTTAATGAAACAACTGAAAACTTACAAAGGCATCTTTTAAAAAATTTCATAGAGTAAGAGTTACGTATCTTCTAAAATATGAATGGAAATGCGAGATTTTTTTCCCTTCTCTTGTGTTGCAAGAATATGATGTATTTCTCTGTCATCTTATTTTTTCTACTCAGAAAAGAAATTCAGATTCCCGTCTTAAAGCAGCATCTATTTAGAGACAAGGCTCTCTACACTAGCTAGACTGTAAATTGTCATTTCAGGCTAGCTCTACAGATACAAGCTCCCAGTTGGGATCGTGTTTTGGAATTTATCAGTGATTCATCCCAGGTATACTACTCACATGTTTTGGGTGGCAATTTATAGTTTGTGAAGCATGCAGTATATGTGTTTTGTTAAGGCCTGCCAGGCAGTGTCATCAGGTGCTTGTCAAGGTTAAAAACAAAATCAACATTTACCTTCAGACCCTAGCAGTGGGGGGAGGGTGTAGAAAATCAACTTCGGCCACGTGCCCAAAGACATGTGATGTGTAAGTGAAAGCTTTAGAGTGTGATGAAAGCTGTACATGATGGAGGCTTACTCTGTTAGGCGACTTTTGCTTGATATACTCTTTGCTAAATAAGACAGGAGTTATTAAATCAGTACTGATAAAAAAAATGAGACAGGTCATAATTTCATGATGAAACACCAAAACTTTTAGAGCTGTTGTTTTTTCCTGCTTAGCTCCATAAGTTCACAGAGAACATCAATCATAACTCTTTTTTTTGCAAATTACTGTTGGTGACAGTTATGAGATTTTATGTGAATTTTTAATCAGTGCAATGTAGTAGAACTCTTTAAAAGTTAGTATTTCTTAGTTCTACCAGAGGCAATTTAGGTTTCTGACAAAACTGAAGCAGTTTTTACATGCATGTGACTTTTTAAAATTTTTATCTTGCATCAAAAAGTTTTTTGACAGTAATCTATGAGTGATTCAAAAAGCGAGGGTGAGACAAAGTGGAAGAAAATACATGCCCGGAACTCTTCTGGAGTTGCTTGGTCATGTTCTTTTCCCCATCCCCCTTCAGGAACTATTCAAATTTTTAACTTATATGTTATATGTTAAAATCAGCTGTGACTGACATCATCCAGTGCTGAAACTGTATTAGAAAGTTTGATTATTTGGCTTGGGGTATTTTTTTGGACCCTGTTTTTCAGCTTGCTTTTAATTATAACTTTTACATCATACCAAGGTTAGTTTTAGTTGTAATTTTTAATCATGCTGTTTTCCAGTCAATTGTAGGTTTTTCTGAGATATGTCTGCTTAAAACTTGTGCAAAAACCTGACAAAAGTCTCATGAAATTTTATACATCAGTTAATTTCAGCTGTAATTCTAGGGATTCTTTAATGCAGCATGGTAATGATGTCTTTAATTTGGAGAGTTTTCAAATTTCTTGTTTCTGGAGTTTGCAGAGATAAACTAGAAGCTTATTAGAAGGTCACTTGCACATATATTGGTGTTATAGAAGGTTATAGTTTTTGTAGTTCTGAAACAAACTCTTGGATCGATTTGCTTTTGTAATTCATAGCAATTTGCATGGATGCTATAACCTGAAACCAGAGAATTTTTCCAGGAGAGCTGTCTTTCTGCCAGTGCTTCTGTCAGGATACCTGAGGTTTTAAGATGAATAGCAACAGAGATTATCTTGCAAGTTTCTTCAGCTTGGTCATAGGTAGACCCTCCCAGTTCACAGACTTAGGTCATTCTTGTTATACTCTGCTTTGTTTAATTAATAGTACAATCATAGCTAAAATTACTTTTCATCTGTTCCTGTTCCTTTTCTCTCCTAAGTAATAGCAGTAATGGCTGTGAACAGATATCCAAGGTTTACATGCCATAATGATTACCGTAATGCACACTTATTATTAATTGTGTATTAATCATATTATAGCCTTGAGAGTTCCGACAAAGAATTCAAGTGTGCAGGTGTCTTCATTCTTGGCTAAAGACTATTGCTGTCAATTAATGAATTTTCATAGGAAAACTAGTACAAGAAGTTAAACTTTTACTTTGAAGGTAAAGAATTAAGCTTTATGGAAAAGAGGAAATCGCATTCCTCAACTGCATGTATGAATTTGTTTGGTTTGGCTCCAGAAGGGGCAGCTACTTCTAAGAGCACAGTGTGGGTTTATCCTCCCAGCACAGCTATCATCTAAAACTTGTATTGCTTGTTGTGAAAGCAACTGCAGGATTTTACAAAAATCCTTTTACACAATCCTGTCTAGTTCAGAACATTTAGTCTCCCATGCCTGTTTAAAACTCTGGTGTAAAATTATGATTATCCCATAGTGTAGATTGATTTACTGACAGATGACTCAATAAATTGCTCTTTTCTTTCTCCTATGTAGTGCAAAGATAGAGCTTCCACCTGGAAATGCATTTGACATTTTAGAGTTTAAATTGGTTTCAGGGCTGTTAAAGGTAGGGTTAACAAAGCCTTAGGGTCATTTGACAATTCTAGTCTTGGAGTTTTGGGGTTTAAGCTATACATGCTCTTAGTAATCTTAAAAGGGGCTGTTTTGGATAACTTCTGGTTTAGTGTTTAGAAATTGTAAAGCTTTGATAGAGTTGTATTTTTGTTTGTTAACAGATCTGTACAGATGCACTTGTGAATGTGTAGTGTACAGTTGTGTAGACAGGCTTTGCATTGTGATACTTTTCTTGCCTTAGCCATTATCATTACCACTCAAACTTTTTGAGTATTGGAAATATTTGTGTGCATGCAAAACCCTTTAATTTTAACAAATATTTCTTAGCTATTACTGTTCAGTATTACATGCTTGTTTGCCTTAGTATCCCATAATGAAATTTCTGTAGGAAAATTTCATGGTATAAACATGAAGATGCATTATTAACCTTAAAATATCAACTAAATGCACTTCTCTTAGTTGTGGGTAGTCTTAACAGCAATTTCGTGTCAAAAAGGAAAATAGAAAAAACTCTTGTATACTTTTAATTTGTGCAGTGAAATAATATTTAGGACCATTTTGAGGCAGCTTCCATCTTTTGCATCTGACTGTGTATGACTAGGTTTTATTTCCTTTACTGGGATGAAAGGAATTAGCTTTCAGATGCTAACATACTGTAGTCATTCAAATTGATGATGTGATGATTTAAGAAACTTAGTGAAATTCCTCCATGTAAAGGAGAACACCTATCTAAACACCTTAAGACCTGAATTCTCTAAGTGATACCAATAAGGAGTTTTTCTGGAAAATTAACTTGGCAATACAAATTGGCAAATACAAGGCATATCATTTTAACAGTGGAAAAGTAGTTTGAAAAAAGGCACTATAGTTTTACCCATCGTGTGTTTGTAATCTTCAAGACCCTCTTTTACATGATTTTCTTTTGCTGTTACATTTTTAATATAACTCTGATTTTTTTCAAAACAAATTGTTTGTGCTTTATATATAGGTAGCATGTAAATAATTAACTGTTCTGATAACTCTGTCTATCTGAAAATATAGTGATTTTCACTGAAATTTATTGAGAGAGTGTATTTTGCAAAGAAAACTATTGTAGGAAGAAGTGACTCCACAGTTACTGTGGGTAATGTAAAAAAAAAAGTAACAGACATTCTATCACAACTGGCTTGTTTGTCTCTAATAAGAAATGAAATTCCTGACTGCAGTGGAAGTAAAAATAGAATGGGAACTATATTTATAATACACTGGTTTTGTGTTTCAGCAGGTCTTTGTGATATAAACGAAGGTACGGTGGTGCCAGAAGACCGCTGTAAATCACCCACATCAGGTAATTACAACTTTTCAGATTCTTATTTTCCCAGAAGATGGATGCATTACATTAACACTTACTAGTTAAGTAATTGTATAAAACCTGTTGTCCTCTCACAAATTGTTGGAGCTGTCATAAATTTTGCCATGTTGCACAGCTGTGTTTTTAAAACAAGGCTGACTTAAGAGATGCAATAGGAATATGTCATAAAGATGATTGAAGAGAGATACAAGCTGAAGTATTTATGCCTCAGGGAACATACTGCACAATGGAATTTTGAAGCATTCACGAGAGATGCACAAATTCCTGTAATTGTTCGTGTGACTGTGTTTTGTATTCCTCAAAAGTGGTAGACATTATTTCTAAGCAAGTTTACTTCTGCTTCCTATAAATGGCAAATTACTACTTTTCTGTGGAATCAGAGGTCTTCAGAAACCAGCATCCTAAAAAAGTAGGAGTTCCATACTTAATACTCCTCCTTTTGCACCCTCTTTTTTTTTTTTTTTTTTTTTTTTACTTTTTCAGTTGCTGCTGCTGTATGTGAATAATTTAAATGAAACCTTCAAGAATTTATTATTTTAATATTGGCTAATTGAGGCTATAACCTTGTAAATACTTAATAATGCATGTCAATGTATAGTATTAGAGTGACTTGTTTTTGCAGTGGCTGAAAATTGTCACTTATCTTTACTTATTGCTGTGAGAACTTTTGAAGATGTCATTTTTTTTCGTTCAGAATTACTCAAGGTTAGAGGACTCAACTGCAAATTTAAATGAAGCACCTAAAGTAGTATGTAGTGTAAAATGCCGATCAAGATGGGAGTCTAAAGAGAGATTCCTTTTCTATTGTAGCCTGTATCTTTCAAAGCCACATTGAAAGTATAAGAAACCAAGACATTGTGTTTGTAACTCCAGTGGAAATTTTAACATAAATTTTAATTTCTGATTTAACAATTGTCTTTTGATGTTCATTTTAAATTGTGCCAAACACTCCCCTAGATCAATCAGTGTCATTTTCATTTTTGCTAGCTCTTTCTTAGAGTAAATTTGATTTATTTATAATTAAAGCAAAACCTGGCTGTGAATTTTAATTAAAAGTCTGAAGATGGGATTTCATGACAAATCTGTGTTCCTAAGTATTGGCATGCTGAAGTCACCAACTTCAATGTAGTTTATAACAAAAGCATTTTTATAGTGTTGAGAATAAAGTGCATGTTTCCTATTTCATTTTTTACAAATTGAGACCAATGCCTGTAAACAATTTGCCATGCATTGCTGCGGTTGCAGTAAATCCTTTGTCTGTCGAGGTTGAGCATAGTTATCAATTCACTGCGGTATTTGAATTTGACCCACCTTACAAGTCTGGGCTAAATCTAGGTTCTGGTGCACTGCTATAAGATGTCTGCAATGAACAGCTAATGAATCATAACCTTCAGTGTGTATTCTTTTTTCCCTCTGCTCCAGAATCCCCCTAAATGTCAGCCCAAACAACTCCTAACTTGTACCACTTAAAACACTGTCAAGTTTAAATAAGAGGGTTTCTTTCATAGTTGGGTGTTGAAGTAGAGTAAAACTCAATTCTCCACTTCCACAACAGTGCAAGGAAGGCAAGTCCAAAGATGCAAATTAAGTTTTTCATAAACTAAAATTTCCATAAATTTAACAGTTAGCTTGCCCTAACTTCCTCCTGCTTGTGTGAGTTGAGTGTGAGCAGGAGTTGAGTGTGAGCTGAAGAAGGTTTAAAAATAATGTCAAAAGTACCAAGAATAGTGAATGGACAAAAGATAGAGGTGGAATGTAACTGTTCCATTCTCCTGCAAAACAGAAACTTTTAGTAGTGAGGTTGGACTGTGCCTTGCTTCCCTCAATTCTGTCCTCTGCTGGCAGTGAATGAGGTGAAGCTTATGGTAGACCTTTCAACTTTCCCTTTGAAAAAAATCTTGGATGCACCACCCTGGTATGGAAATAATTTGTTGTCGTTTGTGAACAGAGAAGAACTGCAATTCCTTAGATTTGGTTTGAGTTTTATATCTTATCTGGGCAAAAGCACAAGACTGAAAACAAGCTTGAAAGTGGCATTTAGCTTTCAGAGGTAAGAGAGGACCTTTTTGAGAAATTTGCTGCAGAGTATTGGCAAATGTGAGAAGAAGGATGGAGGCTAAATTTAAGCAAACTTTTTGCAGGCTAGAGGCTTACTAGTTAAGAGGAAAATATACAAACACAAAATGTTTGCATGTTACTAGCCCAAAGATTAGAGGATGGGATTGGCAATTGAATGCCTTATTGGCTTTCATTGTTACAATGTGATCTCTAAAAGAGACCAGTCACTGTTTGGACTGAAGTCTGGAGTTGCTCAAATCCACCTTTCCATGTCCAAGTAAAGAGAAGGAGAAGGTAACTTCCATTAGACTTTCTCCAGTGGGTGGTTATAGAGATGAGAGGACTGAAAGGGACTACCTGCCTCTGCAATTTGGGAGAGTATCCTACAGTTTCAATAACACAGAACTATAGAAATACTGTGAAAATGCAGGAGGAGTAATCTTACCTCCTGCTATTTCTGTAGATGTCAAGCAGTAATAGACTTAGACTCTGGGAGCATTTATCTAGCCTAAAACATTGTACAGCATTTAAACTGTCAAGGTTTTCTCTTCAGAAGTGCCAAACTGTTTGTATTCTATTCTGATTTTACACTTCCACAATATAAAACTGAATTAAATTTAAAAAATTTTAGATGAATTGTTTTAATTTCCTGCCAATGTTTTAATTTCGTGACAATAGTAAGCCTGAAGTTGTGGTCTGTTGCCACGATCAGTTTTTCAGGGTTGGGATACAGAAAAATCCAGGTGGCAGTATTGGATCAGAGTTGTCTGCAGAGCAGTTGAAGAACTGTGGTCCAACAGTGATTTACGGCATTGGGAAAAGAAAAAAAAAACCAAAACACCAAACAGATTTATAGAACTTCTGTTTATTGTTACAGCTGTGTTTTGTGAATCATAAATTAGGCTGATCTCTGTGTCTGGAGCAATGATCAGTAGAGCCATTTAATTATTCAGTGTAAACATTTGTTCAATGAGGGAATTATTTCTAGCAATAAACTCTCTGCAATGTGCAGCGTTGTACCTTGCATTATAATTTTCGTGGCTAATTCCAATCTGGCATAATTCTATCATGCCAAAATAATTTGTACTTTATAATATCTAGTACAGCTACAGAGAATATCAATAACAGTATTTGATATTTTCTTTGTATCTTTGTTAAACTCAGAGCTTGTACTTTATTTTGTTTAATATATGTATACATATATTGTATAATATATGTATATTTTATATGTTATCATTTATATTGTATAATATATGTATATTTTATATGTATTAATATACATTGATTTTTGTGTCAAAGATATATCCCCTTCATTCATGTCAAACGTGTATCCATTTCATTCTGTCTCCACTTGTAGGTTCTGGTTCACCAAACAATTCTGATGATGAACAAAAAATGAATAATTTTATAGAAAAGGGTACAGTATTTTTATTTTGTTTAGTCTTATTTTTTCTTCAGTTCACCTTTTGATACACTTAGATTGATTTTTTTTTTTTTATTAAAATATTATTTACAGTGAAGACCAAAAGCAGAAAGTTTTCCAAGATGGTAACCAATGACATAGGTAGGAACTAGAAAAATTCTACTCTTTCTAATCCGGTGCCTTACTCTATGCCGCACTAACCCAGCAGCAAATAAAAGGCAAAATAACAGTCAAATTTCAATGCATTATGTTATTAATTTTTTCATTCTTTATGCTAATTGGTAATTCTATGGGCTGATTCTGTATGAAATACACTGGGCACAATAATTTAAAAAATCAAGGATATTGGTGTTTTAAATTCTCTGATTTTACAATTGCACTTCTGTTTTTTGCGGATGGGTGAAATTCTGCTACATAGTAAGAGTTCAGTCTATGCAAGTCACAACATGATTCCACTGCTTCTGCAAAGGTATGCTGGTTTTGGGAACATATGGCTGATACCATTTCTTTTTTATATATTGTATTCGTAGCCATATGGTCAGATTTTTATATGGCTGTGGTCAAGAAAGAGGTACTATGATGGTTTCATTTATTCATTTGAAGAGGACTGGCTTGTATGTATTAGTATACCCCACTGCTGTTCCAGAACTCTCTACTTTTCTGCATCCAACAGTGACAAAATACCCTACCAGCTTCAGACTTGTATGTTAATTTGGCAACAGAATTGCCTTGGGATATGTTGTATGAAGGTAGATTGAACCCTTTAGTGGCTAGAATGGAAATAACTCTGCTTCTGACAACTGGCTCATTAAATAAATGAAAGCAATCATAAATGTATGATTTATCCTGGGGACTCTTCTTCCTTAACTGGGATGTGGTTACTTTCATTGCAGAAACACTTTGCTAATGTTCATTTTGTTTTCATTTAGCAAATTAGTATATCATTGTAGGATGATTTAATTTTATCTCTTCAGTCAGTTTAGGTTGAAATTATATAGTAAAACTAGTTGCTAAGCTACTATTTCACAGGTTGTATGGAAGCATATCTTAACACTGGGGTGGAAGAGATTCCTTTTCCTGAAGTCTCCCTTTGGTTTTTCTGTTTGGCAATTTAAGTTTTATCCAAAAATATGAATCCCTTTCATCAGTTCAGTATTTGAGAGGAAGAATTATTCAAAATTCAGGGAGACAAACAGGAGTATGACAAAGTAATCCTTGAAATTTGAGGTGCAGAATGAGAAAGTACTGCACAAAGGGCATGTTTTTACTCTGTGTTGAGACCTTCTTGCAATGACATCAGAAATGGCAGGGTAAGTGTATATTGGGGCAGCAAAAGTCTGAATATAAGGCAAGAAAACAAATGGCTGTCAATAACACATTACGTGAATTCATCTGTAATTAAAAATAAATTGTCTTTTACATGAGCATCAATATATTCCCCTAAAGGAAATTCAGGGTAACTAGAACCTAATGTTCAGGTTGAGGAAAAACAGCACCTGATCTTGTGCATTTTATATCAATGTCTCTTGAGGTAATGTTTCCTTTTTGTCTCTTTTGAACATAAGACATGCAAAACACATGGAAAATTTGACTGACTGTGACCTCCTTTTTTTTTGTTTTAACTTCTTTTCAAAGAGTTATGTTAGAGCATTAATAAAGTATGCTAATGAGGATTCTATAGAGCCATTCACATCTGTTTCAGCTGGAAGCCTTTCAACTGAGAGTATTAGGAATGTTTTTCACAGCTAAAAAAAGCAAAACATTTATTTATAAGCAATGCATTCTTCAGGGCCTAAGCTATACTGTGATTTGTGTAATTTGCACAGTTTATTGGAAGCTTAAAGATAATTATTTATTTTGCATTTTCCTAGTTTTGACTGATTTGCTGTTTACTGAATGTGGTTGTTTCGCTACCATGTTTTCTATAGCTTATCTGGCATTCTTATTCAAGCTTTTTCTGAACTTCCATTCTAAGCTCCTTCATGTAAATAAAACACCTTTTCTGTGTTAATAGTTGCATGTTTTTGCCTTTCCTTGTTTTAAAGCGAATTGACAACCAAATGTGCATGGACAATGAGTTGTGTAAAATATGTCACTGTCATTATCATCACAGTGTTGTATGAAACAAATTGCCATCAACCGTGTTCTCAGGGATGAATTTGATGTATTTGATGTATATGGCATGGTCATAGCTCTCTGCACTGGCACACAGATCAATCAGTTCAAGTTTTTTCCATTCTTTGTCAATGTGTGAAATACAGCCTGCTAAATGTGGTGCGAAACAGAATTAAAATCATTTGCATTGGTAACTTCAGTTGCTGTTAATATCACTGCTGTATTTGTCACATGGGAACAGGGAGCAAGGGAATACTGCTAGCAAAGTGTGAAGTAATTTCATTTCAGTGGTAGGGCTGCAAGGTGGTAGCATCACACACACATTATCCATTTGTTGCAACTGATATAGAGCGTTGTTATTTCTACAGAACTCTGTAATTAGTGACAGTAACAAACAAGGTTTCTGTGATTGGTGAGAGGATCAAAAAACCATGTAAAACTGAAACAATAGCCCAAGTAAAACAATCTGCAAATGCTTCATGCACCAACATTTTGATGAGTTGCTCTGGTTTGTTGTTTTCTTTTAAATACTCAACTGTGAATCCTCTGTGCTAAGGAATGGATCAAGTTAAAGACCCGTTGTGAATGTATTGCTTTTAGGTCATGTTTCCTTTTTATTCAAATATGAACCTTAAAAAAATTATAGTTAATTGTTGGAGATATTGAGATACTTGATTTAACTCAGCGTTTCTAGAAATTTTAGGAATTGCTGTGGCCTGTATTGAACCCAGCCCATTCTCTTATAAATGTCACGTATTTGGATGTGTAACAATATGCTGTGAAGTAATATGCAGAAGTATACTACAGAAAGAAGAATTAGTAGGAAGTACTTATTTTCTAAGTCTGTGTCATTTTTATGGAAAGACATTGGGATCTAACTTCAGTGGAAGCAAAATCTTCAGCTGTTTAATCATAATTTGGTTAGTTGAGTATTTGGCATGAAGAGATACAGATGATTAAATACTATAGCTACAAATTGTGTTGGAAGTTAAGATGTAACAACCATTTCTGGAAATATCTTTAGAAAAGGTGCCTGCAAAATATGGTAGATTTAAAAACCTCTGTAACTGTTCTAGTAGCCTACATGTCAAACACTTCTCAGGAAAATTGGTCTTATTTCCTGCACTTTATAAATTTTAAAATAATTGCAAACATTGTTAGTAGACAGACTTAAACAGAGTAGACTTAATTCCAAACTTTTATAATCCCTGCTGTTAGTACTGACAAAGTTTTCTCTCGCATTTCTTGCATTCTAAGTGTATACCTAAATTTTTCAAACATTGCTATAATAATTGACCATTAATGCTGTTTTCATCTCATCAAATTTTAAGATGTTCATAATAAGTTCTTATTTGCCCTAATGTCAAAGATCATTTCTTTCAATTTGTTTTTAATACTTTGTTCTAATCTTGGATGTATCCAACTACATGTTTTTCTTGAAATTAAGAGATTTCAACATTTGTTAATTGGTAATGTAAATATTTCACTTTGGGGGCTTTGGTACCTCTAGCAAATTCTAAGCTGCTTAATTATTTCTCATGTGATGTTATATGAAGTAGGCTTCTTAAGCTGTTCTCTTGGATATCAAAGCCCAAGACAAATGTCTCCTTTATAATCTTTAGAATTTTATTTTAAAATAAAAGGAGTGGAGGAGAAATCACTGTATAGCTTTCAAACTGATGTGCTATACATTTTAAATTATCAGCTCAGGACGACCCACTGCAAATGAAATGTAGCTGTTACTTCTAAGCCAAAGCTTCCTATTGAGAAGCCTTCTCAGGCTTCAGGTTTTCTTCATTGAATTGAAGGTTGTTCCTGCTATACTGACACCTAACATGTTAAGGAAAGGCAATCTTTCATATTTTAACACCTACCTTCCCAAGCCTGACCTGTGAGAAATCTCCAAGAATCCATGGGTTTGGACAGTTCTCTAATATGATACCTAATTATATATATTCACAGAATGTGTGTGTGCACCTGTGTATTACTCTAGGTTTTCTAATTCAGAGAAATATTAAATGTAGGTCTAAACCCAGGCACAGCAGTCGCTGTTGCCTTGAGCAGCAGTGTGCCAGGAGCAGCTCCCTGACCTCTGTGTCCTTGTCTCGCACCAGTCTGGGCTGTAATGCTGCAACAGCCACCAGCCCCAAGAGAGATACTGAACTCTGATATGACAGCTATTACTTGAAGTCAGCCACGTGCAGCAGGAGCAGTCAGCATCACCTCTGCCCTGCTGTACAGCCAGAGTGAAAAGCCTGACACTGAATGCTCTCTTGTAGATCTCCATCCTCCATCTTCCATTGTTCTGATTTGTATCTTTTGCTTTGTACAGGGTATCTAGCATGTTGCTGGTTTTCATCTGAGGCATAAAAAACCTGAATTTATCAAAAATTGTAAAACTTAATCCAGTGTGAATACAAGCAGGGTTTTTTTTATACTGAGTAATGTTAATTAAAAAAGGCTTAGCTGGTGAAATATTCCTATTTTCTTGCTACATGTTTACGCAGTTTTTTCTTTAAACACAAGATGGCACCATTGCTATTGGAATAGGTTCTTATTTCTCATTTACATTTGAATTATTGAGGTTTCTGACACATTAACATATGTTTTGAAATGTTGGGGGTTTTTTGCATAGCACAGTAATTCACAATTTCCAGTAATGATATCCTTTTTAACAATTCATGTATCCTCTTGTCCTATTAATGAGGTATAGTTCAGTGTGTGTTGAAAATTGTCTGACAAATTTGTTTTATCTTACCAGCCTAGTTCACACAGCTGGCCTTTCACTAAGGAACAAAAAGCTAAAACTGGATCAGCTCTCAGAATCCAACACATTTGCCTATACTTAGTATTATCTGAAACCTTGTATCTTTGTTTGTTTGTTTGGGGGTTTTGTTTTTGTTTGTGTTTTTTGTTGTTGTTTTGGTTTTTGGGGTCTTTTTTGTGTTTTTGTTGCTTCTGTTTGTTTGTTTGAGGTTTTTGGGTTTTTGTCAGTTTTCTCCCAGTTGTTAAGATTGTGCTAAATGTTTGAAAAGCCAAGAGTGACTGTACTGGTCTTCAATTGGTTAAATAGGTTAAGGTATTTACACATGGTGAAAACTGTTATAAGGCAAAAATAGCTCCAGTTATTTTCTGCTTTGAGGATTTTATTTCTTGAGGTTTTGTTCAGTATCTCAGCTCTTATTATTTAAATGCCTAACAGAGAAAACAAGTGCTATGAGGAATGCCCATCTTGTTAGTCACTGTTCAAGATGAGATTTCATGATCTCTCTGGAAGATGATTTAGGTTCAAGCTGACAGCAAAAAGATGGGCTCGTTGTCACCAGCGCTGTTGTATACCCTGGTTTTGTGTTTGTATCTCTGAGCTCTGATCTGAAATGGGAGTTGATCTTGTTTGGAAGCAAGCCTTGGCAGAAACCTGATTTAGATGAGTTTTGGCTTCACCATTAAGCTAGGTATTTGCCAGTGCTAATGCAAGGATTAGAGTAGAAAACACGTAGTCAGGCTTTTCCCTGCCCTTTTCAGTTTCAGCCTGCACTAAAATAGGTGATTAGCATTTCTGCCTGAGAGTAAGTAATTTCAATTTAATTCAAACATACTTTTAACATTGACACATAAAGGAAATTAGAAGATTATTTCTGGAGTCTTGTTCTCAAATTTTTATGATGTATGACAGGAATAAAACCATTCAACTATTCGGATAACTAGCATTTGCAATATTGATGAGCATAATTGATGATACAGTGAAGTATTTCACTTTTGGAAGGAATGGAAGTAACTTTAAGTCACATGCTGTTCTTCAGGATATATAGAAATTGGAATGATTTCTGTTAAAGTGATAATTAGAATGAGGTGGCTTCATATTTAACAGAAAAGCAGCAGGATTCAGGCTGCTTAGAGTGGTATCCATTACAAGGTACTCCTAGGATTATGAGGCTATGCTCAGGATCTACTTCAGGAAAAGAAGTATTTCCCTTGCAAGATCATAAAGAACTTTTAATACATCAAAACTGAAGCATGTGGCTGGGAAATAAATTTAGAGCGTAGACCTGGTCTAACAGATAAACTATATCAAAATAATTCCTTCTCCAGTAATTATTGAAAGAAATATGGAAGGTATATGTATGCCTACGACTTTACTTGTGATTTTTTTAGCAGCATTTGTTTGTATTGTACTGTGGTTTAAATGGACTGCAAGATTTCCATTCCTATAAAAAGAATTTTTAAGTCAGGGATGAGTTGAAGTGCTGTTTTTCACTTGAGCAATATTATCAAAATCTTTCTGGTTTTTTGAATGTGTTGCAAATGTTTGTATACTGCTGATTTTATGATTATTCTCTGTAATGTCTTCGTTCTTCTAAGGCTGTGGATTTTTTCTCAGGTGATTAGCTTTTTACACATGTGCATTAATTTTACTGTTCAAGTTCTTTTTTTTCTATTTTAAATGTTTCAGGTTTGATCAGAAAGTAGGGCATAAGAAAGGGGGATGGGATCTTAAATTTTTAAGAATCAGTGCCCATCCTTGCAATTCTGACCTCTCACCTGAGGAGTTAAAACTTGAGGTTGAGACAAAGCCAAGTTCATCCAATCCATTAAGTCCTGCCTGAAGAGATATCAAGCTCAGCAAAGGTCATAAGATTATGTGTTTAGGGATTTTGCTGTCTTCCATGATTTAGTTTGCACCCCTCACTTGAGGAAGTGAGGCTCTGCTTTAGTGGAATCCTTTAAAGTACCTCAATGAATGTAATAAACAATTATATATTAAATATTGTGAAAGAAGCAAATAAGGACCAGCAAAATTATGTTTATTCTTTTTAAAAAAAAGATATACTTCACTTTTCAGCAAAGATGTCCAGGAAGCTAAGTTTGCCAACTGAGTTAAAGCCTGATTTAGGTAAGTTTATATAGTTGATTTTATTTTTACTAAATCTGAATGTGAGTATGTTAAAGAGGCCTAAATTATGTAAGCTGTCATGACTTTTTTTGCATTTATCTGAAGTGTAGAAATAAAATTTTAATTCCACTCTTTTTGGGGACTCTCAGGCACAAAATGTCATTGCTGTCATCAAAAGGTAAGCCTGCAATTCCTGTATATGGCTTATCACACTTCCATCATAATTTTTAGGCATCTGTCACTCACTTTATCAGTAGTGCTGTGATAGCAAAAGCGTGAATAAGCAGACAGCATTAGGAAAACTGCTGCCTGTTTAGGGCCATCTGATACACTTTAAATTGAAAAATGAAATATCTTAACAGGATATGTTGAGGTGTTCTCAACAAATAGTTGGGCATAGTTTTATAAAAGCTAATTGTCTTGTGACCACTGTCTCTAAAGTAAAGCAATATACAGCTGTTTGAATGGATGACCAGTCTGAGAATTTATTTTTCTTGAAAATACACAGTAACTTTTTAAATAAGGATCAGTTCAGTCGTGAGGTCTGTAGTACTAAAGGTCATTGTGTTGCCTAACTAAAACAGCATACAAATAAGTAGGTTGGGGATTTTTAAATACTTGGACTGCCAGCTGTTGGACCAGATCCAGCTGCTCTGACTTGTTCTCTAAAGATGGAGGAAAACTGTAGACTTACAGTAATAAATGCAGCTGCCTTCTGCCTGCCACAGCTTGATCCTCTTTCTGCAGCTGAATTGCTACCACCAGCCCAGCAGAAGACAGCCAGGATCAGACTGGCAGCTGTAGCGCTGTGTTTGCCACGTGCTGCTGCTGCTGTCAACAAGGGGAAAAGGTCATGGCACTGAGATATTCTGAAACTGGACCACCCTGATTTACAATTACAGCTTGCCCCTCTTAGAGAAATGTGAAGTTGGAAGTAATCCTCGGAGATTCTTTATCCAAGGATTGGCAAGGATCCTTTGGCAGGGATACAGATGTTTTGACAATTTAACCTCTGATCTATTCAGGAGTCTTCAATAAATAAATTTTTAGAAATATACCAGATAAAGTTTCAATGTTGTGTAGTCTAATTGGACAGATTTCCTGATTTAATCAAGCTTCCTTGCTTCCATATTAACTTTTTCTTGTCCTTTCTGTGATAAACAGGGACAACAAGTACTCCCTACCTTCGTTAGTCATTTTTTTATGCTGTTGAAATTTGTAATCATATCTCTAATTTCATTTATACAGTTTTTTTTTCTTTACAGAATTCAGTTCGTTCTTTAGGTTATGGTACCTAAACCTAGGGTGGCTTCTGTTAATCTCCTCTGGAACTGGAATTTTTCCTCATCTTTCTCAGTTCAGTGTCTGGAAGTTGACTGTGGCCATGTTGACACAGAAGAGCAGAAGAATTTAACAACTCTTTTCAATATGTTTCTGTTGTTCCACACTATGTTTAGTAATGGCTTAGAGATAATTTTGGTATAGGATGAATTTCATACTTGGTGAACTGGAACACATTTATACCTAAATATTAACCAATTGTAATTCTGCTGCTTTACTCATAGTTCTTTGATGGCAATAAATACTTGAAGTGTTACTTTTTCCTAATGAAGACTGGTGAAAAGTGAATGCTGAATTTTTTTCAGCACTTTGCAATCTTGAAAGAGTGCTTTCTACATCACTTAATATTTGCTGTTCCTTCTACTGAAATAATGGAAGGGGTTTTGTCACATCATTTCTCATAAACTCATAAAATAGTTTGTACCTTTTGAATTGTGAATTCAAGCCTCTGACTGCTTTTGACTTTGCATATATGTGCATATCTGTGCTTAGAGACCTCATTTTGTTCTGTGTAAAATTCTTCTGAGTTTTCAGGTCTGTAAATCACTTTCTTAAGCAATTGCAGTTAATTTTGCTTCTGTCTTTTCTCATAGTGATATACCTTTTTCATAGCGTTCTTCAGTGTTGGCTTGCTTGTATTTTTGTCACGTATGTGGCCATATCTACTGGCTGTAGGAGACAACTGAAACGCCTTTCTCCTAAATTCATTAGCCTTATCATTGTCTCTCGCTTCTTTCCATGGCTTCTTGAAACCTACTCTTCCATGATCTTATTCTTTCACATTAGTTTTCTATCTTTGGATCTTTAACTGTCTCCTTTTCCTTTCTGAACAGAAAAAATCTAAACTCTGTGTTTCTGTATTTATTATGCACTTTCTAAAACAGAAGTTATCTTGATCATACCCTTGTCTGCATTATACCATTGCTTTTCAATGTTCTAATTCAGTGATTAAGATGCTACTGCCTCTAGGTGCTATTCCTTGCTTTACTTCCTCAAAAGAGCCTCATCTTTCCATCCTTCTGATGGCGTGTAGTGATTCATCACACTGCTGTTCCTTCCTCTTCATCTGAATCTAATCCATTTACAAACTTCTTCCTTGACTTCAGGGTAAATAGGATGCACTAAAGCACTTAAGTTTTAACCCTCTGTTCTCTCTTCTGAATGAATTGTCCTCACTCAAAAATGCCCATATGGTCTGACAAGTTGGTTTTTATTGCTTTTCTCCTGTCCATTCCAATGCTTCTGGAATTTGTACATATACTCTTCAAATCAACTAGCTAGAACTCAAAAATGCACATGTAAAGCTATGCTTATTGCAGTTACTGTATGATTATATTCAGACTGATTAATCCATGTTAAAGTTGAAAAAAACCCATTCAATTAGTAAATACTCAAGCCTGAAAAAACAAGCATCATAAGAGGTGGTGGTCATTAGAAGACTTATAAAAACAAATTATTGTTTTCATTGTTTTACACTGGATTTATTGTTTTTAATGTGAAAACTTAGTATGTCAACACCTGAGTGATTGAGTTAGTTTCTATAATCCATGTTTTATATTTGACAGCTAAAATTCAACAGGACAATGGTTTTTTTCTATCCTTGTTGGAATGAGACAATTATCTCCTGAGAAGATTCACTGTTTGTGTTAAGTAGATGTGTGTATTTAGTCAACTGAAATCTAGTATGAATGCTTTCCAAATGCATGTTAGATATTCTTTGTAGAAAGTTTTTCAATAATGTAATGAAACTAACATAGTAATAGTTCCAAATAGTACATGCTTGAATGTTGTTCTTTAGCTCTTAATCCTGCTTTAAAGTGTCAGTTGCATCTATACCCCATCAAAAGATTTTTTGAGTTATTTTTAATAAGCATAATATAAATTGCATCAAAGTTTTGCTGGTGAGGGCTGTCTTGAGCTAAAACTTTGCAATTATGAAGGGTAAATTCAGTGTCTGCTGATGTATTAGGTATTGCCACACCTACAGGTAGCCTACAGCAAGAGTGGAGCAGCACATTTATTTTTGTTAGCATTAGAATTCACTTGTTGCTGAACAGTGAACAAGACATTCAGAAAAGCTTTAGTGCTGTTACTGGCACTGTGCTACAGCGTTCCAAGTGGAAATCTTCAGCTTTGCATAGCAGTACCACGTGGCGTTTGATAGCACTGGTTTTTCTCTTACTAAAAGTTTGGGGGTTTGTAGAAACTGCACACAGTTTCCTAAAGTGGAATATTGTGAGTCATTACACATTCCATGCTATTATGCTGTGCAGATGTCACTGCATTTCCTAAAGTAAAATGGTTGTATCTTCCTAAGATTAGTTAACTGTGTTCCATGGGAGGTTTTTTCATCTGACCAATGAACTAATTGGCAGAGAGGTTTGTAATTCAACTTTTTTAAAGGAGTACCACTTGATGACGATTATTCTCTGGCTCTAGAAGTCAGAAATATGCCTTAAAATTGTTCATGATAATCACCTAATAGCAACATCTGCAACAAAGATTGGGTGCTTTGCTCAAGAAACAGACGGAAACTGGGCAATAAGGAATGACTAAGGAAGGATAGGAGTACAAAAATCATTCGTGTTATAGCTAGTATAGAGCTGATGCTAAAGAACAAAAAAACCCCACCTCAATTCTCTTAATCCCTGCAATTTGCCGTTCTTTTAATTAATGCTGGTTTATTTTCAGATGTCAAAGACAACTCTTTCAGTCGCTCCCGGAGTTCTAGTGTAACTAGCATTGACAAAGAGTCACGCGAGGCAATTTCAGCTCTTCATTTCTGTGAGACTTTCACGAGAAAGGCTGACACATCGCCTTCCCCATGCCTGTGGGTTGGGACCACGCTGGGTACAGTGCTTGTCATTGTACTGAACTTACCCCCAGGAGGAGAGCAAAGACTTCTTCAGCCAGTAATTGTTTCTCCTAGTGGTATGTACAAAGCACACAGGTTAAAGTATGCTTTGATTAAGTACTGTAGTCGTTCTTCATACTTTTTTTAAGAAACTGTTTGTGGTTTTCTTTTTGATTATTGATTAATTAAAAATATATATTCTATTGATTTAGCTGCTAAGTTTAACAATCTAGATTGGTTGCTTTGTTACCAGAGTTTCTCAAATTGGAAAAGTGGAAAGTACAATTTCATAAAATACAAAAATACAACTTTAGTGTTTACTTGCTGAGATAACAATATTTGCAGTTGTTAAACTGAGCAGAAGAGATGAATAGTATCAAATACTCAGTTTATTATTGTTTTTTAGTCATAAGGTAAGAATCAGTTTTCCTGCAGCAAGAAAACAGAGTGCAAGGCTGTAAATTGAACAACTAGCTTGAAATATTAGTGATAAATGTATTCCTTTGGATTGCTGTTAGAGGTCTTGTATCTCATTTTTCTGATGCACAGCAACTGATTTGTTGTAATTATGTATTAATGGTTTATTGGATATGCTGTTAGTCATAGATTTAGCTTTCCTGCTACCACAGTCTCATGCAGAACATGCTGCTGTAGTCCATTTTGCTACACAGCAAGCATACAAATTACAATGCTATTTGGTTGTAGGAATGATTAGCAGTGGACATCTAGACCATATATAGAATTTGTGCCCATCAAAGGGCAGGTATTGGCAGCAGTGGTCAGATTTGGTAACATTTGGTCATAAAGGCAGTGCTGCAGGCTAGGCAGTGTGTTTCCTCTTTGAGTCTGCAGCATAATCTTTAAAAGATATTGCTTTATATTTTGTACTTAGCAGATGTTCGTGTTGTTACACAAGGGAGAAATAAAATAAACACTCATGCTTGTTTCTGAACCAATTGAAGGAAAAAGATGGTGCTCACCTTTGACTAATAATAACTTTTATTGTTGATATTAAATATACTGTGTACTCATCAGGAGAATGAAATGAGTTGCATTTGTGACACTGAACTTAAATACAAATACATTTCTCTTGAAGTTAATGAAGGAGTATATGCCACTTTATCCTTGAAAACTGTTTAACATTTTCCTGATTACATTTATGCTTCATTGGTTTTTAGATAAATGCCCAAGATTTGTGTACATCTGTTTTTCTAGGGAGGCAAACTGAAGTTCTTTTCTTTTCATTCTCCTAGCTTCCTAACGTTATATTTTGTAGCTTGAAAAGCAATTTAGGAGAACTGTTTTAAAAATGTAGTGCTCAACTACTCTTTCCTAGGAACCATCCTGAGGCTAAAAGGGGCAATCTTGAGAATGGCTTTTTTGGACACCACAGGATCTTTGGTCCCACCAGCACATGAACCCTGGAGAGAACACAACGTTACTGAAGATAAAGACGAAAAAGAAAAAGCAAAAAAGCGACGACCTGTCTCAGTGTCCCCTTCTTCCTCTCAGGAAATCAGTGAAAACCAATATGCAGTGATATGTTCAGAAAAGCAAGCAAAAGTTATCTCATTACCATCCCAGAACTGTATTTATAAGCAAAATATAACAGAGACTTCTTTTGTTCTTCGTGGAGACATAGTGTCATTGAGTAACAGTATCTGCCTTGCATGTTTCTGTGCCAATGGACATATTATGACTTTTAGGTAAGACTTGTTTGATTGTAACTTAAATATAAAAAGAAATAGTCTTGTGCTACACAGACAGGTTTCTTTTCCACAGGTGATGAATTTAAAAAAAATTACATTCACTCAGGGTTGATGATTCTCTAACACTTGAGCCTGAATAATTTTGATTGCATATATTCCTAGTAGTTGTGTCTTTAACACATGAAAATTTACCACTTTAGCTCAAGCTACACTGACTCAACACATAGTTTCAAACAGGTGACACAGGTCCATGACTTTGTTTGTCTAAAAGTTGAATTTACTCCCTTATGGAGAAAACTGCCTTGAGTCAGACCTTTAGCTTGTACCTGACCAGAACTCTGCCTATTTTTATGCAACTATTTGTATAACACTCATGCCTCAGTATTTTGTTGTGTAGTTTGCTTGTGTCTTAAAGACCTTAAACTCAGGCTATGAAGGCAAGATTAACTGCTAGCAGTTGTATAGTAATGTCATCTAGAATAAGGGGTTTAAGTTATGAGTTTAAACATGTGTAGTAGTAGTAGTAATGTTTAAATATACTTACAGGTCACCTATATAATTTTCATGTCCTTTATCTTAAATTTTTCTAAGTGCTATTTTATTCTGAACCAGCAGTGTGTATATACCCTTGCACCTGCAGTTTAGTTGTGGCCTAATGATAAGATGAAGGTGGAACATGGCCTTATAACATTATGCCAGTAAAGTTCCTAAAAGATTATTTTTAAGGTTGCCAAAACAAGCTTGGAAAATTCTGTAAAAAATATTTCTTTAGGAGGTTGTTGGGAGTAAACTGAAACTGATACAATCAAAACTTACTTTTTAATTGTAGTATGTAAGTCTGTAACTCCATTGGTCTATATCCCATGTTTTATGTATTCTAAGCATCTTTACAAAATGCTGCTCATCTTGCAGGGCAAACAGTATTGTTTTTCATAATGAAAACTCAACTTAGTAATGTTCAGATACCATATATTGAAACAAATCCAGTCTTCCTCAGGATTCACATTGTTTTCTAACAAACTCTGCATATGTGCTAAATTATGAATTGTTACCTTGTGTGGGGAAGATGGACTGCAATGCTGAGCTCCATTTCATAAGCATGAATTCCTGCTGGGGAGTGGACCTAACATGCAGTTTGTGTTGTCAGAGCACTGTATCATACCCAAGATGCCCAATACTTAACTACTGATATAAATTCAGATAGGTCTTAGTAGCAAACAAATCTGTAACAGAAATGATGAAAATGCTCTCACAGATGTCATGCTTGTCCTATGTGATCTAATGTTTTTTGTGTTTTGAAGCTGTAAGAATGTTTTATGCTCTCATTGATCTGAAGCAAAACTTCCCTGTTACTGACTGTCAGGAATACTCTTATTTTAGATACATGCATGTCATATCTGGGTGATATGCTTACAAGAGAATATTGCTGTTTATTTCTCACTTTTAAAACTTGCCTCCAAAGGCAATGTTAGCATCATGTAAAAAAAGAAAAAGAAAACAAAACTAGGCAGCTGTTGACAGATACTGTTGTGGTTAGTAAATCTTTCTTTGGTTTTACCTTTAGTTTGCCCCTTCAGTTTTTTTTAGTGTCTAGAATTAATAACTTTATGCAGATGGTGTCTGCAGCAGAAGCTGTTTATTGTGTATTGGGACACTGGCAGCTTACAACTTTTCTAATTTTTTTAGAAGACCTTCACAGGGGATGTTTGAGACAGTGGGTTTTTTTGGGTTCTACTTGTCAAGAAATTAGGCGTTGTGTTCCTCGTTACTTGCATTTATTATTGTGTTGGGGGAGAGCAATGTTTGGTAGGGGGATATTGTTCTAGCCCAAGTGTGCTGTCTGTTCTTCAGTAGATTGATACAGTAAGTTCTGCAGTTAGATGTACAGGATCAGAAAATACAAGGTAAGCAAACTTTGCTGTAAGAGGACTTTCTCTTCATTATCTAGTCAGAGGAAAAAAAGGGGAACTTAATTCATAAGATTGTTTGAGGCTACAGTGTTCTGCTTTCCTTTGACAGCACACTTATGTTACATTTCTAAATTTTCTTGAGGAGAGATCTTTTGCAGTCGTATTTTTAGTCAAGGAGAAATTATTAACTTGAAAGAAGAGACAGGATGTTTAATTGTAAACTCTTGGTAGATACTTACCAAAATACCTTGGTAATTAAGTAATGCCTAATTCATTAAACAGTGAATTTGTGATTTACATGCTCAGACTATAATTTAAAAATACTTTTAAATGCATCTGTGATGCAGATGTTTGATTTTCACTTTTGAGGTGCTACCTTGAAAAATCTGATGTTTTGATATTCTGTAGCGGCATTAAATGATACCTGTTTATGTGGTACTCATGCAGACAGTGAAGAGAAAAAAGTTATGTATTGCAGTTTAAAAATGAGCCATTTGATCAATAATAGACATCTCTGCTATATTTAATGGGCTTTTCAATTCTTCTCCTTAAGTTTGCCAAGTTTAAGGCCATTGTTGGATGTATATTACCTGCCACTCACCAATATGCGGATAGCCAGGACATTCTGCTTCACCAATAATGGACAAGCACTCTATCTTGTCTCACCAACTGAAATACAGAGGCTCACCTACAGTCAAGAAACATGTGAAAATCTTCAGGTAATGAACTCTTTTTTAAAAATCGCTTTTTTCTTAGATATTTTCTTAGATACATTCTCAGCTAAGCGTTTAGGCTTTTGTGCTTTGATTTTTTGTTTTTTTCCTTTGCTGTGGAGTCTGATTCTGGATGAATCACTTCTACCTTAAGTTTTTGTTTCATCCATGCTCTTGTAGCTGAATCAGTTTCTTGCTTCATTTTGTTTTGATCAACAGGAAATTTCCTCCTTTAACATGCAATTAAAATTCTCTTGATCAATTGACGCTGGGGAGGTGTGTGCTGACACAAGCTAACTCAGGATATTTGAAGGAAGCTATTATGTTTTGGGGGCATTAACAGCTTGAAAAATTCTGTCATGCTTTAGCTTGGTAGTTGTATAGAATAATGAAATAGCAGAGTTGCAGGCTTTACTTTCATACTGCTACATGGATATAAGTATTTGTAGATACAGTTTCAATAGAACAAAGTCAGGGGTCTTGCCCACGTTGTTGAGGGGCAAATAAGCTTTACTTGAATGCATTTCTTTGCTTCTGAATTCCATGAACTCTAAGCTTGCAATCATCAGAACCAGACGGCTTGGACAAATTTCTTAATATGTTTTTTTTTTTTTTCTATTTCCTACATCACCTTGCAAAGACAGATGCCCATTAAAGCACATTTATTCTGAAATTCAAATCCATTAAATAAATCCTGAAAGTGAAAGAATATTCAATTCTTTTTAATAATTTATGCCTCATTATGTCTCTTTCATTTGCAAAGGAAATGCTGGGTGAGCTCTTCACTCCTGTAGAAACACCAGAAGCACCAAACAGGGGGTTCTTTAAAGGCCTGTTCGGAGGTGGGGCACAGTCACTTGACAGAGAAGAACTCTGTAAGTTCTCAGTAATTATTATTTTTCTGATATTTCTTCCCAAGGAAGCCAGTGATCCTTGATAAATGTATTACCTTTGTTGATAGAAAATTACCTTTTTGAAGAGGAAAGTAAAATAGGGAGTGACAAATATTTTTCACAGATTTTGTGTTGTAAGCCTTACCAATAAGATCAGAAAAGCTTGGTATAATTGTGTTTTTTTGGTTTTGTTTTTTTTTTTTTGCCCCGGGTTCTTTTAGCTCATTTATTCAGCAGTAGATGAGTTGTCCTATTTCTTGTTTTATAATCTTTTTTTAACTCATCTTTATGAAGCCTACAGTACTGACCATGATTCTATTTATGCTGGTAAACTGAAAGGGACTGCTTTTGCAGAAAAAGCAGTCTATTCTGGACAGTGAGAAAACAAAAACTCTACTTCAGTTATTTGCCAGGTTTTTCTTGTTTTACTTGTGCAGATATGCCTTAGGAATGACAGCAAGGACAGAACTGTATGATATTTCAATTCAGTCCTCTGTTTATAGGACAGTAAAATTCAGTTTTGGCAAAATTTTTTATTGCTTTATAATTTTCTCCTTTTTTTTTGATTATGCCTTTTTTTTTTTTTTTACTGTGGTGGCATTTAGCACTTTAATATATTTAAGGAAAACAGCTTCCATTTATTTATTTAGATATTTGCTAGATGCAACACCATATTATTTAAGCTTATTTTTAAGGACCTTTTTCTTATTAACTTGAAAAGTACTTATCAAAATGGACAAGGTGTTCTGCTAGTCCTTTGTTTTATGGTGGTTCTTTTTGATCTCTACAGAATAAAATTTAGACTTCATTACTTGTGCCTGTACATTCTGAGCAAATATCAGATATTTAGAGGTCACTTTCTGTGTCAAAATATTTTTTGAGTGTTTTTATGTGTATATATATGCATATCTAATACTGTGGAAGGTTGATCAAATATTCCAGTAGAGAAATTCATGTTAACAAATTATAATTTAATATGACTGAGACAGAGGAAAAATACCTGTAACTTTAGAAGCTATCTGTTTATGTAATTTCACATTTCCACCATTAAGTTTTGGCTTGGATCTTTAGAAGGAAAATAGTATTGAATGGAAGAAAAAAATACTAATGAATTGTAGCTTGACAGTTCAATGACAATTCAAAAGACATTTGAGAATACGTAGCCATATTAAAGTAACCATTAAAGTAGCCATATTTATGAGGGTGACAGCAAAATCTGTAATAAGTGAAATCTTTGTTATTTTTGGAATTCACAGATAGGTGTTTATGGTAGTAACTTAAATGTAAATCATTCTTAATAGAAGCATACAATCAAATCAGAGAGTCTTGAAATACTGCATCAAAACATATTTAACTAGTTAATATTATTTTTCCTAGAGGCAAAAAAAGGAAAATATTCAAGCCATGTTTCATTGTTTAAAACAAATACTCAGATTTCTGTAGTCCATATAATCCTGCATGAAGTTGGCACGTCAAGTGTCTAGATTGAACTGGGTGGCTGATATCCCATTGTGAGCAAAGTCCAGGTAGTCAGCGTCATCACTGGAGTCTAGAGCTGTTCAGCTGACCATTTGTGCTGATTTGTTCTTGCAGCCATACTGTCTTTTTATATTACTTTTTTATATTTTTGCAAGGTTTTTACAATAATGACAGCATAGACACCTAATCTTTAGGTGTCTGCATGTAAAATTGAACTTCCATCAAAAGGAACTTCTGCTGGTGGAATCACACTGACTGGCTTACATACCAGCAAAGCATTTCGAGAACTAATCACAACTTATATCTTCAAAACCCTACTTTATCTGTTGAACTCAAAACACATTCCATATGAAATAAGCTATATTGTGCTGGTGAAGTGGGTTTTTATAACAATTCTGTTGATGAACATCAGTATTTTAAGTTCACATTTGAGTTGTGAAGAGCTTACAGTTTTATAACCTGCCTGGAAACTTGAAAATATGTTTGAATGTCTCAGTTCTAATGTAGTAACATCTACTAACATAGAGTAGTAAGTGTTGCTCAGAGTCATACCTACAATTAGCTGTCTGGTCTCCGTGCAAAGTAATTACAACTCTATATAAACTAGTTACAGTGATATCTATGTCATAATGATAGAAAAACTTACTGTTCTGTATTTGCTGCTTTTGCAAATGCCTCCAGTTGGAGAATCAGCATCTGGGAAGGCATCACGGAGTCTTGCCCAGCATATTCCAGGACCTGGGGGTATCGAGGGTGTCAAAGGAGCAGCATCTGGTGTAGTTGGTGAACTGGCACGAGCCCGGTTGGCACTGGATGAAAGAGGACAGAAACTGGGAGAACTGGAAGAAAAAACTGCAGCTATGCTTTACAGTGCTGACTCTTTCTCAAAACATGCTCATGAGGTGAGTATGTTAAACTGAATTAAACTACTTGTCAAATGAATGCCAATTCTGCAAGTGACTGAGTTCTGCAAAGGCATGTTAGAGGTATCTAAAGGGCATGCAGTATCATTGATGAAGGATATTTCCCTTTCGTCCATCACTTGTTACTCCTAACAATGAAGTACTAATTGTAAACGGCTTCCTCTAGTGGCACACTGCTCTAGAGCATGCAGTCTGCTGGGGTGGCATGTAAGCTTCTAAATGTGCAACTCCATCCCCATTACTGAAAAAGTTACTTATTGTCATGGAAATAATAAGAAGAGTAATGCTTTATGTCAGATTTGTGCTGTCCTTAAGAAAGATCCTATTGTATGCAAAGCCTCTGAGTGCGAGTTGGGTTTTTTCCTCAGTAACTAGCATAGAATGGCTGTTCTCATTGATTTTCATGCTGACTTCTTTCCACACCCTGAACTCCTGTGCAATTACCTCATTCTCTCAAAAATGTCTTTTTCTGAGGCTCGATCACCAGCAATGATGCTACCATTAGAAAATTCATCATGCTAAGCAGTCAGTGTTCAGCGAAGTGTTTGCAACTTTGAGAAGCCTTGCTAAAATCCTTTTTTCTCATGCTGCTTTTGTTTGTGTCATTGCACGTTTTGGTACATTACAGAAATAGTAATTAGAATTTTTTTTTTTCTAGATGATGTTGAAGTACAAAGACAAGAAGTGGTACCAATTCTGATGACTCCCATCAATCACATCTGTTTAATTTTGTCCTGATGAAAAAAATCTTGTTTTTTTCATTAATTTTGGCAGGACCACTGAAATTTAAAGGAGTATTCACCATCAGATACTGTTGTTTCCTAGCACAAATGACACACTGTTTTACCTCAGTCCTGGCTTTAACTGAGGAGCTACGTATCTAAGAAACACACGCGCAAAAAAAAGAAACTTGAGTGTTTCTTAGCTTTGGTTAGTGTAAAGTTGGAACAGAGAAGGTAACTGGAACACGTGGAAAAGAGAGTAAAGGGAAGTCGTGGTGAGATGGGCAGGGGCAATGCAGGGTCAATCCTGTGTTAATATTTCATATGCCGAAAGTTTTTGTGCTATTGTAATTGCTGCCAGTGTTATACCCTCCTGTAAGGAGAGGCAATAAATCAGGGGTCCAAGAGCTGGAATCAAGTTGTTTGTCTTGCTGGACAGTAGCTGACTTACAATTACCCTCTCTAGGACTCGCTATATTTACCATTGTTGTTGAAGAAGAGTTGAAGTTTGCTGTCACTTCTTTCATTTGAAAATCTGGAAGCTTGGAAGATTTCTTATTGAAAATTGTATACATTGTTGACCTGTGCATAGTCTTTTCTTGGACCCCTGATCTAGTATTCTTGTATTCACATCATATTCTGTGACGTGCAAAACAAAAGAATACGTAATTTTTGCATTAAAAAGTCAAGTGAATAATATGATTGGAATGTGTCATGCTGGGAGTTTTCATTTGTGTTATGGCTGTGCAATGTGAAATGTGGTAACATCTTCCTTGTGGTAAGAATTCTTCAACTTCTGTTCAGTTAAATATTATTTTTGCCAAAAATAGTTATTGGTTCAGGTTGTGTAACATTTAGAATTGGCTGTGGGTTCCATTCATGCTGTGAGTTTTTATAGATGTTTAACAGAATGTATCTTTACAGCCATTAATTAAAATAGCTGAGATAGTTTTGCTCAAGACTTAAGTTCTAGATGCCCCTTTAGTCCTTTACTATGAAATCAGATAACCTCGGACTCAGGTTTTCGAAGTTTTTCACGCCATGGAGGTGCTGATGCATGAATAATGGCAAGCAAGCATCTAATACTTAATAATTGTCAGTATGTTGTTTAGCAAATCTCTAAGTTCTGCCAGTAGTGCTATTGTACAAGTACCTGTCTCAGCCCCACCCAGCACTAAAGGCAGTTGTCCTAAAGTTTGGATTTAGTCCCTAAAGCAGTGTTTTCATTGTAAGCAGTGGCAAAGTGTGCACAAAAACTTTAGGAATTGCTGAAATGATGTTCAGTTTGGGTGAGGTAAATAATACAGCTGAGCTAACTTGCTAATGGCTACTGCACTAAAGCTATATCAGTGTGAATGACCAGGGCTCTTTTTAAAAGTGAGGATTCCTTAAAGTAAATGCTTGCATTTCAAAAGTTCCTTTAGACCTTTTTCCTCGAAGTAGGAATAGTTACTGACTGCTTTTGTTTTATAAAAGGGAGTACTTAGAAGCTGATAGGTCTACATTCTCTGAAATTAATCACTTGGGTTTGCTTCTCCAAGCATTGCATTTTATGTACTTTTTTTCACAAACATTCTGAATGTTCCCAAAGAGAAACCTTGGTTATATTTGTATTGTGAAGTGATGTTGCAGGTACACAGATAAGGCAATCTTACAAAACACTTCAAGGATGCAAAATATTGAAGTTACTCATGGTTCTTAAATCGCTTTTCAAATGAGAGGCAAATATGTTTGGGCTTTGAAGCACAAACTGATAAAATTTCTCACTTGATGTATAGCAACATCTAATTTAAAAAGACAGTTGAATTGTGTTGCCTGTACAAGGGCATGCCCTACTATGCCTACTGCTCAAAGAACTTAAAAAATGAGAATGTGACAGTTCAAATAAGCAGTATTACAATTTCTTGATGGCTCTGTCCCATAACTACTGAGGCAATGTTTACTTGAGTTAATTAACTCAGTTTGCCATGCAATATTTGCCTCTGCATGTTAATTTATTTTTAGTGTCTAATTAATTCTTATTTAACGCCATTTTGTGAGACATCCAGGTAGAAGAAAACGAGATAAACCACTACCCATACCACATCCACAAAACCCACCCTAGCTGACACTTGTCCCCTTCCTTGTCTCACATTTATAAATTGAGATGACTCATTATTACTTGACCAGGTGAAGATAAAGTACATTTCAGAGCAACAGAATCCTGGGAAATTAATCTGGTTAGGCTCTGAGGGAGAGGATTGTAAAAGTATTCTTCAACAAATTATGGTATTATTCAATGGAAGATGACCTTGGCTTGAGAGGAAAGCACACTTAACTTTCTCATCAAGACGCATTTGACAACAGCCAGCAAGCAAAATAATGAGAGGCAATGAGAGACCATCTGCCAGTGCCAGAAGAGCAGTGGCTGATTTGGTGTTACAGAATCTATCGTAGTTGAATCTCTTCTGTTGCTTATGGTCAGGGCATGCTTCTAGGTAGTAAGGCTAATGACATGATTGCTCATGAGAGAAAAACACCAATGGTTCTTGGTTAATAAAAGGGGCTATGTACAATTTTAGTCTAAAATGTTACTTTTTCCTTCCCAATGGAAGGAAGGCAATCACACCCATCACTGCATCTTATTGTGCTATTGGTGGTGCACCTTTTGTACAGCAAAAATGTATTGAAATCCTTGCAGGGAAGCACCCCTGGTTTTTTCACTAGCATTTCAGTTGTGTGAAATTTTTTAAGAGTGTCTGGAAAACTATAAAATACAATTGAGCTATTACTTTTTTTTAAATGAAAGTAAGAAACTACCTGCTGCTACCTATCTGTTTATATGTAGTGTGTCTCATTAGGAACTATAAACTGAAGAAGCTTTTCTTCACCTTAGTCCTGCCAAATCGTAACTTTTGAATTCTGGTATGTGTAAATACGTGTGTATTCCAAATCAGTCTGAAAGTGTTACACCACAGGCATCTCCAGTGACTTGTTCATCAGCAAACAGTCAGTTATAAAGTATAGTAATATATAGCTGTGTTCTTTGTCTGTCTTTATGCAAAGTTTTTGTGCCTGAGGTGGTACTTGCATGGCAGGTGATACTGGAAAGCTACATCCAAAGGAGGAATTTTGGAAGCAAGTTCATTTTCTTTTTTTTTTCCTCCCTTTTAGTTTTCCTCTTATTTTCCTTTCTGTGTTTTGGTTTTGGGGTTTGGTTGGTGGTTTGGAAGTTTTTGGGGTTGTTTTTTCTTTTTTTTTTTTTCTTTTTTTTTTGGTGGTGTTTTGGTTTGGGGGAGGGGTGGGAATTTTAATTTTTTTTTGTTGTTGTTGTTGTTGTTTGTTTCTTTTTTTTTTTTTTTTGCTTAATTAATGGCACTGATCTTACCTGAACTTTTAAACTTGAATTTTTCCTGCACTTTAATTCAATCATGGTATTTTATTCCTTAATTTTGTTTCTGCATTTGTGCAGTTCAGGTTCATTATTTGTATATAAACACACATGTTCAATAAAGACTTTAGAACAGATTACTTTCAGGCACCTTTGCTAATTATGTGATTTATTTAGAATGTGTGTTTTCTTAGCAAAATATGTATATACAATAGAGAATCTAATGAAAGGCACGTATTCTGTGTCAGCATTCAGTTTATAAATTACTGCAACACTTTCACATTTGTTACTAGATAATACAAAAGAAATCTGTTATATTTATACATACTGCTTAAGAATATACTTTTAGTTTTAAATAATTTTTATATGTACACTTCTACCTTTAATTTTAAAAAGACTTATGTTCAAGTTTTAAGTCAAAGTACTTAAAGTATGTATATTATCCATAGAAGTTGTTTTAAGCTTATGAATACATTCATATCTCATATCGAGATGATACAATTACTAAGCAATGAAAACAAATAGCCCATTTTGCTTTGCAGAAAATAATCAGTTATTTTTACCTCCCATTATGAACATCCTTGAACAATTCTCCAAGTATGGAGCAAGAAGATAGGGAACTAGCCTAATATTAACGTTTTCTCAATAGCTGCAGTCCATGGCTGACTGGTTTTCTATGGTTTGGGGGTTTTTTCTGGTGCACACAAGAGACTTTTTTCAGCTCTATTTCTTGAACTTTTAAAATTCTCCAAAACTGAAGTGAGATTTTTCCAATAAACATTTTCTTTGAGTAATCTGTGTATTTTGATTATACATCAGCTCTTTACATGTAAATCAGGGTTGGTTTTTACGTGAGTTTGTTTTGTCGGAGTTTTTTGCATCTGAAACGTGTTGGAAAACTTAAGAGTCGGTGGCTGAAGTGCCCTCTGCTTTCTGCTTGTGGTTTAACATGTCTGGGTGGGCACTGACTGCAGACAGAGTCTGGTGTGGGAGGGAAGGACTGCTGTGTCTTGCCTCCCTCTCCAGGTAAAAGGGCAACTTGTCACTTGAATCTTCCCTCATGCCAGCCAATTTCCTGGATAATTGATTTGAGTCTTTTCGGGTGGATGTTGATAACTCTGCTACTACCACAAAATCTTCAAATACTCTAGACAGAAATTAATGATGCTTGAGGGGTGGAAGTGAACAGAATCAGGGGGGAAAGGATGTAGTGTAGTGAATCAGTTCAACCAATTTTACTTCAGTTTTTGTTGAAAAGCTAACCTGGGCCAATTTCTTCTTCTTAAACCCATTATAAAGATGTGCTATATATCTACCTTATTAGTGTTTCAAGTCTGATGAGTGTACAGTTTCTGGGTTCTTTTACATCTTACAAAGTTTAGACTTGAAGATGTAGGCATTAATTTTTAAAAAGTGGGAAAAAAGGAAGAAGAAAAACGAGGCAGAAACACCAAACAATCAAACGAACGATGTCAATCAGTATTTTTTTAGTAGTTCCATGTGCGCCTAGAAACGTTTAAGCTAACCTACAGCTGTAGGTTACTTTGACACTTGTGTTTCTTTCTGTTAGTACCTAAGTTCCATATTTCCAGGCAAATAACTAGAAGTTAAACTGTTTCAGTTGAAAACATGTAAGGAGTTGTATGTGGATTACCACTACCATTCAGTCATAGGTGATGGAAAGGGAGAGGGGTGGGAACATGTTTTAAATATTCCCTTTTAAAACAGAATTGTAAATAAGCAGTACTGTGTTATTTTAGACCTGAGCTCTGCTATCTGTAGTGGTTAGAACTAGGAAAACATGCTGCTTTCTAGTTATGCTGCTGTTTCATTGTACCAGCACCACGGGGGAAAAAAATACATCCGTAAATTTTTCTAACATTGCCCATGCCTGGGTAAGCATGCTTGATGTGTAGCAGTTCTCGTTTCTGTATATGTTAGTGTGTACATGTGTGTTTTCTTTTTCCCTTATGTTCATTGCAATTTATTCTTCAGTTAAGTCTTGCTGAGCCCCACTAGCTCTTCTGAGGATGATTACTGGAATATGCATTTTTAGGTAGGGTTGCAAATCCATCTGTCTACAAATATAGTTTCATATGAACTGCAAACTGTACTGTTACAAACTCAACTATGTTAGATTGCATAGAGTTATTTTACTTACATGTACTTGGACTGAACTATGTCATCATAATGAAGTTAAAAAATTAAGTATGGAATATTTTTGTAAATAAAAATACCTGTGCAGCTGGTATTTTAAATTTAAAATGTATTATACATTAATGTTTCAGAAAAAAATGTTCATATATGTGTATATGAATGTGTCATTATGCTGAAGGGCTCTTGATTGGGCAAAATAAACTATTCAAATCTCTCCTGAAATGAGTGTAGCTTACTCCTTTTCTTCCTGACCAGTTGTTTTTTCTGCTGGCTGGAGCAGCTCGAAGGTGTGAGTTGTGCTGTATAACAAGCAGAGCAGCCAGGCTGAAGGGGAGTACTCCTGAAGGACCCCGAGAGGTGTGAAATGGTTCATCTGCAGTGGCATCCCCAAGCATGTGTAAAAACGTTCTGAAATGTGCATACTGATGGTGACGATGTGAGGTCCTGTTATCTTTTTAAGTTACCAGAAAAGTTAAGGTTGTTCATTGTACAGACTCAGTTAAGCAAAGTCTTTTCTGTAGCTGCATTTTGTTAGTATCTGTTAAATGAAGAATCCAGTGTGGAAGGGAGGAAGAGATGAAACGGGTATTTTTTTCTTTGCCATGTTTACAGTACAGCAGATGTACTATTTTTGTGGATTGAGGCTCAGCTTTGCCACAGACCAATTTCTAGCTTGCAGTTTTATTAAATTTACTGTCTTTTGCTCTTGGGGAGAGAGGGAAATACGAACAACCTGGCTTTGTAAACATACACTCAGTGGTGGGGAAATAATGGATCCAAAGAGAGGCTTAGGCAGTAAATCTGAGAAGTGAAATTGCTGTACCTTGGAGAAATTTTTGGAATCTCTTGATGTCAAATAGCAAAATATTTCACTGTTGGTTGTTTGAGTATGTAAGAATACAGTTTCATCTGTGGGAAAAGTCTGCTAGTTCCAGACTTGTTTTGTTTTTTCTTTAATATCTGATGGTTACACATAATGAACTGGAAGCTCTGCAGTGCATGGAGTTATTAAAAAGACTAATGCATTGGAATCAAAAAAATTGTTTTATCTTCAGTTTAATTGGATTCAAGGTATTTGGAACTGTCACACTGCCTCCAGCTACTCCCTAGGTCTGCTAGTCTCCAATAAAAGTTAAAAAGCTACAGTAGAAGTAGCTCCCTTCTTTTGGGTACTGTAGGACTGCGCAGATTAATGGACTGACAAGAGGGGAGTACCAGAGTGAGGTTGCAAAGTGAAGCATTTTCATTTAGTGAAACTCAGGATTTGAGTGATAACCTATATTAAAAATGTGGTTCCTTTGCACATCATGTGTTTCAACAGTTTTGGTGCCAATGTACTGTAAATTATATGCGTTTAAGACCTACAGGCATATGATTATATGCCCATCAGCACTTTTCTTACCCAGATTTTTTATTGGGAGTTTTCATCCAGGCAAGGTCACTGAACCAGCCCTCCTTGTTGCCCACTGGCCTGTGGGTGCTCAGTGGTATCCCCTGTCTTGCCTGGTCCCTCCTTGTGCACCTGGACTGCTCCTTGGCCTGGGGTCAGCCAAGCAAGAGGCACTGTCTGCTTCCTCCCTCAGGAGAAAAGGAGGCATCCCAGCCTGGCCTGAGGAAATGGGATGTTTTCCCCTGCAGTCCTGCACTGAGGTAAACCCACAAGAGCAGGATGGCAGCAAGCACCAGCTTCTGGCCTCCTAGTTTGCTGGCTGATTTTTCACCATGTGTAATTAATGCTCCCTCAGTAAGGGCTTGGGGGCTTGCATATGCAACTCATTATAGTAGCAGAGCTCCGCTCACTTGCTGTAGCAAACAGTTTTCTGTATTTTCCAGCCACGGGAGACAATCTGGGCTAAGGGTTGTGCACAGGCTGCTCAGTAGGAGGAAGCTGTACCTAGCCCCACTGCCCCTGCTGAGACCTGGGGAACATTCCTTTAGCTTCAAACACTCCTTTAGAGCTGTTTGATTCCAACACTACTCAGAAGAGCTGATGGGGGACTGTAGCAAAGCCACAGTCAAGACAAAAATGGAAAGGTTGATGTGTTTTGGAGCAGGTAACTGCGTTTTTGTATCTTCCTGCAGTCTCAGTGTGAGCAGGACTTGATAGAGAGTTGAGTGTTTGAAAGGGCTTGTAATCAAAATGTCAGACTGTGCTTATGTTTTGATAAGTTTACGAACTCTTCTGCCTAATTAAGCAGACATAATGAGAAATTTTGTATAATTCTGGTTTCTGTGGTGCGAGACACTCCTGGAAAGAATAATGTGGAATGCAGTCTCCCATGACAGTGCGAACAGAAAACAATTTCAAGCTGTTATCCCCTAATTCTCTTGTGCACCTGCAACTCTCTCAGCACCACTTGAGTTAAGTACTTTTTACCTGAGTGTTAGTGTCACCTACTGACTGTGGTGCTTTTTCTTCCAGGATCTCCAAGGATGCAGCACAGTGGTCCAAGGTGTCTTGAGACTTCTCTTCCTTAGAGTTGCTGTCTTCAGACTGAGTATGCACATATCTGTCGTTCAAGATGTATGTCAGAACTTAATATTAATTTACAGAAGGAAGAATTGCTGTGTTTTTATTTTTTAAATATGAAAGGGTTAGAAAAAGGACTAATGAAGGTCATTGCATCGTGTTTTCTTTCTAATATGCTCGAATATATAGTCAATTCTAGCTATGAACTCAGAGGCTCTTTGCCTCCCATTTTGTCTTTAGCAGAGCAATTACTGTTTGGGTTTTAGAGTTCCCAACCACTACAGAGATTTTTTTCCAAGACATTCTGGAAATTGATTCCTTATTCTACTGTTTCAGTTCAACACCTCTAGAAAACTCTTTTTACACATTTTTAAATATAACTTTTAGTCAGAGCAGGATCCACGGAAGTTGCATTGACTTCTAGAGCTTTCCCTCGTTTTTAAAAGGCTACTAGTTGGTTTGGTTCTCTATCTGACATGCAACTTCTTGCTCTTTTTAGGATTCTTCTGTAAGCAGCTTCATTCTCTCCAGTGGTCTAGTTATGCTGCATGAACCAGTTTTGGCAAGTAGCCTGTGGGTTGTAGTCACCAACGCAAACTTTCCTCAGGTAAAGAAAACTGAAGAATACCTAAATACGGCTGGGGCTGTGAGGCTCTGACACCAGTATCACAACTACTGCAAAGTATTTAGCAGATGATGCCCTAAGGGACAACAGAAAATCTCTTTGTCTGCAGGGAGCAGTGCAGCTCTTGGGATTTGCATCATATTGGACCTGGGGAGCATTCCAGGCCTTTCACTCTTTCAGTGTATTTCAATAGTAGGAGTGAGGATGGCTGAAGGGGATGCAGAGTTTAGTGAGAGTTTTAAGTCAGACCATCAAGATGTCTTTCAAAGCATGAAGTGACAGGGATTGGCCATGTACCACATCCTGGAAAGCAAATTTCAAGCCTGAAAACTCCACTCCTTTTGATTTAACCTGGGGAAAAGGCAAAGCCTATGTGAATAATGGTGGTTTGCTGTATTCCCCCACTGGACTGACAGCAAGCATTTACTTAAATTTTTTCCTGCAGGTGTTAAAGGAATTTTTTTATATTTGCACTATTAAGCAATAAGGTTGTCATTTGCTCTCAGAGTGCAAGTTGCATGTCTTGCTTTATCGTTGAGCTGCTATTGTTGGTCTACTACCTGATTGTCCCAGACAACATAAAAACAGGAAAAATGTGGATCTGAGCCTGTGGTCCTGTAGGCTTCAGTCTGGTAAGAGAATTTGCAGCATAGCTCAGAGAGGCAAGGAGGCAGAAACAAGAAGTACTTGAGCTGGCTGGCACAGCACTGATTCTCTTCCTGACATGTTTTTGCAGCTATTGTTCTGAAGAAAGTCTTTTAAGAATGAGTTTTAAATGAAAAAATGTGGCAGTTTGTGCATTTACAGGGAGCTACTTTTTAACATAAACAGCGTGGAAAAAGAGAAGTTGGACTGTTCAAAAAAACCAACCAAAGGTGGTAGTGTTTGGCATAATTCACTGATCATGAGACACCTGGCATCCCACTGAAGGAGCAATGATAGTTCTGGAGGGGACAGGGTGCTGAGAAGGCAATAGACATGGAGACAAGCTGCTTGCATTTGCTGCTCTCAAGAAGAGGGAAGGCAGCACAGGGGAGCTGATGAGCCTGACAGCCGCCTCTGAAATGACCTCTGGCTGTGTTGTGTGGGATGGCATTTGTCAGAACTGGAGGAAAGTACCTCAGTGAGAGCTGGCATGAAGCTTTGTCCTGGGGATGTGTACAACAGGATTTGCTTTAGAAGAGGGGCGCAAAAAAGGGCCTACAAGGCAGCAGGCAGCCCCATTGTGAGCAGCAGGAAACAATGCCCGAGGAGTGCTTGACCAGAGGACCCATGTTATCCCAGGCATCACTTCACACATGGATACTACCAGATATGGGCCATGTGTTTCCAGTCACACCTGGAGCCAACCTGTGGCTTGTGATGGCCCAGGAGTGACTGGCCTCAAATTCATCTGGCAGCCAGGGTGAGGAGAGCACTGACCCCAAGGCTCTTCTGCTGGTGGCAAGAAACTGAGAGCCAGAGTCTGACACTGCAGCCTTGGCCCCTGACTGCAGACCAGAATCTCTGTCCCCCTCAAAGTCATGCCAGTGGGGTTCTTGTCTTTTGCAGATGGTGAGAGGTGGCTCAGGTACCTCTTGTGTGGTTCTGCTAGCTTCTCCTGATGCTGACACTGGGGTTCTGACCTCTGAGATTTTCCAAGAGGGTTGTGAACTGAATGTGAAGATGCAGCCTTTGATTTTTACAGTTCTTTTTCTTTAGAGAAGAGACCCCTACCCTCCACTACTCAAGGCCAGATTAACTGACAATGTTTCCTAATGTAAGAACTGCAGCTTACTTCAATGAACTGATATGTGGCCACATCTGTCCAAAGAGCACTGCAGATGCAAACACCCTCTGGTGCAAAGAAATGTGCAGATCACCCTTTCTTTTGGCCTCACAGTTGCTGTTCTGCAGGTCTACTGTGCCTTGGGACACTTGCTCCCTGCAGACAGTGCATGTGACACAGGAGCAGATTGTTTCCTTACTTCAGAGTTTTCAGTGAAGTGTCACATTTTGGCTGAAGACTCAGGGGACAGGACTTTCTTGGGCATGCCAGGTTTCTGAGCTTCACTGCCAGGTCTCTGTGAGTGGGATCTCAAAGGGAATGTGCCCTGTAATAATGAGCCCCGTTGTTCTCAGGCACCAGATGGCTGTTCATGGGAAGAGTACTGGTAATGTTGCAAGTTAATAAGCAAAGAGTCATCCTCTTCTCATCATTACCACCCATCCTTCTCTGGAGTGAAATAAAAGCCCTTCCTGCTCCATAGTTTTAATTAAAAACTGTGCTGGTGTGTTGTAGGGCATCAAGAATGACCAAAATTGCAGACTCCTGTTTTCCTACGTGGGATGATTTACTGCATAGGAACTGGGAAGTTGTATATCTTCCTGACAGCATTATCCTTAGCTCCTCTGCACAGGAGAGTAATGCAGTAACTAGTATATGCTGTAGTAAAACTTCCCATTAAAAGTTCCTGTATAACTAAAATATGGGTCTCTAGAAACTTCCACTTTGATCGAGTCACTTAAAAGATTCACACACTCAGCTGCTTTTTATATTAACTCTTCCTACCACTGTGGAAGGTACAGGAAAACCTTTCCCAAAACCTGTGCTAAACATATGGGGTTTTTTGTGCATCATCATGGCAGCTTGGTGAAAAATGATTTTGTGCATCATCATGGGAGGGTTTTCCTTGCTTTCTGTGACAGGGAAACAGATGCCACTGGGCCACAGGAGTGGAGGTACCTTGTGGAAGAGGAAGGTTTCTCCAAGACCTTGTCTTTTCACTAGTAGCCACCCTTTTCCCATCAAGTGCATGAAGAAGATGCTGTCATACCCTGAGGAGGAGAAATGAGAGGCAGCAGGAAAGGATGTGTAGAGTTTGAGATTTTGCAGGGCTGTTGCCCTTGCTCTGTGCTCCCTCTCAGGTGAGATGACCCCTGGGGCTGGGCAGGGTGCACATATGGGGACAAGGGACTGGAGTACAAAGGAAGGGAGGATTTGTGGACCTGGGCTCAGGAACAGCATTTCCAGTGCAAGAGGGGCTGGGCAGGGTCCCAGCCAGATCTCCTGGAACTCAGGCAGGGAGCAGCTGTATTTTGGACAAGTGAGGATGGGAAGAAGAAAAGCCTGTGTATTGGCAGCACAGGAGTCTTGTGGGCAACTGGTGAGTTCTAAGTGGAGGGGATGGGCCAAGGATGGCAGGAAGAAAAAGGTCTGTGGACATGATTTTCTAAGAGACTTTGCCTGCTAGGCAGTTGCTGATTTTCCCAAGGGAAAAGCTGTCAACAACTAACTTCTCTCAAAACAAATTCTGCAAACAACCAGCAGGTTCTCAAAACAACCTTCTGCAGATGGTGTTTTGTCATTTCTTTAGTTTAACCAATGGGACTGGAGAGGTGTCGTTCCTATTCACCAACCCTGTTAGTCTGTATTGAAACACCTTATAAAAGGTGTCAGGAATTAGACAATAAAGCCTTCTAATTCTCTCCTGCCTGCTGACTGGAATCAAGCATCTTTCTTTCATGTCCTATTGCGACAAAGAGTGCAGAGTTTGGGGTGTAGGGAGAGTCGCTGCTCCAGCTGCTTGCTGGGATCCAGTGTCATGTTTAGCAAACACTGGGCATCTCTGGATACCTGTGAGATGAGGTCTGGCTTCTCTGATTCTTCCGCCTCATGCTATTACTCTTCCATTTAAATTTGTTCCCTAACAAGCAGAGTACAACAGAGGGGCCTGCTATACACACAGCCTTTCACCTCTCTTAAGCTCTGAGAAAATCTCCCAAGGACAGGAAGAGCAGCACCAGTCTGTGAGTCACCCAAAATCTGACCGAATCAAACACTTGGGTATGCTGCACCCTGTATAATCCTACTCTCCTGTAATTTTTGTTTGCCAGATAAATCTTGTTTCTCAGAGGATGCTTTACACAGACTTGTGATTACTGTCTGCCAGGGTAGGGGTGGGGGGCAAGAGGCAGAGCAAGAGGAAAAAAATTACTCCAAAATATGTAATGAGAGCAACAGTGTGGATTTTTTACATAGGTCTGATGGCAATGAAGTGAACCTTGGGTCATTTAGCAATTATTATGGTTGATCAATAATAGGCACTTCACAAATTCTGGGAGTCAGTTCCTGCGCAAGACAAAACTGTATCAGATAGCAACCATTGCCATATTACAAAAACACTGATACAGCCATCCCAGTCTTTTCTGGAACTGAACAAATCAGCTTTTGTCAAAAGCACAATGGGATACTAGGCTGCTGGTCTGGATTCAGAAACATCAGCCCTGTGGTTTCTCAGGAGTTTTTTTTTTGTTGTTGTTTTTTTTTTTTTAATAAAAACAAAATGCCTTTACTTAGCTTAGGCTGCTATTATAAAATGTCATTGTGTGTAGATTACAGATTTTGCTATAGTCTAACAGTCAATCTTTTCCATATGAGTGCATGCTTTTGGCTGGGAAAACTATTATCTGAATATAATGGCTTTCTTTTCAAGCCAAAAACTGAGTATGGAAGGCACAGCCAACTGAAATGAGAAACACTGCATTATTTCAGTTTTTGTGAAACTGCTCTTATTTCTGACAGTGGTTTTGCTGAAGACAGTGGTTTTGCAGAAGAGATGCAATCTTTTTAAAATAGACCACAAATAATGGCTAAAATCTGAATTGGAAGCAGAATAATTAGAGACAATTAATTCAAATGAAAAAGGCTAATTTTCATTCTGATTACCCCTGCTAGCACACAATCATCACTTAATGCCATTACAAGATTGTAGGATAAGGAACAAATCATAGAATTCAATTGATAGAATAAATGGTACAATGCATGTGCTATTCACTTCAATCTGTCAGTAATTATTCTCCACTGTGCTACACAAAAATATTCCCTTCCAGTTTGAACACAGTTTCAAAGGTCTCATTAGGGACTTTAAAACATATATGTGGGTGATGTTCCATCCTCTGTGTCTGTGTTTGTGTCTTTCTGCCTTCACCTTCCAAATACTTATTTGGAAACTCTTCTTGGCTTGCAAGTATGTTCATGTGTCCCCTCTCTATTCTGAAATGTTTTGCTGAGGCTATTCCTCAAATTTCAAACAAATCTTGCTGCTTCCCCTCATCCAGCTAATTTCCCAAGCTAAACCACAGTTAATTAATTTTTTGTCATCCCACTGTTCTGGACACGTTTCATTCCTACCACCAGCTGCCAAATGAAGTTCCCTGTAAGTGGCAGCTGTCACACAAAATTGAGTCTGGAGGAAAGTCCATGTGTGCTCTGCTGGGAGCACCCAGGGGTACTTGCAGCACATGATGCTGTGCTGGTTTCACACTGCAGTGCTGATGTGCCCTGGACATTGCAAGAATGCCTTGTAAACAAAAGTCCCCAATTGTATTGGTAAGGTCTTCATTTTTTGTTTTGAAGCATCACCGTCTAAAAGCTTTATTTCAGTGATCTTCCCCACGCTGACTCATTTCTGCTGGACCAAACACTCTCCAACCTCAGCATTTCTGCCATGGGGTGTGGGTGTGATGGTACAAGTGGGACTGCTTTTCTCATTTTAACAGTTGATGACCAGAGAGTGAATCACAACTTGGAGGGGATTGCTCCTAGTGTGATGTGAAATTTGAGAAAAATTGTAAATTGAAGTTTGAGTTCAAAAATAATTTGCTCAGCATAGGCAGCCTAGACAGTATATGCAGTGTTATATATAACATTTGTATGTTTTATATATATATAACATTTATTTTTCTGAGAAATTGGCATAAAGACCCAGTTTGAAACCCTCAGTACATTTGGATCAAACAGTGTTGAGAAATCAATTCAAGAAATCATATAAACAACTGTACCTTAAAAAAAAAATAAAAGTAAGTAGTAATTTCTAACTGGTGCAGCAATGTGCTCCTAAAAATATTCTATTAGATGGCTGAAAACTTTTTCAAGCCTGCATTTCAGCTTATCTCTCATCTTTATAGACTCTGGAAAGGCATGCTAGTCTCTAGGCGATGAATATGATTTGTTTACTCAAAGAGCTCTCTGAAATCAGAAAGCAGCATTACTGTATGTTATTAAAAGATAAAAAATGTATTACTGTCAGGTGAAGGGTCAGTGTCAAATCCTTGTTACATCAGGCAAATTCAGATTTAAAGCTGAAGCAGTCTTGAAGATGCTCAATTGAAAGTGTCATATTCAGCAAAAATATCTCATGATACCACATTGTTTCCTATGTCTGGGTCCATCTAGTGTTGTCAGGAGAGAAATATCACCCTAACACACAGCTGCCTGTCAATTTACCTCCCTGGATACTTGCAATAAATTGCAAATTGTACAACAACAATAAATGTTAGAGAAAGGCCATCCTTACAGTGTGTGAGTCCAGGTAGGAGGAGAAGAGAGCTGAAAGGCCTTGCTGGAGTCTTTGTCTCTTTCTGGCTGCAAGAGGTGGTTCTGTACTGAAAGGAGACTTTTAAAATGGCATTGTACTGTATCTCAAGGGGAAGAGGCAATAAAAGTAATTTCTGTCAAACAACTAATGGACTGGATATTGTAAGAAGCCATTCAGTTGGAAATCAGAAGTCATTTTTACATAACTGCATCCCAGAAGAAATATCCTCTAAGTTTTTACTGCAGGACTCAATCAAGTCCTGTGTATGTGTCTTTTCACTCCATTTTACATGGAACATTCTTCATAAGGGTTGCTCTAATGCATTTCGGGGAAACCATGATTATAATCTGCATAATTATTCTTGCCTTGGGAAATTTTAGAAAGTATATAGCAAGTCTGCTCGAAGTAGTGATAGTCACAGTGATGTAATGAAGGTGAAGTAGCACAAATGTAGCTCCTTCTTCAGAGACTAAACCATAATGGTCTGTTGGACTGGGGAGGGGGCAGCTTGCAGAGCAGTGTGTTAAGACCATAAGGCAACTTGTCCTTTCAGGTATATTGTTGGAATCTATCACTTTGCAATGAGGTTCTTTGAGGCAATTTGGATAACTTTGTTTGCTATACATCTCAAAAGAGTAGTAGTAACAATAAAATGCAGAGAAAACAATTTACCCTCTTTCTGACAATTATTCTTTCAATATTGCAGTGACCCCATTAACCAGCCACATGCATTAGCAAAATCTAGCATTTCAGCTAAGAATAAGGGTAAGAATAACAATGTTTAAATAGGTTCATTCTAAATCTAATAGCCAGTTGAAAATCCTATAAAATTTTTATCAGGTGTATAGATTCACCTAAATAGACAAGGTTCTTACTTATTTTTCCACTACAGAAAAAGATGAGATCCTTAAATCCAATGCCCTTTGCACAAAGGGCTTGAATTTCTATTACAGATCTTAGCTACTGGAAACTGCCTTTGTATTGACATTTTTCTGACAGCGGAGGATCAACTATTTAAAGTGCCTAATTTATTATTGCTCACATGCAAACAATTTCTCTCTTGCAGAATGAAGAAGTGCAAATAATTACTTATGCATTCCTGACAAAAGACACCCATTAATTTTTCCCCCCACGTAGTGAGGCCATTGACCCATCAGGTATTTCTCTGGCAGTTGTTCCAAAGAAAAAAATTGATGTCTTTCAGCACCTTGGGTATGATATTGTGTAATATCAGCAGCTTATGACAAACCCTGTTCTCAAAAGGTTTTGCTGAAACAGGAGTTCTGCTGCCTTTCCATACGAGCAGTACCCATTGACATATTTCTGCCACGAGCTGCTACTGTGAGTGTTAACAAATCACATTTTGTCCCCTGGGGAAAAAAGTGGAGTTTGTATCATGCTTCATTCTTGCTTCAGTCTACTCAGATATTTTATTTGGGTTGCAGATCCCATTTACTAATACAGTAACAGACCATGTTCTCACAAAGCTGTGTGTGCTTTCATTTCAGTGTCCCTATGCAACCCTAGTCTCATTTACATGTTTTATGCATTATGGTGGAGCTCCTTGGCCAGTACAGGGTGTAGATTCATTAATGCCAGCTGTGAAGTAGGAACTTGTTCGTTTCAATTCATTCAGAACATTTTTTAAAGTTTTAGATGTTTCCCTTCAAGTGCAGATGTGACAGAGTGTGGATATTCGAAATTCTTCAAATTCTACAACAACCAATTGTGAGGACAATGAGAGCAGTGTGCCAGTCAATCCAGTGTGGTCTTTGTAACATTTGGGCGTATGGAGATCATTCTGGGGTTTGCCTGCTAGCACTCCTCTGTACACCAGTAAAAGAACTAGTCAATGCTAAAGAAATCCCAGAGCAGTGCAAACTTAGGGTCTGGCTCCATCTTATGCTGGAATCTGGAGTTATAAAGCAGTTAGAAACAGATCCTCAAAGATATTTAGCTCTTTGAAGTAAGTGGGATTCAGGCCATGCTTACCTGCAAAGCTTTGCTTCTTTGGGAATTTCCAGAAGCACTTTAGCACCAGATTTTTCCTGAGAAAGCTGTGAACCAGGGGCATTGAGCATTGCTTTCGGGTACCTATCCATGTGCTTGGGTATCTACGTATCACCAAGATTCCTGCCTGTGGAGGTGTGACCTCATTGAATCACAACAGGTAAATGGTATCACAGCTGATAACTACTTGAACAATTTCCCTGGCGCACCAACAAGCAGCAGCAGCCCTCTTGTGCTAGAGATGTCCTGTTTTGATTGCTTGGGATCATTCATAATCCCATGGCATTTTTCACGAAAGACCTCAGCCTGCAATTTAATTGCAAGCCTAAGCTCCAGCACCAGCACAGCTGCTATTTGAAATGGTAGATGAAGATGGTTTGGTGAGGCTGAGGGGAGAAGGGCAGGATGGCTGGACCTCACTCAGGTGATGATGGCAGGACCACTGCCAGCTCAGCCCAGCTCCTCCTCCACCAGTCAAGGACAACACAGCCCATGCCACAACTGTCTGGATTTCCTCCCTGTTGTGGTAAATTACTGTCATTATAAGCAAAGAAAAAAAAAATTTAAACTGCAATGAATTAAGCAAAAGGAAAACCAGATTTTTTTTTTCAGAATCAAATTCCAACACTGATGCTTTGTAGCCTCCAGTTCTTTTGTTTCTCTGGATTTGATTCATTACATAAAGTCTTCATGTCAAGCAAAGCAATTGTTTGTGACCCTGGGAAAATGACTGTACAGGCACTTTATGTTTTAATTAATGCTTTCCCTGCATTTCAGAGCAAAATCTCTGTGCTGTGGTGCTATAAATGCTGTACTCTGCTGGAGCTTACACCCCTGGTAGGACCAACCCCGAAAAATGTCCTTTCCCCCAGGGTAAGTAAAATTTGTCAACCCATAGTGGTATGTGGGATCTCGTACACTGCTTTGCACTTTGTATTCATAAGCCAAGAGCTGAATGTGTTGGTTGTATGAGGAGAGGTTTACAGAAAGCTGTATTTTAGGTGTTAAATTATGCTAGTCTTTTACCTTCTATGCATATAAGATTTGTACATTTTATGCTAACCTGAAACACGGCAAACAGGTCAGAAGAGATTGGATTCCTAGCTTGAAAAGTGAAAATGTAAGCCACTTACAACAAAATAGCTTTGCTTTATACGAGTGTTGTAGGAGCAACTCTGGTTAGAAGGCAGACCTTTTCTCCTTGCCCCTGTTCCCACACCAGGTTTTCAGCCAGTGTGCATCCCCATCACTGAGCCCAGCCCACTCCAGGGTCCTGGGCTGGTCTCTGAGGACTGCTGGGGACTGCAGACCCCAGCCAGAGCAATCTGTCCCCATCACACCTGTCCTGCTGCTTCTTTTGCCCTAGAGCACCTCACACCTCTCAGCCATGCACTTGTCTCTTCATGCTAGCAGAAGCCTAGAAGGTCCAGGTAGGATCCTATTAACTCTGCTTTGCTGGATGTCCCCAGTTTCCCAGCATCCGTACCCTTGTCAGGCTTTGCCCTCTCCTCTTGGGCAATCTGCTCCCTCTCTACTCTCCCGCCCTGTCACTCTTTTATAGTTTCTGCCAATCTGATTTTCTTCAGATCCTGCTGTTTTCAGGTTTTGTCTCCAGTTCCATAGTCTGGCATTGACTTCCCAGCCCCAGCTAATCCTCCTGAATCAATGATTTTCTGCCTGAAAATAAACATTCCTTGATATGCATTTGCTGAATTGAATAGACAAGGTTTAGCAAATTATTTGATTTTCACTAATTCCCTCAGTGCTCCCTAACTTTAAAGGATAAGGCTCGGTCTGAAGATCAGGAGCCCTTCTTTTACCAGAACCTGCTGCCAGGTATAAAGTACTCTGTCCCCTTCTCCACCCCACAACTTTGCACAGCCCCAGTGATGGGTGTAGGCTGACTCCCATGGGAAAATCTGCTTTAATAATTGCTCCATACAGCTATGTCACTTCAGTCACCAAGCTGTAAAATTGCTTTTGTTATTTATGTTGTAAAAGCACTTTGAGTGCAGCCTCAGCAGGGCTTTCTGTGCTAGATGGTTGTTTGTTTTTTCCTCCCTTTTTGCCTTTGTCTTGCAATTTATTGATTGAGGTCCTTACACAGGTGACTAAAATCTCAGCACCTCCCAGAACTACACAGAGCGTGGAAAAGTTTCATTTACCTCTTTCTTCAGACAAGAGGTTGAAACAATTGGCCTGTGTATTTATTTCTGAATATGGCAAATGTTTTGGTCAACTCAGTGTCATTTTGTAGTGAGCTACAAACCTCAAACCCCTGGACCAGCTGAGAGGAAACAAAATATGGGTGCTCCCTCGGTGCCACTGCACAGAGCTGAGCACCCACTGTTCTGATCCAGTTACAGGTCCCAATTCCAAAATCCACTGGACTTTACAGACACAAATTACAACTTGTTCACAAAATAAGATGAATCAAACCTTTCATTTGATTTGTAGTTACATATAGAGTTGCTGAAGACAGAAGAACCGGGGTGATATTGCCTTGATAACCTGGGCTGCCTAGCACATGTCCTCTGGCCAGCAATGCTTCTCTTGTTGCAAACAATTTACATTCATGTATCAAGGTTTCAATTTGAAACAGCGTTTATCATACAGCAGCCTGAATTCAAGAGGAAAATTGCTGCTGCCTTTCCAGCTGTCAGTTGGATCACAAAAGCGTCATCCTCCTTTCTACCAAACACTCCCATGGGACTCTTTCAAAGCCTGAAGGATGTCTTAGGGATTTTGATAGACAAGTAAAGCACCAATGTCAGGTCTTTCCTTGTCACATATTTACCAAATATCATAGAGTCATATCTTATTTGGATTAAGCATTTTAGGTTTCCATCACAAATTATGAGTTTTTTCAGAAAAAAAGCAAAAACTATTTACTTTCTATTATTGAATTTCACCTTCCTGAGTGCAGAATAACCACAGAAATGAATTTTTTTCCATTCATTGTTTAATAGTTCTTTGACATTTCAAGCTTCTCCATTGTCTTCCACCAGGGATGAAACATACCTGAAAGCCAGGCTTAGAGGCTAGGATTCTTTTAGAAACCCAGTGAGGGTTTGGTTTTGGGTTTTTGTTTGGTTTGGGGTTTTTTTTCTGTTTAAAATACCAAAATGTGTGACTGCAATGGTCACACTGGCTCGTATTGCATGGGGTAGCATCCATTACTGTCTTCTAGTTATGGGGTTTGTTGTTTTTTTCATAGGACACACAGATCCTCTCAGATCTCTCTAAGTCTTTGCACTTAACCTTTCGATAGGGATTCAGATTTTTCTTCAGTCTGGGTCATGAATAAAATGGTCTTAGGAATGTAAAGTACACTCTGGCCATCCTCTGAGTATTGTCTTTTCTCTCAGACTTTAGGGATGTGGTCAGTAAATTACCTGATTATTACCTGCTCTTTCAAAAGTCCAGCAGTCCTTGGATTAAACGAAAGACCTGAGCTAGAAGAAAATCAGTGTGGGGCTGTTAGGGTGAATAGGAAAACCACTGATGCTGACAATGGCACAAAGTCAGGCCATAGCTGCCTTTAAGGTAGATGATTTGATACGTAAATTCTTCACTTGGCTGAGAAAGGCAAGGAAAGAGGAAAAAAATGTGCTGGAAACTATAGTCAATTATGGGTATGACAATTTGTTTTGATATTTTGTCTGCATTTTTGTTTAACCACTAAACTCTCCTGAAGTCGTGTCTCACGTTTCAATTTTTCAGGATTAGAAGGTGGCTTGTTCTTGTGAATGTCCTTGGTGCAAAAGTTTCTCTCACAAATCTCAGTGCTTTCTCTCTTGTAAGCATTTAATGGGCTTTTCGAACGCTTTTTGAAGTTGGGTGACCTTGTGCCACTCACAGTCTTCAAAGGAACGAGAACTGGTGGGCAGTGGCCCTGAAAAGGCCACACTCTAGGGCTGAGACTTCATTTTGGAGATCTGATATTGCTACGGTGAGTTAACACAAACAGCAATGCTGAAGTCTCCCTCCCCTTGCCTTCCTCCTCATAAAGAAACAGCTGAGACTTCAGAAACACCCAACATCAGATATTAATTCATATTGGAGGAGTTTCATTTCAAATAATTCCATGAGCAGTGTTCCAGGATTCTTTCTACCTTTCTGAGCTCCATCCATTTAATTTCTTCCTTCTCAGCACTAATCCATGTGAATAGCAGACGACAAGCAGACCTTGCAGTAGTCTTGTTGCTCCAGTTTTTTCTACTTAATCAGTTGCAAAAGCCAGTCTTGGGGTAAAGTTTTCCAAATTTCTCACCTTCTAAGCTTGAACTAGCTCTTTGTCATTTTACCTCCAACATTAACAAAATTTCTACGGAGAAAGAAATTGAAACCAAAACAAAGCAAAAATAAAATAGAAAAGGACTGCACTAATCTACCTCGAAAAACAAAGAATAGTTGATGGACAAGGACAAGTCACCATTGGTATGATACAGTGGTATAATTTTCCTCTGCTTCAAATGAAATACTTGGGATGTTCTTCTCCAGAGACTTTGTTTGCCCTGGCAGTGGAGGAAAAGAAAACCTCTAAATTCTATGAAAATACACCTGGTAAATCAATAATTATTCCTTACTATATTTTTTTCTCTGCAAATAGTTCTGGTTGCCAGCATACATTGCAGTAGAAATCCTCTGACAGGTTGTAGGTGACAGGGTGGGATTTCACAAAAGGCAATGGCTCTGTTAAGTTGTAGTCAGTGTTATGAAAGATACTTTTCCATGGCTTTAGGTACTCTGGCCCTGCTTCCTGCTGCTGCCTTTCAAAATACAGACCTGCATGTAAATCTTTGTTGGGTTTGATTCTTTTTGTTGGTTTTGGTGGGTGTGCTTTTTTGTTTGGGTGGAGTTCCTTTTTCTTTTTTTGGTTATGGTTTTTTTATCAACTGCACAGATGGAAGATTATGTCACTGGTGCTGATATTGTAATGCTCTGCACTGGAATCTTTGGAAGAGCTTGGGTGCACAAACTCTTAAGGCTGAACTTCGACCTTGCCTTTGAAACCTTAGTGTTTCAATCCACTGCTAGGGCTCACTTAAACAGAGCCCCTACCTGCAACTTCCACTCCCTTGTTGATGACTCCTGTCATCAAGGCACAGTACTTAAAGTACTTAAAGATTTAAAGACTTAAAAGAAAACAGCAGGTTTTGTTAGTAGATACAACAAATATCCCATCAAAAAAAAAAAAAAAGAAAATAAGATCTATCTCTGCTTTGTCACTATCTATGGAATAAGAGCTCTTCCGTCTCCTCTTCCTTGTCACCATGCAAGCTTCCAGGTCATAGAGAGTAAATGCCTTATAAAGACTGCAGTAAATTCAAGTAAAATGTATTGTATATAACCAGAGGTAGATCCCCAAAATAATTGAAGTTACATAAATTTGTACTTTTGAAGAAATGATTGTTTCTTATTCTGTTGCTTAGTTATGGCTAAGCAGCACCAAGGTGCTCTGTGACATTCTCAAAACTCCAGAGTGAAGGTATCCTTCTTTTAGCTCGGTATTTTCTTCCTCTTAGCCACTCACACAAGAGCCTGCTCTTTATTGTACCCAATATGAGCTTCTAATCCTGTTTTCCAAATCTTCTCTGACCAAGCTAACTCTGGTTTAGCATGTTGTGGAGAGTGGGGGGTGGCTGACTGCTATCACAGCTTTTTAAATGCAAATACGCAAATAACCTTCAGTTTGTCCTCCTTCAAATGCCTCTAAGCATAGCATGAATTTCCCCCAATATTTAGACTGCTAATACCACCACTTTCTCCAAATCTCTAATTAGTATTTGCTTCTGTGTTGGTGCCTGCTGGAATTAATTGATATTTGTTAGATGCTGAAGGGCAGGAACATATGGTGCCACCTTGTGTGCTGTGCTGATCTATATGAAATCCTGCTGCTGTGACTGCTGAGTCAGTTCTTTCCTTTTCTCAGCAATAGCAGTAGCTTCAGGACTGACAAGTAGAGAAGGTGAAAGCATTTAACCCATCGTCTGAGCAATGTGGCTGCAGCTGCATTGGAAAATAGTAATAGAAAGATATTGGTAGTGAGAAACACTCGGTGTTAAATGTCTGGTTTTCAGGCTATACCCAACTATTCCCAAGCAGGAAAGCTGCTTTGAACGAGGCTGATTCTGGTGCCCTGGGATGAACTCCAACATGCAGATGAAGTACATTGATGTATTATTGGAACACTTTTTTATTTTTTTAAAATTTATTTAATATTGTTTATTTCTGACCAGAAGGAAAACAGCTCCTATGCTCCAAGATTGTGCTGTGATGCCCACCAAGCATTTGCTGATTTCTACCAAGTTTATTAAAATTTATCCTGGCTATGAGTTACTGAGGCCTGTCCCTGGAAGCATGTCCCAGTGCTGCACAGCAGCCCAGCTCAGGAATACATTTTCCTGGTCTCTATCTTTTGAAGAGATGGAAGAGGGTACAATGGCTTTATGTAGAAGGCAAACATTGTCTGACACTGTATATGGGCAGTGAGGTGTGAGGAGAAAAGCCACAGAGCTCAGAGGCAGGAGGGGCTTCCAGAACCACTGAGGTATTTTTATTCCTGCCCCATGACAGCTAAACAAAGCCTGAGCTGCTCCAGCTCCTGTTCTTCATCTCTGACAGGGGACAGGTGCCACTTCTGCATTGCGCTGACCCATGGCACAGCAGTCTGCCACAGAGCACAGGGCACACATCCCTCCTCAGGAAGCTTTGCCCCTGGAGGGATCCTTGCCCTACTGCATCCCCCAGGCAGGGATGCTGTACACCATTAAGCAAGTGTATTTTTCTTAGAAAGCAAGGGCTGGATTATAAATCTATTGAAGTGCTGCTGCAGGATTAAGGGATCTGGTTTTGTACTGCAGTTGTTGTGGGTGTTTGTTTTCTTTCTTTGTTTGCTTGTGTTTTGGTGGTTTTTTTTTTTTTTTTAGTTTCCTTTTTTTTTCCTAAATCATCCTATTCAGGAACTAGTGTTAGTAGTACATGTACAGTGTATTACTGGCTTCCTGACTCCTTTGTTCCCTTGCTTTCCTTCAGAATAAATAAACTGAAAATACATAACGAATACTGAAAAGCCCTAAAAGAAAACAGGAGAAAAACCAAGTGAGCCACCAAACCTAAAACTAAAACTAACTCCCCTTTCCAAAACAAGGTGGCTTCTGGGAATGAGAGGTGCTGAAGAACTAAGTGGGCCATAGCTTTTGGCCTTGATTCGGCACACCTTGCTCCCAGCTCTTCAGCACATGATAGTACCAAGGAATTTGTGCAGAGCTGGGGAGGGGCAATCTAGCTTTGTTATTCCTAAACCATTCAGCTTAGTCCCCTCTTAGAGACAACACACGCATTGAATAAAAGTTTATTGGTTTAAAGCTGACCAATCTATTGAGGGTTTTCATTATTTATGGACTTAACTACACACTAATCTAAAGTTGCATCCACATTTTTCTCAGCTGAGGAAAACCACAAATTGGCTACATTTACAGAGAGAGGAAGGTGCTGTTAAGGCAAACTTTCAATTTCCTGCTGAGAGGCTGTGAATCATAGCTCACAAAGCAATACACACAGAGTTTTTATTCTATTGTAAAAATACTGGGGTGCATTTGTTGCCTGGAAGAAATGAAATGTAGTGAGATAGTGCAAAATGCCTTAATTTGTTGCTTGCTGACATAATGTGTTTTGGATAGTTTTCCATTATATTACCCTAAACAGCTGGACATTGGAGTTGATTGGATTTTTTCAAATTTTCATAATTAATATAGTGGGATTTTTTTCTGAGGGAATGGCATTTCTAGCACAGCAAAGTGAGTTTTTTTGTTTTTTCTTATTTCACTCTCATTTATCTTGACATCTCTCTCACTGACTTTTTATTTCAGCACCTTTTGCTTTTCATGGGTCTTTAGTTCCATTAAACATCCAGCGCTAATTAGACTCTGTTGTCTAGACTGTACCAAACACTTCACTCAAAATCAAAGAGCATTTAATTAGTTAGTCTACAGGTTACACCCTATCTTGCAACATTAACACAAATGAACAGTTGAAATGCTTGTTACAGCCTAGCAAAAATGCAAAAAAAAAAAAATCTTCTTTAATGGCAATCAAGATTTTAATTTTGTTATTGATGAAGGCAAGGCATGACAAGTCCCTGCTACTCAGATGACTGTCAGGCTGTTTGTGGTGGAAGGAAGGCAGCTTATTGAAATAATGCTTATTTCGATCCTTTTCCCGGGAAAAAGAGCCCAGAGCCCCTTGTCTGTGCTGAGCACCCACAGGGTCGAGCCAAAAGTGGAGTGACACCACATGGCAGCCTTGCCTTAGCACAGCCTGCCACAGCCATGGACAGGATCCATCACAGTTTCACTCCTGCAGTTATTTGGGATCACTGGGTGTTTATTCTGGCACTCAAATGGGGAGCAATGAAGTCCGAAGCAATGGTTAATACAGCTATATCTTGCTGTTTGCAGTGACTACAATAATAGAATGCTAACCATACCCAGGGCTGCTTCAAGAGGTTGAAGGAGGTGATTCTGCCTCTCTGCTCTGCTTTGCTGAGATGCCACCTGCACTGCTGGCAGTACAAAGTTTACTAAAACTTACTAAAAATCCAAATCACCACAGCAAATGATTTTGTAAAAATCTTATCTTTCTTTCTTTCTTTAAAAACAAAAAGGAAAGAAAAGGAATTCCTCCACATTCTAAGCTGCCCCTGCAAAAAACCAGCTGTAATGAAAAATCATATGAATGACATCAAATATCAGACATAGTTCATGGTTTCTGAATATTCTGGATTGAAAACACAATGGCTGCTACAGAGGCAAAGAATAGTAAGCACTTTAGTTAGTGAAAGAATTTAATCTCAAGTAATTACTCTTCAACAGCTCAAAACTATGAATAATTATCTGTGGTCTCTGCAGTGGTCTGAGTGTTACATTGAAAAAATGGAGATGGCTAAACAGAACCAAAAGCTTGATCTGAAAGTGATTTAAATCTGTATGATCTCTGGCATACTTGGAGAAAAATATCTGCTGAAGTGAGTGAGCAGTTCTTCTCAAAGTAGTACAGGCTGGGGACCAGCGACGTTTTCCAGTTGTGCTTTACCCCTCCTTCCTTCTCTCCTCAATAACAATCATCTAGCAGCATTCAAAAAGGAAGTTACTTCAGGTTCAGAGTCTGCCTCTATTTTGCAAGACATTTAAGTGTCTGTTGAAGTCAAACTCACCAAATGAGCTTCTTCTTGCAGATGGATCTATGTAAGTCATCTTTTCAAAGAAAACTTGTGCTGAAATATGCAGAACTGCTCAAGATGTACTTGAGATAATTTGCTGACAGCATTGGTTAGGCAGTGCAATCTACAAGAGCTAGTTCTGCAACTAAAAAGGAAAAGAAAATTAACTAAACTGCTGGGTTACTCCTTTTAAAATCTGAAAAAATATTTTTGGTAGAGAAAATAACAGAAACAAAACAGAATTGGATTTATAATGCTTAACTCACTTTAGTGATCTTCAGAATGCCACACTTCATTCACTTGCTTTGGTTCACTAGCATTGCTGTTAACAGAGGCAGATGCATTTGTGGTGCTCCTGTTGTAAAGTATAAAAATTATATTGGCATTACCAATTTCCAAATATTATTACCATTTTTACAGTGCACTGCTGTCAAGAATGACTTCTGCAAGACCTCTCTCTTGTTTATTCTAGCAGCAAAATCTGATGAAATAAGGAAGCTCTAACATTCTTTATCACGAAATTAAAATCTTCAAAATTAAGTTGAGCTGTAGACTCACAAGAAATAGTACATATTCCTGCTCAGTGTGTTTCTGTATGTTTGTTTGTTTGTTTGTTTTTGCTGTAATAAGACCTTGCTACAGCAAACTTTTAGTATAATTACATTAAATGCAAAGAGGGAGAGACCACATATACTGCTGCTATCTCTGCATGATGATTTCCAGTGGATATGCAATGCCATGACTATGAGGTGTCTGCTGCTCCTTGAGGGAAATGTAAGCAAATAAAGCAAAATGTCCTTCTTTATATTTATTTTAGTATATAAATCAGCATGTGTGAGAAGCAGTTGTGATATGTTAAGGGAGTGATGTGTCTTTAAACAGCTTTCAGGATTAGCACTTTAGAGGCCACGTCTTTGACGACTGCAGCAATGTTTTAGGGCTGTTACATCTCAGGGGAATTGTGGAGACTGCTGGAACACAGGTCAGGTTAGAAAATACTAAAGAGCAGCATTAAATGTTTGAAGGTTTGCAGTGTAAGAAGACACATTTTTCTCTTTGTACTTCAGGCAGGGGCAAAATGAAGATAATATGATGCCCTATCTTTACTTTTTGGAGCTCTGAAAGCCCCCAACATCATTGGTCTGACATCCATAAACACTGTTCCTTGCTGTACACCTCACTTAGGAATAAGCCTAAGTATTCAGATTAAGTTTATTTTAGAAGTTCAGTGAAGTCCTCTAGCATAGCAAAGGTTTATCTACATGCTTTGCACAAAGTGCCATCAAAATTTTACATGAGTTTTAAAATTAATTATGTATTAAAATTTATATTCATGAGTGTTAAGGTTGAATTACTAGGCAGAACTCAGAGACATATATATCCCACTTCTACAGTTTGCTTTGATCTCATCGATAGGATCTTCCAGTTTGTATTCCTTATTTAATTCACAAAAGTCTTTAGCATCTCTCTTGCCCTTACTTCAAAAATGTGCCACTTCCAATGATCCCTCCTACAATTACGGTGGACAGGTGGTGAGTGGCTCAGCAGAGCAGTTACTAAGGGAGAAAATATCCATGAAATAGGGACTTTAGAGTTTAAAAGCTCTGGTTGAAAACATCCAAAGAGGACTACCTTTTTCTGAAAGTAAAAGAGCTCATTTGTGTGAAACGGGATTTTGGTAAAAGCTTGTAACACAAAACCCATGAACCCTTTACTGAAGGTAGAGCATTTTGCCTGGGCTGGAGCTGATGAAGCTTCCTTTGGTTTGATTTTTGTGGCTGTAAGAGAGGTGAGATTTTATTGTAAAAAGACAGAGAATATCCACAACCATATCTTACATGCCTGCTAATGGAAAGACTAGAGATTGCCTCATAAACCTATTGACTGGCATCACTAGAAGGAGTTGGCTTTTTATATTTTCTGGAAAAAGGAAAAATTATTCATTACAGCTCATCTCCTCAGGATTCCTCTGACACTTCAGCTGACCAGACTGAACCAGTGATAGTTTTTTAAGGCTAAGTCTGGTCAGAGACAAAGATGCGTTAATCTTCTGCTAATGATCTAATGATCTTCAGCTGGGCCTGAATGAAAGAGGAATTGCCCTAGTATTTGACTGATCCAAAATAAGCTAATTCATCATTATGTTAACTTTAGATCAAACCTTGACTCTTAATTCCTCATCAGAGTTTTGAACTTTGAGGACATGATTTGACCTGTCTCTAATCATTAGCAGGATTGCAGAGGCTTGTTAGATGGAAAGGTGGGTGTCCTTTCTGACATACTTTGGACTCCTGTTCTCTCAAACATTTGAATTGAGGTTTTGGTTGACATCAGCAATAGCTGTCTTCCGGGCTGTGTGACTGCTGTTTTTACCATAAGAGTCACTGCAAAGATAACTAACTGAACCCCACAAATTCTACTCTGGTAAGAAGTTGTGACACAGCTGGAGAATTCACCTGCACAGAATCTAGGAGCACAGAAATGTCCCTGGTCCACCAAGCTGAGATACAGCCTTTCTTGGATACTTAAAACCCGAGCTGTAGACTTAAAACTGTGTCTTCTGAATGTCACAACCTGAAATGACAACAAGAATCAGGATGCTGACAAATGCCAAGGTGTTGTCAATGAGGCTATTTCTGGGCTGAGTTTGACCCCTGTCTAGGTCAGAATTGGTGTCACAGCTTGGATCATCTCACGTGTGCAGCCCCTTTCCACTTCTACAACACTCCTATTGTGCATGCTCAGCTGAAGTGGGTGAGATGTGAAAGTCTACAGATGCCTGGAAGGAAAAAAAACATTCTCCATCCTCCTACCAACACTTCCAGGGTTAAAAAGCATCAGTGATTTGCACATATGGTATTTTTTTAATTTGAAAGTTATTTGCTTTATAACTCATTTTTCTTTTGTCTTCTCCCACCAGAAGTGCAGAGGTTAACTCTCAGATCTGTCTTTCTTTCTGCAGCCACGTTCTCTACCCCTCAGCAGTCTTCCTATATTCACTTCAAATATAAACTGATAATTAAAGCTAGATGATGGTTCACTCTAATGAAAGTGTTTGTACATTAATGGAAACACCATGCATGCTATTGAGAAATGAAGACCCAGTAATACAAAGACAAAAAATCTTCTGTTGAGCTACTGGCTGTTGAAAAAAGAATTAAAATCTAAGATGTCAAAAATAAAAAAATTGATGTTTTCTCTGGAGACAAACCCCATCATCTCGATTTTTTATCTACAGAAAAACTCCAGGTTCTTTCAGCTGTCACAGCTCAAAGGAACAGAAAACCCAAGTTACTTCTTCCTTACTCACATTTCTACTTATACTGTTGTATCAACTTTAGCAGAAATATATGTGATGTAAACGAACTCATACAACTGTGAGAACTCTTGTTTGGTAATCCCCTGACCTTATTATAGTCTTCTTGCCTTGCATTTATCCATCTAAGCAGTTAAAACCCCACAGATGCAGATGAGCAGATGAGCTGTGTCTGCTCATGTCAGGACGATCCTGGGTATCAGCTGCAGGAAGGCTGGCATCAACACTGGCTTGATGAACAGCTGGTGCTGTGTGATGCTGTGGCAGTCAGTGGAGGCAAGGACAGCGTGATGGGTTGGGGTCCTGTGATGTGTGATCGACCCCTGACAGATCAAGGAATGTTGGAATTAATCCCAGACAGGAAGAAAAAAAAAAAAAAAAAAAGGACCATACAAAAAGAGCTGAGACACAGCGCTATCTTTTGGGACACCTAGTTGAATGCCTGACAAAAATCTATTATGGAGAGAGGGGTAAGCATGACTAAAAGGTCTCACAGCATTTATTTTGATAGGATGATTAATTTCTCATTACTCATCCAGAATGGGGATGTCTGAGGGGATTTAGGGAAATATTTGATTTTTTAAAACATTGATTATTTAGAGAAAAGTTTTGCATAAATCCAAACACTTTATCCTGTCTTTGTTTTTAAATGGCACAGTTGAAGCTTTCGAATTTTTTTGGTGGAGGTTCTTCACAGCCTCAGCAATATCAGGACTCTTTATTTCAAAGCCAGGAGACAAATCCATAGCTGTTTCAGATGGTCTAACATACGTAGCCCATGTTTTCATGGCAGCTGGTTCTTTCTCTTCCTCCAGGACTTATGGTCCTGCTGATGTGATGGATTCAGTTCCATAAGAGGACAAATCCTGACTGCAAACCTGCAGTACTGCTTCACTCCAGTAATTTTTATGTGATAGCCATCTGGGTAATAATATTACCTTCTTCCTGTGAGGAAGCACTTTATGTTCAATGATCCTCAAGAAAGATAATAAGTATTTGCTTCTTTGCTCTTGCTGATTTCTACCTTGCACAGCTCCTGTTTAAGACCTTGTGTTTGAAGCACCACTCAGGAAGTTTTGTGTTTTTATAACATCTACAGTAGCTGAGCTCAAGAGAGACAGGCAAAGCTAGGATGGTGCTTGCACTCTTCACAAAAACCATACTTAGTAATTGCCACACTGAATCAGATGTGAAGCCCCTCTAGCTCAGTATTTTGTCTAGGTAGCAGGTGCCTAAGTAAAACATAAGTACATGGACAGGGAAAACATTAGAAGGAAATATTCCCACTTGACTATTTTTGTTGGAGGTATAGGGGGAAAGAATTAGATCTGGACATAGCAAGAGTAGGAGAAAATAACTGAAAGTGAGAAGTGTGAACTAAAATGCTATTCAGAAAGGATGTTGTAAAAGAAAAGAGGAGGAACTGTGGAAATAGGAGACGGTGATATAACACAGTCTGTGAGGCAGAGAGAACTGCAGAAAGTTGCTTGGGATAATAGACATGAAGGAAGGATGGAGGAATGGAGCAGTCAAAGAGCCCATGAAATAAGGGAACCTGAACACGTCAGCAGATAACAGGAACAGCCAGTCCCTACCATCAGCTATGTACAGAACAGAAAGAACTTTAAGAACACAGTTGTAATGCATATTTCCTTAAGAGAGTCTGGGTTTTGAGTAATTTTGAAAATCTCATTATTTTCTATCTATCTTCCCCTAAATGCATTAGAAATCTGGGCCTTGGTGTATATATTGCTGAAGAGTGCCAAAGTAAAAACAAACATGGGAGAAACAAGGACCTGTTTGTCATGGGGCAGCTTTCATGAAGCTCTGTAGGATGAAGGGGTGACACGGCCCTGGGAGCACAGAGAAGGCTCAGCTGGTCTGAAATGAATGGCAGGGGTTTCTCCCTGGTATCCACCAGGGCCAGAATACTACCTTGAGGTTTTAGGGCACCAGAGGATCCTTTTGGAAGGGAGAGGATAATTTCTGGAGGGTTGAAGGGTTCTCCCCTTCCCTGGCATATGCTTTCTTTTCCACAGGAATTAGAGCTGGTAATCACAGCTGGTAATCACAGCTAGTGCCTCAAGTATTAGGACAAGTTTCACAAGTTAGTTAGAAATGATGGATTCATTTTTGCCATTTTATCAAATCCTTTTCTTTTGTTTGGTTTCCTGGAAACCTGGCGCTTGATGTTCGTGGATTTTCACAACATATTTGTTTAAGGCACATGACTGTATTGACTGTAAGTTCAATTTTGTCAGGCATTAGCTAATGCTTTAAATTGTATTTCTCACTGAAAAAAGAAAATCTAGCTCGAAAGCCTCATAAAGATTGTTGTTTCATGATTCATGCATGTGTTTTATGAAGAAGCTTTTCTTGATGAAGAAGAATAAGTGGAGCTTCATAGAAAAAGGGAAACAGAAATAAGTGACCAAGAGAGCAAAGCTTTAAGCTTTTTCTTCATTATGACTTCCAGACAGTATCACATAGAAACACTAGATTGTAAATTGTGAGGGTGTAAATATTTATTCGTTTCCCATCCATGGTGCTGATATTGAGCTGGTATTTGTAGGGATCTTCACAATTTACGGAGTAGTAAGAATGTCACTATTAGTAATAAATTAAGATTTCTTCTTATATTTTATGTACAGTAAACAGTTCACTTAAAGACCATTCAGTGTGAAGCACAATTGTTTGAGTTTGGGTAAAATTCAACCATGCACACACCATTTCAGCACTACCTTCTGGCTCAAAGCTAGTACCAATGAGATTTGGTCAGTGGTTTATAATTGTAAAGACAAAGACACCCTGAATTATTATAGGGAACCATTGCTTCAGCAGCTGGTAAAATAGTCACCAAATTTTTGTTTTGGTTTAGGATAATCTTGTTTTCTTTCAGGATAGAGTTTTTGCTACAAAAGGCTGAGAAGGTAAAACTTGTACAAGCCCATTTAACTTCTCACTGACTGTGACATCGAAAATAAAGTGTTCAAAGTTGACTCATTAATGGAGAATTTGCTAGTGTGTTGAAGAAGTTGGGCACTTATACTTTTTCTTTCTGTTACTAAGCAAAAAAAGGATAATTTTTAAAAGGAATTCTTGTTACAGAACTTGAAAACAGTAGCTTTGATTTGGATATTTATTCCCATTTCTAAGCTGTTTCTTTATCCATCTCATTAAAAAGAGAACTGAAATGAATGCCTGTAAATTTTTATGGGAAAGGAGAATTACAGTAAATAAAGTAGCTGTTCTGTTTCAAATGCACTCTCAAATCCAATTTAATTTTGTATTCACAAGAAAGAAAAATGGCTATTTCATCAGCTAGATCCTTTCACATTCCCTGATGTATTGTCTCCATGAGCATTATTACAAACATAGGGAGTAAATTTAGACTGGGGTCATGTTTTAGTGTATTTTTAAAGTTTCCTTTATAATTAAAACATTGCTTTGTTTATATAAAATTCTAAGTGATAGATCTGTTTGGTAAACAGTTCTATTTTTAAACTTTAAATTTCATATAAATTCTTGATTGCAATGTTCTCATTAGTCTCCTTTTTTGTTTCTTTTCTGTGATAAAACTTTTACTTACATACCTCACAAAAACCACGTTTTCAAGTTTTTGCCTGCTGACAAAATATGAGAAGAGGCTAGGAGAACTTGGTTTGTTTATCTTACACATGAAAAGGCAAAGGGAACCACACTGCAGCCTTTCATTGCCTGTGGGGAAAGCCATGGAGAAAACAGAGCCAAACCATTCTTAGAAGTGCTCAGTAAAAGGACATGAGACAAAGGTCACAATTGCTTTGACCAGACAAGAGGAAGAAATTCTTCATGGTGAGAGTAGGTCAGTGCTGGAAGAGACCACCCAGACAGACTGAGCAACCTCCATCCCTGAGAATTTTCAGAAGTCAATGGGGCAAACCCATCTGCAACCTGATTGGAGTTTGCACTTAGGTCTTTGATGAGTGGGGTATGGGACTGTATGACTCCCAGGGGTCCTTTCCAATCTAAATTTTCCTAATCTTCTATGAAAGAGTACTTTAAGTAATGGTCATCTGATTTTTTTAATGAAGAGAAGTCAGTCTCCAGAACACTTAACAGATAGTACTTTCCATTACAGTTAGTACAGCTGTGGGAATTGACATGATCTATACCAGTTTTCAAAGTTCTCAGTTTATTTCTCTGCAGAGTTTACATGGGAAAATCTTTCTTTAGATGCCGAGTTATGTTGCTGTATGTTTTTCAGGATTAACAGTTGGCATAACATATTAGATATATTCAAACCTTCTCTGAGTCATTGTTATTTCCCTGTGGACTCTTTGTCAATGTATATCACGTACAGTCAAATAATCAACATTTTACACACAAGTATAAATAGCTCTATTTACCTGAACTAATAGCCTGGTTCTGCAAACATTTGCCATTGTGTATGAGTAGTTCTAGTGAATTATTCACCATGTGCCCTGGTGGAAACCCCAGAAAAATATTTGAGAGTCTGGTTCTGTTCTTTTTAAAAAAGCACAGAAATATTAGCTTCAGCTTGTTCATTGCACATTATTCTTTGCAACATAATCATGGGGTACTCATTCTTTGTGTGAATCTGACTTTCCTCTTCTACCTGAACACCTTCACAAATATCTTGATGGAACTGTATTCATTTCAGAGTCTTCCTCCCAATCATCCACTATTTGAGCACTCAGTTCTAAGTGTTTGTGTTTTAGTCTAGTTTTTTTTCAGCCATCAAATATGTGAGTGCATGATTCAAAACACTGAAGAGTAGTCAGGTATCCAGAGCAAATGCCCATGCTCCTTCCTTAATGTGTCAAAAATCAAATAAATCTTGAAGGTAGAAAAATTAAACAACTCTAAATGTTCCTGAATAATATCGCTGCACTTAATAAAAAGCCCATAAAGGAGTTTTTCAAACTGAGTTTGCTGTTACCAATCAAAACGTCTCCATTTTCTCCTCTGCCACTTTTTGACTTTCTTCCTTCTTTACTCTTGAATTATCTTCCCAACATATTGACTACCCTACACCATACTTGGTGTTGTCTGGGAACTCCCTGGGTATGTATTACACCTTAGCACTGGGAGCATCAGTGAAGATGATGAACAGTGCTGGCACTAGAATCAGCCCTGAGGAGCATTCCTTCTAACTACCCGAATCTCATGTAAGTCTTCACAAAGGCTTGCCCCAGATTTCTCTGTGGGGCTGAGGTGAGGTGGACCAGCCTTTTGTTTCCTGGACTTCTGATTGTCTTTCTTATTTTTATTGTTGTTTATTTTTGCATTTCAAAGTCACATAAAACTTTACTATATTTGCTGACAGGTGACTTAGTTTCGTGAAACCAAAATCAGTGCCAAACAACCAGAGTTTCACAATGTTGTAACCTTGCCAGCCTCCACAGTCCCACAGGAGTGCACTGTTTCTCCTCCTGCCATCCCATCAGAAGGGTCTTACCTTTTCACCAAGCACATCCATAAAACCATAAAATTTGCAGTATCTTAAAAGCCTTCCAAGACTCTTCCAAAATGCACACATTATATAATTCAGTATGTATTGTTGATAAGACTGATGAATAGGGCGTACATCAGTCACTTTTTCCTGCCTCTCATAACATCAGTTCCAGCTCCAGATCACAGAACTTCCTTGCTAATTTTGCTGGTGCTGTCAGTCTTTCCCCAGGTCTGTGAAGAGAAGATAATTGCTGCTTCAATCTGTCTCTGGGCTGAGAAGAGAGTTTGACATATTATGTGGCCTGGAAGGAAAATAAGACTGGGGGGGGAGGGGGGGAAGAGAAAGGAGATTTTAAAAGGAGTAAGATGTTCTTCCTCCTTTTCTCCCTCTTTAGCAGACGAACTTGTGATTCCTAGGCTTATACCCAGAGGCTGCATTTTAACCGCTGGTAAGTAGCTAACCTTTCCAAAGCACCTGCAGTGCAATGCTTTCTGTGAGAATGTCGCTGTGCTGCGCAACTACATGAAGCCTGAGGACAAATGTGCGCCTAACTCTGCTCAAAAAAGCCCTCCGGGAAACCCACTACGGACAAACTCCCTTCCACCAAACTACAAACGGGAGCGTGTCCCACCTCCGGCACCCCTGTGCTGCGGGAGGCTGGTGGGTGCCCCTCCGCTTGAACCCAGCTCCTCCCAGCCGGCATGAGGATGGATATTCGCAGGAAAGCAAGTTTCAAGCAGTTTAAAATTATACTGGCAGGGAGTCCCCGCTCAGCCCGTGGGGATGGGCGAATGGAGCCGGGGGCGGCGGCGGGGCCGGGCCGGGCCGGGCGGGCGGCGCTTCCTCTGGCGGCCCGGCGGGGGCGCTGCGAGCCCGGCGTTCGCGGGCAGCGCGCGGCGCCTCAGCAGCCCCGGGCGGCCCTGGCGGCGCGGGGGGAGCGGGGCCGGTGCCTCCCGCCGGCCCGCTCCGCTTCCCGGGGCAGCGCCTCTTCCCGGGACAGCGCCGCTTCCTGGGACAGCGCCACTCTGCGCCTCTCCGACCCCCAAAGGGTCCCCCTTCCACCGCGAAGGGCTCGCTGCCCCCGCGGGGCAGCCGGCGCCGCCGTCGGTCCGGCTGTCCCAAGGGCGCCGCAGGGCAGCTCCCTGGGCTGTGCCCCCTCGGCGTTCCCTTGCCGCGGGGAAAACGGGGCCGGGCAAGCCCGGCGGAGAGCCTGCGGAGCGGTGGCAGCCTCGAGCCGCTGCCCGGCCAGACTGCCTTGCCCCCCGAGCCGGCTGCACGCCGTCTCCCCGCGCCCCCGGCGGGCCGGGTTGGAGAGGCGAGCGGCCGGCGGCGGAGACCGTGGGCTGCCGGCGCGGAAAGTTGGAAAGGCCTGGGGGAGAGCCTAGGCAGGAGGCTGGCAGCGGGGTGGCGGGCGCGGAGGAGGAGCGGGGAGAAGCCGCACCGGGAGGAGCCGGAGGAGATCTGCGGGCGGCGCATCAGGCGCCTCCGGGGCAGAGGAGCGGGAGGACCCGGGAGGGGAGCAGCGCTCCGGGTACCGCTGGCCGGGAAGGGAGCGCTGCGGCGGCATCCGGGGAAGGCGGAGGCAGCGCCGGTGACCTGCCGCAGATCGGCTCATCTACCGCCGCCGGAGGATGCACGAAGCGCCGGCCGCCCGCACGGCCCCGCCGCCGCCGCCTCCTCCTCAGGGCGGCTGCGGACAGCGGCGGGAGCGCCGGCGGAGATAGGGAAACACGGTGAAAGTTGTGCGGGCCGGGCGTAGGGCTGCGTGCCCCGCTGGGCAGGAGGGCACCGCCGGCATCAGCGCAGAAAAAGTGGGGTTGGGAAGCAGTTCTGGTCTCGCTGCCAGCGAAGCGCGTTTAACCAGCATTACGGGGATGAAGGGAAACTGGGAAAGTAACTCGGAAAAGTGAGTGGGATTTTTTTTTTCTTCTTCTCTCTGTTTTGCTCCTAATCCGAAAAGAGCCTTTTAAAAGGAAAGCAAAAGCCGCCGTTTGCGCCCGCTGCTGGGAGAGGCACGGGAGAGGAGAGCACTGCACACCGGCACCCCTGCCCACGCTGGGCGAGGGATCCTGCGCTCGGCTCTCCCCCGACACCGTCGTGTACCAAAGCAGCTACTTAGAGTAAACAGATTCATCATACGACAGAGCGCAGGAAGGTGAGACAGAAGCAGAAACAGAAACTAACACTGAAAGGAAGAAAAAAAAAAAAAAAAGACAGCGACTGCGAATTACTTCCAGAAAAAGTGGGTGGATTTTGTGCAGCAGCGACCTGGGATTGTAGGGGATGCACCCTTATATTTTGCTTCTCTCTAGTCCGAGCCTCCCTTCCCCGGTGGCAGAGAGCGTCTGTACTTGGTACAAGAGGAGGAATAAGCAGGAGGGGTTCGCTCAGCAGTGCTTGCACTGCTCTACTGATCTGCTTTAAGGATTTAATTTTTTTTTTCCTTTTCCTGGTGGATGTTTTCTTGACCTTGATTTTGAGACCTCTTACTTGCATCGCAGTTTTTGTGGCTTTATTCCCTTTGGCGTGAAGTGGAAAGGGGGAGGCTGGCTTGGGTGCTGAAAGTTGCAGTCGTTATTATTTTGGAGCCAGCATGTGCACCAACATAGTCTACGAGTGGCTGAAGACCCTGCAGCTCCCCCAGTACGCGGAGTCCTTCGTCGATAATGGCTATGACGACCTGGAGGTGTGCAAGCAGATCGGCGACCCGGACCTAGATGCCATCGGCGTGGCCGTGCCCCACCACCGGCGCCGAATCCACGAAGCCGTGCAGCGGCTGAAGGAGGCGGACGAGAGGGCGGCGGGGCTCTACTTCACCCTGGAGCCGCCGCCGCCGCCCCCCGCCCCCGCCGGGCGCTGCCCCCACCGGGCGGGGGGGCCGGAGGAGCCGCGGCGGGGGGCGGCCCCCAGGGCCCGGCCCGGCGGGCGGCGGGGGGCGGCCGGTGGCGGGGGGCTGGTCGCGTACCCCAGGCTGAAGCTGAAGATCATGATCCGGGACAAGCTCATCCGCGACGGCATCAACCTGAGTAAACCGCCCTACTCCAACAAGGTAAGAGGGTCCCCGCCGGCCGGCACCCCAGGAGGAGCCGTGGCTGTCGGTGTGGAGGAATAGCAGGGCGGCTGGCCTGGAGATACGGGGTCCTGCCTCTGCCATGTGCCCGTGCTGAGTTTCTCCAGTTGTGCCAGTGGCATTTTGGAAGGCAATATGGTAGGGACTGAGCGCCAGCAAGGTGTGAAGACTAGTGGGGCCAACAAAGGTTAGATCCACCAGCACTTTTTGGCATTGATGATATGGCATGGGGCTGTGTTTTGGTGTTGCCTCTCTTTTTTCATTAACTGGTTCTTTTAGTCCAGTTTAGTTTGAGGTGGGAAAGTGGAAATTGACAGGATGGTCTTAATGGTTTTGGGCGTTTGTTTGTCTTTTCTGTGAAACTTTTTCCTCGTGTTGAGGAGGTATGTCTTCTCACATCTTTTGGAAGTGGTCCTGTTTTAGTGTCAATTTCTGTTGGTGAAATGATTCCTGAAGCAAGTGGTCACCTGGTTGGAGGAAGAACTCCAGCAGCTGAATCCAGCTGTTGCCTGGATTTATTTGCTGGAAGATGGCAGTGACTGGTGAATGTCAAAACCATTCATCAGCTACTGCAGCACAGGTCAGTCAATTTCCAGGATGCACAGTCTGCTGAGAGCCCAGAAAAGGGTACATCTCAGAAGAGTCTGTTCCAGTCTGATGAAACCTCAATGTTTACCTAATTCTTATTTTTTGAAAAGGTCACAATATAAGATTCATCAGCTTTGGAAGTTTAAAATTGTTTTGTCGGAAATTTTTGGTAGGTTTCCTAGTGAAAATGTAATATGCAGAATAAGTGAAACAGTAGAATAAAATGAATAATACCGTGGTGAAGAAAATGATTTGTGAAAGAGAATAAGGTATTATAGTGCATGGGGGTTTCAGAGTTCAGAGTGAAGTGCTCCAGAGTAGTTTGATGACCCAAGTTGCCAATATTTTCTTCAATGATTGGAAGTCTCATTTTTCAGAAGGACTGAGCAGTTGATGTTGACCTTCAACTTGTGGGTACTTTTTCTCTCTGAAATGCTTATGAATGTATGGAAGCAAGGTGATGGAGAGGGCTGCAAGTCTGGGTTTACAGAAATGTGAGGAATCAAAATTGAGAATGTATCGTCTGCTGCCAGGGACGTGGGTATGAGGATAATGGGTAAAATTCAACTTGGATAACATTATGCAGGTGCAGATAATAAAACTGCAGTTTTCAGTATTCCAGTTTTTCAGCGTCTCAGTGGCAGAGGTCCACAGTCACTTCTCAAGTCCAGCACAGTTTTCTGGTTTGGGATATTTACTGTTCCCTTTTTGTGAACTCCTGGCTGATGACATGATTAGAGACATTATGTCAAATTTAACATTCATGGACATATAGTCTAAGTACAGCATCTTCCAAAAGTTACTGTATCATTTTGGGAAGATTTTTTTTCTCCCGTCACCGTTCATCATTAGACTGAAATTACCATTACATGTCTGATATAAAAGAAATTCCCTGGAAGCTCTGGCTTGTCAGTGTAGCTGCACCACCTTACCATCTCCACAGCTATGTTTCACTTCTTCCTTTTGACTTTGTGTGTGTTCTTAGTTACCAATTCAGCCTTTCCAAGTGGATACTCTGCCTTCTCTCTGTGGTATTTTAAAGCTGTGTAGAAGTGGCACTTTGGGACATGGTTTAGTGGCAGACTTGGCAGTGCTGGGTAACGGATGGACTTGGTGGTCTTAAAGGTCTTTTCCAACTTGAATGATTCTATGATACTCTTCCCTGGGAATTGTAAAATTTATAGGATGCCAGCATATGACATCAAGGCAATTCAAGTCTTTGGCATTGATTTCTTCTTTAGCTCACTTTGTTTTAATTTGATGGGTCTGATAATAAAGTGGATTAACTGTCAGGACAAGCTTGCCTTACACAGAAAGTATCACTCAGTTTTAATTGTTTTAAATCTAAATGTAATATTTTGAATACAAAGAGAAACAGAGTTTACTTTCCTAGTTCTATTTCAGGCTCTGGTGTCTATGTATTTATTTTGGATAATAAATGCATATAACATCATTTTTTACAGTAACAGAAAAAACTTTCTCTCTTCTCAGCATGAATCACTTCACATTGTAGCATGTTGTAAGAAACCATAAAGCTGGCAAGATTTGAGTGTGTGTTGCTCAACATGCATTATTCTGAATACCACCCACCATAGCAATCTATCTCCAAAATGGCTTAAAGTGAATAGCAAAAGATCACGTCACTGTACATTATTCATTGGATGTTGTTTAGAGCAAGAAAGATAAAATACCGTATTTTTGCATCTGGGAAAGAGCCATGTTATAGCAGTGTTTCTTAAACCCCGACAAAACCTAAAAAAAACCCAACAAAGCCGAACTTTAGAAAATTGTGGGTAAAATTTAAACATTAGACTTTTAATATAGAATATGCAGCATACAGGCTTCTGCATGTCAAAAGAAACTGAATGTATTTTCTGCAGGATTAAAGAATCAACTTCAAGTTTATGTCATGGTTTTTTGTATACACTTACCACTCATTCTTGTCATGTGGACATTCTGGAGTGAGGCACTACACCACTGACCTATTTGTTATCTCTCTGCATTTCCTGGTTATGCTGAGCTGCATACCAGTCTTCCACTTCCATGGCTTACATGGAGAATGCCATATTTTCTTCTTAATATCTATGCATAGAAATTGGTATCCATGAAAGGAGGAGCCTGCTGGTGTGTATATGTGTGTATGTGTACATATGTATATGCATTTCACTTGTTTCATGAAGAGTACCTCTTGGATTCAGTTATGAAGTTCTCAAGATTTGGTGTTTTATTTTAAAACATCCCTGAGAACTGGAAGTGTTGCTCCTCTGGCTTCTTCAGAGCCTTCTGCTAGCTGGCTGAGGTGTAAACGTGTCAAAAGATCAAAAATGAATATTGGATGTGGCTGTGGAGATGCTAAAAGCATCCTTTTGCTGTCTTTCATTTTTGCTGTCGTTTCAGATGAAATGTGGAACAACAGAGTGGGCAGAATAGAAATCTATTACTATGGTGAATTTTAGTTTAACTTAGTTTGATTACAGTCAGCAGAAATGGCTAACAGCTACTTAGCAGAGCTTAATATAAATCCCTTAAAAGACATGCAGACTTGGAATTGAAGCCATGTGTGTGGGTGACTTCAGACACAGAGAATTATCATAAGCCATCTTGATTATTTCCATGGAGAATCTGAATGAGGCCTCAACTCCTTATATTGCATCCTATGTGTGTTTCAGGTAAACCAAGGAATGTAACCATAACTGAGGAGAACTCTACAGGAGTCAGGTTTTGTTCCATGTTGGTAATGCTCCATAGTACTCAAAGCCTTATGTTTCAGTTTGTTTACCAAGCTTGCTATTGCTGGCTGGTAGCCTTAGGAGTCTCAGATATCCAAGAAACTTCTTGTGGATGTGATGGGATTTAATGCCCTTCAAACAAGAGCCCATGGTGAAGTAAAACATCTTGTCATCTTGAAACATCTAGCTGCTCAAAAAAGTTATCTTTGATGGTTATAATTCTGTTGTTAATTAGGAAGTGAATTATGCCCAACATGGAAAGAACTTCTGACAGTCTTTTGCCCTGTAGAAGTTTTGGGGAATAATTTGATGGCAGAAGGAGACCAAAATGAGCAGACTCCCTGTGTTACAGTGAAGATGAATGAAGGAAAATGCAGCACTGACCTGAACCAACTGGATCTGAGAAGTATAGCCATTAACTCCACACAAAACTACTTCTTTCTTTGGTGGACTTATTCCAAAATGGATAATGTCCACGCTGGTTGGAGCAGGAGTAGAGTCACTAAATGTCACTGTGGAAGAGAGAGCAGAGGAGCATTCAATTTTGTCAATATTAAAAGAAGTAGGGTACCTTGTTGTGGAACATGCCAAGAGAAATTTAATAGTCTATTTATCTTGAATATAGATTAAGTGACATTTAATAGTTTACTGGGATTTCATTATTATTTCTAATTGAAATAAATGGCTTGACCTGTTTCTTGAAGAACTTTGTTCAATTTTTCATCTGCAGAGAATTGCAAGTACATTAAAACCGTACATGCATTAAATCTTCCACACCAATTAAGATGATTTGCTTAGCCTCGGTGAAGTTATAGTCATGGAGATTTCAATATTTATTAGAGAGAATAAAACTGTAGTGTGACATATGTACATGTACATGACCTCATTGTCACTCACTGTGCTCTTCATGATTATCAGCATGCTTGGTAAACAAACACTAAAAATTCAGATGCATGAGATCATAATCTCAAGAGTTCAAGCAGATGTAGAAAAGTAAAATGTCAGATCCAAGTGAGTATCTGCTTAAATACCCAAACACATTCTTTTTAAGTTATGTACTGATAATACAGCACAGATTTGTGGTTCTGATTAAGTCTTTGTTTAATCCTTGCCACTACAAAATGAGGAATATTTCACATAAGTTAAGTGTTAGGAGGTAAAGATGCCAGCAATACTGCTTTGAAATACACTGGTTCAAGCTGGGGCTGGATAATGTAATCAGCACTTTAGATATCTACAGAAGTGAATTCAGCAAATTAAAAATATTGTGCTTTGAAGAAATGGCAACACTCACCTATACTGGAATTAAACATGAACCTTTTTCTAAAGACCTGGCTGCTTTAGAATAACTGCATCAACTCTGATTAGCAGAGCGTTCTCAAATATGCCTTGGGGAAAGCTGCCTATTGACAGAAGTACTAGTGCATTAAGTAGTAACAATATTTTCATGGCAATAAATTAGCAAAGCTACAGGCAATGTTCAGGAAGTAAAAAGGTATTTTATATAAGATACCACTGAATTTGCCTTTGACTTCACAACTCTTGTTTTCCTTTAAAGAAAATGTAGCACCTCATATATTTGGCAGCTGTTTCAAAGTCCCAGTTTATTAAACTCACAAAAAACAAACTGGAAAAGATCTTCCAATCAGCCCATTGAAGCAAAATGTTGCAGAATATGAACAATACAGTACTATATTGTATTTGCATTTGAATTGTTCCTGAATATTTTAAAGTGTATTCAGTCTCCTCTGAAAATGTTGATTGCAAATCTTCCTGGGTTTCATTATTTTTTAATTTAGAGGGGAGGGAAGATTTCATTAGGGTATGTTACAGGTGGAGTCCTGAGAGGGGATAGTATCAGCTCCACAGATTTTTTGCCCCCTTTCCATGATTATGTTAAGGGTGATTTTTGATCTCTGATAGTGGTGTGGGCTGGCAGAGGAGCTGTGCAGGACAGCAGCTGCCCTGCAATGGGAATCCTTCCCGCATCCTCCACAAGGCTGTAACTTTGAAGGAAAAGCTAAACTTAAAGATTGTTGGCAAAAGAGAAATGCTGTCTAGTCTCTGGTAGTTCCTTGAGGGCTTTTTGCTTCCTCCAAAGGACTTGATTTAGTCAGAGCTCCGTAGTGCAGGGTGGAACTGATTTTTCCCACCTAATGTGGGGTTTTGTGTTAATACTGCTCCTCAACAGGGACACCACCAGCAGTATGACAGAAGTCCGTCTACCAGTTTCACTCCCACTCACTGATAACCTGTCTTGTTTTAAGTAAGTTTGATGATCATAAGCCTTTCTGAAAAGTAAATGCATTTTAAGGAAAATATTTGTGCTGATAACCCCACCGCCAGAGTTTCTGTCTCTGCCATATGTACGATGATGAAGCCCATACCCATAAATACGCATGTGGAATACAAAAAAACCCAAGATAATTTCTCACCAAATAAGTAATCTTTGAGCTATATTTCTGGTTTTGCTTCTGACCAATATGAATATCTCACATATTCCATAATATATAGAGCAGCTGTGTCCCTGATTTCTGACATGGAATTGATGAATTTGTTGAAGTCATGACAGATTTTAGACAGATGAGGAACTGGAACCCAGTGCTGCAGAGTCTTTATTGCCTTAGGATTAAGGCAGTACGTGTAAGTAAGAGAAATGTGATTGAGTTATAACTAGTGGCCTGGCTGCAGGGCAATTAGTTATGCTTGTTAATTCTCCATGATGGTTATACCCTGTGTACATATGTCATTCTGGAGGGTCCCTATCCACTAAGGTGTATGGATCCATACATAACCTGAAACATACTAACAGCCATTACCGAGTTTTTGAAAAGTGCAGCAGAGAGGTTTGAATTGACAGGAATACTATTATTGTAGATTAGGAATAAATTTATTCTCTCACTTACAGGAGCTCGCTTAGTGGTTTGAGACTCTTCTATAGCAGAAGAGGATGGAATGTGTTAATACTAGAATGTAGGTTCAACGTTTGAATTTCTTGCTTTGTCAGTTTGAATGAGCCTCTCTGCTTGGTGTTTGACAAAGCTATCTGTTCAATCTATTTGTCTAGGCTAATATGACATCTCATATTGATGTCCTTATCTTGACAAATGTGGTGTCTTGTGCACCCTGCAGGAATCGTCTTTTATTAAAAGAGCACGACATGGCTATGTTTAGCACTGCCACGTTATTTTGGGAATGGCTGTGCAGCAGGAAGGGGAGAATCGAGTGAACCTTCCATGACACTGGCAGTCTGCGAGCCAAGCTGGCCCAAAGCTGTCTCCAGTGACTTATTCAGCCTCTTCAGTTTGTTACTTGCAGATAATAAAAAAAACTTTTATTATGATTTTGCAAAACAAAAAAGAAGTGGCGTGTCACGTGAAACACAAGCAGAAGGGTCTTCAAATAGCATCTCATCTTCATTCTCACAAACTCAGCAGGATGGGAATGACGGTGATTCATGCCTCTCGTGGGAGCCCTGTTCCTCCAGTTGGTCTCATTCCCAGTGAAGTCAGTGGGGGTTTTGCCAGGGATTTCATTTGATGCTGCTTTTTGAGTGAGGTGTTCAAATTTAAATCAGCTAAAAAGCATACCCTTACAGGCTGTAATTGTGGTGGTGGATGAGAACAGGATTACACGAGTTTAGAATGGTAAATACAACAATAGCATTAAAAAGAAAAAAAAAATCAGAACTTCTCAGAGCTTTAAATATCACCATTAACAGCTCAGTGAGGCAAATACATTTACAGTAGTGAGCAAACATTTGAACATAGATCTTACAGGTCTGTGCTGTTTGGTAAATACTCTCTGAAATCTCTACTAATGTGTTTTGGTTGGAATTAACATAGTTGTTTACAGCTGTCCTCTCAGTAACTTACAGTCAGGGAGAAACAACAATGATATATGGCAAATAAACCTTATTGGCGGGTACAAATGTATGTCTACTACACGTTTGAGGTTTTTCCCAGAATAATTGCATTGGTTTTGAGGAAACACACCCTGATGCAGGCATGTGGTGTTATCACTGCATATGATGTCAATCTTTTGGGGAATATAAGTCTGGTTCTGATGTCTGTGCCTCAAAAAATATGCAGTAAACTAGGCCTGGTTAAGAAAAGAGCTAAAAGGCTAGGAAAAACCCCTTGCCTTTCAGTCAGGGGCTAAGAAAAGCTTGTACAGTTTTTGTGGTTTTTTGTTTTTTGTTTTTTTTTTTTTTCCCCAGGGTTAGTTAAGTGGCCACTTGGCCATGCTTTCACATGCACAGAAGGAAATATTTTTATTAGCAGAAAAAGGCATTGAGAACTTCACTGACTGAGATCTGAAACTAGGCTATTCATGCTGTGAAGAAGGCCAACAGCCAGTATAAACCAAAAACTTAGTAAGTTAATATTCCATAGAGGAAAAAACAAAACAAGCTCCAGACAAAACTAGGAGTGTGTGCCATTTTTGCATCAGTGCCCGTAGTTTGTGGATAGAGAAGTCTGCTGGTAGTGGTACCTCTGCACTAGCAAGCTCCACATTTCCCAGCCCTGCTCTCCTAGAGCCTTCTCTCTACTCCAGACCTACCCAATCCCTAACTTCTCCTAAATCATCTCCCCAAAGTCTGCCTCAAGACACACTGTTTTCTTCCCTAAAATCAATCTCTTTCCCACCCGAGAACAGACATCTTTTGCCTTTGGTCTCCCTAACTTTTTTTTTTCTCCTAATCTGCATTCAGTATGAGTTTCATTCCATCTCCCTCTCCTGCTGTGCAGTGTCTCTGGCTGCTATTTGGATTCTTCTTTCTCCTCCCTTACGTTCTAATGAGAAGAGAAAGTCTCTCTCCCACCCAAGAGCAGGGCAATCACTTACCTGCCTGTTGGGCTCAGTGTCCCCAGTTCCCTTCCCACTTACACAGGTGGCTGAGCCCAGATTGTTTTCATAAAACAAAAGCTCTAAAATTTAATGTTAAAAATTTTTGATCTTAAAACTGCCACAAGTAACAGTCATCCAAATTCCCTCCAACCCCAGTTTTGTGGCAGAAAGAAGGGATTCATCTAGAAAAAGGAGGATCTATAATAGCTTTTGAGCTGCTGCATGGGAATGATTTGATCTTTTTGAAGCCGGACTCAATGTATTCTTAAAAAAATAGGTTGTAACCTCAATGCAAAATGCCTTCAATGCAAAAATCCTGAAAGGCTTTTCTTTTTGCATAATTTTTAAATAATATGATAATAATAATTGCTTGTAATTGCGCATCTCTGAATTCTTGTGCAGTTGTTTTTTGCTTGCCAGAGTGTTTTTCTTGATATTTTATCTAAACCTTTGCTACTTATAACTGCTTAAGAATTTAAGCATTGAGATTTTTTTATACAAATGCATCTCTGGCCTCTTGTTTACCTTGTAGTTAAGGTTTCCCCCTAAATATCCAGCTATTAGTTTAGCAGAGGCTTTTCTGCAATTAGGGAAAGAAAAGTACCAGAATAAAGAATCATCAAGACTATCAAAGGTCTTCTTGTGCTAGTTCCTAGGCTAAAAATTTCAACTTAAATATAAGGGCAAGTGGCTATTTCAGCCTCTGAGTCTACATTCTTTCTCACACCATACCGAATGTCAGAAGGGGATCTCATTTTAAAACGCTAACCTGTAGAAACTGATGGTGGAAACTGAAATTTGTAACCAAGAAGATTTGTTCCTTTTAAGGTATTAACACTTAAAAGAGGAGAAAACAGAAAATAAGGAAATGGGACTAGAGCAAGAGTAATTTTGATTTAACTTGCTGTTTTGACATGAGGAAACCTTATTGGACTTTCTTGTGGTAACTTTTAAATAAGATTTTGTCAAGAGGGCGTTTCAGAGAGAGCATTTTCACATCCACTTAGTATTTGCATAGTGTTAAAAATAATGCTCTGTAGTTTATGGAGTAGGATGGAGCAAGAGGAAGTTTGACAAGAATACCACTAGCTGGTTTCTGTCCAGCTCTAAAAATTACACACTGTAGGGACATACTTCATAGAGCCAATGATTAGAAGTAATAAAATGTGCATGTGTCATTGCCAGTAAAGTCAAAATCAAACAACCCTCCCAGTCACTCATTTTATATCTCTTCAAGAAGTAACATTTGTATCTCAGGCAAAATTCTTCAATATTTCTCAGGCTTGTGGTCTAAAAACTCCTTGTTTGAAGCACTGTTGAAAAATTCTCTTTTTCAACTGAAAAAATTCAGTAGTGTTTTGGGTCCTGATGCAATAGTTTCCCAGAATTTTTTTTTTGTTCTCCTTGATAGAAAGGCATGCACGTGCTGTCAAGGGAAGGGAACTTATTTGCTATCAGGCAGCAATGGAAATCAGCTGAGCCAGGCTTGCTCCTGAGTGCTCCCAGGCTGGTAGCATCAGTGCTCATTTACCTCTATAAATATGAGTAGCAGTGTATAACCTTAAGCTATGTGGGGGTATTTTTCCAAGGGAGTTTTGCCTGCAGTGACTCTTGTCACAGGTAAGTTTTATGCATGTCATTGAAAAGAGAGATTATCATAGTAAGAGGTGGTATGAATCTCTTGTGGAGGTTGGCTTATACTGGTATTACAGCAAGTATGTGCTAGTTTGGGTGTTATGCTTTTCATAAAACATTGCATCACTTATGAAATTGGGTGGCTTTCCTATGAGCCTTCAGTAGTGGGTATTAATTCACCTCTGTAAGAAGTTGTGAAGGATTGAGGTATTTCCCTAAGGAGTTATTTCATCATAGAGCTGGAGACACACTTAAAAGAAAATTTATTCTTAACTTATGTATATTAAAAAGATCTGCTTATGCAACCACTGGATTCATTAAGTCAATTCCTATGGTGTCTATCAGGAAATAAGTTATTGCAGTATATCCTTCCTCTATTTGTGTGTGATGGGTTTGGAAGGAGCATGGTTTTGTCTAGGTTTTTATAGAACTTGTTTTATAGACCTCTCAGTGGCTGAGATTGATGTAATAATTAATAATACTGATCTCATTTTGGAAAATAAGGCAGAAATTCCTTTGTGCTTGGCATATTTCTTCCTACGGGGACAAGAAAATGAGTATCATCTTCTCAATAATAAATAGCAGCTTTATACTTACAATGAATATGAATTAAATTCAAGGTGAAGGTAGTGAAGGAATTTCAAGAGCTTATTTTTCTTTTCTTCTCCTTGTATCTTGTGTCTTGTTTACCATGGGAAAAATATCTTTCTCTAATTTGAATTTGCCATACAACTAGACAAAACCAGCGTGATGATACTTTTACCTAGCACATTCTAATTTAAAAAATCTTTCTTTTTTGTTGTTTTTTTTTTTCTGATAGTTTGTACAGTATGAATATATGCTTCATGTACTTGATAGTTTTCAGTTCATAGATGTCTAATAGAAATTTTTCAAGGTTTTTTATTGCTAGCTAAGTGCTAGCATTGGTTTGCCTTCAACCCGATCATGGTAGCTAAATTCTCCTCTAAACTTTTATAGTTGGCATACTAAAAAGGACTTGAAGAATGACTTGGGTGTTATCATTAGCACCTTGCTACTTTATACAGCTCTTCCCAAAACTTATTTGCTCTTTGGAAGCTGTTTGTTTTTGAGGGTTGTTTTTTTGTGCCCTTTTTCTTAATTTATTTCCTCCTTCTCGTTTTGATCTGTCTTCCTTTATTTTAGTATGTGTTTGTCTTGCTAAGTGTTCCATTTAAAAAAACCCAAAAAACTCTAGACTCTTTCAGATAATTGTCTGATTACTAATTATGTATTAGTGGTTATGTTTATCTTACGGACAATAATAACCTAACAGAGAAACATTTATGGCTTTAATATTACGTGTGTTTAGGGGCATGTATGAATATTTAAAAGCATTACAAAACCCACTAAAACCTCAACAGACTACAGAATTGAATTTTTGTCTTGCCATACTTTCTTGTGGTCTGCTTGTTAGCTGCTTGAAGGTGAGACCTACAGAGTATGTAATTGTATGGTGCTGGGTAAATAGCTCTTTGAGAGAAGAGGAAACTTCTGCAGTTTAAATGTTACCAGTTATCTTTTCTATAGTAGGGTTTTCAAATTAAAAGCATATTTACAGTAGATTCTGTCAGGTTTGTAGGCTGTGGCCATTACTCCAATCATGTGAGTTGGTGGAAATTTTGCTATTGATTTTGTTGGGAATGGATTGAGGGTTTTGCCAAGGAGCTACAACTATGCTTTCAAAGTACTAAATAAAAAAATGTGACCATTATGGTTTCTGGTTGAAATCTTGCCTAGATTTAAATGGTTTTTAAAACATATTTTTATGAGCTGATATTTTCATGAGCTGGTAAAGTCCTTTTTCCCTGGAATGAGCTGCTGAGATTGTGGGTGCCCCTCCCCCCCACTTAATGGTGTCAGCCAAACACTGTTAAATCTGTACCTCTTTTCTGTTTTGTTTTGTTAGTTTGCTTTTTTCTCTTCCTTTCTCTCTCTCACCCAACATCCCCCTCCCCCTGTACCCACCCACCCCTTTTCTTTTTCCAGTTTGGAGGCTCATAAGTTGTAGCCTGTCCAACAGTCTGGTGAAATTCTGGATGGTTTTCCATTTTTCAGCTGGAAGTTAGGGAAGAGAAAATGTAGTCAGTAGGAATGAGGTGGGGTTTTTTGGTTGGGTTGTTTTGTTTTTTTGCTTTTTTTGGTTTTTTTTTTGGTACATGAAAAAATATTGAGACATTAAGAAGAGGAATAAATTGATAATTGTGTGTTAATTATCTACTGATGCAGTATATCTGTTTGAAAAGATTTTTAACATGGTCAAGAAGAGTAAGACCATATTTTAATTATTGATACCTTAATAGACTTGAACTGCCTGGGAGGAGCAAAACTTGAAAAGGAGGTACGAGCTGTAGTGAAGAAATTGCAAGAAAACCAGGCTGAGGGAAAAAACCAGTTTTTGCAGTGTGGGTTTCTATCATGCTGTTTTGGAACTGTATGCCCAAAGGAGCAGATCCCTCTGGTGAAGGAGTGGGATTTGTTTGGAGATGGATAGATTGGTTTGCTTTCGTGTCTGGTCAATCCTAAAGGTGGAAGTTTTACAGACATTGTGACTACTTTCCTGTTCTTTTTTAATTTAAAATCATGTGTGCAGAGGAGTTGTTGGCTGTCTGCCTATGTGCTCCCTTGCTTTTTCTCCAGAATCTATGGTTTGTGCTCCCTTTTCTGATAAATGCACACATTTTTTAGACCTGTTAGCCCCTTGCTTGTGTTCGTGTAGATCATCAGCCTGGGGGGAAAAAGGCCTGAAGAGGTATGTTAGTAACACCCTAAGGATGTTTTCTTTCTATATCCTTAAAACCATGTATAAAGAATGCTTAAACCCTGGCTTTCCAAATACTGTCAGTGTCTTTTAAATACAAGGAAAAATTGGAAAAGAAAAGCTTTTTTTTTTTTTTTTCAGAGATTCATGTTTAAATCACAGCTCTGGATGTTGTTTAGACAGCTTGCAGCTGAAGAATGTTTCTTGCAGTTTTATATAAGCTATTTTTTTCTCCTGTGCAAATAAGTGGTGGTGTTGCATGGAAATGTGTATTTCTGAATACCAGAAAAAGGAGTGAAAATGGTTCAGCCGTTTTCTATGTGTTCCTTTTCAATGTATGGAAGATTTGACCAAGGGGATGTTGCCTGAATTGTAAAAATAATTCTGTTTATGTGACATCAGTTCCACACAGAGAGTTAAATGTCCTTCTGCTGTTTGGCTAATTGGTGGCATCAACCCTTGGTAGTTTTTGTGACTGAAATACTTGTCCAACACCTTTGAGTAGAAGTGACATACTGGTAAATATTTTTTTCCTCAGTTCTAAGCTGGGTTTTGAAGCTGGTGATTGACAGGCAGTTATATAACTTTACAAAGGTCACATTACTGGTGGTCCTTATCTTAGCTCTTAATTGTTTGACAATGCTAAGCTGTCTTTGCTGTTAGAACTTTTTCCTAAATTTTCCATGCAACTGTTTTATCTTGTTCCTTCTTACCATGTCTGCTATGATCATGGAGAATAAAGGTTTTTGTCTTGTCCTCTGGTGACAAGCTTTAGCTGCCTGAGGATGTTACCAAGTTCTACCTAAAGGTGTCTGCTTAACTAATAAAGATATCTGGTTCATTAGTTGTCCTTTTAGGTTATACTTGCTAGGCCAGTTCTTGTTCTTTGAAGCTGGTCCTCTCCCTTGTTGGACTGAAGGACTCTGGCCGTTTCCTCCCACTGGGGCCTTGCTGGTTGTTGGGCATAACTCTACAGTTGGTAATTTGGTTTGTTTGCCCCCATATGGCTGTTTTCCCTCTGCAATGTTGTGGTACTGTGGATTCATGCCTTGGATGCACGAGTGGCCTTGAGACCTTGGGTAGCAGAGCAAGCCATTTATTTTGTATTACTGATGTATATAATGCTTTGTGGCTAGTTGTGCTTTCTTGCTGTTGTCCCTGATGAATAACATTCTTGTATTTACCAGGCTCTTGCTCCAGTTTAAGACCATTTGGAAGTTTAAGCCTGTTGTTCTGTACATTAATGTTCCATCCAGTTGAATGTGGCCTACTGACATAAAAAATCATTGTTTCTCTACCCAAATCACTACTAAAACCAGTGATTATTGCTGTAATGAGGACAGCCACTTACAAAACTTGTCTTGATCCCTCTAAGCTTTTGTTTGTAAACATACTTCTTTCCTCATATTTTGTACTCATTTTTTATTTTGATTTATACTGTGCTTCTCTACTTTATTAATCCAAATTCTCATGAAGCAACATCAAAAGATGTAATGAAGTGAAGATTTTTGCCATCCACTTATTTAGGGTTTTTTTGTGGCAACTTCTTGTCTGGTATACAAAGAAATTAGTTTGATTTGACATAATCAATTCTAGACAAGTCTAGGTTGACTGTTAAACATCTTGTAGCTTTTTGATTAATGAAACAGAAGCAATTTTTATGTGGGAGGATCAATAAATATGCCCTGTACAGCATAAAAATCTTGTTCCAACAATGCACGTTTGTTTCAACCTTCTGTTACCTTCCATTACCCAAAAAGTCGCTGTTCTTGGTCACTTACACCACCAGTTTTGGGTAGCATGTTTTCTTGCTGAGCAGCAGCCCATCTCCTTGCATGCAGTCTCAATTTCCCCCCCCCGTGCTGTGATCATAAACCCAGCCTTGCAGGTGAGCACCTCTGCACAGCTGTTGACTCCTACATGGGTGACAGTGTCTGTCAGACAGAGACACCTGTGTGTCCTTTGTATTCCAGCTCCTGCTGGTTTTCTTGTGGACCTGAGGGTAACTGTTCTCTGCTTTAAACACTTTGCCTAATTCACCTGTAGATGCTACAGGAATATGGATGTGTAAAAGCAGAGTATGCAAAGGGTATATGCACAGTATCATGGAACATTGCACAGTAACTTAACCAGGGGAAGGGATGTGCTGCTGAAAGGAATAAAGTTCATTGAAAAGCCCTGGGCAGTTCAAATGCACAGGCAAGAGAAAAGAAAGCCAAAAATATCACTTGTGTTTCCTCAAGCCTTAGCAATGGAAGGGATAAATGAGAGAAAGCCCCATGTTTGCATCTCTGTAGTGCTGTATATCTGACTCCCTATTTGTATAATCAGCAGATCTTCTGGTTAATGCAGTGGGAGCCCATGCAGTGTCTTTGAATGTTTGTCTGCATTATCATCCTACTGGATTGAATATGTTTTGGTTCACAAATGCTGGTCTTAATGAGAAGGGGGCAAGTTCTAGCATACTGGAGATTTTTTTAATGCTTAATTTCTGAACCACACATTGATCTACTTACGTGAAGTTTAGTGTTTTCGATAGTTTATTTTTAAATAGCAAAAAACATTCTCAAATAATACTGATGTTACCCACTTTGACCACACAATTCCTGAAAACAGTTCAATATATTGCTTTTAGGGGAAACATTTTGCAGTTGCTCCTAGCCTGGAGCTTTGGGGAAATTGGGAAATCACTTAGAGGAAGTTATAAATCTGTGTAAAGGGGTTTTTAGATTAAAGAATACTTTTTCAACCATGACTGTGGCTCATAATAGAATGTATGATCTGATCACGTAGAAATTACTGTGTTGAAGTTCGGGAATGTAGGGTTGGGCAGAAGAGAAGGGGAAGAAAGGGAAAAACGTAGTTTTTGCCTTGTTCTCTTAGGGTTCTGTCCCTGGAGGTTCTACAGGAAGAATCTGAAAATTGGTTTGTTTTTTTTTTTTTTTGTGGTGTCATTAATTTAGGAAAACCTAACCAGAATAAAAACCAATTTTTATTGCACAGTAAAATAAACTTCAGTGACCAGTTGAAGTAGATAATGACATCAGTATATATGTGTGGAGGAATCTTTGACTTAGCAACTGGTTTATTCCTATCAGTCATCCCAAAAGAAGCACTGCAAGATCCTCAGAAGGGTTTTTCAGATTTTTCTTTTAAATAGAAGCTATTTTTCACCCTACATTTATTGTAGATTTGGTTTTCATATTTTAAAAAATACAAACAATGATTACTTTTTAAAGTTTAAGTAGATTGTGCAAAAAGAACAACCCCGACACAGGGCCCTGTGCATAGTGTCCAACATGGGTGTGTCTCCTTGCATGAGGAGATGAATTGCAGCAACAGTCCTGATTTGAGGGATAGCCCAGGCTCACAGCACAAGTGCAGGTGTGTTTCTTCAATGTCTTTGTTCTGAGAGCTGAAACAAGGAAAGCTCTTCTGGTCTCTTCTTGTTTGAATAGCCCACATCCCTAAATATTCTGATACTCCTTTCCTGCTTAACCCATCTATGTTTGAATGTGGGTTTGTTTCAGAATTTTTATAATCTGGCATTTTATAAAATGTCTAGCTAGCATACGCTTTCATATTTCTAGAAACATTAAAGTCTTTTCCTGTTATGAGGTATTTAATTTTCCTATTTTCCTTTCCATGGCTCCTAAAAAAAAGCATATATTTCTAGAAGCCAGTTTTCTTTTTATTGCTGAGGAAATGCAGTAGATTGCTCAAGTACTGTGTAAGCATTTTCTTTTCTGCTTCCTGGGTTTGGTTTTGTTTTCCTTTTTAAAAATTATATACAGTGTTTTACTATTTTGTGGAATATTCTTGGACAGTGCTGTAGATGGTAAGTTATCCCAGGTGTAACAAGCTGTGTCTTGAAGTTTTGACTTACAGGTCCAAACAGTGTATCCCACTACTGACCTTTTCAGGTTTTTGCTTATAGCACTTAGAACAGTTTCGTCTTTTTTTTTAAATTGGCAAGTTTGGTAGCCACATGTATTACATAAACAAGCAGAAGTGCCAAATTTCATCCTTGACATTTTTAACTTTTTATTTACGTATCTCAAAGCAACTACTATCTCTGCCCCTACTGCTTTCTTAGATAAAGTAAATGTTTGTAAAGTCAATTTTGCAGGGCTGCAAATCTTGGCAACAAAATAATTTTGAACACTGGTAAGGAAATTTATGGGTTTCAATTACAGTTTGTAGTATATCATAATTCTAGTTTTATACCCTGTGCAGTTCAGTGTTTTGGATTTTTAATGGGTATAGAGCAGTAATCATAAAAGTGATTCAAAATGCACCCAGTAATTACAGAGATTTGCTGTTGCTTTTGCATTAAAATGATGGTGATTTACAATCAACAAAATTGCAGTCTATGGTTTTACTTCAGATACTCATGCTATTACACTGCTTATTAGTTATGGTCAGTGATTTAGAGCTTAAGAGCTACACATTAGAAAGCTGTAAAATTAGTTATTCTTTAATAGATGATAACAGTAAATTTTAAAAAGACTTCATATTAGCTATAATCTTGTATATTAAAGAATACACGTGTAGCCCTTTGTATCTCCTTTTGTTGCTGGAAATTAACTACAGCTAAAATGACTTAGATGGACTGCAACAGCCAGAGTCGCATACATTCCCTCTCTGTTTCTTTTATGGTCTAAGAATTTAAAGTTAGCTGCCAGGCTCCTTTCCGTTTGGCACGTAATGTAAGTCCTTTTCTTCACCCCTTCCCACCATACCCCAAATGAATATCTAGGTATATATGAGTTATTGGAAAGGTAGCTAATATACTGAAATTCTGGGCACTTAAAATTATACAGAAAGAAGGAAGATCTATTTACTTGAAAATTATTTTAGAATGCCTTTTGAATAGAGTAAGTATAGGGAGGAGTTTTTCTCACATTTCTTCTTTCTGTCCATTTTCTCACTTTTCTGTGGTGTGTGTGTTTTTTTTTTGTTTTTTTTTTTGTACCTTCATGTATCAAAACTCAGGAACAGACAACTACCCTTAAGTAGTATTGTTTGAATGGACCCTACAAGAAAAAAATGGAGAGAGACTATTTACAAGAGGATGCAGCGACAGGATGAGGGGGAATGGCTTTGAACCGAAAGGGGGTAGGTTAAGATGAGATATTGGGAATAAATTCTTTACTGTGAGGGTGGTGAGGCACTGCAACACTTTGCCCAGAGAGGTGGATGGATCTCTAATCCTGGAAGTGTTCCAGGCAGGTCAGATGGGGATCTCTGAGCAACCTGGTTTAGGAGAAACCTGGTTTAGAAACAGGTCTATGTCAGTGCAGTTGGAACGAGATGGTCTTTAAGATCCTTTGCAATCTAAACCATTTAATGATCCTGTGATTCTGAGTTAGGCTTTGGGAACTCTGAGTTAAAGCTGTTTTAATAACAACATGTTTCTTGAGAAACATTCTTGATCATTAGCATAGAGAGCACTTTTCCATTCTTATTAAACTTGGATGTTAGCTAAGATAAGATAGTGATCAGGTACATTAGCAGTCAAGTCACGATGTAAAGTGTACTGCTATAGTTACTGATTATATACCTGTTAGTTAGGAATAATGAATGAAAAACTCAAAACTAGAGAAATTTCTGAACATTTGGTTTGTTTCTACATGCTCTCATGTAGGGCCTTTATTATTTTTGACCAATAGAGTTACAAGAATAAATGTATTTTATTTTAGCTTGTGTTTTATGTGGAATTCCTACCTAAAGTTTCAGTCACTGTGTTGCATTAACAGTTGCATTCATACCACTGATGTAAAATATTCTTAAGAATGGTCTTTAGAAATTTTTTGTGTTAAGATTCTTCATCAGAAAATGAGTGTTGAAATGCAACAGAGATCACCTCAGTACTGGTTGCTTTGGGGTTTGCACACTGGCAGATTCTCTCCAGCCTAGCACCTTGTTTAGTGGTTATGATAGTGTGAGACAGGGTGCATTGGAAATTGAAAATAGCAAGGTTTTATCTTTATTCTCTCCTTAAGGTCTTAAATACTTGTAAAATCAAGCAGGAGAGATGTCAACCAAAATTGCACCTGGAAAAAAAATTGTTGCCATTGCCCATTTGTGTCTAGAGATTGTTGGATATTTTTGGATTAAAATTAAGCATCTGAAGTGTTTCATTTATATTCTGCCATTTTGAGTGAACTTTTGATTTCTAATGAGACTTGGCCCAGGCTCCCTGCAGAATCTCTCTGATCTGCAAAGCCTCATCTGTTCATTTCTCCTTCTCAGCTTCTTCACTGTAGGATCTGAGAATCCCTAGCTGGTGTCTGTCCCCAGTTTCTGCAGCTGATCTCTGATATATTTGTGAAGCCCAGATGGGTGTCTAGGGTGTAGCCAAAACTCCAGTGTTTGAAGCCCAGAAATTGTCAGGATGAGGAGGAGTTTGCCTAGGAGCCATTTATCCTGCAACCTCATACTCATAGCTGCTCAGTGAGATTGCATTCTTGCATGACTAGAGATGCCTTTTGCCAAATTAGATTTTAACTACTGTACTTTCACTGCATCAGCTGAAGTGTGTTAGAATAAGGCCCTCATTTTATAAGGGTTATATTTAAACAAACAAACCCCCAAGCCAACCTTTTTATTAGGCAATTAATTTTAAATTTCTGTTACCTTTGTGTTGTCTGAGCACAGATAGTGTGCACACACACACAACTCCTCTTTGTATCCTTTGAGAAGGGTTAACTTTGATTTGGATAAATCCTGTGACATGAGCCAGTCCATGGTCATGTGAAGATGGGCAGCATATGGAAATGGAGTAGAGGCAGAGATGAGGACATAAATGATGGGGGAATTCACAAATGCCTCTTTATAGTCAGAGTTTGACTCTGCCTCATTATACTGTGTGACCCACTGTCCTCTGCACTGTAGATTCGTGTTTTGTGAGCAGGATTATTTTAGCCAAGTATTAACTGGGAGGGGTAGTGAGTGATGGATGAGTAGCCAACGACCCTGACAGAGTCCTTTGCTCAAACAAGCTTTTATGCCATTTGTCAAGAGAGTTGAAGCTTGCCTGTTTCATAATAGCTCCGTATTTGTGGAAATAAAACTGTTGGGCAGTTTATTTTGTGTTGGTTTGTAAAGTCAATTGTGTTGGATGGGTTAATACTTGCTGCTAGTAATTCAGTGGTTTCTCTGTTTAGATTCTCTTTTCCATGTAATACAGGAAGGACAGAAAAACTAAGACCTTAAGTTTCCAATAAGTCTGTAAAGCACGAACATCTGCTGGAGTCATGAACTGTGTATTGACTGTGTTTGGTAACAGGGCAAAAGCAGCTGATCATGATCATCCTTCTCTTAATTACTTTGTCAAATGTCACTACAGTTCCATGTAGGGAAAAGAGGCATTTCCTTAATGAACAGGAAATAAGATAAACAGCAAGCAAAAATGAGATAGACTTCTAGTATGTACACTGCAGCTCTTAGTTTTATTTAATCATAAGTGTCAATTGTCACATTAAATTTTTTCTTGCAAAGATCTCAGTATTTTTTTTTTTTACCAAAATATAGGGTCTCTAGTTGTAGTTTTACAGGCTGTTGGCCTTTTACCCTGCTAGTTACCCAAAGTGAATATTGGTCACAGTTTCAATTCAACTGTTTCTTTTGACAATTATTTTCTCTATTTTCTCTCTAAGCCTTATGCTTATCCACTGAATACTGATATTATTTTTTAATAAGGTCTTAGTGGTTTTGTGTGGCAAGATGAGAAGGAGGTATACTTTGCCAATGTGAGCATCCATTTTACATTTTGGTAAGCCAGATTTCAGATGAATCTATCACTTGAAGCTCAGCCTAGCAATAGAAATTACATTTGGGGTCTTTGGATCTTCATGGGACAATAGTAATCTATGGCTAATCTTTGTGTTAGCAAAATCAAAGACATGTTAATACATATTTAACCTTAAAATACTTTTACATATTCAGTCCATTTTGGAGTAGAATATTAGGTTAAAAGTGTATTATATCCTGCTAATTCTATTTTGATGGTTTAGCTTGTGAAGCTTGAATAAGGTATTTATGGTCTAAAAAGGCAAAATAGACCCATGACTTTTTTACAGTCATGACCTCTGTCTGCACAAAGGCAAAGTGAGATTGTTTCAGGTTAAAGCTAACTAGATGATAGCAGCATTAGCACAGTTCAGGCTTTGGTGTTGACTGTGAAATTCTGCTGGGAGCTTTCTGGACAGAAAGGCACATATGTTAGGTGGATGTACAAGTTACACTTCCACTGTCCTGGTCTATTTGATTTGTTAAGTAATGTTGAGTCCCCTGAGCATTTCTCTCTGTGGGAGTATGACAGTGATAGTTTCCTGTGCAAAACAACCCACTACAGCTGTTTGCTAACACTTACTATAAAAGTGTCTGTTTGCCTCAAGTCATGCTGAATTATGTTAGCCTTTTAAAATGAAATATTCTGAAACCAGCTGCATTTACATACATTAGCCAGATCTGCCTAATTAACTTAATTAATTAGCATAATTAGCGAAGTCTTCACTGTTCTATAGAGTTAGACTGCTGGGTAAGCTTTTGAGCTCAGAAATAGTGTTTGAAGTACCTGGACTAAACTAGGGTAGACAGGGATGAACTGGAAGTTCTTTAAAGATTATATGGAAATTACTCAAGGTACAGGTGAGTTTAGCCTGTATGTCTAAGGAGATCCTTGAGTCTACTAGAATGTAAAGTTGTCTCATATGGATACTTGAATGAACTTTATATGAACAGTTTTCCTTGTGGCAAATACGAAACCCGAGTTTGAACTGTGTTGCAGTGACTGTGTATGAAACTGGAGTGTAAATTGTTAGGATAGTTTAATACAACTTATCAACAGAAGGTCCAGTCACTTCTATCTTTTTTACATTATCAGTTCCATATAGGTTACATGGGGAACTTTTAGGTGCCTGCAAATGATGCTCAGGACACTGAAGACCGGCAGCAGTGAAAGCTGCCGTGGTCATCATTGCTTTGGATTTCTGGGCAGTGTCAGTTGGCTGATGGTGGAGCAGCATCTTCTCTCTGTCTGAGAGCGGCATCCCTGTGCTGTTGGAGTGCTTGCACCTGCAGCCTGAGGCTGTCCTGGGCTTCCAGGCCCTTTCACAGCCTACCCCACAGTACAGGTAGGCAGTGTGCTGCCATTACCACATGCAATTGTGTGCTGATCTTCTCAGGCTGTCCAAGGGACTGGTGCTTTCTTCTAAGTCAGGTTGCTTCTGTAGGGGGGTAGATGCATTCTATGTGCCTGTACGCTAACAGTGTATAGTGTTGGGATTTTTGCTTGACTGCCCACAAAATTTGAGGGGCAGGCTTTGCCACCAGTGTCACACTGAGCTTTAACGGGGTCAGTGCAGAGTTGAATTTGGTATGTTTTGTCTCGTGTGGTTTTTTTCATACTAAAACAGTAGTAGCAGATGAACAATATTGAGTAAAACAAGTGTAGATTTATGTTGTAGATACTGTAAATTTGAAAGCATGATGTGTGGTAAATCATAGTGTCACAAAATAGATTTATGGAGTCTAGGAAAACTGAGCCACTTCTTTATTTGCTTTTGGAATAATTATTTTGGATATAATAACAGAAGTGCATCACAGCCATACCTTCTTCTGTTTCTTATTGAATCAGTATTTTCACTTCTTTGTCCTAGAATGACTTTTGTAGTAGACTTTTGTATTCATTCTTTGTAATGATGTGATGAAGTGAGAGAAAGGATAGCTCATACCATTTTTTTTTCTTACTGGTTTCCCTCTTGATATGATGACCTGTTTGAACATTTTTGAGGCTTTACTGTATGTTTCACAGCATGCAGGACCAAAGCATGCAATGCCCTACACCAGCAACCAAAATACTGAGGCTTATATAGTGAAGATGTGAAAGGGAGATAAGGCATAGGTATATGATTTTGATTACTTGCAAATTCTAAAATATTACTAAATTAGGGAAATTGATCAATAAGGAGAACATGAAATGGCAGCAGCTGGCATGGGCTTACATAATTCCAAGTGTGATCTTGAGATTGTAGTAATTGTCTGCATTATTAATGCCTTGTGTATTGGTTCCTACAGCAGTAGTGCTATGACTTGTCTTGTGAAGCAGCATGTAGCAGACACTTGCAGTGAATGGCCTAAATATAATTGCAAAAGGTGCACATTTGGGGCTCAGTTGGATCCAGACATTTGTGATTGATCAGTTCTAGGACTAAGCTAAGCTTCAGTACTGAATGTATTCATTCTAAATTGTTCCTATTTTAAATAAATGGGAGTATTGTTTTACTGTGTGAGCGTTTCCTTCACCAGCACCACTTTTTTCAGAAAACATTGTCGATAAATGATGAGTGTATAGTAGGGGCCATATGGATAGAGAAGTAGGGTTGAAAGCCAGATTAATTTATTATAATCAGCTTGTGTCTGGAACAGGTGAGGTAAATCATTAGTTGCCAAGGACATCTCATAAGTGTGAATAGAAGCAATACATTAACCGAGGAAAAGGCAGGCCAGAACTTTATTATTCTCCTGTTCCAAGTATAAATGAGAATAGTGGTACAAAGAGGATATTCTGCCTTACAAGGACTAGAGGAGATGTTTTTGAGCTTTATGTTGTGGCAAATGTAACCACTCATGGCAATATACTTGTTTTGCTAGTTGTCACTGATAGGTAAATGAGCTCTTTTGAGTTTGCATCTTCTGGTTTTTTTGCAGGTTTTTTGCTTCTGACTATAATCTCAGAACTTCAGAATCCTCTAGTTTCCCTTTCCAAATTTTAAAACCAGTTGTTATACTTACTTGGATAGTAAAGCTGGCTCCATTTTTTATGACAATCTTTTAGGGAAGCAATATTTTTTATTAAGTATGTGAGATACGACTTTTTAAAAAGTTTTGGTTTTTCACAAAAAACAGCAGTCATAGTTTTTAAACAAGAGTTTAAGTGGTCAAGCTCAATAGAGTACTTTAATTTGAAGTACAGACCTTTTAAAATAAAATTGTATTGTGTTTTAGGGTTTGTTTTTTCTTTACCCTCTAGGGAAATGGTTGATACTCTTTTTTGGAAAATTTAGGTGATAGTTTGGGGAAAAGAGTAAGTTTTGATGCAAGACTTGCAAGATAAGGAATGTGGGAGGTGGAAGTAAGGGATATGGTGATATGCAGGCTACATAGGAGAGTCATTACAAGTTTATTCTTTGTCTTTGGGAAATTAGGAAAGAAACGTAGTAAAGTGAAGACAGCACATAGAAGGCTGTGATGGAAGTATAGGTTAGTATAGCCATCCTATGCCCAAATGAAAAAACCTTGTGTATGTGAGTATGGCAGCTTTCTGGGAGAGTTGGTTTCATGTTATGGGGAATAAATAAAGCAGTGGCCTGCCATATAAACTGATAGTTATTGTTGTTGAATGTTTGAATTGCAGCTAAATGCTGTGATAAGAAAGTGAGTTGCTTTAGATAACTGGGATATTCTAAAGCCCATCTACAGTTTCCGTATTTGTTTATACCCTTAAGGTTTGCGTATCAGTATTCCAAAATAAACTTGGGTCTTGGCATTGCGTGACAGGTTGTCTGTCTGCTGACAACCTATCCATGTGGGGCTGTCTCTCTGCTGAAAACCTAACCCCGTTATGATCAGGATTTGTTGCAATTGACTGCTTTCAGGGCTTTTTTTTAATTCTGTGATGAATAAGAGCAACTTTTTTTCCCCATTGTCTTTCCTCCTTCCTGCACTCAAAACTAGGACTCTACTGCAGCAGCGTGTGCAACGCATCACACAAACTTTGCATGGAACTGTTCTTGTTACATTCTTACCACTCAGAGCAGACCTTGACTGCTGCATGGGAACTGAAATGTAGCTGTAGCAGCATTGCAGGTTATAGTGCTGACTGTGCTTTTCTCTGTACCCTCAGTCTGACTCCTGTATGTGAGGTACAGAAAATAGGGATTTTCTGTACATCATGTATAGGAGTCAGGGTGCAAGGGCAAAGTACAGGCAAAGTATGTTGTTCTTGCTTATCTTGATCATTTCAGGAATGAGAATCTTCCATTTCATAATACCCGTTTTGATACTTCATTGCAGATGATTCTTCTTATTGACATGCTAGGAAGGATTGTGGCCGAACCTCTCCCAGGATTTCCATTTGTCCAGACAAGATGATAGCCTTTTCTTCTTCAGGAGGCTGTTTGGCCAGAGGTCTCAGACTCTCATGTTTCCAGCCCTTGTCCTTTATGTCTAGGTTGGTGTGCCTGGGAGGGAAGCTGTGTTCTGCATCCCTTTGGCCTTCAAAGAAATCTGTGTGGAGATATGACAGCAGAGGAGTTGCATGAATTGTCTAAAAGCCCTAATACTGGAATAACTGTGTTTATGAAAATAATTGTTGTTGTAGAAGAGGGAGATTTTTTCCTAATGTCATTTTGTAGTTTTCTGTCTCTTTTGCCTCTTCTCTAGTAGTTTAATAAGGCACCCAGATGACTGAGTTAATAAATAACTTGGATTGTATGTTTGTATAAAACTCCTGTTTTGCATACTAATCCGGTTCTCTGCCACTACTGTGTCCAGTAGGCAGTTGTGATTGGCTCTGAGGGTTTTTTCTAAAATACTTAGATCTCCCCTGAACTGCTCAGCTGGTGCTTTCCTGCTGCAGTGGAAGGCAGGAAATGTAATCCCTGATTGGTGTCGAGGAGCTGCAGTGTCCTGCTGAGGGCTCTGTCATTAGTCTCCCTCTGCTTCTTGAAATCTAAGGATTCTTTTCCTAGAGGTAAAATATCAGTGATTGGAATGCGTGTACAGCAGGGTAAAGGGGTAACATATGAAACAAGTCATCTTCTGATGATGAATTCAAGAAATATGATCTGTCACAGATGGCAGAAAGGCTGTAACAGAGATATATAGATGCAGTTTAATTCTATAGTAAAAACAACAAAAGCCTCACAGTAGCAGACTTGGTTGAACTCATTGCCATGTAAGTGAACAAGCAAAGCATATGGAAGTAAAAACTTTCATGAGTGTTAAAACTAATACTAGGAAGGTTTACTGCAGTGGACATGGTTTGTTTCTTTCTTAAATTGTTGTTTACCTTTCAGTTAAGAGACACTGAGGTGTTCTGTCTTAAAAAAAATGGATGGACAGTGGTTGAAGTCCTGGAGCTGGAATGAGGAAAATAGGTACACAACTGCAATTGAATTGGATGCTTCATATGTATTTGTTTATGTAATGTGGGTTTATATGCATTTTTAATCAGCTTTACAGCACTTCACTTCCAGGACTTCCCAGAGTTAATCACTGCACAGAATTTATGCTATAATGAGCACAACACTATTCTGTACATCATGTGTTGGTTTTCCAACCGGAAGCAATGGGTCTTGAAGGATAAGAAATTCTGGGGGATGGTAGAAGGCACAATTGGATGTTAAAGTGGGCCAAGCTGTTAAGGAAATAATTGTGAGGGGCAAAATGCATGATGTTCTGACCTTGAGCTAAATGATCAATGTCAGGATCTAGTATTAGTCAATTTATAATTATTGTAGGCAAATGTTTTGTTGCAGTAAATATTAGATAGTTATAATATTCTTTATAATTTAGATATTCCATGTTCAGCCAACAGTGAATGATTTGGGAAACTGCTGGTAAAAAACTGTCCTACAAGCTAATAGAGATCATCTGAATTTATTGTTTAATAAGTCTATATCATCCAGGCTCCCACTTAGCCTACAAGATCTATGACCTGAGGTGTCAGGCTAAATGGTTTCTAGTTTGGTGCTAAAAGTTGTGATATTTGTTAGTGAGAGTTATCTTTATACCAGGTTCTTGTGCTGCTGTGTTGAGGAGATCTTGGACTTGCCATCTTAGTGGACAAGATGAAGTATGAAACAGAAAAATATGTGAAAGGTAGAGCTGAACTGGGAGTGGGTTTTCCAGTTTGATTGCCTGTCTTCAAAGCTCTGCTGATAAAGGGAAATGGGGACCTTTGTCTTAGCCACTCCTGTGTGTGGTTCAGCAGGCTTGTTGGGGGAATCTTCTTTTTGATGGATTGAAAATGTATAAAGCTTGATGGCTTCATACATTGGAGGGATATAGTCTGCACTTTGCTCTTCTGGTGCTCCCAGTGTACCAAGTGACATAATTTTGTATTTTACTTGGAGTATCTTGCTGAAGCAAGACAGGAATCTTTGTTTTCCCATTTTGGGTAGGAAGTGACAGCTGGATGAGCTGGCTGGCAGCCTCCCAGTTCCTGTGAACTCTCAGTGACAAAGGAAGTGTAAAGCTTGGAGTGTTATATAAATTATTTTCACTGATAGAGTAACCTGAGCATAAATAAAAGGGTATAATTGACAAATATGCTTTTGTTATATTAAACAAAGGCTTGGTAATATCCCCCCAAAGATAAGAACACAGTAATTCTGCAACTCATAATTACAGAATACTTTCCTCTGTGCTACTCTTGGTTTTTGCTTCTGTTTTTTATTTTAAATAACATTATTGCTCAGTATCAATAATTCAAGTTAGTGTTTAATATTCCAGCAATTTGATTTTAATAGGAGCTGACAAAGGACCAATTCACAGTTAATAAGTTTTGTTTTTTTTTTTCTAGTTGGTGCAATCGTATTTCTGTAGAAGAAGATGTACAAATCTAACTTAATATGTACTTAAACTGCAGTGGGAAAGGTTTTTTTAAAGAATGCTATAGATGGTTTTTGGAGTAAATGAATCACTTCCCATCAAAATGCTTTTCTTACTAACGAGGAACAATTATTTTAGTAGGATTCTGGGTTTTTTACTCTGTATTATCTCAGCAGTGATACTCTCAAGGCTGTGGGAATACTTTTTAATATTGCATGTGATCATTTCTTTTTGTTCTTTAAATCTTAAATTCTGTAATCTCTTGACCTAGATGCCTGCTTAGTGAACTAAAAAATAAAAGTACTTGATTATGTGGAGATCTTCATCAGTACATTTCAAGTGTTTTACAGTGGAAATAAGTACCATTTTACAGGTGATGAAACTTATGGATAATAACAAATTAAGTCACCTGAATATGCTCATTAGATCAGTTGAAGATCTGGAAATAAACCACAATATTCCTATGCTGCTCTCCTGTTTTCTTTTCAGTAGAAAAAAACCACAAACTTACTTGTTCAGGCAGGTTATTTTTTTCCTGATTTTTTTTTTTTTTTCCCAGAAAGAATAGATGGCAGTTACTGATAGCAGATACAGGTGTTGTACATCTGTGCAGGTAATGCTATATTTAGAGCATGCCTATGCATGGCTCCTTGCAAACACCAATTATTCTAACTATCTGCAAGGTTACATTTTATTATACATTGTGAGTATCATTAATATTCCTAATTATCTAAAATGCTAATATAATTTTTAAATTCAATCAGGCAAAGCTGTCTTTTTCTGATGACAGCATCAATCTCTATGGTTTAAAAGAATGAGAGTGGGAAAAGGGAGATTTGGTTTATTGCATAAAGTGAGTTTTCTTTCTTCCATGAAGTTTTGATATTTTGGGTTTTTTTTATGATTGGTTATTTTTGGTTTCCAGCACAGATCAAAGGAAGAAATTCCAAAGTGGATTAAAACTTTTTCTATCTTTATCATAAATGCCCCATATACATATATTGGGTTTATTACAGCTGAAATAGAACATTTCCATGGAACATACTTTGCTGATCTGTAACTCTATTACATCTGCTTTTCCTATTGTGGGATTCCAGGGTGGGATTGTCCTGCTGACACTCATGGTTTACTGCAGTTTGATGTAAATACAGGTCTCCAACGTTTTGGTATAAACAGACCCTTCACTCTCAAGTCTTGTTTTCCTGTGCTCATCTGTTTTCCATACAGTAATCCTTGAGTGAATTCTTCTGTGTGAGACTGACTTTCCTTTGTGGTGGTGAATCTTCAGTGCTCTATAATGTTCAGAACCTTGCTTCTCTTTTCATATTAAATCCCTAATGAAATTATGATGTTGAGCTGTGGGGTTTTGTTTTTTTTTTTTCTCTTTCCCTTTCTTTTTGGGAGGGAGTGTGGGGGAGCTTGTTGATGGGGTCTTTTTGTTTTTCTGGTTTCTTTGAGTGCTCATATTCTGTGGTGATGCTAGGGATGAGCTTTACAATACCAAGTGGGTAAAAGACATCAGATATCTATTGTTCTGCACTAAAGCTAAGTAGTGCATTGAATGGAAGAATAATCCAAACCAGGCCTACCTGTTTCTGACTTTGGAAGTGCCAGACACATCTTGGAAACATCACAACCTGACAGAGTGGACTTCCTATTTGTCAAATCTTGTGATGTTAACACAACAGTGGACTCAAAATTTGTAGGTCGTGGGTGTAAAATGGGTAAAGAAACTGTTCCTGACAGAGGAAGTTGGGAACTTCTAAAACTGCAGAAATGCTGTTCACATGCCTGCTCTAAAATCCCTTTTCCATTGCTGCCGCTGCTACGGGCAGAATAGGTAACTGAGTGGTCCAAACCACTGAAACATTTTTTCTCTGCAACAGATGATCTGTTTGCTTTGTGCGAATGTCCTCTCACTGACCTGATGACTTTTATTCCTGCTCACTCTTATGGAATACTGTTCATCTAGTTCTCCAAATCCAAGCATAAGCCTCTGCCTTGATGAGTTTAAGAGCTCAGGCCTTTTTTTCATATCTCCTACCTTTGTGTTCTCTATCTTCTGCTACTGAAAACTTGAGTCAAAGTAGGTTTTGTCCTGTACCTCCCAAAGCTCTTTTTTAGTAACTGCTGAAAATAATCTACTTTATAACATTATCTTCAAGAGTGAACATTAAGGCTTTATTTTTTTGATATTTCACTTATGTTTTAAAAAAGTCAAAAAATAGTGTGTGCTGTAAGCAACCAGTATTTGTTGAAAGGTTTTACTTACCATTTGACTTTTGTCTCTCAATATCACTTTTGCATAAAATACTGGTGTTTTGTATATACTTTAAAGTTTATTATGTCAAAGAATTTTTCTAGTAAATGTTGTGCACTGCTTTTTTTGGTATGGAACAACACATTGTCTTTTTAAAATCTGTATTTAAAACACTAATCTGCTTTTTCCACTGTATTTCTTATTTTTCTTAGTTTAATATCCATTTTTCTTTTCTAAAAATTCTATAAGCAGTAGTTTGAAAAGATGCATGAGTGAAATTCTGTCCAATATTTTGTGGTTGCACTACACAATTTGGTTGGACACAAAATCAATTAATAACAACCTCGTGGTTAACATACTGGCACCATCAAGCAATTATTTGAAGTGTGACTTCTTTTTTTAGCATAATGAAAATAATATCAGATAAAAATATGCATTTAATGTATCTGAGTATGGTTTGAAATAAAATTATGTGGTCTATAGACAAAATGTATGTTCCTTATGGAAAGGGGAAAATTAAAGTCTAGAATGGGAATACTTCAGAATTTGTTGATTGCTTTTTATAGTAAAATCAGAGAAGGTGTTCCTGGGTTTTGGAACATAAAAAGACTGTCTAAACATCTTCATGTCACTGACGAAAGTCTCTCATAATTTCACCTGTGACTCTCTACTCTTTGTAGGATCCTAGAATGGTTTGGGTTGGAAGGAACCTTAAAGATCATCCAGTTCCAACCCCCCCCCTCCTATGGGCAGGGCCACCTTCCACTAGACCAGGTTCCTCAGTGCTGTGTATAACCTGGCTGTGAGCATTTCAGGGATGGGGCATCCACAGCTTCTCTGAGCAACCTGCTCCAGAGCCTCTCAAGTCTCACAGTAAAGAATTTCTTCCTAACATCCAATCTAAACCTACTCTTAGGTTTAGAAGCCATTGCCCCTTGTCTCGTCACTACATGCCCTTGTAAAAAGCCCCTCTTCAGCTCTTTTGTAGGTCCTTTTAGGAACTGAACGGGCTGCAAAAAGGTTCCCCCTGGAGCTTTCTCTTCTCTGGCTGAACAACTCCAATTCTGTTTTTCCTCACAGGAGATGAACTTCAGACCATCTTTGAGGTCCTCCTCTGGACCTGCAAATACTTCTCAAATTACTAAACTCACGCTGACTCCTCCAGCATAGCAGGTTGAGGCGCAGACTTAAGTTCCATTTAAACTATGTATAAACCTCTTAGTAAGATTTTTTGTTGGGTGCTGGGTGAAATTGAAGCTTACAGGGACTACAGAGGGCCCTCTCCCCAGCCCCCCACCCTGGTTCAGGCCCTGACTCTGTCTTCTCACCTCCCCCAGAAAGGTGGGGGGAGATGTGCCTGCTGTGACACGTGCTTCTGAAGGGCTGAGTCTCAGCCTTGGCAGATGGGCAGTGAATCGTAAATTCTGCGTGTGTTTGGTTTTGCAGGGCCTGTCGTTCCAGTGAAGGCAGTTAGACCTGTCAACACCTAACACTGCTTGAGGATAATGAATGTAATGTAAACCTGAGAAGCCCATGAACAGTGCTGACTTCCCACATAGCAGATGAAATCCACTTGGTCTCTCGTATTTCAAGAAAGTCTCTTAATCCTATTCAGGCATTCATAATAACGCAGTGCTTTGGAAAAATAATTCTGCTTGTTCAAAGATGCATGTTAACAAAAGAAGTTAAAAATATTTAAGCATCCTATGTTTAATGTGTTTGGGAAACCAATTCAGGATGTTGACAGCTGATTATTAATCACAGTGCCATGGATAAATATGCCATGATTATGCAGCACATAATTTTTTCTAACTTACATTTTCTAGTGCTTGCTCAGTATTTTTCTGATGGTTTTCAGTAAAAAAATGTGGTATGGCAGAGGGGTTTTTTGTGTTCTTCACTAATTTAGCTGCTTTTAGTTGAGTGCAACATAGAAGCAAATATCATTGTCAGTTGGTGATATTTGTGATACTTGCTTATTCTAGAAGAAAAGGTCTTGTATTTAAATAATTTTTCTTCTTTGAGGGAGGAAGGTAGAAGAAATGATCCCTTGGAAAGGCTCTTCCAGAAAGACTAAATGCAGGATACCAAATTGTGGAAGAGGCCTGGCTTTCAAAATCCTTTGAAAGGGAAAAGGATATGGAGTATTGTAGCGTAATCCCCAAGGAAAGTAATCATCAAGGAAGCGGTCATGAAATGTGTGAAGTAATTGCTGAGATTCATGCATACTGAAGAGGGTTTTTTTCTCTTGGTTTGTGGGACTTTAACTAGAAAAGAATGTATTTTGAAGACAAATGCCATTATCTGTGGACTATTGTTTTTATTTGACTATTTCAATTTAAGTGGCTCAAGCTTTTTAGTTATGTTACTCTACATGATTGGAGGGATTTATAGTGAGGATGTATTGCTCTTACGTGGATGCTCTAGAAATATTCAGTAACCATTTATTACAAAAACCGGTTCAGAAACTTATCCACACACATACATTACATCTATAGACCTACAAGATTCTGACAATAATCAATTTTACTGTAATGAATGACTTATCTGTTATCCTCAAAAATCTTCCTTTGCTTCAGAGTGGTGTTTGTGTTGTCCATCCTCAAGCAGTAGAGTACTATATATTATTCGTTAAAACAATAGAACTGAGTTTGAGAGTGGAATGCAAAGTGAAGTTCAGCAGCACATGTGAGTGCACATGCTGGGCTTGCAATGCTCTTGGTAAGTCATGTTGGTGTGGGAACATCTGAAAAAGAACAAATGAAGCTATGGAGAATTTACACATGCTATGAAGGCAATAACACATTTTATGTACTTCCTTGAAGGTGCAATTCAGAAAGGACTTTTAACTTACTGAAATAGAAAGGTTGTCCAAATTAAATCTACATGGAGGAAAAAGAACTTATCTTCCTTCTGTTTTGAGGCAGAGAAGGTGACAGTTGCTTTGCCATGGGGAGTTACACACCATACAATGACCTGACTAATACTTTCTCTGTGAGTCTCTGTGGAAGCTCATCATCAATACTTCTATTTTCTCTTCAATACTGTTTCTACAGAAAGAAAAGACACCTTTTACCGACTCCAAGCATTTAATTCAAATTTAACAGACAACAACTTTGTATGATGAAGTTGTACGGTAGAGATCTTGCTTACTTTTTAATTAATACCAAAATATATGCTTACACTTGGAGATCCCTGTGTTGAATAATCCCAAGAAACGCTCCAGAACCTCCATGTAAAATTGCAAAATCTTGCTGTCGTTTCAGCTATTATTGTATATAAAATGGATTTTTTTTCAATTTTAAAATTTACTCTTTTGTAATGTAGAAGGAACAGTTTTTTAGGAGAAGAGATGCATTGACTTCTGGAAGTTTGTAAGCAACTAACAGTGAAATACAGCGCTGTGGGAATGACTACAGCTAGTGGAGGATATAGATAAAGCTGCAGTGCACTAATAAAACTGATACACTGAGCAATTAACTGGCTTTGTAGAATGAGGGCCTATAAACTCTAATGATGTTAACTTACTTTTAGTCAAGTGAGCTGTTCCACTAGAAGAAAAAGCATCATTTACTCATGTCTAAAGTTCAAATGTTTCAAGTGTTAATCCCAGGGAGGGTGTTTTCTGGAATGGGACTTAATATAAAACAGCTATTACTGTAGTTTTTTTTTGCATATTCCACAAGAGAGACAATGCTTACTTGGAGAAAAAGGAAGCTTTGACCATGAATTTGGGGAATTTTTTTTTTTGTGCATTGAGTTGGGTTTTTTGTCTGGTTTTTTTTGTTTTGTTTTTTTTTATGCTGGTGAGTATTTTTTGGTTTAATGTGTTGCATGTGCTTTACTGATATTTCTTTTTTTTATTCAAGACTTGGGCATCTTCCCTTTTGTTGTGGAGCGTAATTAGTTAATTTTTTTTCTGCTTTGGTCTTGGGCCAAAAACTGCATGCCTTAGTGATCAGCTTGTTATGGAACAGAGACTGTTTTACATGTATGTTTAATAAATGTATGTGTTTAATTCTAATCCTTGTTTCTGTAATACTCAAGACAAAACATTACAGGGCTGCAATGAATAGCTCACTGCAGAGTCAGTCTGGGAGGAATTTCTCCCAGTGGAAAGGGTTGTTGGGAGTCATGAAGAAATAAGTTAAACAATTGAAGAAAAAGGGAAAGTTGGACTTTTCAGTTAGTTTCTCAAGTAATCTGCCTATAATTTCTCAGGAGGAAAAGTATCAAAAAGCAAATAAGGGGAAGTGAATAAAAAGATTATTTTTGTAACTTAAAGCTTGGAGAAGACTTCAAGATTTTACGAGTGTTACTATTCATTTCAGATCAGAAATAAATGGGTTAAGCTCTGCATTTAAATCTTCTTTCTACTTTCCAGCTAGTTCTGCCAAAAAGTCATTCCACTGGAACATTAGGAAGGAAATAAACTTTTAAACATAATTTAAGACCGGAAAAGTCTTTTATGGTTGTATTTTGTATCATGACTTTTATAAAAATGACAACATTTATTATTTCAAAAATGAAACAGTCTTTCAAATATGTACAGGATAAAATAAGGAACCAGCCCTGGGTCTGAATGTCACACATGTCACTGATTTCTGTATTCATTTTAAAGTGTTTAACATTCTCTAGAAACTAGTGCTAATGGCTTTTTTCAGTAAAATCCTCTAAGAATAAGGAAATTTGCCCAGTCCCTGAAAAATCATTCTGGGGCTTGCTTAACAATGCAAGTGCTTATATGAGAATGTGTGAGGTCTTTGATTTTTATTTAAATAATGTTCTAAAAATATTTTCCTGTTGATTTTGGTTTTTTGAGGGGCATATATCTCTGAAGGATTTTGTTTATTGTTTTCAGACAGCATAAATGTTACTTTCTCCTTTCTTTCATCTTACTTAAAGCCATTGTGACAGTAGGACAATACTTGATGCCATTATCTCCATTGAATGACACACTGTTGAGGTATTTTGAAATTTTTGTTGGACTGCCACTGAAAGTAAAATGTGCTTTTGACCAAGTGTGAGCAAAGCAGGTGTAGGCTGGTGGCAGTGATCTGCAGCCATGTGCCATCAAGGATATGGGAGGCCTTGTATCTATTAATAAAAAGGTACAGTTTATCAGATGCTAAAGTTACTGCTTAGAAGGTTGACTGGAAAAGGTAAACCTGAAGTGTATAGTTGAGACCTGTTCTAGAGTCAGAAACAGATAATTGTGATCTCCAAGTCTGTTGTGAACTGAAAGAATATTTCAACATCCTCTTTTTTAGACTAACTGATTGCATGTTCAGTGAGGGGATCATCTGGGACACATAAAGAGGGTAAAAAGCCAATTCCCAGTCTTCCAACTGAAACAATTTCCCATAAATTCTGCTGAGCCTGTCATAAACAAAGTATTTTTATAATTGACAGTAAACAAAAATATTTTCAAACAAACTGGTAATTTTGAAGAAAGGGTGAATATAACTCTCTCACTTGGGCTATAGCTGCGGTCAGTCTCAATAACACTTGAATGTTACAAACATCTTTAATTCTTATAATTAGCAGAGAGGAGATTAGCCAGATACCCTGCTTTGCAAGCACCTGCCTTGATAGTGTTTTATTAATTTTATTTTATCCAACATGGCACAATTTAACCTACTTTGATAGGGTCCAATTAAAGTTCCAGTTTTGTTAAAAAGCCATTGTGAAATGATACATTTCCAGGCTTTTACTTCCATAGCTCAGCACTGTATTCTAGCAAAAAAATATATGCATCTGTGGTTCCTTCCCTTCTCAGTGTGTTTCCAGAAGACTCAGTAGGTCAAAAACTAGAAAATACCAAAATCTAAGACCAAAAACCTCACAGAATTAAAGAAAGTAAAGTCTAAATATTTTAAGTAATCAGAAGAATGTGTACGCCTGGGAAAATAGAAGGCAAATCTACTCTTTCTGCCTTCCAAATATGAAAGGGGCAGAGACTGAGAGAAGAGCTTGCAGAGTTGCATCTGAAAGTTCCAGAAATAAGAATTATGGAAGGCAATAAGCAAAATAACAAAGTATTTTCCACAGAAGTTCACAAACACGGAAGTTCAAGGTTAAGCTATTCCTGTAGTTTAAAAATTCTGTGACTATTTGATTTTGACTTTCTTTTTAATATCAGCTGGAAAGGTTAGATTATTCTTAAATACAATAAAGAATACAGATTTTTAACTAACTGCTCTCAAAGAATTTCATATTTTGTGTGTTGCCATAGAAATGACAGCAACCAAACCCAGCTTTTTACCACATACAATGTCTACACAGTAGGTGCAGATACCATTTCAGAGTGTTAGACAGGCCTCATATTAAAAGGAAAAGAAGCTCTTCCTCTGATGCTTCACAGTGTAGCTCATGGAGGTATGTTCTCACTTTCATGATTTCTCTGGAGAGGATCATAGGAGACAGTTGTGCTTATTTGTTAGTGTGTTTTCAAAATGGATGTTGTGGCTTACACATACGAAAGGGAATTAATGGATTGTTTAATCCTCTGCTCACCTCGTACACCCTTTGAGCTGCATTTATGGCAGAGCAGTTGGGATGTGGCATGATGGTGACGTTTAAGGGAACATTGAAGGAAGCGGGTTGGTACCAAAGTGTAGTGCTCTTTGTGCAAATAATCTACTAATATGTAGTCAAGGAAGTAAGTGAAAACGGATCCCTGGCTTTTGGGAGCGGGTTTTAATAATGTAGTATCATGTAAATAGTCCTGCAGTGTGTTAAATAAGGGGAGAAAATAGCTCTGCATTCAATAAACTTTAACATATACTGAAGAATGTATGAACTTACTTTGCTATCTAGTCAATTTGCTTGCTGTTGAAGTAGAAAATTAAAGTAACTTAAAAATAATTTTTCTCATTCAAATACCTGTTTTGTGTGCCACGTTTATTCCCATTACTATACAGTGTACAAAACAGATGAGGTGAAAAAATCTACCTGCAGGAACAAGCTGCAGTATTCCCTGATAAAGTGTAATGAGTGTGTATTGCTTACTGAGATGAGACTTTAATCAAAAAGATCTGTTTATCTAGTTAGTGTTCTTGAAACATGTGTGGTGAGGATATGATTGATTTTTAAAGTTTGAAACCTTTACATGTTCACACCCTTCTGCTCCCCTCCTGAAAATACTTTTACTATATTGGATGCTCCTATTTCAAATAACCTCAATTAATCTTGCTTGTTCTCTATTAGTGGTGTAGTATGTCCTTTACTGCCTAGATGAAATTCAAGCTTTTCAATTAAATTTTTGAATTCAGTTTCTAAAACTACTAACTTCTATAAATGCCAATTTCTAATCACTTAATCATGTTAGTTGAGCACAATTTGTTTTATGAATTGTAAGCATAAAATAAAAAGATTTTTAAATGTTTAAGTCTTCTGGAACTAGTAGTTATCTTTGTAATTGTCAAGAGATTTACACGTCATGTTACTTCATAGAATTTTCTTACTATCTCAAGAATAATGTTTTTCAGATTGCACTGCTTTACACAATCTTATGTCACTGGAATAATTCAAGATCTAGCCTCATACAACTCATAAAGCAGTTGAAAAGCATTCTGTTAAATGTCTAATATGCATTCTGCTTGCTATAAGAAGGTTAATTATAAAGGAGAGGCCTTGAACAAATTGTAAATATGAATGTCAATCATTTTTCAGCCTTGCTTGGGGGCAATGTGCATTTCTGTAATTAGAGGTGCCTGTTTAACCAGCATGAATATTAGGGAAAAAAAGTATCAATGTCTTAATACTGACTTTGTGAAGTTGTGCTCATTTTGTTTCTGAACTGGACTGCATACATGGAGTTGCTATATTAAAATCAAATAGCTGCATTATTTTCAGTGGCTTTAATAAAAACAAAAAAAAACCCCAAAAACAAACTGATCAAAACCAAACAAGCTTCTGTGATGATGAAAACATTTTGGTATTGCAGTGTAATGTTGTCTGTAAATGTTTGTTTAATGACTGTCAACTTTTACCTATCTCAGGGGGTGTTGAGAATCTGGGTCTTGGTTTTCTGGAGAAGAAAATACAACTTTTGTTCAGATGTTGGTTGCTAAAGCAAAAGTTCAAACACTGAATATTTGCTGTTCTTGAAAGTCTGTGTCTATTCCTTACTCCTCTTCCCCCCAGTCCTTTCATCTTTCTACCCAAGTTTTTGTATGAAATAGAATGGTATTGGTAGGTCTTGATTTTGATTAAAGGTCTGTTTTTGATTAACCCAGGGCAGATTATCAAGTTTCGAGATTAACTCGACCACAGAGCAGACAGACTTGTGGGCAGTAGGCTGGGGGGCTCTGCCACCCCAGGCTGCCCTTGGGGACAGCTCTGCACAGGAGTTATCGATACTGCTTTGCTCTGCCTTTTGTACCATCCAATTAATAGAAAAACTAATCTACAAGAAAAAAAATGAAAAAATAAGTGCATGATGCTGAATTTAAAAGCACAGTTGGAAGCAAAAAAAAAAAAGTCTGTAGCGTTTTTCTTTCCTGAAGATATTTGTGCTTTCACTTTGAAAGGAAACTTATGTGTGTTGGAGGTTCAGCCATCCTAACATCCAATGTTTATTATGAAAGACAGTAGCTCTTCTAAACCAATTATGTAGCAGAATTGACATAATTAGATCTTTTCTCAGGTGCCTGGTGTATATTAAGAACAGTTAAATTGGATTGTCTTGTGCTACTGTAGACTGTACCTGTGTCTCATTGATCAATATATATGGATACTGCATGCTTTTCTGCTTCATCGTTTTACCTCACCTGTCTAGCTCCTTTTCCTATTATTATGTCATTAATTGTATCTTTTCTCTCATTTCATCCAGAAGTCATTTCTTATTTGCTGTCTGGAAATTTTATTCAGGTTCATAAGTTTTTATACCAAGTTGTGTCTGCTTCAGTGGATACAACCATTTTGCTCAGTGTTTCCTCTGAGCTGTAATATTGCAAATATATTGGAAAAAAAATCTTGTGGGTGTCTCTTAACATTGTAACCCTCTGAATAAACTCATTGCAGTTCTTTGTTTTCTTGAAGCTTAAAAATAAGAGCAAATTTAATAGAAAATCATATACACAATTGCATGGTTGAATTTAATTCCATCTCAAAAAGCAGAATATGAACATGACAACAGTGGTTGCCTACAATGTCATTCTGAATGATATTAAATGCAGTGGCTGAATGTTCTCTACTTAAACTGATAAAAATAACAAAGTCTTTTCTACTTCAAGCTTCTCCCTTGTGTGCACATACAAAATATGTCAAGTGAAGAAAATCTAGTTGTACAGTGACTTGGACTCTTTGCAAACCTTGTATTTTACTGCTTTTTGAACTGCACACTTCATTAAAAATCAAGGCAACAACTTTGATAAACAGGGACTTTTATACAATAAAAAGGAAATGGAATGTCCTGTCAATCTGCAGCACTAAACAAATATAACATATGTAGATGCATTTACATCAAAACCATATGTTTAAAACAGAAGTTTAATTTAAAATTCTTTTGGGTTGCATACAAATAGCCCAGAACGGAGAGACCCTTGAGATCTGTACAGGAACATTAAGTAAATGATTGCAAAAAAAATCAAATGCATCAAACTAATAGAACTATTAAATGAATGGTATTTAAAGAGAGAAACTGTGCATTTGACAGCCCTTTAGTGTATAAAGCATTCTGAAATACAGCTATTTATGCAAGTCCGTGTTCTCTTATTTCTCATAGTATTTCAAAATGCTCATCTTCAATCTACCGTTTGTCAAAATGAATTAGTTGGCATCTGCCTTTGTTAAAGACTTCAGCAATCTTGGTGGTTTAAAGATTTATTTACAGTAATTACTAGGGAGGCTTGCAGTATAATTAATATTTTGTGTGTTATCATGGAATATCCTGAATTGGATGGGACCCACAAGGCTCATCAAGTCCAATTCCTGGCCCTCTGTGACACCGTCCCCAAGACTCACACCTTGTGCCTGAGAACGCTGTCCAAATGCTTCTTGAACTCTGTCAGGCTGGTGCTGTGACCACTTCCCTGAGGAGCCTGTTCCAGTGCCCAACCATCCTTGGGGTGAAAAACCTATTTGTAATATATGATATTATGATGCTTTGCACATTGTGTTGTGTAATAGTTCTGAATAGTTTTTTCTTTAAGAAGAAAAAAATCCCTAGATTATTTAAGTGAGGTTAGTAGAGTGTTGGTTGAGGAAATGAAAAGCTGTGTTAAATGATTTTTTTATGATAATCTCATTATATTCTTAGGGTTAACATCTGCATTTATTTAATAAGGGTAGATACAGTAGTAGTAGCTCATCAGGTTTTATTCTTTAAAATTTTTCTAGCAGAACTTAAAAAATACCAAAATTGATTCTCTCTTTTTTTTCTTAGTTGAAAATCTATATTCTATAGTAGGAAATACTGGTTAGTATGAGGAAGCAAGCACTTGCAAATGAATCTCATTGGGAATTTTGGTGGGAGGAAAAAGCATGTGTATATACTTACAACAAGGACACAGTAGTTATATGCTTATGATTAATTTTCTTATGCTGACTGTAACTTGCTCTTCCCGAGACTGTCTCAAAATATCCTGTTTTCAAAATCAGGAGAAGGGTCTCTTAAGTTCTTAAATTATAGAGGCACTTTGAGCTGTTTTTAAAGGGCTGAGTTTTTCCAGCAGAAAAACTTGTTAGTTACATACTTTCATATAAACACAATGCTGATCAGCATTGAGCCTACCTTGCACCGCTTTCTTCGAATCATATGTCTCACAATAATGTTATGACAGAGTCTGAGATGCTGTCTAGAGAAGTAACATGAGGTAGTGCAAAGATACAGACTTTTTGTGTGTGCTCACATCCAAGGATCATCCAAGGCTGTGCTCTGGGAAGCCTGGCAGGACATCTAGACCAAAGTTGTTGTGTTCAGTGCCTAGAAATCCTTATTGTTTTGAATAGCAACTCCTCAGGTAGCTAGAGTCTTTGGAACATGTCTCCTGGTGTGATGACCCTAAAAGAAGCTGTGTTCAGGTGATGCAAGTGCAGTGTGTGTGTGTGTGGGGGGGGGGTTTAAATGGATTGTGCTGACTTTGGTAGTTGTTTGTCAGCTCTAAAAAAGGTAAGAGTGTAATTTGGAGAATGGGAACATGTGTAGCTGCAGGTACCATTATTTTCTTCAGTGCTAAGCTTCATTTGAACAATTTTTTTAAGAGTAGTTTGTAATATTTCCATGTTTAAAATATTTTTTTTCTTTACTGAGAAGCTGTTTCTTCATTTAACTTCCTTATGCTGTTACATTGTTCCCCTTTTCCCTTTACATGCAAAGGTGAAGTAAGGGATTTTCAACAATTTGTCGAAGTCTTTTAAACTCTGGGTTGCACGTTCAGTTTTTCCCTCAGAATTTGGAGATAGGGTCGTAGTTGTTTTAGAACTGTAAACACCTCATCTTGGCTGAGTACTAAATTAATTCTTACAAAAGATTTTTTTAAAGAAAAATGGGCCTTTATCTGTGAAAATGCGCTTATGACTCTTAAATTAAAATAGTAGATATGATTTCTCAACGGTGCGTTACTTAGAAAATATTGTGACGAGAAATCACTTTTGAAGTGATTTATAAGTGTGTAATAAGCATACAGATTGGTTTGACTTTATTTTTGGGATGAAGCAGAGCACAGAAAGCTAAAGACCTTGGCTGAAAAAGCCTTGCTTTCTTGTCCTTGTATGCTAAAGGAATAAGGACACGTGAGGGAAGAAAGCTGGGTTATGATGAAAGAAGTAGTGTTGAGTTACCCTCGATTATGTTTATTTTGGCAGTGCTTGGCAAATGTGGGTTCATGATGAGGTATGGTTTTTTCCGCTTTCTGTTGCGTACTGTATATGTACATGTTTTCTTTGGAATTGGTAGAGAAAAGTAAATGTCATAGGATACACTAGGAATACTGGTGTTTAAGTGTACTCTTCCTCTCTCTTAAAGCTTGTTACTATGTTGCTCAAGATGAGAACAAGTTGTTAAAATTCTCCAAATGATGTGTGCTTTTATTATGTTTTCAGTGTAAAAAATGCAAGTAGGGTTTTTTTGGGTTGTGGTTTTTTTGAGTGTTTTCGTATGGATATTATACAGAATAAAAAATGAAGCAGATGTTTCAACAGATGTCACGGGGGCCTCTGGGGGGAATGGATGTTTCATGCACCAGAGGAAAGAAAACTACTGAAAGAGGGGAAATCTAGAATTGTATGGCCTGAGGTCCATTGAGCTCAGTCACTCATAGATTTTTTGAGGCTGCAGCTGTTAAGAGCAGAAGGTTTTTATTTATTATTCTGGTGTCATGAGACAGATTCAGAAATCTTCATCAGAAACAGAATTTCTTCTTGTTCAGCAGCTATGAAATGATCTGTAAGGATTTCAGGGGCCCATTGCAAGCTCCTGTGTAAAGTGCTCCATCTTCAAGTGGAGTATCAGAAGGAGATTCTTCTGCCCTGAGAGGAGCAACCTTACTTGGGCTGCTGCAGAGATGTGCTTCTTGGAGAAGCTGCCAGGAGGCAATCAGGAAGACTAATCTGGAAATGTTTTCTGGGCTGGAGAAAACTGCTGAAGTGGAGATGGGATAAAGAAGAAAAATTAAAAACAACTTTACATAAGGTAGAATGAGATAGGAACTTAAGATGATTGCTGCACACTTAAGTGGTACCAGTTGCAGTGGTTAGTCAGCTCTGCATGGAGACTAATTTAATTTCACAGCAAGGAAGAACTGAAACAACTTCCACATCCTGTCTTGCAGTGCTGGATGTTTGAGCCAGCTCAGTTTAGAGAGGGCACATGCTTCGGTTGTTTACACAGAAATCCTAAGGCTGGTGGAGGAACACTTTCACAGCCACTGTTGGCAGTGCTTAGCACAGTGGCACATGGCTTTGATTTCAGTCATCCTTCCTGGTTTGGAACTACTTTGCCATGTAAATTGGCTCGGAGAGGTAAAGAATATCTTCAGCTTTTCAGTATTTCAGAACTAAAATTTACATCTTGCTTTCTACCTGGGATTGAATGTGTATTTACTCCTTTAATCTGTGAGTTACTGCTGCTAAGAATAAATTATATAATGGGAATCTGTAGTACTGAAATAGAATGGTTGCCTGTAAATCCCTCCTTTTCCCTGCTGCATGCTCCAATATGAAGTACAGCCATCATCCTACTTCAGAGGAAAAGAACTGCCAGGGCAAGAGGAGGAAAGATTAAAATTGTAAGAGGATTTAAGAATTCCTGACAAAATAGTTTTTGCCTCATGCTTTTGAAAAACCTGAGAAGCACAAAGTAAAAGGGAGAAAAAAAAACAGAGCAAAAAAATCCCCAGAAACATGGAGCTGTAAGAATATATGAGGTATTGGGGTTCTTTTGGTTTAGGTTTATTATGTGGAACTTGAGAAACATCTTTGGGCAGTAGAGAGCTGCATGAACAGCACTGCATGCAAGCATGTAGAGAACACTAAAGAGCTTTAATGAGAGAAGTGGAGCAGAACCTGGGACCAACCTGGGCCACCATTCTTGAAACAGTGTGATATCCAACAGAGAGATGGCATCAAATGAAAAACAACAATTTGCTGAGAAAATACCCAAAGGTGGCAACACACACTAATCCATTATAATGTGAATATACTGTATCACAGCATTGGAGTAATATCATACTTTGTTGCAAGTATTGTGAAAGATCTACGTGTATTATCTGGTACCTGAATGAAAAGAAATGTTCTGCCAAATTCATAATTGTGAAAGTGCTGATAGCTGGAATTATACTTGGAAAGATACCTTCTATTACTTTTTGATCATTTAGTAGCTCCTAAAAAAACCCCCAGCCTTTTCTGATTCAAGGATTTTGGAGATGTTTGTTGCTATTTTCCACATGTACCATAAACTCTATTACTTGTACTTTCAGCAGCAAGCAAGTTGATTTGCAGATACAGATACTGAAACTTATGTAAGAAGTACAGGACTCCAGTGGCTTTAATAGTGTCTACATCTGAATAGAAATAAATTCAGAGCAATTAAATTTAAAGGCAATAGTTTCTTCAGAGCTTCTTTAATTGCAATAGCTTTTCTCTTTGATGGGTTTCCTTTTTTATTGCCACTTATTTATCAAGATTCATGTAATGTGAGACCATTAGAAACAGAACCAAGGATTAAACGTTGTATATTTGATACTCGAATATCTGCTGAATTCCTGAAAGTCAGCCTGTTATGGTAGCAGGTTTTTTGTTGGTGCTTTTGGGGTTTTTAGGTTGCTTGGGTTTTATAAAATAAATGACAGTGAAAATATACAAAGGTAGTCTGTTACATGGTGGAGATTTGTCCAAAACAAATTGTATCTATATTGCACTAATGTATATATATTTTCATTATTTGATTTATAAGATCCAGTATAAGATACTCCATTCCACACGGCAGAGCCCTGAAAAAAGCTTCTCTTACACATAAGTGTCAATGCACCTTGAAAATGAGAAATTAAAGAATAATAATTTTTCCTTTTTATCATAGTTTTTAACATTTTCATGCATTTGTGATATGAATGTAAAGCAGGTGGTGAAAGTGTAGTTATACTGGATGGCACATTAAATAATCCCAGTGCACTGTGGAGGCGTAAATGTATTTGTTACAGTGTTAGTTTTACTTATTTTCCATTGAAGTACCTTGACAGAAAATCCCACGGGAAAGGTATGGGACTTTCGAGATAAGAATCTGTTGCAGAGCAGTGGTGTTCTTTCCAAAACTGTATTTAGCAAAAATCATGAGGTAGATGTTAAATATCTAAGATGGAGTGTGCATGGAAGAAGTGAAAAGAGGGAAATGTGTGTTGTTTTTTAGCAGGGCCAGACTTGTTGCCCAGAGCACAGTCAGAGAATTCATGCTGTGAAGTGGATGAGGTGAATGGGGGAGAAAGGATACTGTTCTTATGACTTCTTGATGGTGTTGAAGTTCCATTCTCTCAGCCAGGGACTGTTTCATTCCTGTGAATACAAACATGTTCCTTTAATAAAAAGAAGGAAGGAAAAAAGAGTATCGCATCGGTAGCTGTGTCTGATAGATGGCTCTTAATGGTTGTGAAAACCAATACTGTGAAATCCTTACAAGTTCATTCCAGAAAATCTCAGGAATAGGAATGCTGGTCCAGCAGTGGGGATCATTCAACCCAGTTCTGGGCAATGGAGGGTATTTGCTGCAGAGGCCTGCACAAACCTCTGACTGTATTCGACACCCTCATTCTGCAGTAAATATCTTGTGCTGGATGTGGTGAGGAGCTGCCATGATTTTTCAATCACATGAGGAGCACAGATTTGAGATTTTGATGCTGTGTTCACGTTGGTGGTACTTGTCCTCTTGATGGTGATTCTTCATTACTCCAGCTCCTTCCTAATTAGTTTTAGGGCACTGCCATCCACAGATCTTACTGAGTGCAGTAGCCCATTATCAGCTCTTCCAGCCCACCACAGCTGTGTTGTCACTGTATTATCGTCAGTTAATTTTTGACTGTTGTTTTTGCTTTTGTGCTTTTTAAGCTTTTCACCTGGCTACAAATAACACATTATTAAAAAATGGAAGCTCATTGGATTGTTACTAAACCGTATGCCTTGAGGGGAAAAAAAAGTGCTGTTAATACTTTTGACAGTGTTGTGGAAGTTGGCAACATGCTCATATTCTCTGTGTTCTTGACAGAAAGGCAGGATGACTTTGACATTTATATTTTGATACTCTAAATGATTTGGCTGGCATGCATATTAAAAACAAAACAAGAAGAAAAACCCCAAGCAACAACTAAACCCCCCCCCCCCCAAACTCTATTGTTTCCACTGCTAGTATCTAAACAAAGAATTGAGAATCACATTTAAATACACTAGTGTGATGAGATTGATGTTATGGTCAAGCACAGGTGTAAAATCCAGTTGTCCCTGATTTCTCTCTTCTTGTTGTAGTCTTCAGTTTTGTTTCCATATGGGTTTGTGTCTTAATTTTTAGGTTTTATATGACCATTGTTTTCTGCTGTGTTAACTTCCTTTCCTTTATTTTTTTTTGCATCATCTACCATAAAAATTAGTCTCTAAAAACAAATACACTGTTTGTTTGGTTGGTGAATTGGGTTTTATTGCACTTTGCTGCTCTCAATAGAGCATAATGATGCAAACAATTTAAGGAGAGGTTGTTTTAATAATATCTAGTTGAGTTACAAGAGGCATTCCAGTAGCTGGAACTGTAGCAGTAACAATATTTTCTGTATATGTTTAAGGTCATGACAGAAATCTTTTGCAATAGTAGCAAGGGCCTCTGGCATTACCTTTAATCTGCTCACTGACAGATCAGTTGTCACCTGCTGGTAGTGGCCACTTACTTATGCTTCAACATAGCTAGAAGTTGTCTTCTCTCCTGATAACTCCGTTGAAGGAGGTGAAAAAAGACTCTTAATTGTCTTAATCTATACCACCCTAAATAATTACATAGAGTAATTTATTTTTTAAAATCTCAAAATGCTAAAAAAACCCAGAAGGACAAAGCTAAAGCTAAAGAACCTTAGAGGTGCCACTTTAAGCCATCAAGAGCAGTCCTGTGCTCTTTATATAATTTTAGTAGTTTGGTTCAATACAATTTTCTTTAAGCTACTTTTCTGTTCAATAATTTTTTTCCATGCTCAGCAAATCTACTTTTAATTGATGTTTGCAATTTAAATCTATGATCTGGTAACTCTTATATTAGGGAACTTTTCGTGTTTCTCAGGTAAACAGAATCATTGACTATATCTGATACTTCCTTAAACAGGCATCAGGAGGAAAGTGTGTCCAATGCAGAAGAAAAAGTAATATGAAAAAGTCACTTTATAAGTTATGGACAAAGGTTATTTCTAGAAATGCATTGTCAATGATTTATTTTTAACCAGTTGATCCCACTTGGTTCATCTTCCTCTAGACATTTCAGTTATTAATGTAATGCAAATAATAAATCGTTCAGGTTCTCTTTACACTTGTCAGACACATTTCTGTGCTGTCTGTTTTGGCAGCAGCAGTGATGAAATACACTTATTGACTGCAGTCACCACAATCTAAATAGATATCTGTCTTTCCCTGACACCATGTAATAGGAATTTGTGGATTTTATCCCTGAGATAAATCTGCTTGAAAAATTTTTCTACCATAGGCTTTAATGCTCATATTTTTTTTCAAGAGTGAAACTTTTGGTGTACTTAGAGAAGGCAGGAAGGTGGTTTCCCACACACAATCTTCCTCTGAACATATTTTGCTGTATTTTCTATTTGTTTCTTAGAATTCACATGTGTTCTTTTTCTGTCACTTAAAACAAAAGTCATTTGCTTTTTTTATAAATGCGGTATAAAAGGAGCCTGTGTTTTTTCCCTTCATCCGGGTGCATGATCCATCTCTTTTTAAAGAATTATTTATCTTCTTTCCAGGTTATTCAGAAGACTTCACTTAGTTGTAGTTGTTCTTTGAATTGTGGAAAGTTCTAAATGAAACAGACAATTTTCATGGAGAAGTTCTCAGTATTGTGAGAGTTACTGAGTTCAGTAGCCCATTATTATAGTGGGTCTCTATTCTGCTACCTGTGTCTTTATCCTGCATGAAATAGAAATAATAATTGCATAAAACAAATAGTTCTGTTAGGAAAATGTATTGATTGGTAGAACAGTGGATGGATGTCTTTGTCTTAGACTGTGGAGTTATTTACTTACTTTTTCCCTCCCCTTTCTCTATTTTTAACCCTGATTGTGTCATTTGTAGAGACAAACGTTGCAGATATAGTTCAACAAGGGAAAAAAAATGCTCTAATGTGTTCTTGCCTATAATTTGATTATTAGTATGTGCTCTGGGGAGATGTGGTGGTGGTGGAGAGCAGGGCCATGCCCAAAGGAGGCTGTGACTGTGGCAAGTCTGCACTAGAGCAGGCTCATGGCAAGACCTACGAACGTGTGGAGAGCCTAGACTTGAGCCAGTTTGATGGCAGGATTTGTGACCCTGTGGGGTCCCACACTGGAGGTTTCTGTTCCTGAAGGGCTACACCCCATGGAAAGGACCCACACAGGAACAGTCTGTGAAGAGCTGCAGCCTGTGAGAAGAACTCACATGGGAGAAATTCATGGAGGACTGTTTTCTGTGGAAGTGACCTCACACTGGAGCAGGGGAAGTGTGAGGAATCCTTCCTGTAAGGAGGAAGGAGTGAGAGAATGTGATGAACTGCCCACAATCCCAATTCACTGCCCCACTGCCCTGCTGCTGGGAAGGAGGTGGAGAAGTCAGGAGTGAAGAAGAGAGAGGTGGGAGGGAAGGGGGTTGCAAGGTTGAGTTTTATTTCTCATTGTCCTTCCCTGATTTGACTGGTAATAAACTGAGCTAATTTCCCCAAGTCAAGTCTGTTTTGCCTATGGCAGTAACTGATGGGTGACCTCTCCCTGTCCTTACCTTGACCCGTGTGCAGCTTTGGGTACCTGGTGTCCAGACATGGTCAACCACAACATCTTTCTACCGTGTCCTTACCCTGCGGTGTCTGAAGGTTTCTTTAAGTGCTTCTCTCACTCTCTCCTCAGTTCTTGCTCTGCAGATTGTGTTTTTGGTGAGTTGTAGTTTGTTTTGGAAGCACTGGGCTTATAGTACACCCAAGTGTGCAAGTACTTGGTAGGAGGGAAGTTAATGGCTAAACTTACTTGATCAATATTCTGTTAAGAATCTTCTGATTTAACATACAACTGCAGAATTTGTAGGTGTTTGTGAGAGGAAATACTGATTTTGATTATAATATCCAAGCATTACATTGCAGGTGAAATAAGCACTGGCCATAGCTAGCAATGACAAGATTTCTATGTATTTAAGTTGCAGTTTCATTTGAGCTATAGGTTTCTTTCCTGATGTCATGTAGTTTATTATAGTAATCTGACACACATTCATGAAAGGATTTATTTTACTCAGAGGAAGCTGTGCATAAAATGAAGCTGTAGAATTTTAAAACCATCCTTGGTATCTTTTCCCCATTAAGAATTCTACAAGGCACTCTGTGAATTTTTATTTAGCTAAGTAGCTTTTATGTTTTGATGTGGTGTGGTTACTTTCAGTCTTTGACTTAACCAATACACTTCATTTTCCAAAAATCAACAGCATGCAAAGACCTGAAAAGCTAAAGAATTCATGAATGCAGGAAGAGAATTTTGTGTCTGCAGAAGCAAGTACGTGGAACAGGAAAAACAAGTCAAGTTGTGGCTTCCTTTGCAATTTTGACTGCTCTACCCTATCTCCTCTCCTTTCATGTGTAACTTTTTCATAGTTAATTATTTTCCAACTGGTTGTAAACTTTTTTATCACGTGGTATGTTTGATGTGCAAGATGTTGTTTTTTCCTCTCTATATCCTTACTACAATTTTTATGCTAATTAAATAAAATTCCATGCAAAATGACCCATTTATCTGTGGGGTTTTGAGGTGAATGACAGTGAAGCACCTTTGTGCTTCAGAAAATTCATTAATTTATTTTAACCATACTCCTTGATGTGCTATCTGCATTATACATTTGGCAACTTAGACACAAAGGAGGAAAAGCAGCATGAGAATTTTTAGCATATTTAACATCAAACAGACATACTGTCAAATTCAACTCTGTTGACAGGAACATTCTGCAATGAGGTCTTTAGCTCATTATTAAACAGAACCCTAAGCTGGCTGTCACACATTTTAGATGATTATGGCTCATATGAAATACCTCATATAATTTCAGCATTTCTTTTCTAGAAAGGGATATGTCTATCTTGATGAGATAAGACAAATAAGATTATTCACAAACCCTGCATCCTTGTCATGCTTTTGCATAGGCTCCTCTTTGCTGTTGTGTGTCACTTGCATGCATTGATGATTTTAAATTAAGTAATATTCATAGGCTGCCTCAATTTTTATGTAGCACCACACAGGCTTAATGTTTATAATTGTTTTTCTTGGATTTCCATGTCAGGGCCATACTTCAGAATCAAGAAGTGAGTAGATTATTGGTAGTTGCATTTGTCTTCAGTGGTGTGTGTATATGTATATATATATATATATACTATATACTAGAAAAATCACAGCTTTTAGATTTGCTCTGGATGTTCCTATGGCACATACCATCTTGTAAGTCTGTCAGTACTTAGTTAACATGTTCTGGAAATGTGAAGTTAATCATGCAGATGGGCATTTAGGAAGTCAGTGTTTTCTCATCTCTATGGGTAGATGATGATTTTCTTTAGGACTAATTAGTAGGGTTATTAATCCAAACAATTAAATTCTCTTCTAACACTGTAGCTGTCTAATTAATGAATCTATTAATTAATCAGTAGGTTCTCCAGATGTCTACTGAGATACTGTCCCCTGAGCAGCAATATTAGCTGTCGATTTTTTGCAAACCAAGAACTAGAATCTTTCATTTGTTTGGTTGTATATGAAGCAAGAGCCTGATTTATTAAAGTAGTATCTTCTCCTCTGAGTAAAAAGCTATTTTTATTGGTTATTTTTCACCTGACATACATGTGACTAGATAATGTTTTGTTAAAATCTAAGGGAATGTATTCAACTACTTCCTTTCCAACGACCCAGAAAAAGCTCTTGCTTATGGAAATGAACATTACCATACAAACATGCATGTAGCTTAATTGCTTTCAATTTCAAAAACTTTCTTACCTTGTGCCAGTAAGTCATGATCTTACCACAGTGCTCTTATCTCATGCTGCCTTGTACTGCAGCTTAAAACTGTGCTGTCATTTGGGTCAAGTCTGGCAAAGTCAGCCGGTCTGATTCAATCTGATGGATACCATTTCTCAGACATGAATGAGAAGTGTTTCGACCACACACTATGGGCACAGGTTTGAGAAATTTTTTTTAAAAAAAAGTTTCTCTGCATACTGCAATATGTAGGATATGTTGTGTGTGCTGTGCTGGTCTGCTGGGTTTGTAACTTTCGGAAATACGGATTTTTAGAGGTAAGTGTTAAAAGTTATTATTTGGCATCTTTTCTTTCATTACTGAAGCAATTATCAGTTTATTCAGTAATGAAATTGTAGTCATCTAAAAGTACTGAAACTGATGTTCATGCTTCCCTCTCTGTTCCATAGAAGCCAAGATATAAGTGACCTCGTCAGTTCTAATTATCGTACAACAGGCTGGGATGTAATTGCAAAGTTGCCATGGCTGCATTTTTGGCTAGCACGTTGTCTTCCTCAACAACAAGGATCTATTTTATTTCTCTTCTCCCTCCTTCCTCTTAGCATTTCCTCCCTTTTAATTTATCAGGTACAAAAGAAGGTAAGGAGGAGGAATTTAAGCCTCAAGAAAACTGTGTTCATTTTAATTAAATCCTCGAATGCAAACCACACGCCCTCTATTCTTGTGTTGGTGTGCACAACACTCCAAAAACTTGCCAGCCCACAGCTGCCAGTGTTGCTGTATTATTGGAACATATGCAGAGTTGGCTGCTTTCCCTAGTGCCATGCATCCATGCTGAGGAAGGTGCTACACTGTGAAAGGACAGTGTCAGAGGAGCCGAGGGCATATGTTCTCAGTTGGCGTTTGTCTGTATTGACATTTTGCTGGGGGCTTGGGCTGCTTGGGAAGGTGGTTTTACTGAGGTGACAGGCTGGGTTTTGCCAGCTGGCATCAAACTTTCACAAACTACTGGCAACAAGAAACAAGTGCTTGGAATTAAACATTATAGCAGTTCAGACCTAAACAAAACTGACTTTATGCAGAAATACCTTGTTCAGGATCCTTCAGCCTCTGCCCATTTTATTTAGTGTTAACACAGATATTTTAGGGAGCTTTGAGATTACATTGGCTTTGTTTCCAACTGAGTTCTGGGAACTGAAGACTGACCCAGGGTATAATTCTGTTTCTAGCTATAGACAGAGCTAAAGATAACAGTTAAGTGTTCGTTGTCTGGACTATGTTGTGCAGAAACCTACAGTTGCACTATATCTGTATCTGTCTGCATGTGACTAACCAAGCAAACAGGACTATCTGGAAAATAGAAAGAATGCTGAACAACCTAGGAAATAAATCCTGAATCTATTAAAGGAAGAAAATAGAAAACCTGGGTCTATAAAACTCGTTTGAATTAGGAAGACCATCAGTCTTCTCCAAGGGCAAAATCTTTATTTAGCTCATCTTTAAGAATTCTCAGTGTTCCTGTAAATTTTTGTGCTGGGATTTAAAAGACAAATCTGACCACTTGTTAATTGAAAAGCTTTAAGTGGCAACTGAACAAGTAGTATTTTGGTGTTAGATA
>VZSR01003807.1:7023789-7104362 GCA_013398615.1 Brachypodius melanocephalos | reverse complement strand
TAACTATGTAAGCATTTACTAGAGAAGAGTAACCAATGATGTTATCATTTGATTTAGGAGTGGAGAGCTTTGTGTAGTTGCATCTTAAATAGTTTTCTTTGACTAAAGAGTCCTTAGAATCTGGCTAATCAGAAATGGGAAATACATATTTCTTTCTCACACATCCCCACTCCCCTCCTTCATTTCCTCTTCTCCCTCTAAGTCATCTGCCCTACCTTCCAAGCTCAATTCATTCCCTAGTTTTAAAATGTTGCTAAATATCACTTCCTATTATATTACCCTGTGTATATACTGTAGATTTAAGGCAACAGTGCTAAAATTTGTTTGAGTAGTGAAGTGAAATGAGCAAAACTCACTGTTCACCTACTTTTTTCTTGACTTTCTACTGTGTCATAAAGGTTTTCCCTCTGGGGTTTACAAGTTATTAATGGTCTGGTAAGTATGTGGTAAATGTTTGATCCTTAGAGAGCTAACTAATAGTATGTGTCCTCTTCATTTTCAGTTTTAAAATTGCATTAAAAGGAAGACAAAACCCCATGGCTGATAATGCTCTTGTAAGCAACTTACATAATAATTGTAAAGGTTATAAGACTTGTGAGAAGTTGTTAGTTGCTATGAAAAGAACGATGCATGTAAGATTATATTAAGACATAGTCTGTAGTATAAAAGCATTTGAGAAATCCTGCTATCCAATCTAGACCTCAGTGTACTCATGGATTCAAATCCATGGACCACTGCAGTATAAAACTTTCATCTAGAACTTTTCAGGGACAGAATTAAGATCTACTGATCTACAAGACTGTTTGTATCATATGATTGCATTTTGTGCTTTTGAAATTGTTTTCTGGCAGTGGAAGCAAAGGTCTGTTCTTTTAGTCTTGGCTCTATTAATATCTTGATTTTTACCCTTTTTGTGTCCTAACCAAAGCTACATTTGTAGTATTTACTTCAAGGTCTTATATATTGTTAAAAAAAAAGGCACAACATAACTATCACTGCTCTATTAGTCTGTGCCTTACACTAGCACTAATAAGACTACTTTAATGAGATGGAACTTTTTCCCTATCTTAAGTGTTTTATATATTCTAGATTTCTACATTAAGTACTGAAGAAATACAGTTTTGTTATCATCACTACTTAATGAGTAAGTTCTTTTAGGATGGACAGAGCTCATTGCATTGAGCTCCATTTTTGGCTAGGGTTGAGAGCTCCCTGAAAGGGCATAGGTTAAAAGTATATTTTAAAGGAGATTATTTCAAGAAATAGCAGTCTTTATCTCCCTGACAAACTCTTGTATGTGCTTGAATTTTTCACTTCCTTAGTTTCATTTCTTTGATATTAGCTGTTTGTAGTGTTTAGATACACTTTTATTCCATCAGGATGTCTCCAGTGTAATAGATTTTAGGTGTATGAATAACAGACTGGGCAACAAGGATATGCCAGCCAAATTTCCAAGCAGACATAAATAAATTCCAAAATGAGTCTCACAGAAATGGATGTGTCTCTTTGGTCCCTTTTCTTCAAAGAGTAGGACAGCATGGAAGCTATGCTATGTTTGGCAAAGATGGGTTTTAAAATACAATTCAGTTTGAACCTTCTGTTTTTTGATGTATGTGCTAAGGGTCTTTGAAATATGAATCAGTTTTTGTTCTTCCAGCTTACCTAAACACAGCTGCTAGAATGTCAAGTCTGTGCTGAATGAAAATGGAAGGACCCCTTATTCTCCTATTTAGGCAGACTCTCTCAGTATACAGTGCATGATACTTCAGCACTTTAAATAAACATGCTGTGTCAGGCATACTTGATCAAAGGTAGCCTTCTTCTTCTGATTAGGGCAGGTAAGCTTAGTGTCTGCTTTTTCAGAAGTGCTGAGCATCTACAAAGCTCTGAGCCCCTTGGATTTGCAAAGACTCAGCATCTTTGGAAGTCACACCACTAGCAATGACAAAATTGGAGTATCCAATTAGGTGATCTCATTGTAAGTCCAGTTAAATTATAGATGTTAGTGTACTTACAGACTCAGGTAATCACATGAATGCATGCTTCCATTGAAATCAATAAATGTTAAATTACTCAGTGCTTTTAAAAATCCAATTAGGCACTGAGACAGCTGAATAACTGCAGAAATCTGATGTATGGGGACATGAATTTATATGTATGGCATCCATTATGCTAGGAGACTGTGAAGGAAGGCTGAGGAATGAAATGCCCAGTCAATGGGGCATTCAGTGGCTAACTTTCATAAGCTGCTTTAAAGCCTAGGATCACTGCCTCTGCTTTCAGAAGTTTATGGTCCATACGTGGGAAGAGAATAGCTTGGCATATAGCAACCCTCCAGCCTATCAGTGTGTTTATATATTCAACACTCTATTGCCCTTGGCAGAGAAATCTAAATATTGATCTGCTGCCATATTTTGTAACAACTTTTTGCTGAATCCTCTTCTCATATACATTCATGCAATGCCATTAAATTTGGTGGATGGAACCTAATAAACATAAAAAGGAGAAATATTTGGGAAAGCAGGAACTCTTAAGAGGGTTGGAGCATTGTTTGTTTGTTTGTTTGTTTCATTATCAGCATATTTAACTCAATTTTCTTTTTCTCTTGATCTTTATGAAATATCAAAATGTAATGTATTCTATTTCATGTTTGTAAGAAAGAGTTTTAGTCTCTTTGTAGGGAAGGAATAATTATGGATGGTAATCAGAAAGCCTGAGTGAGGAAGTCCAGTTTTAATGAGGAGATGCCTAGCCAGCATGAGTCAGATGAGACAATGCAGAGATATGCAATTTCATTTGTCTGGAAGATTTTCAAAAGCTTATTTCAAGGGCATGCCTAGAAGCATTCAGTGAATATGGATGTATTAACATAGTTACTCTTTTAATTGTTTAAAAAACCTCAGAATATTAAGACTACTACATGACTATCAGCTCCCCATGAGCTTTTCCAAAACCCAGCCACAGATATTAACAAGAAGTTTTTCATCACATAATTTTAGAAAAGTGTTGTGTTAGTTTCTCTTTATTGAAGTGAGTGGCATATAGAAAGGGATTCAGAAATTTATTTGAAATTTCCTTCAGTTGTGTAGTAGTTGTCTTGCTTTGCCTTGACTATTCATGTTAGCGTTTTTAAAATGTGTTTTTAAGATCTTAAAATGTTAAGAGGCTTTTTAAGTAAAATTTTTATAATGTGGTCGTTTAATACACTCAGAAAAACAGTAAAAGATGTGAGATGCATTGGTGAAGTGTTGGAATACCGAAACTGCTAAAATGAAGGATTGAGTTACAATTTTGTATGGTCTGAATATACTTATTGTCTCATTTTGTACTAATAGCAAAGATATAAATTTATACCTAAAAAGCATCTGGTGAAATGCAGCTAAATCAGTTTATGTTGCTGCAAGGCTATTTCCTTTTCTTGGGGCAGGGAGAAAAGTGAGGAGGGATAGATCTGAGGGCATTGTAGTGGTACTGTCTTGATGGGAAGGGATATGGTTTTTTGGGAAGTTTTGAGAAAGGGAATTCAGCAGAGCTTTTAGCCTTCGCGTTATTTTAGTTTTATTTTTGAGGGTAAGGGTCTGGGTGAGGAAAAATTGTATGTGCTTAGTGGTGATAACATTTAATAGCACTGCACAGTGATCCCTGAGAATGGATTGTTCTTTATGATTCTTCCCTGTCGTGTGGCTTTTTTCTCAATGTGGCACATATCTAGAGGTATGGAAACTTCCCATTGCTTGACTTGAGACAATTTTGTACCTCACTGGAATGACTTACAGCAGTCAAGGAATAATATTTTTGATGGGCCTGATCACTGCATTTATACATGTGTGTGTGTTAAACCTTGTTATAATTGAATTTTTATTTTTTGTATCTTTCAATTTTTGGACTAAACTGTTGCAGAGTTCTTGGAAATAAGATGAAGAGAAAGAATGTTTTATGTTCAAAATATTTCCAGGAGCTACTAATAATAATTAGCTTTATCTATTGCAATCAGTAATGGGAGCACTGCCTTGAAATTTAGGAGCAGGTGGCCTTTTTGCCAGGGGTATCTCTTCTGTAATACATTTGCCAAATTACAGACTTTTAAAGTCTGTTTGCACGAGTTGAATAGAGACAAAAGGGAGATTTGGAAAAAAAAGTTAATCTTGTCTGTAATTATTGGGAGTCAAGTTTTTCCTGGACTGATTCAAAGGATCAAAGTTAGGTTCCTGCTGAGTTGCTCTTTTCCTTCATTACTTCTGGGGGAAGTAAAGGGAGAGAAAACTTACTTGACTGAAGTTAGTACTGGTGAATTCTCATTTCAGGGTTTCCTGAATTCTCTGAATTTGCGTGTGAGCATTTTTCTGCATGTTTTAGTGCCGACCAGTCTGTGCACATCTCACCCCCTGTGCTGAGATACTTAACACGCTTTAGCCTGGAGCTACGTCATTAAAGCTGGATTCATTTTGCTGCAATTGCTGCTCCTGGCTGAAGAACTAGCAGTGAAACTGAAATCATAGCCCCTGTTTTGCTGTGCTCTTGGTGAACCCTGCGCTGGCCCTGAGGCAAAGCTGTGTAAGAAGCTGTCAGACAGGAGTGTGCAAAGCAAGAGGGAAAAGCAGGGCTGAAGCATTCTGGTGGCAGCAAAGCGGCACTGGGAGGAAAAAGAAATAGTAGTACGAAGAGTTCATATATTTTTGTGATACTGGGGAAGATAGGGATTGGAGAAAAAATATCAAAGCCCAGCAGACAAAAAGACCCCACTAACCCAAAGCAAAAACCCCTACTTGGTATTTCAACATACCACTAAAACCCTTGCTAGTATGTATTCTATTTTACTTTTCCCTGTGTTGTTGCCCACTGCTTTTTAAGTTCAGATTTCCATAATAAACCCATTTATACTGAAATGTATTGAGAGAATGATGCTTTTGTGTGTTGAATGTGCTTTGACATAATTTATCTAGAACTTGACAGGGATTCCACCCATAATGATTAAAAAGGCATTAATGAGATGGGTACTTGTCAAGACTGGATTATGACCATCTTCATGTTAGTGAAAGGGCAATGGAATGAATATTGAAAAAAATATGAAGCACACATTTTTGCAATGAATTATTGATTGTTCTTGATAGAGGAAATAAGAAATTGGAATGTCCAGGAAGCAAAATATAAACACTGCTTGATATTTTAATCAGGCATATTATGACATTGTTAAGGCAGGATAAAAAGCTGTATATGATACAAAGTAATTTCTTTTTAAAGAAATTCAGTCTAGAAAGAAAAAAAGTGTGTGTATGTGGGTTTTATATTTATTAAGCCATAATGCCCTATGGCTTATGTAACATGCAAATAGATTTCTTCAACATGTACATGAGAATTCTTAATTACCATCAGATAAACTGATGATAATTCAGCTAGATACCACCCATTTGGTTGACGATACATCCATAAAAATTCTCAGAGCTTAAAAATCTAAGCGTACACTAATGCTGATTTAATTTCGTAGCTATTTAGCTTTTTTTATTTGACAAATGGAAATAGGTGGCATCCTGGGGAACCAGACTAAAATCTGATCTGTAAAGGCTTATTATCTTTACATAATGCTTTACAGACACTGCTTTGCTGTGACAGTCTCTTCACAGATTTTTGTCTTGTAATGTCAAAACAATTAATGGGAAAATAATAATTTAAGGATGCTTCATCTTAGTTGTCTTCAGTTTGCTAATGAGCTCCTGTCTCTATATCTCTGGAAGTTTTTAATATGTGTGTGTGAGGAAGGATGGAGTGCAGTGTTGCTGCTGCTTTAGTAAGGTTTCAAGAAAATTGTAACGATGAATAGTTATTTCTACAGAGACACACAGACATATCTAATCTCAGAAATATGTGATGTGAGATGCAGTCAACACTTCCTGCTCACCATAATTTGTATGTCTTCAAGCAGGAGATAAACAACAGAGTATTAGGGTTTGGAATTTACAGAATTTTGCCTAAATATGTGGTGATACTTTCTTAGGGTATGTAGATCTCTAAAATTAGAGAGAAGAAAAATCTTTCTTTTGCTGTTCATGTCATGCAATCAGAGAAACATGTGGAAAATCTGTTTCAATCCCATTTAATTCTGTTATACATATTTTAATTTTTCTTGTTTGCATAAAATAAGCAGTCCCTATCCATTTTCTTTTTCATTACTGTATCCAGTGTGTTTTCCTGTTCGAAGCCTCATAAAAAATGGTAGCTTTAATTCTGAGACATGATGAATGAGTGTTTCTGGGGTTTTAACACTTGATGTGAGAATTTTGAAAAGCCTTTATTTTCACATTTGTTTTTCATTATTCTAGTGAACTACAGCAAAATAGTAGTTAGGAAGATCTAGCGCTGACATTAATATTGTCTGGTCTTGTGGAATGACAAGCAGTCCTCCGTTCTGAGTTAGCCACATACTTTTGTTGGCAGATTGGTTTTTGGGTTGCAGCACAAGGATATTAGGATTACGCTGTCCACTAGGTTAGTAAGCCATTCTTGTGTGGCTGCAAGGCAAGTATGTTGCAAGGGGAACCTAAACTTTAGCTCTTCTTTTTGACCTTTTTGTTTCTTAAAGACAATAACTTGAAAAACTGCCTCCCATCTCCTCTATTTTTTCTAGCGGAATAGTTTTTTGCATAGCAGGTAATTTCTCCTAGATATTGTCTAAGCATAGATGTCTTCTAAGACATTTTTGGGTGTTATGTGCCAAAGTACCCTAATTAGCTTACTAGAAAGTGTGATCATCATGTGTGCAAACATTATCAAGCACATGATCACATCTTGTGACTTCAGTTTCACCCATTTGGTAATAATACGGGATAATCTGCTTCCATTTAAGTAGTGCAAAAGGAACTAACTTGTTTCCTGTTCCCTGGCCAAGCAGTAACATTTGAAGTGAGTGTGTGGGTGGTGATGGGGGTTAGTAAAGACCACTTCACCAGCAGAAGAATTTGGTCTGCTGGCTTTTTCAGCTAAATTAGTGCTCAAACTAAATGGGAGCAACCTGCTCAAACTATAAAGTAACTGTTGGCAGGACAGCAGACAGTTTCCTGTCTGGTTGGATCGTGCCAGGATATGAACAGCTACATTTTACATATCATGTGTAAAGAAAAATCCCTTTGGTTTTCCCATACACATTTTTCACTGCAAAATGGTAATTTACAGAGACTTGGGTTTTTCATTTTTTTTTTTTTTTTTTTTTCCAAATTGTTTCTGTTAGTATAAGGTTTCTGAGTTTAGAGAAAAACCCCTTTTTCTGGTTTTGGATGATTGTGTGTTTTATCTTTACATGAAGGATTTTTAAAATAATGAGAGTATTTGGGGATTAAAATTCTTCTCTTACTGAAATCAGTCAGCAAAAATCAAGAGCTTGGCTGGGAAGAGTATCAGGCCAATAATGGGTAGGAAAAAGCTGGTTCCACTTGTGCACAAGCCCACAGCATTTTCTCATACAACAATTGCTGAGAGGTTGTGTGTGGTCAGCACCACACTGGTAGCCTTAGGCTGACTGGAACTGCTTCAAACAGACCTAAATATCACCAGATACTGTAGAATCTGTTGCATGTTCCCATTGTTCCTGCTCATAAGAAGCAATCCATGCATAGGCAGGCATTAAAAGTCTGGTTATCTTTAGTTTAGGTTGTAATGACAGTTTTAGCAGGTCTGCCACAAACTTAAAATTCAAAATAATGATGTGTTATACCCAATTGCACCTCTGAGTGATTTAGTCCTTGCTGAGAGTTAAGCTAATATAACAAGTTGTAAGGCCTCATGTCAGATTTTTGCAGCTTAATAATCACAAAACATTAGACTCACAAGAACTGTTCTTAATACAAGTCCAAGCATACGGTGAAAATTGTTTCCTATAAAAAAATCTCTTGAAATATTAACTGTGATTATTCCACTATTATAAGCAGCTAGATCCTACTTGGTTGAAGACTATTGTGGGCAAATAAGTATCTGTTGAGTGATGAGAACTGTGACAGAAAATAGGTTCTTTCCCCATCTGGTAGGTTTAAAAGAAAAATTATGCTAAATGAGAGGTTTATGTTAAAATTTATTGATGATATTTTTATGCCTCCATAACTTCTTAAATTTGAAAATATTGGTGCCTCAGGAAGCTAACTCATTTCTCTGCAGGTGCTAAAATTTCCATAAATGTGTAATATGAAATCTGATAGATCTGTTTTTACTGAATTGAGATGTAACTGGGACTATATTAACTTGTTATAATCCCTCTGCTAAATTGGGTTCTGCATGTTTCCTCACTATTACCTTTCACTATGCCTTGTATGTATTTTATATATGTAACTCTGCAATTGACTGGGTATAGTTGTGAAGAGGTTGTTATGGTCTCTCTTGCATAAGTAATACATGTTTAGAAAACAGAATTAGGTTGTTGGCGCGCACATTTAAGTGATGTAGCTTCAACAGAAGAACTGGAACTGAGGAAAGAGCAGTTTTCTGTGTCCTGAGGTTCTCCTAACTTTTCATCTTCAGGCTGTGTGTTATGGCTACCGACCTTCCTCTGGAGGACAATTAGATCTTTTTGGTCAGTGTTTAGCTTCTTCTCCTGGTAAATGAAGCACCAGTCAGCTCTGGGATATTGCTGTGGCTGTACACTAAATCAGTAATACAAGAGCTAAGAAGTTCAGAAGTCCAGATTGTCATATGTTACTACTAGACTTCTACTTCCTCTGGTACACTTAACTGAATAACTGAAATCTGAAAGTCAACTGTACATCCAAAACTGGTAAGGAGTTTTTAAAGTTTCTATGAGAACAATCCTTACCTTTTTGAAGGATCGCAGTGGTGCAAAATTATTTTTAAAAATGCATTACTGATGCATGATGTTGGCTGGCTGGAGTGGCATTTGGCCACAAGTCCCTCAGGTAAGGTGTGATTTGCTTATTCTGTGTGTGTGGTTGTCTCCCCACTCTGCAGGAAGCATTGCATCAGCACAGCTGGGGAAAGGCACATGCATAGATATTGATGTTCTTCTCATCCTCTGCTCTGGCTTGAGTGTGAAATGCCTGTATAGAGTATTATCTATAAGTCCCCTTTTCTTTTGGCTGCAAGACACCCTGTTAATGCTGGTTCTTTGTTACTCAAGAACAGTTTTACGATGCTTCCAAATTTTAAAGATGACTTGACATGGCCTCAGGTTACATTCCCACTGATGGAAGTGTGCCTCACTAGTGAGCTGAAAATACCCTGTTCTGTAAGCTGCAATGCAAAACATGAGCAGGTAAAATTTGCCAAACCAGCCCTAGTTTTTTGCATGGTCAGTTTGTTATTTCAGTCCCTAAATCTTGGTTAAGAAATTTTGTAGCCATGAGTTTCCTAAGTGCTGTGGCTGTGAAAATGCTTGGAGCAGTGCCCCACAGTATGAATGTATAGGAGAATTTGTTTCTAACAGTTAAAATTGCTTCATGGTTATGCTGGTCAAAACAGAACAACTTCATTAAATTCAATATCTATATTCTGGACTGGCAGATAGAGCTCTTTGACTATTTTGCTCCATGCTTCATACAATGTCCCTGACAAAAGAGAAATTTCTATGTATTCAGAAAACCTCAGCAACCTGGACTGTAGTAGTGGATTGCATAAGAATCTCAGCATGCTTTAAAAATAAATATATGAACTCATGGTATATGTAGCAAGTGTCATATGGTTTAATCATGGCTTAGTACAACTGAGTTCAGTCTGAGTCCAAGAGATAGTTATCCTATTAAAAGCCAGTGTGATTACAGAGCTGTTTTCAGGAAAGAGGAGAAAAAAGGCTTGTCAGCTTTTGGCAGTGCCGAGGTGTTGGACTTTGATCAGAAAGTCTGATTCCTGTGGCTTCTATTACACAGGAAAGGAACTTGTCTTGGCACATCTTCTAACGGGTTGTGAAAGATCTGTTGCTCTTGCCCATTGGAAGAACTTCCTTGAGTATCAGACATCTTGGTTTGATTACATCGTTCCAGAGAAGTCATGAATTAGAACCTGAGCATTCACAAGAATGGTTTTAATAATGAGTTTCCAGGCACCATATTTATGAAGCATGGGAGAATAACACTTCTCTGCCTAGCAGACATCTGGAAGGAAAAGTTTATTGCAGGCTGTAAGATGTATTTAACTGGAGATTAAAACCTGGGAAAGGAATGGAAGGTTGAAAGTAATTTGTAAATACTGGTATGAGAACTAGAAGCTACTGTGTATGATTTCTTTTAATAAGCATATTAAACAATACAAACGGTTGAGATTTTATATGTTTTCTTACACTTTACTTTTTCTATTTCCACTTGATATGTTGTTCTCTTAAAATTAGTGTCGTGCTGCAAATAGTCAGGTTTTTCTGGGTTTACTCTTCAAGAGCTGCTGGAAGACTTGAAATAAAAACGCATACAATCCCAAGCAGTGTGAGTAAAAAGAAAGTAAATAGTGAAAAGATACTGACTGAATACACCTTACTTCTACTTTTTTAATAAAGCTGAACAACTACAGACACTTCCCAGAGCTCCATACATAAAGACTGGACCTTAATGGAAATGTAGGTGCCAATTTTTTGAAGCCTCTAGGCAGATGTGGGTTTTCTAGAAATGGATAAGTGTTGCTGCTTCCACAGCACTGCTTCAGCTTCCCCCATCTTGCCCATGTGGGATGGGAAAGGCTGCATATGATCCCCACTTACAGAGGGAGCAGCCTTTCCATGGCCACAGATAAACCTGGCCCCTACTGTACTTTTCAGAATGGGGCTCCTGTGGCTGATCTCACCTGAGGCCTCACTGTGTCTGAAAGCTGATTCTTGATGGCCTTCCCAATGTTTCTTATTAGGGCAGAGTGTTAATTTAGGGTGTAATAGTTGTATCTGATCAACTCCACATCCTGACCCTGTCATCCAAAGTGATGGAGACCAAGAAACAGATTTTCAGGTACTGCGAGTTCATGCTTGTAACCTTAGTGTTCAGCTTATCTCTTTCTTTAAATGCAGCTATTGTGCTGGTTGATGGACAGTGTGGACTAACCTTGTGTTTGTAACTATGTTCCCAGGGCCTGAGATGCCCTAAGGTTTTCCAGCCAGATGTGGGAAACTAGACTTCCTTATGAGGAAGCCTTTCTAAAGCTAGCCTTCCTTATGGGTTACAGGAGGACTCTTCAGTGTTTTTATTTGTGTTCTTGCTGCAAAATGGGCAAGTGCTAACTGAGTTTAAACTAGACCCTGGGCTCTAAGCCATGCTGCCATCTGTGCTAGCTGGTCAGGATTCAGGATACTCAGACTCAAGTTAACCTTCTGTCTCTATGGAGGTAGGGAGGTTTCAGCCAAGATTGAGTAAAAATTTTAAACTATTGATAGCACAAAAAGATAAGGGTTTTTTAAATTTTTCATTAATTTTCTGTACTAAAATTTTTTCTTCGATCTGTAATTGTAGATAAAACTCAAACAAATTGCAATGTTTTTTAAAAAACTTGAGGTAACTGTTAGTTTCCATACAAAACAGTAATAAAAATAAAATAACCTCAGGACCTGTCAGGCATGGGTAACTTTTGGGGTTTTTTTCTTATCCTTCCAAAGGGATAATTTTTCAGTTTGACTCTGGGCTTGATTTTTCACTTTGGATGATACTTTAGTCCTGTTTTAACTCAATAGCTAAACCTGTTCTAATGCTGTAATAGTTATTTAAGACAAAGACGTTATATGCAATTTTTTAAAATGTTTCCTAGTTTGGGGAAAAAAGGAGGGTAAATTTAAAACATGAGAGCTTGGTTGTTTATTTTTTTTCCCAAAATAAGTTCTTTCTATGCCTTGTATACCATAATTTTATGTTTAAACTTAAACCAATATCTGACATGTTTGATGAAGTACAGCATACAGATCAGCAGTTTCCAATTTTCTGTTGTGTGTGAATCCCGTTCCAGCAGCACAGTATTTTTTTCCAATTTTCTTTTGGTCTCTTAACCCTGATTTATTTCGGAGTCATTGCTTTTGCAGAACGATGGCTACGGGAAACCTCAGTGATGAGGAATGAGCCCTTTGTTTGTGGGAATACCAGTTCCCAGTGCTGCCTTGGCTGCTGTCCTGGTTCTGACAGTGTATTTGACAGCATCAGATAGCTGAAGTTGTAAAAATGGCACAGTAGGCATATAATTTCTTCTTCCAACTGTTTTCGCTCTGATTACAGATATTTAAAGACAGGTTTAAACCCATAAAACATGAGATTTTAATAACCTTTCAAGATGTTATGTTGGTTTCACAAAATCTGCGTATCCTTGACAGCTGCGCAAGTTATGACTGTCAAAATTTTAGGTATATCTTTGCTCTTACTTTGATTTTTTTTTAATTCAGTTTTTTCCCCCTGCATCTATCTGCCTTCAGTTTCATTTCATAACTCCTTATGTTGCAAGATGAGTCACTCTCGTTCTAACTTCTCTATGCAATTGCTAATTTTTATGTTCTAGCTGTTCTTTTTTTTTCTTTTGTTTGAAAAAAGCAAAAAGAGTTAAAATTGTAGTCTCTTAATCTAATGCTTCCAACTTTTTCCTATTCTCCTTATTCAGAATGTACAGATCAGGTTGCCAGACCATGGCACATTTCCCTGTGTATAAGGTGTCTCACTTTTTTTGTTCACAGTACTCCCAGTGGCATGTTCCTGTATTTGCTTCTGCATTGTCCCTACTAGTTCCATGACATCCTCTTAATCTCAATGTATCTCAAACGTTTAGCCTTCTCTGGGTGGATGAACATGCATTCAGGCTGGATGAGTAAAGGAGGTGGCTGGGAATTGCTGAACCAGCTGGCTTTCTGCTTCTTGCCTGTCAAGCACTTGTGGCAATGCGCTCTTCAGTGGTGTCCTTGTTTCCACAGCACAAATGTGATACAGGGCTGGTGGGTTTAAACGGAGCCTGGGCTGGGTAGCTCAGTATGTTGGTGTATTGTTCATGTGTTTGCTGTCTGGATATGCAGCCTCAGTTTAGAAGGGAGCTGTTGGAGGAAAAATAAGTAGTAATATCAAGGACTATCAGATGGTAAACAACTTCTGGACATTTCACATGGCAATGCCTTTTTTCCGGAGGCTTTGGGAATGCTGTGTGTCTCAAGCTGGCTGTGCAGTCAGTCACTCGTCACAAGCAGCTGAGGGCACAGCCTGACAGACCCTGTGGTGCTGAGGGGACGCAGTTGGGGATCTGTGATGAGATGGGCTCTGCCATAGGGCCTGCAAAGGCTCCAGGTCTCCAGGTCTGACTGGACCCATCCCACCAAGCAAAACAACACTACTCCTCTCTGAAGGTGAGAGGCAGAGACAGACAAGGGAGCTGGGGCAGACTGGCAACCTGCGAGGGTGGGTCTGGCTCTTGTTTTCCCCCAGACAGGAGTCACTGCTGTGCCTCTCACTCTTCTTCAGCATCACCATCAGCCATCTCACTCCTCAGAGAGCTGGACTAGGGAAGCGGTAGCAGGGACACAGGACTGTTTCCTGCCCCCAGCAATTTGCTGCTGTAGGCGCTCATCAGCTTCAGCTGCACGTTTTTAGGGGATCCTGAACAGAGGCTGGCTCACACTGTGGCTGCAGGTGAGCTGTCAAAGGCCAGTGTATTGGAAAATTGAATTTGAAGAGGGATGAAATTTTATTGTGTCTTGATTCAGGATGTCAGTACTGGTTTTTCTTACGCTTTTAGATCTATATAGATATATAGGTGTGTATATACACAAACACACATGTGTATATATACACATATATACATACATGTGCATATGTAAAATATTAACAAATCCAAGGGGGAAAGTTGCTGAGGCTATCAGTTCACAGATAAAGCAAACTGAGGGACTCTACCCTGGATTGGGATAGATGTCATTTTCCAAAGCTGTAGTTTGTGTCATTCTGGGTGTGGCCTTTCTTTAGTAAACATAAGAAAACTAAGAGAGATACTTTCAGAGCTTACTAGCAGCTAGGGTCTTTAACATCTGTCTGTTGAGGGGATGGAAAGTCGTTTTACAGGGTATTTACAAATCCTTTCTGTTCAGCCTTAGTGTGTGTGCCTTGTCCCATAATTTTTGATGAAAGCTGTGCTATACTCCATCTACGCTTGCAATGGACCCCAGAAATCATTAGATGGAATTTTTTGGCTGGGTTGCAATGTATATTTCAGTAAGTATTTTCTATAGTAAGACTGTGATAAAAGATCTGCTCTCATAGAATATGCATGGCTTTTAAAATGCTTTGCTCAGATTAATTTTTTTATTCCCAGCAATTCCAATTGCTACTTATTACTGGAGTTTTTTCATTAAGTTGTTGGAAACAACTGTACTGCAGCAAATGATATATACACTACATTATTCTGAAAATTCTGCACTGTAAAGCATGAACATAATTTTCTTACTTATAAGATACTTTCCATGCTGTGCACAAATCTCTTATTATGTGTCTTGTGTTGTGGTTGCCCTTATTTTCATTTAAATTTATTGCAGTGCTTTGTCTGAAGAAAATATTTTGATTGGTTAGTAAACATGCCACAGGGGGTAGGTAATTTACATGAAGTCTGTTGAAATTGCTGTTCAGCAATTTAAACTACCTGTTTTGCCCTTGCTGTAGTTGAAGGAGGGGAAAGATCTCACCAAAACATGGCCTAGGAGGAAAAAACAAATAAAATGACCCACCAAAAAAAACCCTGCCAGTTCCAGAAATATGAATTAGGTGGCTTGTTTCTAATAAAGGAATTTACTTTTTGGGAAAATAGTAGGAGAATGACTTGTTGGTCTCTGTGAACACCCCAGCAATTTGTTTCTATTGCAGTAAATTCCTGTAGCCTTCAATGCTGCTCCTGTTCTCCTACAAAACTAGATAGGACTGAAGTTCTTAACTAGTAGCTTGAGACAACTAAAGTTAATTTCTCAACTACTCCAATTAGCACTAAAATATGCTAACAAAATAGCAACTTGCTTGACAAAATGAAGGAAATGAAAGCTGGTGTTAGAGATCAATCAAGTATGAGGATTGCTTTTTTCTCCAGAACATGAGTTTTCTTTAAAAACTGTTGTTTGTGCTTGATCAAATTATAGTAAATCTGTTTGTTAATTAATTGAGACATTATGAATTCTGTAAAAGCATTTAATATTAGTGATCACCTGAGGCTTATAAAAAAGATTTAAGCTATGAATGGCCTCCTAATTCTGCTACAGTACTTTTGAAAGTTGTGCATTCCTGGACCTCCTTTTCCTAGTCTTTGAAGATTGTGTCAGGCTGCAAGTGAAAGCACTTTTGTTTGGGGATCCACTAAAGCATGTGTAACTATGAACACTTTAAATATGTAAAAGATTCTCCTCTGGGACATGGTGTGACAGAAGATGCCCTTTGTCCTTGGACGTGGCAGAGAGCATCCTTCACTCTATACCCACTTGCAGAGTGTTCACTGACAAGCTGCTTTCTGCTGCCTCACTCCTTCTGTTTCCATTTTCATGTGTTTTGGTGACATACTGAGACCCAAGTCCTAGTGGGCTGAAAACTAGGTAGAAAAAGAAATTTAGAAGCCCAAACATGTTCTTGAGGTATGTCTAACATGTCTCAAGTCAATTAGTACTCAGATTTTCATGACTAAAATTTTCTGAGAGCTGAGAGATCTGATTCTAGGCATTAAAGTGTCTGCCATATCCATATGATTATTTCTATCAACTTGCTGCACTGTAGAATTACAGTGGGAATGAGAGATGGGGGGGGAAAAACCACCCTAAAACATGAGGGAGGGGAAGCTTCCCATCTCTGTTTTAAAGGCCTCGGCAGGAATGTGAAATATTGAAGATGATTTCTCTCTTGCATCTGGGAATATGTTAGCCCAGACTCAGGAAATGGTCCTGCCTTGCAGGTGACATTCATCTGGGCTGAGGGAGAGTCCTCAGTTGAAACTGCTTTTTTGTGCACAAAACCCCATGAGAGTTACCTAAAACCATTAATCGGCAGTTTAGATCTGTGATCTGTATCTAACTTTGATTACATGCAAGGCAAGCTTTAATGAGGATGTTGCTGCTTGTGCTCCCCTGAGAGGGGAAGGGAGGTTGAAGATGCACCAGCAGGCTCTCCTGTTGGCATTTTTGGTTCCTGTTGGCTACCTTTGACATCTGGCATCTTGCTGGTCTCTGAAGCTGAGGCACCTGCTTTTCCTGTGATTTTAGAGTGCAGCATACAGGTAGTCAGGTCTGGAAGGACAGTGCCTCAAACTTTGGCAGTGATATCTAGGCAGAAGGTAGTTCAGTTGTGCAGGGGCTGATAAACACCAGGTAACACATATATCAAGTTGTATTCTATGTTGAAGGGAAAATAATCCATAAAATTTCTTTGTAAATAAGTATTTTCAGCCTACCTAAGCATTCGAACTTCATGGTTAATATTAACCCAGGCCATTTCCTCATCTGAAAACTGCAGAAAGTTGGTACCAGGGTATGTGTTTGGCATGTCCACATTATAGCTTGGTAGTTGAAAAGGCAAAGATTTTGCTTTATTCCAGATAGTCTTCTCTAAAACATAGAAACACTTTTAAGTCCTGTACGTCTAAAGAATTATTATCTTGAAATCTTGAAAATAGCTGTAACACATCTGAAGATTAAATGTGCCTGATCCAGGGACAAAATAATTATTTCAGTGCTGAGACACAGATCTACGGCATCCCTTTTTGTATTCCATGATTCCTGTGGATGATTTAGTGTGAGATTTGACTCACTACCCAGAACATACAACAGAAGCTCATTAGCTTTTCACTCATTTTTCAAATACTTTTTGTTCCAATAAAAGCAATGAATTAAAAATCAAAGCATAAGTTGCTGTAATGTTATTTCTCATAGTTACATGCAGACAGTTTCTGCTTTTTCTTTTATTCCTTATTTAAGGTTGTCTGATTCAGTGACAATTCATTTATGTAAATATAGTTTAAAAATCTACTCAGAGTTCATTCCAATTTCTAAAATGGTTTACTTTGGACTGCTATCTCTTCACTGCAGTTCTGTAATAGAAATACTTCATGTCATGCACACAAAGAACAACCCAAGCAGCAAGCTACACCAGAATTTTCTTGGCTTCAACCTTAATAGGAAGTGGTTGGGGATTTCCTGGTTTGAAACGTTTTTGATGGAGTTTTGGAATTATTGTGACATTCTAATTAAACACTATTTTAATGAAATCATTCTCTTTAGTGTTTATTTCAACAGTTATAATAATAGTGAAACAAAAAAATTTGCAGCCATCTAAATAAAACATTTAGATTGATTTTGGGTAACTTTTGGCTTTATGCCCTGTTTGGATTTTTGACATTTTATTCATAGTCAGAAAAAAAATGAAGATTTTTATGGCAAAAACCCTCTCCTTTTGTCTCTGTCTAGCATTAATATTGTGTTAAGTAAGTTTTTCATATTGAAAATTATGAAGGGAGGAAAAAATACAGTAAGAATGTATTTATTTGACATAAAAATTAATCATTATGAATGACATGAAAAACTTCTGTCAATTGACAAAGTCAATGGCATAAATATATGGATATACTTATATATGCTGAAGCCTTAAAATATTTTAAATGCAACTGCTACTGTTTCACTTCGGCATTTTCTCAAGGTTTAAAAATCTCCCTGTTTTCCCTTTTGTTCCTTTTGTGTCTCTTTATTAATGGATTTTGGTATTTGAGACTTTGTAGCCATACTTGTGTTCCTGAAGTTTGTAAAAGCTTGGTTGCTGATGAATATACAGCATAATAACAATCATGATAATTTATTACTCTGTCCAAAGCCTAATCCAATGCAGTTGTCAATGTCAAATGTCTGTGAGGTTGCTCTTCTTTCCTTATTACCAAGTTAGGAGAAAATGGAGGGTTGGCAAAACACGGCAGGAACATTTGCATTTAAAATTATTTTCGATGTTTATAAATGTTTATAAAACTCAGTATTTTACTGTTGGGGTGGTTTCTGTGAGGATATGTCAGTGTTAAAGCAGAGAATTCTCTATCCCAGAAACTATACTACTGTTTTGAAATTTTACATAGATTTTGGATATGGTTATATTGGAGTATTACTATAAGCCAGTGTAGGCATCAGAGTGGTAGAAAGCCTATCAACTAACTTTTTAGCTATTTATTAATATATTTGGGATGCATCTATTTTTGCAAACGTCCTATTCCAATGGGTAACTTGTTTGTTGACTTCTGGGTAGTTAAACTTCAATTATGGAAGGACAATTTTTTTTCCCCCTCTGCACATGGAGTGTTTCAAAGCCCAGGTTAGAAGCAGGCAACATCAAACCTCATAAAAATGGCAGCTTGGGAAAACTGTGATGTAGTTATCACAAAGAACTAATGCCACTGATTATTTTACAGACACAAAACTAGTTATAGGCTACAGCTGTGGATAGGGATGGAGAGAGAAGGAAGCATGCCAAGACTGTAAAAAAGAAATTAATTTTTGTCAAGCAAGCTTAAGATGTTCAAGACAGCCTCCCAGGTCACTTCTGCATGGGCTATTTGCCTACCTGAGAAGCAGAAATTCACCTAGTAGGGAAATGCTGAAAATACTGCTATGTTGTTAATTGTAGTAATTTAAAATGTCTTACATATAGTGGTCATTTGAAAGGCAAAGTTTTTCAAGGTGGCTTAAAATCAGAGTAATTTAAGCTGGGGGCACCTCTGGAGAATTAAATCCAGCCCTCCACTGCAACTAGGAGGAAGTGCAGCAGGTTGCCCAGAGTCTCTTCCAACCCAGTTTTAAGTCTCTTCAAAGATAAGTATTCGACAACTCGACCAGCCCCTTGTTTCAGTGCTTTACTATTTCATTTTGGAAAGTTGTTTCCTAATATCTCACTGGAATTTCCTGTATTACAGCCTGTGTTGGTGTCACTCATCCTGTCCATCTGTACTTCTGAGAAAGCTCTGCATGTCAACAACCCCACCCCCAATTTAGCTTTACCTTATTCTGCTGGATTGTCATATTTATGCTGTGCATAATGGAAACGAAGAACCAGAAACCTTGTTTCCAAGATGAGCTGCACATTCCAGCTCTTAGCATTTTTTAGGGAACCAGAAGGAAAATTAAGAATACAAACCCAATAGCTAAACTGAAGCATCTTGCTAAAATGTCATATTAAATACTGGTAGCAACAGAGCAGTAATATTCTAACTGAACATTATCATGGCTTTTTCAAGTTTTAAAAAATACATATCCTAAAGTATTTAAAATATAACGGTATTACTGACAGTAGTCTAGTGGACACTTTTCCTCTTTTTTTTATGATTTCCAGTCTAACTCTGTATTGATATTAGTTTATTAGATTTAATAATGATATGTCTTAGTTCAAACATAACTTTGTCTTTAGATGCTCCTTGGTACATGTCATAGCAGAAAGAAGTGCCCTGTCTTGATCATGGTCTTGGGAGGTTCTTTGCCTGCCCCACTTCACTACTGAGCAGCTACTGATGTATAGGATACCTTCTGTGCCACTTACATAGGGTGTGGGGTGGCAAGTTCATGGCTGGTCAAAAATATGTACAGCTGATCACAGTAAAAATTGATTATTATAAATCTGATGAAATACAGAACAACACTGATGCCAATGTTGTGCTTTGACGAGCCAAGCACAAAATGCCTGACATGTTTGTGTGTATATAATTTAGCTTTACTTTGTTGCCTAGGGTGTGTTTCAGGTCCCCTAAATCCAGTTGTCTGGGCAGACACCAGTGTTGAGCAACTCTCCACTGTGATTTTTTTTCTGTCTTCAAGGAAGCTCATACCTTATCCCTTTTACTTTAATTTTTTTCAAGCTGGCCAAAGCCAGCTAGAAAAACCATGCCCCTAAGCAGTGTTGGTCCCTTGTGTGGTATCCCAACTTCATTTTCATAATAGCATAGATCCTTTCATACTTTCTGCTTCTCATTTGTAGATTTCCAAGCATAGTGAAGACCAGTAGCAATGTAGCAGTATCTGGATGGGGAACTGAAGCATCACAATCTGAGAACAGAAGGAGATAACAAGAAAGCCATAATTAGAGTCTGTGTTTTTTATTGCCCAATGTACTGCCCCAACCTCCAGGGTAAACTGGAACTTACTTGAGTCCTCTTTGGATTCTCTTTTTCTTCCTGCAGAAATGCTGGAACTTGAAATTCAGTTATGTGCTAATTTCCAGTTTCTTTAAAATTTTAGTTACACTCCCATCTTGAAGATACAGACTCAAAACTCCAAATGTATGAAGAAAATAAAGGCTGTGCATACATTCTCTAAACAAAGTGCCTGTTTTTAAACAATCTCATGAGCTTTGAAGAGGACTTTATTCATGGCTCTCCCCTCCTCAAAAGCCTAAGATTTCACGGTTTCCCCCCCAACCTTTACTTTCTCTTATGTGTGTGTATTCAGCCAGTACAGTATGCTCTGTTTATGCAGGGATGGAAAATAGTGCAGCATAGCAGGTCTTTGCATAGAGAGCTGTGGTAGTGCTCCAGTCTGTCTCACGCAGAGATGATTTGGTTTTGAAAAGCTGGGTGGTCTTGGAGGGAAAGGAAACAATAGCCTGATATAAGTAGCTATATTTTAAGAGACCACCTCCTTGCCTTTTTGGCAAGAGGTTGGGGGGCAGGGAGAAGAAGGAAAAGTGACATCATCTGATCCATCATCAAAGGCCAAGCAAGCCTCTAAAGGGGTCCTGTTCAAAATCTGTCACTTTTGCCCCTCCCCCACCCCGGTTTAAAACAAAATGGGAATCCTGTTGGAATTCTTTATTGGTTTTTGGGGTTTTCATGGGTTTTTTACATAACAATAATACTGAGATACTCTCTCCAGTGCATCTCCTGGATCAGTGGCAATTTACAGTAACGCTCTGCATCTGTTGGTGTGGAGTATTTAACAATACAGAACAGTGCAGATGCTTATGCTTGAACTGAAGTCAATGACATCTTTTGTGGGTTTAGAGCTAATTGCAATAATTCTACATAGCAGGGCATTATACTGTAGAAAATACCTCAATGTTATGGTTTGGTCCAATTAGAAAGAATTTAGCAGTAAGGCTGATTAGGATTAAAGACTCATGTGGATCAAAATTATTTCTCTGGATTATTATTTTAGACTAAAATTAATGTAACTTTGCTAGGGATTTTCAGTTACCTGCAAGGAGGTAGACGCTGTCTTTTTGCCTAATGTACTACATGACGATGCTTTGTGTAGTGTTAAGTAATGTTGGCTTCCTAAATGGAACAGATATAAGTACAATAGATATGAAAAATGCATCATTCTGGAATGTTGTTAAAGAGTATAGAAGGGACTTCAGAGAGGTACTGAACTCACACACACTCTGTGTGTGTTCTTCTGGAAAAAAAATGTAGTGAACAATACGTAGCTGTTTCAATGTGTGTGGGACAATAAAATATATGTGCTCTTGTTACCACCTCAGCAGATGTATATGCTTCATTGCAGTAAAGTAAACTTAATGCTCATAATGCAGCAAAAATCACCGTTAAATTATATTTAAGAGAGGTTTTTAGATTCAATTTAAGCCTCTAAACAATAAGTTTTGTTCCTTAGTGGCTTCTAAATAAAAGGGAACTTGTTTTGTTTTCTGTTGAAGAATAAATTGTTTCATACATAACAAGCTGCTTCAGGACTTTTCCTTTCTAAATCTTTAAAGGCTGATTTGGTCTTTACAGAAGAAAATTCCGTTGTGACTCCCACTTGTGCTGCACTGCTGCCAACATACCTAGGGTATGATTAAGATGGTGCATGTTACTGAATAGTTTGAAGCAAACAAAGGATTTTCAGTACTATCTATTCATTATTTTGCATATGCACATATGCAAATATTATATGGGTAAAAAGTAAAGAGCAAGATTTCTAGCTGAAGCTGTTTGTAAGCATTCCTTTATTAGCTACTCTTTTTTTTTTTTCCTAAAATTATGGCTATATTGCCATGTATTTGGAGTCATTTTAGGTACTGTTACTTATTTCCCTTCAATAAATGTTGGCTGCCTGCCTTCATTTCTTTATGTCTTTGCCAGTGATAAATTTCTGGACACTTAGAGCTATACTTTGGAATCAAGCTGCCGTAGCTCAAACATTGTTTTATCAGAGACTTGAAGGGAGTACATCTACTGTTACTTTGAGCTGTTGCCTTTTTTAATTGGCAATGTAGTGTATATTTTGCTACATTACATTTATGAAATGAATTTAAAAACACATTTTTCCTTCTTTTATTTTTTTTTTTAATTTGGTAGTCCCTGACAAATATTGGAAACCATAACTATTACTGTTTATTCCTCACTTTTGTTTTTATTTCTTGTATTTTTTCTGTTTTCCTTACACAAGGTTTGCTTGCTCTTTTTATGTAAGATCTTTAGATTCATTGCTTTGCTTGGAATAAAATAACCAAAACTTATGGTATCATATTAAGCAAAGAGATGCACTGCAGCCCTTGTTATACACTGTGCACAGCTCAGATTTGTTTTCTAAGACAGTGCAAGCAACCTTGACAGAAGGAGAATGGCTTCATGGGGATAGAGAAGTCCTTTTACAGCTGACTGTCACTTACACGAGTTGCTGGTAGGAAAACAAGAATTGAAACTGGATTTTCCTCCACCTAAGGAATTGGATAATGGAGCACATATTTCAGATGAGTTTGTACTCTGCTTCACTCAATGCAATACATCAAGGGATGTATATTTCAACAACAGTTGAAAACAAACACAGTACACTTTATACTTTGCTGGAGCACAAAGAACAGAATTCAGACTGTTTCAGTGTCCCTCTTAGCCTGTTTCTGAGGCTGTGAAACAGCATCCTATTTGCTTGTGACCTGAATTGACTGCAAACTTGGGAAAAAAAATGGCATTTTAGGCACTTTACAAGGTCCAGAGCAGTTTATTTGCAGGGCTGCCCTGCACAAGGCTGTATTTTAATCCTAAGTAGTTAAGCTTATGTGATTGAAAACATGTGACAGAGCACTGCTTGGTACACCACCCAGCTCCTAGCATTTGCAGTACTTGTCCTAAGAAAATCATAATAATATCAGTAAGGTTACTGCCACTGGCCTTCCTTTTGAAGACTGGGAACCTGAGGCACATGGTGACGTGGTCTAGGTCAGTGAGGCATTGTCAGGATTTAGTTTCTGGAGCATCAGCTCAGTGCAGAGTGCAACACACCATCAACTTATGTTTGGCAAACCTATTGGCAAGGATAGCATGATTGATTCAAGTGCTCTTTGGATACATAGGAGCACTGTGTGAATGGTCTGATTGCTCCTATTATGTAATGAAAGTTTTTTTTCTCTTTAAGGCTGTTAAATGTTCATCCATGTTTTAGAATCAGTAACTGTCTTGAATCTCATCTTTTGCTTTTATATTGTACATAAGTCATCTGTTTCTTCCTTATTTGTTAGTCTGAAACTTTTTTCCAGTTTGGCAAAAGTTGGTAGACTTCTGTGGTAGTCTTTATGCCTGACCATTCTTAATCTAAAATTAACTTTCAACAATAAGAATATAAGAGCCTAAATTTAAAAGATGGAGTAGATGCTTCTATGTATGGTGTGGTTTTAAGCTGTGGATAGCAGTGGCAGGCACAGGTGCTGCAGCTCAGCCAAGAGATTGGTGTTTGTCATATAGCACTGCTCAGGGAGGGCAATTCAGGGATGTAATACTACACGCCCTGCTACAGCCTTATGAACATGTATTAAATAATGGTGGTACTTGAAAAAGGGTTTCAGAGATATTTCTGATGGGCATTTAGTTTTATATAATATTGACCTCAGGTGGTGTGCAACTTTACTGAAACCAAATTGAAACAGCGAGTATGGTCTACATGAGAATGAATTTTATTTCCATATGCTGCACAAGAGAATGTGTTAGCAGTGGGGGAGGCACTGGGAAATCATGTGCTCTTCACTGAGGTAAAAAGAAACAAACAAGCCCAAAACCAGTCTGATTGCTGCTCATCATGAGAACACCCTTCAAAAAATCTTTTAAGTGATTCCAAAATAAGTAAAAACATTTCATCTCTTATCCTTTGTCTATCAGCACAACTTGTGATTCAGTCCTACATATGTCTTCTATTTTTGCAACAGTTTTTGTACCCTCTCTATGCATTCCCATGAACTTAGGAGAATCATTGACTTTAGAGGCAGCATGTGTTTAGTGAGACAGTGTGCAGGGGGGAAAAAACTTCCAGAGCCATTAATGCAGATTTTTGTTATGTGGCTCACCTTTTAATGAGGATAAAATAGGTGGTAAATTTCAGATTTAAAATAATTTTACTTTTGAGATACTTAATTGGGGAGAAAAGCAGCTGTATAATCCTTTAATCCTTATATTGGTGATAGAGCATTTTTATGCTTAGGTGTCTGCTGCGGGGTTTTTTTTGTTTTGTTTTGCTTGAGGGATTTCTGATTGTTTTGTTGTTGTTTTGGGAGTTTTGGTGGGTTTTTTTGGGGTCTTTTTTGATATGCGATTTTACAGGAATGACAGATCACCCTCAGAAATTGTGGGAACAAATCAAGCGTAGAAATTTTGTCCCAAAGGATGACCTTCCTAAGAAAATGCCTGACACAGGAATTTATGATAAAAAATTACTTATTCACAGCCATGACATTGTCCCCTTCTATCCTGAAGTCTGTATTTTCAGTGAAGCAAACAAGATGGGATTTTGTTTGGTTGTGGCAATACATTGCTGCTGTTCCTACTAGTGCTTCGTGCAGCTTGTTAGAGCACTTACTCTGTTACTCTCTTGAAGCATTAACTTAGTTTAAAGTCTAGGGTGTGCCTCCTGCCTACCTGCACAATTCCAGTTGAAATGGATACAGCAATCTGTGCTTTTAACAGAAAGGCTATCTTCGTATTGTCAAGTAATTGGAAAACCTTTACGTGCTGGGGTAGACTTTGGCATTGGTAAAAATTAAATTGACGCTGCGCCGACTTCATTCATGCTGGAACATCGTTGATTCCAATGGCATTACAGCAGGTCAGAGTTTACTCTATTGTTATTATGTTGCTTGGTTTTTCCAGGCACAGATACAGGAAGGAACAGGGTGGATATAGAATAGCTGATATCGTCTTTGTCTTTCCCATGATTCATTTTCCTTGTAAATTAGTTTCACTGAAGGAAATGATATAACATAGTAGGTACTTGGCCCCAGTTCTTCATACGAGCAAAACACACTATGGGAAAAAAAAAATCTTTGTCTGTTATAGTTTGACAGCATTGTGTTCATAAGACATGTCTGACATCTGAGAACATAATGGGGATATTCTATCTGAAGCAAGAAACAAACAAAACGTTTCAAATGGGATTGCAGTGACTAAGTAACTTTTCACAATATGGGGATTTGCATGTGTTCTTTTGAATGTTTTATAACATTGTGGCAATCTTTATAGAGTCCAGTGAAAATGAAGAGCTTACACAATAGTTTTATTTGGAGAATTGTCAATGAAAGTAGGACACAAAGTAGAAAAATAAGCAAATTTAGTCTATGCAATGAATATGTCTAACCTGATGATTGTTCCCATCATGTCTTATGGAAAGAAATAAAAGAAAAATAAGAGCAGCATGATCTTGAATTCTACCCTGTAGGCAAACAGTAAAGCGTGAATTGTGAGTCTGAAAATTACGTTTTGGGAAGTCTCTCTTCATATTTCGCTCATTTGTTTTCCAGTTGTTACTGCAGCAGCAGCTCTTGGAGCTGGCAGAAAAAAAAAATGAAGGCAAACTTAGTTTCATCCTGACTCTTCTGTAGGTACTGATTCTTCTTTTTCCTCTTCAACAGAAGCTTGCTTGCCTTACATCCTTTTGAGTTCCTGCATAATATGTACTCTTCAAGACCTGTTGTATGGACTGTGCTGCTCTTTGAGTCTGTGCATTTTGTCCTCCTTTACTACCCAGATAATTGTCTTTTCTTGTTGTTTGTGATCCTTTACCATTTGTTAGCATCCTACTTTTGCATTGGGTAGCTCTAGTGTGAATCTGCTCTTGGGGACAACATCTTTTCTTTGCATCAGACTGACCAGTGACAGTCTTGCATGCAGCTTTCTGTATTTGGCTAGAGTTCAGAATGAAGATCTGCAGAACTACTTCAGTGCTTCCCATCATGTTTCTTCTTTAAACTGCCCATCATGAGGCCAATGTAAAGCAGACTTTATAGAGGGCAGTTGGGCTGACCTGCACTGCTCTCACTTTTTATTTTACTGGTTTTACAAAGCCATTGCCACTTCTTCCCTATGGATAGTATTTTACTAAAAGGAAGAAATATCCTTTTGTTCTTCATTCTGTTTTCTACAACAATTAGATCTTAATCCATGGCTAAGGCAGAAAGTGAGTAATCTTACTCAATTTTTTAGTTTAGTTAGTTGTATTATGTGAGAACTCAATGAAAGGAAAAGGAGAGCAACACTTCAAAAACATACTAAATTTAAAAAGTGGCTGAAGCATTGGGACCAGTCCTTTAAAAAACTGTGCCACATGGCACTGTTCCTATCAATAGGATTAATTTTGGGACTGTTTTCCTTAATTCTTCTTTCAGTTTCAATGCTCTGTATTGTTTATCTCTAGTCATTGTGAGAGAAAAATCTTCTGTGGTTTAGAGTTGGCATGCAAATGATAAATTAAAAGACTGGTAGCTAAGCAGCTCTTTGAAAGCAGCATTACTTTGAAATAAAATCTGTTCTTCCTGCAAACCATTTAAAATGCAAGGACAGGTTTGTGTGCAGGAGAGCCCAGACATGATATATATATAAGTACAGATAAGCATTAGTGAGATTTTCTTTGGGGTAGGAGAGGTCAGGGAAAAGCAGCAGTGGGAGAAATTTTTGATTATAGATTTGATTTATGTCCACTCTGCCACTTTGCTGAGTTTCCACCAGTAAACTGGTGGAACTCCCTTTAAGACTGTATTTTGGGGAGGGGCGTGCGATCTGCTGCTGAGCTTGCACAAACCCCTTCTCTAAAACTCTTTGCTGTTTTTTCTCCACTCACGTCTCTGTAAGAAGTGTGCATTCTTGCTAAGTGCTGGTGTACTCTGAAGTAACTGCATGTATTTTTTTTTTTTTTAAGATGTGTAACTCTGGGAATTTTTTCCCCTCAATGTTGTCTCAATATGAGTAGTCATAATTACAGTGGTATATTCGTCTGTTAGAGAGTTTCAATATCTACTCTGTTTGAACATAACATTGGAATTGTGTAAGATTTTTTAGGTGCAGCAATTAATTTTTCTGTAAGTTCTCTGGCAAATTTCACAACCCAATGAAATAGCACAAGTATGTAGGAACTATTTTAACAATTCTAGCAAATGCTAAATCCTGTTCTGTTTTGTACCAATGTAACACAGAAGCTGTAGATTTTCTGGTCTAGCATGGATTTACAGTAACGATGTACACGCATTTGGTTCTTTGAATTTTATAAAATTATGCTGCTATTAAATTAATCAGTATAATAAAACAGAGCACAAACCAGAAAAAAACCTCAGTATTTTAATTTTTTTCTAGTAAGTGCAAATAACAATGGGCCTATTTTGTGAAAAAGTAAAAGTAATTTGAAAACAATTAATGTATTTTGTTATTTTTAAAATCAAAATGTCTTTTCATAAAGCTTCATTGTGCTGACAGTGCTTTAAATGAGAAGGAAAAAAAGCCCTAAAAATACAGAACTCATCCTCTAGGTTATTCTTGATTTACTGGCTATGAAAATTGTAACATTTATTTGGGGTGGTGATAGAAGTTAATGGTGCATATGACATTGGGGTGTACTGGAGCTTCATTGTTAGAGGGATGGTCCTTTGCTCATTTGTGTTGAGAAACAGGGCATTTGTTTAGTAGCAAAGGAGAGCCCAGTGTAGCCTCAGCCATGCCTTCCCTACAAGTGGGCAGCTGAGAGGGCTGCTGAGTTTGCTCTTGGACTGTGACAGGTGAAAAACGCTATTTAATGAGTTTCCTTCCCAGACAATTAGCAGAGGGAGGGAGCTTTCCCATCTGTGCCCGACACAACCGGGGTTTGCTGGTTGCCACGTTTCCTTTGTGAGAATGATGGGTAATTCATTGAACGGGGTAATGACAATGACATTGCTGGCTGCTGTCAGTCTCACTAACTGTTCTGATCTGTTTAATCTCAGGGGTTGTTATTAAATACTTCCCACCACTGTAAAAGGGCAATGTGAAAGAAGGGTTCCCACTAGGGCAGTACTGTATGAGGACTGTGGAGGTCTTGCAGTAAAATGAACGTAAATACAACCAACAATTCCCAGGCTGTACTTAGTGTTCTCATCTGCACATGGAACGTATCCATAAGACTTGAGTGTTTTTGATTGCTTACTCTCTGCATGAACTGCTAACTGTTGCCTTGTTTTTGACTAGTGCTGGCTGTCTTGAAGCATGTTAGATCAGTAGAATATGCATAAACCCCTCTGGAATTTTTATTAATTTTTTCCAACCTTTTTCAGGGTACCCTAATAAAGAAAATTTCAGTCTGACACCAGAAAACCCACAAAAAATCAGTACATTGCCATTCACACGAACATAATGTGCCCTCCTCTCTGCAAATTCTCTTCTTAATTTAAACACTTTTCTAATTGTGTATTTTATTCATCCTAGATTCTATTTATCTGTCTAATGCACAGGCTTTAATTTCTTCACACATCAGTTCTGCTGAAGTAATCAAAATTAGAACACATTAACATATCGCATCTTACTGCTGACACTTTGTACTTACTCGTAGTGATACATAAAATTTTCACAGAGGAAAGGACAAGAGAGCTATGCTTTTCTGTACAGCAAATCAAAATTCCTTTGCAGGCTTTCCTGGAAAGTAAGCTACAAGTATATAGTATTTGGCTAAGAATTTATATATTGAATGGCGTTCAGTTACCTGGTAGCAGTGTCATTCTTATTATATACTCTCTCAGTATTTATTTTTCACATTCCAAAAACATTTTTGTCTTGAGGTCTACTTGAGCAATTTTATTTCATATGTTTTATTGTCCATTTATAAAATAGAATAAATACAGTTAGAGTAGAGGGAGCTGCTTTGGTTTTCTTTTCCTTTCCTTTTATTTTAGACCTTCAATTCTGTGAAATATAGCTGCCTTGGGGATTCCTTTGAAAAACCTGATAATGAATGTAAGATGTGAGTGACTGGTGTGTGATTGTGTTGATGTTTTCCCTTCTCTTGAGCCCAGTTTGAAATTCAGCTCTGCACAGCAGGGATTGTCCTCAGCCACATATGACTATTTTGAGGATTGTGTGCTTGAGTAGCTGTGCAGGCTTTGGGCAACTGGCAGCAGTTTGTCATGGCTGCCTTTAGGCTCATAAACCTCGGGGATTTTAATCCCTGTCCTCTCTGTCAATCAAGTCTGTTTCACTTTTTAATGTACTATTATATATTTTCAAACAAATGGTGTTCGTTCTGCAGACGGTGCAAGAAAATTAAAAGGCCAAGTGTATAATGTGGGGGGTTTACCTCTTTTCCCCTGGCTGTGTCACTGAAAATTGTTTGCTTTGTGATAGAATTGTTCGTATTTAAATCATCAAGCTTTCTTGCCTGTTTTCTCGTTGTTTTATTTTGATTGAGTACTTTGATGCTGTGAATCCTGTCTGCATTTAATTCATTATAATCATGTGAAACGAAACCCTGAATGGCTTCCAAATGAATATTATTTAATTTTCTTTGGCATTCACACAAACAGTGGCTTTGCCAGCTGAGCAGTAAGTAGAGACATGTTTTTCACTTCTGTCTGACCCAGTCAGATTTTAGACCTGTTCTTTTGCATTTCCAAAGTTCTGAATATGGTATTCTGAATATTATTATTACAAATTTTCTTTCCTTTTATTCCCAAAATGCGAAAAATAAAGAATAAATTGTGTAAACTGGTTTCTTTTCTAGTGCTGTCCGAGTTGAAAAGTGAGCTCCCAAGCTTAATAGCCAGATACTCTGAAAAGATTATTAGACATACTGATTTCCAGGAAGAATAATTTTAGGTTTATTTGTGACATATTAAAAATATTGTAAAATGTGGAATAAAAGGAACAATATATTTGTATGGCTTTATGTATATATCCATGCTACTCAACTGAAAAAATGTCACATTGTAATGTTGACAGGACTTCCAACAGCTCAAGTGAATTTATTTTGATTTTAGGCTTCTCTTTGTCCCTTGTTTCTTCTAGGGCAATAGTGAATGCAGTTCACAGTCTTTATAGGTAACTCATACTAAAACATTGAAATTTTTATTTCAACAAGTTAGTCATAGAAAACCAATTTAGGAATAAATTGTGCTCAAAATATAAGTGATTTCAGGAGGAGACTGAGACATTGTGTTTTATTGCCTCATGTAGTAGGGGAATCAGCATGGCTTTCAAAGGCTCTTTTGGTTGTTGGAATCATACAATTCTTTTCAAGTTTGAGAGGAGCAGGCAGCCAAGGAGGCAGAGGTTGCTCTCACTGAGCTAATGGAGCTGCACTGCTTACTGTGGTGTGCTTGAAGCAAGCCAACGAAACTCAACCTCTGGGGCTTCTCCCAGCAGAAAAAGGAACAGAGTCTGAAACTTTTAGGGATTGTTATCCTTATTGTACAAAGATGATTTTTGAGATAATTTTGGTTTTAGACTTGTTATTGGTGGGGGGTTTTGTGTGTTTTGAGTTTTGGTTTAATTTCGTTTTGTGGGGGTTTTTTGTGGTCCAGTTTTTGCTGGGTGTTTGTTTTGGGAGTGCGTATTTGTGTTGTTTTGGGGTTTTTTTTAATGAAATGCAGGATTATCAGTCTTAGAGCAAGTTATACCATGAGCAGCAACTTTCACAATATGATGACAGGGCTAATGCTAGGCTGCCTGACTTCTGCCTTCTTGTTGAGTCCAAGAATGGGCAAGTCCCTAAAGCCATTGTTTAAAAGACAGATAAGGTAAAACCCCGTCATAATGGACTCCACATGGGACAAAATCCAGAGACTGTTCAGAACATGGAGGTCATCCTTTAATGGTGATTAACAGGGGTTCTCTGGTCACCACAGTACATGTGCTTCTATGAGAGAATGTCTTGCCTCCTACTCTGATTTTCTAATTACAGTTTGAATATGTAGGAGCTGCAAGCTATGTTACATCTGTTTGAATGGCAATGAAATCAGCCCAAAAGAGGAATCAAATGGGAGTCCAAAGAATTAAGAAATGAAGTGGCAGTCAGTTCTGATAGACAAACAGGAAAAATCTCATGACGTGTTGTAGACAAGTCTTGCGTCCCATTTCAATATGATACTAAGAAGGTATGTTAAATACAACATACAGTGCTTGCCCTTCTTGTGTTCTGTGAGTCTGCTCTGACACTTGAATTTTAGAACCTGGTTCTATTTCCTGGGTGAGGGACATGTTTACACATGCCTGCATTTCCTGTAAGCCTTTTCCTTGAGCCTTGTTTTCTTTGTAATTATCATGCTGTTATTACTGTGTTACCTGCTCAGTCACCGAAACACTATGTGTTCTGCAAAACTTTGACCCAGTATTCATCAGGCTGTCAGACTCCCACGGCACAATTACAGAATGCACGAGGGAGGTTTAAAAATTATTTGGTCCCCTAGTTTTTAACAGTTTTACATATGATTAACTACTAACTGTCTCAAAATGCTGCTGTAAGCACCATCTTTATATTGCACCAGAGACATGCTCTTGGGAGAACAATGAGACGTTTATGGTGTTTGGATGGGAGGGAGATTAGAAAGTGTAAAATCATTTCTTAGTCATAAACTCCCAGTAAATTATCTTTTCATTTTGTAATAAGATACTTAGTTTCAATAAAGATCTACATCAGTGGATTGCCAGAAAATAGCACTGTATTTCCAGTCCTTACTGAAAAATAGCAATGAACAATCAGGTGTTTTTGTAAGTTGTTTCTCAAATCCTTGGATCTTTATTTGTGGGAATTCTAGTGCTGAGCCCTTTCATTTATATTCCCCTCTCATCATCCCGTGTTCATTAATTTAGAACCTCAGGTTACTGAATTTCAAAGTCTGCTGTTGTTTTCATTTAAATTGCAGAATATTAAACAGTAGTGTTATGTTATATTCAGATGGCAGTGCTGTATTTCTCCTGAAAATTGAAGGTGTACAGCCCAAGCCTTCCTCTGCCACAGGAGAATAGGTGATGCCATAGAAAGACAAGGGTTTAACCTTGACTGCCTGCTGTAAAGCATCACTCCGATGAGGCTTTATGTAGAAGATACAGTCTGTGACCATGTCACTTTTTGTAATGTTCTTGGTGATGATCCTTCTCTGTAGCCTACCTGGTGTTTTTCATGTTTTTCTAAAGAGCTCCCTAGTCTGGAGTAATTTTGTGTGGAAAAAATAATGAAAGAATAATAGATGTTATGAAATGTTGGAGACCTCTTTCACTGTTCATTTGTAAAGCTTCATGGATGGAATATGGCATAAGAATGTTAGAACAACTCAAGTTTCTCCTGCAAATGAAGTTAATGCCTTTTTTTACAGTTTTCTTTCTGGAGTAGACTAGTTTGTTTTGAGCTGGATTCTCCAAGTTGCAGCACCACATTTGCTTAAATATTGCCTTGTGAGTTGGAAATTCTTCAGGCTTCACCCTGGGAATGGAGGTATAATGACCTTTACAAATGACATCAAAGGACACAAGGTAAAGATTCTGAAAGCCATGTCCTTGGACATGGAGGTGATTCAAATCCCCGTGTTTATGCCTTGCTTATATTATGGTCCTTAGTCTTTCTTACATCACCTTTGGCAAAGCAGCCTGCAACACATGTGGTAATAATTGCTTAGAGATCTTCAATGTCTATAAGGCACCATTTTGCTTAGAAGAATATACAGTTGGATGATGTCTTATTGATGAATTGAGGTGCAGGCGATATTCCCAGTAATGAGCATCCTTCTTTCATTATAATCTTGTTTATTCCTCTATTTTTAAAATAAGAAATAGTTGCCATTTACTGATATTATCACTGTTGAATTTTACTTTAAAAGTTATACACAGTCTGTTCTTTGGCCTTCTAATTCTGCACTCAAGCAAAGTGTTAGTAAATTTTTTCTAGATGGTGAGTCTTGGGCTTCAGGTCTTTTCTTCCTCTCTGTTGATCCAGGTTGGTGATGTTTTCACTTAACATCCAGGATATTCCATAGCCTAAGCTAATGGACCTGAGTGTGATTCTTCCAACAGCTCATGTCAGCTCAGTGCTGAACATCTGGGGATTCTTTCACCAGTGACTCTGCCCAGCATTTGAGGAGCATGCAGCTTCTGGCTGATGTGTAGATATCTTCTTAAATTGAGAATGTTTTAGATGGGAAGAATAAATTTGAAAACCCTCATATTTTTCTAAGGGAATTTCAACCAACTAATGTTTTTTCTTGTATTTATGGATTTCAAAATACACAGTGAGGCTTCAAATAGCTGATTAGCTTGCTTGATAAGAAGAACTTGCATAAAATTAGTCATGTGTCTACACTCAGTCTAATAGAAAACGTGAGATGTGATATGTGGGTGGCACGCTCAAAGCAATAGCTTCAGGAAGTGATCACAACTGAGCCCTCTTGCATGTGTCAGCCTTAGAAAGGAATATGATACAATAATCAAGGTGCAGGGTGCTGTGGACTTGCACGAGCACTGTTGCCATGTGGATGAATACAAAACTGCCCTATCTACTGTCCTTCTCCCAACAACCCAAGCAGCTCATTCTGCACTCCTTCTGCCTCAGTTTAAACTAAACAAAACTTTTTAAAAATGCCCAAAACCAAACCAAAATGCAAACCTAAATAAATAGATAAAAGCCCACGCTGACAAAAAAATCCCTGGAACTCACAAATGTTATGTTCAACTACAAAGAACTAGAAACTGTTTTGCTGTACTATCTTTCCACGCTTACATGCAAAGTAATTCCCTGTGGAATTACGTGAGGTTTTTTTCATTTTTAAATAAAAGACCATACCAATTATGAGGTCTTCTACTCAGTTGTTCTCTTCATCTGTAACACAATACATATTTATAAAGTAGTAATACATATTTATGGCTTGCTTCTGATACAGCAAGTATTCCACAGTTTGTAAAGAAAATGGTTAGGGGGCTCTACTATGTATTTTCAGAGCTTACAAAAATGTAACTATCTGTAAAATGTAACTTTCTTCTGAAGAGATACAGTCTTAGCAGATTTCACTGTTAAATTAAAAAGCAAACAAAAAACCAAACGAAAGAAAACATGACACAAACCCAACAATTACAGCTTTCCTGTATAGATGAAGCTTCATTTTTGAAACATGAAAGGAATTCTGTTTCTCCAGGGTGGGTTTTTCCCCCTTATTCCACAAAGCATGAGGAATGGAGGAGGAATGAAGTGATGTATGTAATCTGTAGCCTTTGCTCCCACAATGTGATGTACAATGCTTTGTGCTTGGGAGGAAGCCTGTGGACTAAACAAAAACTGCTGTGGTCCTTTTGGGGGACAAAACTGGAGGAAGGAGCTGATGTGAGTTACGAAGTATCCTTTAAACTGTTTAATACATCTTGGAGACGTAAACATGACTTTTGCTTCTTCTTTGTCCTAGACTGAGTGTGGTCTGCTGTATTTTTTAGTTCACCCAGCACAGGATATAGCTGTTAATGTTTGTGGTCCCAGTTAAGCCAAATCACTTTCCATACATGATTTTTTAGCTGTCTTTTAAAAATTCAGATATTTTAGAGAACAAAATATTCAAGTCTATAGGAAGTCATTACTGAAGGAGTTGTGTGTGCTTTTTAAAACAAGATAGGAATGGGAAGGAGTAATTTCCTAGACCTGAGATGTTCTACCTCCATAGCATGGTATTACTGATCACAGTAGCTTTTGTTTCACAAGGGAGAAAAAAGTGGGGTTATCCAATTCCACAGTTGTTTCATCCTTGCAGTGTTATCACCTCTGCCTTAAGGCTCACAGGGGCCAACATATGTCTCCCACATACTCAGGAATCAAAGGTTTTTAATGTCCGTGGCTCTTAGTTGCTCAAAATACACATCTTCCGGCAAGTGAATCTGAGTTCACATAATGTTTTGAAAACAGATTGTTCTCTTGCCCAGGGAGGAATATACTGTGTACCTAACATGAGGGACCTGAGCCTTTTGTTTGTGCAGAATCTCACACTGAGTGAGTGGAGAAAATGAAAAAGGTGCAAGCCTATTTCTTCACATCTGCTCATCTTTAAATTATTAGTCTTGTAATGTCCCAGCTTCATATTGGGACAAGTTTAGATCATACAGTTATTCCTTCTAATTGTGTTATCCTTTTTTTATTTATTTTTCCCTGCACCCATGCTCAGGTCAGGTACCCTGTAGTTCAGGCACAGTCTTTGTGACTAACAAACCTCAATGCTGATGGGAATTTCCAGCTGCCCTGTTGATGCAGTACCAGATACACATATATTTCTATTCTGAAGCCCTGTATGTTGGCTGAATCTTCAATATTTTACCTTTTAAGTTTTATTTTTGTAATTTTTCTATATTCTTTTTATTATTGCTTTAAAGATAAATGCTTATGTTAGTTTTCTCTAGGCTTTTCTACAGTACTGCAAAAACGTTTGAAGTGCAAAGAGAAATGTTTTCAAAGCGATCTGAAATTTATAGGAGCTCAGATCCTTTTGGTACAATAATTTATATTCAGCTTTATTAGAGTCAAAACTAGTGGGTTTGTGAACCCAGCTTTGAACATTCTTAGCAGACACTGAAGGCTGTTGGTCTCTTAGATTCTTTCAGTAAAAGTCCTATTTGGAGATCACTTTGCTTTGTAAATTTGGAAGAATAACTGAAGAAACTGTGGCAATTTTGCCTTTGTGATGCATTGTCCTTCACAATGAGCAAGGACCTTTGTGCCAAGGGCAAGAAGAAAGGAGCTCTCTAATAAAAATTCTGGAGAACCACAGTCACTCTACTTTGTTTAGAGGACATAAGCGGAGTTAATATTTCTTCACAAAATTTAAATCCTGTCTTACATGGCTGATCATTGTAGACAACTGTAAGAAACCACACAACAAGCTAAAATTATATCATTTCATAACCTTGACTACAGCAGTACCAATTTGATTCATTTGAAAATAGAATTTCCTGCTTCAGGGCTTGGCACAAAGTCTGGGAACATAATGCCTAGTATTAAAACCATGGCTACTTGACTGCCATGGTAAACTAAGCTGTGATTCTTAGGAGTGTTCCAGTTAGCAGCATCTAGACCGGCAGAGAGCTGCGGGCTATCATGAAGTGAGTACCTGAATCTGCCAGTAAGCAAGGGAATTCACGGCAAGACTGAGGCATGAAGAGCCATAGGTGGCAGATAGTTTGTTTCCCATCACTCTAAGGAGATGAAAGTGTAATAATGTTTCAAATGGTTCTGTATGCAAGTTTGGTAGGTGTTTAAGTTGTCTTATTTTTTACAGGCTGTGTTAAGGGATTTCTGCTCTTTGTATCTTTGCTTTCCTAACTGGATCTGTTACATGTGGCCAGAATGAAGAGTTTTACAGTACGAGAAAATGTACAATAAGTTCATGGTGCCAATACACTCTAGGTAACCAGCCACTGTGATCCACTGTACAATCAATCACTGATGTTGCCACACATATTTTTTTCTTAGTGTGTTCTATCTATGTTTTTGGGTGCAGACCTTGTGAGCTAATTAGCTATGGTGCACACATCCACATGTGAATTCAGCTACTTTTGCTGTCCATGGAAGTGTTGCTTGGGGAGTATGATTCACACATTAAACCTCTGATAGTTGCCTAGAGCTGGTCAGGTGAATCACAGCCCAGAAATGCCCTTCTGTCATGGTGAGTCTAGGCAGCTAGCCAAGATGTGGATGTCTGCAGAAGTCTGAAGTTGTGTCCTTAAAGTAAAATGTCATTGCTTGCCTTTCCTGAACAGTGCAAGCCGTGGCATTACAATGCTGTTAGGCTATTCTGCTGAAAGGATTTACTTTCACTGTCTGAAATTTAGGAGAATAATTTAAAATTAATGTTAGATAAGTTAAATAGACAAGAAGGCATATTTATTTAAAGTGATGGTTTTATAATATTGATGTTTCTTTAATTCATTGTTTTTCTTGGGAAAGGTAGGACTTATACCTTATACGCAACATGCAAAGTTATTTTTGTGGGTAATACAGAATATGTTGGAGGGACATGGAAAATTTTGTTCAGTGACTCTAAAGGCAGATGCTCCCTCTAGTGCCTAAGACTATTTTCTTGTAATGGCAATAGCTTCGTTGGCCTTTCTGCCATGTTTTATTATTCATTTGCTTAAGTCCCTCAGGTATCAATCTTAAAATGGATAATATGAAATGAGGATAAACCCTTTAGTATTGCATGCCTCCTGTATCTTTCCGCTTGTGTGTAGCAGAAAGAGTCAGATAATACAAGTGGATAAAGAAAGTTAATCTAAATATATGCTTTTAATTAAAGATTTTTATAGCCCATCAAGTCAGTAAACTGTTACTTAAGTTGAATATCACCTGGGAAAACTTTGGCACTTGTAAGCATTTATGAACCAAATGCAGGTTGATCGGACCATGAGGGATTCATGGTACCTGGACACTAATCACAAATTCAGGTCATTGTTCTCTTCTTGATATTTTTGTTAGCTTGTGTTTTTAGTATGGCCATTGAAGATACCAGACTAAAGTTGAAAGTGTAAGCTAATCTATGACATCACTGTGTACAAAGAAGAAATGCCTGAACTGTTGAGACATCCAAACACATTGTTTAGTAGGAGAGTACACCTATGAGCATCTATGCTGGCATCTGGGAGGAGGAGAGAGAAGAATGGAGTATATTCATGTGCCATGTGAGGTGCCTGAGGATGCATACACTCCTTGCTTCTTAGGCTGTAGCTGCCTTTGTCCTGACACAGTCCTTTCTAAGGGCAGCCTTTCAACACTGTGGGGGTTCTAAAGTTTTAAATGTTAACTTTAAAACATATGCATCCTACAGTTGTGTGTCTATCTGTAAATCTTGCTTAAAAATCGATTCTGTTAGAAACAGTATGTGTAGAGTAATATGTATGATACAGTATTTGTGGAAAAAATATTTATGAATCCAAGTATATTCCTAACAACATTTGGTACTAAATTGTAAAATCCAAGCTTATGAGTAGTTCTGCAACAGTGGAATGCCTACACTATTGTCAAGCTCTTGTAGATATGACATCAGAGGATTTGAAGGGGATTTGAGGGAAGTGAATAGGTAGAGTTTTTTACAAAACTATTTTACAAGTGTGATGATGAATTAATATAGTGCTTTGTATTTATTTTAACTAAAAGCTGCCTGAAATGGTGAGCTCTTAGTTTAAAGGGTTTTCTATTCTTTTTGTAGCTAGTCTGTGCACCCTTTCTCCCTTCCTTTCCTTCTTTCAGTCTTTCTTTCCATAAGGAAAACAAATGGAAAATTTATTGTAAAGGCTCTGTGGACATCAACATTCAAACCCAAGGAAAGTGTATACAAGTAAATGGTTTGTTCTACTTTGGTGCACTGGGAATATCAGTAATATTTTTCATACTGTATCTTGCATTTATACAGCTGAATGGAAGAGTGATGCAGTACAATTTGAAACAGTAGCAACAGCCTCTTTTTCCTTCTTGGATCCTTGAGTAATTTTTGTCTTTCCCAGGGAGAGAGAATGAGAATGTGTTTTAGCAATTTTTTCTTTTTTGACATGTGCCACCTATACACAGTGTAAGGACAAGTAACTGACAGTAATTAACCATGCTTGATTGCATTTTTAAGTAGTCCGATACTAGAGCTGAGTTTAAATAAAGTATCTAATTCAGCAATTTGTTTCAATTGTCACGGCTGACTATTAAAAGTTACTTTCTCAGTGTTTCCACTGGCAAAGCTTTTTGTCTGCTGTAAAGATTTCTTTTCCCCTTGTTTGGTGGCATTTTATCAGCAGTAGTGGGCATGGCAGTTAAACAGCAAAATCATGTTGTTTAAAGAGTTGGACTCCACTATGAATAACCCCTCCATGAAAAGGATCCATTTAAAATTATTTAAGTTGCAACAAGGTTATGTTTATATCCTGTTGGATGCCTCTGTATGCCTTTAACTACTTGGCAGTCTAAATGCTGTGTACTTACTCTTTTGTTTCCAGCTGTGCATTGTAGATTTTGTGTGGTAAAATGTTCCACCTACCTGCTTCTAAATTACTATGTAGGCTAAAACCTTAGCCAATTGTCCACAGTTTGTTGTGATCTTTTGGGTGGTCCATGACCTCCTCAAGAAGGATACTTCTTTCTTAGGAGGGGAAATCAAACCCTAACTTTTTATTATGTGCTATTTGATTATTTTTGCTGAGGTTCTCTCAAGAGAAATGCAGTTTCTTGGCAATTGCAGTATAATGTTAGCAGAGACAGATACGGTTCGACAGTCATATTCAGGATTTTTAAAGATCAGGTAACATGTCAACATCCTGAAATACAGTGGAAATACATGGAAATTATCATTGATGAGGATGCCATTTGCATACAAATATCACATTCTTTTTCTCTGAGGAAATGGGAAGGAGTTTGTCCATCCATTTGCCTTCCTGCTTTTTTTGAGCTGTGTTGAGTGAGCAGGGTGTGACCCATCCCTACCATTCCCTCCTTGCTCCTTCTGCCCAATAAGACACTATCAATTAGCTGATAACCTGTTGGAACAGCAAATCGTTACTCCCTCTTCTGCTGGCTCTGTTTAAGGAGGAAAAAAGGAGGATAAGATTTTGGTTATGAAATGCTGATTTACCTGCTTTTCTAATCTCATAATCAGCCCTTCTGTATTCAAGCCAAAGATGTGGGTGCTATTTAAGAAATATTTAATGAAGTTGATATTGTAATCTATTCTTAATGTTGTTTTATAAGGATTGCTGTTGTAGAATCAAAATGCTCAACCTTGTGATGTTAGTTTCTGCTCTGCTGAATGTGATTAGTTACTTGGTCGTTAGTTAAAATTGTGATGATTGTCTAGAAATGACTAAGAACATAAGTGCACAGTGTGATGCTGCACTGATGTAGTTATTCTTGATATTTCTGTCTAAACATCAACTTCTGTGTGATTCAAACTTTAACAAGATTTTTACAGTTATGGTATTGGTTTTATTAGTAGAATGTAAAGTTTGTCCTGAAACTCTGGAATAATGCACTGGTTTGGGGATTTATACTACGTAGTAGTTTATCAGGTAAGGATAGAATAATTTAATGTAGCTAAATACATATTTTAAAAAATACTGTTCCAGTAATTTTTCCTTGTAGCTATTATATTTTCACTTCCACAGTCACAGGGATGTCTGAGCAGTGGGGCACTGACCTGACCTGTAATTCTGTCATAAATTCAGGTCCCGTCATAGCTATTCTGATTTATATCACTGCCAGAGTTCAATCAAGACCTTGACCATTTCGATGTCATATAGTGGGGATTTTTTGCGCAGTTTTTCTTTTTAAGAAAATGGTGACTGTTGTCTTTCTTTAGGTTGTAGAATTCTAAATGTTTTTTGCCAGTCCCGTTATTCAAAGTTAGACTTCCTCTGAATATATTTGTGAAAGCTGATTTTTTTATGATGAAACTTGAGGGGAGTATTTAGATTGGATTTTTTTTTCCCATTCTATTTATGACCTATTTGACACAGTATGCCCTTTTATAAATTCATATCTTGCATTTTATATAATTTTATATCATTGTATCTCACATGGATTTTCTTAGGTTAGACCCAGCAGAAAGTGCTGTGTTTGACAAGAGCTTTAAGATGCTAAAGCTACAGGCTGTATCAGACCTGTATTTTCTGCAAAACGACAGACAAAATAATGAAGCAAAACCTCATAACCCATTTAGTGTTATCCTACATTCCTAACTTAAAACTATAATATAAAGCTGTTGTTATTTCTCTCAGTTTTCTTTTGTAACAGTTTATCATATCAATAATCTCATTTACACTATTCATCTGACATGTGCTACCAGGGGTTATCTTCTAAGTGAAAATCAGGCTTTTGGAAATAGTCCAGAGTACATCATAGTGTGGTTTATGTCATGGTATAGACATGTTGGCCAAGCTTACGTCAGTATAAATACAGTGAATTGAAAGTTTGAGCCACTGTTGTGTTCGTCTATTTCCAGTAGATATTTTTCCTTTTCACTCTTTCTGTGATAGTTGACCTGCTTATCTTGTGTTCTTTTCTCTGGTTTGTATGCTCTTTCTCATTTTTCATCCAACTGTTACAGTGCTGTATGCATTTCCTGACAGCCAGTTAATTGGCTGTCTCCTCACTCAGCCAAGAATGGAGGTAGCAGTTCTACATGAGCCCCTCATGTCCATTGATGTGCACAGCAGACATCCTAAGAATGGGGACACATTTCCCTGGTCTTGTGGCTACATGCTGTTCACATCAATTTCCCATTAAAAGGTAATTTAAAGGTATAGCCCCAGGCAGACTCGGGAGAGAGCTATAAAAAGAGTTTAATTAACAGTTCAGAATAATATAATCTAAGGTTGAATAGTCTGTAACCAGTTCATTTTTTTGTTCACACTTGTCATTTCCTTTACTTGCAGATTAGAGGAGACTTCCTTGTTTGGTAAAGAATGCAATGAAATAAGTCTTCGAAGAAGCTTTATTGTACGTGTCTTGGAGCTAGATCACTGCATTATCATAAGCTTTAAACCTGCCACTGCTTATCTTCCCTCTGCACTAGCTCACCTCTTCTGGTCAACACATTTTAAGGAAAGAGATGCAAGTCACCTCACAGTTGAGCCCCCATGCTTTTTGAAAGGTTTACCTCCATTTATAAACACATTTACCCCAACTTGTTCTAAAATAATCTAAAGAAGTAGCTATTTTATGATGAAAAATGGTAAAAAGTTGTGCTAGAGTAGATATAGGAGGCTTTGTATTCAAAAACAAGTATAGTTGTCTCTTTCCTTCCCTTGTTGGTTGTGTTCTTGGTAAAATTTTCATTGCAGGGACTTTGTTTCTTGCCTTTTTCTTTTTTTCCCCTTTTTAAAAATTATTTTTTAATTTGGTTTTGGTGTTTGGGGTTTTATGTTTGATTTTTTTTTTTTTTTTAATTTCTCCTTCACCACACGTCTTCCCACATTTTTGCATTGTGCAGGTTTCTGCACAAATCCAGCCTGGCTAAATATAGCAGGATATGTTACTTTCATGACTCCTAAAAGCCTTCAAATCAGAATGATTTTCTGTCACTCTGGCCTGACCTTTTCCTTTAAGTTTATTACCTAAAAGAAGAAGGAAAAAAAGATATATTAAGGAGATCTGAAGTACTCTCTTCCTTGAGGGCTAAAGACATACAGTACTTGTTGTTATTTGACCATCCACCCACCTAAATGCCAGCTACAAGTGCAGCAATTTGTGGACATGACATATCTTGCATGCTTGGTACGTAAGAGCTAGAAGCCTGATGATTTTATTCTCCTGGAGAAAGCTGTCTTGCTTTCTTAGATCTGTTTCTTTTTCTCTACCAGTGGAAAATATGTAGATTTCTTATATATATTTTTTTTTTTAAATCTGGATCACCTCTGAGGAAGAGAGTGGAAGCAGTGACTGAACTTTTGCTTTGTCCTAGTATGTTGAATCATTCACTAATTAAATAGGGCTATGCTGGGACATATTCTGCACAAGTCATATAGGCCTGATGTTTCAAGTATTGAATTTGTTGTGATTGCAGAGAAAATGAGAGGAGGCATAGTTTGATCTTCATCCTTTTGTGTGCCCAGTTTTTAAGTATGTTATGACAGTTTGAAGAAAAAAAGGAAGGAAAACAGGAATCTTTTTGTATGATTGACAGAAAGATCCCTTTAAGAAGTGCTTGAAGTGACTACCTCAGTGAAAATTGTTGTGGAGCTAAATCAGCTTTTGCAGTATCTAATTAACACTGCCACAACATCCAGATAGTTAATTACTGTTCTGCTTCTCCCTCCAGTTACTGTGTCAGGCACAAAAGTTAATATGCACCTTCACAGTATACATCAAATCTGTTAATTTTCATCATGCTCTAACAATAGAAAGCTGTAACAGTGATCAAAATAAATTTTATCTGTAGCTATTCTGAAAGCTTATTAAGGCTATATATGTCTATTTCAAACATTTAGTGGGTTTATAATTCTAACTGTGTAATGGTGAGGGAGGCTTCTGTCTTGTAGAGCTGAGACTAAAACAGCTTTTTTCAAACAAGACTGAAAAATTCCCATGTGCTGACAACGGGGATTTTCCAAAGTGAGCAAAGCCCAAGCAGGCTTGATCTTCAGTGCCAGGAAACTCTGACTTCAGGGGTCTCCAGCTCATGACTTACAGGGAGTGGGTGAAGGAAATTAAAGCAATTTAAAATGGAGTTCTGTTTCTCTGCTGTAGCAAGACATGCTGTCTCATGCAAGTAGTCCGTGTGGAATTTGGGGTTTTTTTTGCTATTTTGTTTCTTGGTCTAGCCCCACTCCCTCCAGTCTCAGTGCAAAGTTTCTGATCTGTATCAGTCCTATACAACAGACCATGTGTATTCGAAGGCACAGTGTTTCCATAGGGAGATGGGAGCACTCCAGTAAAAACAGAATTTGCTGTCCCATGTGCCCAATCTTTCACTGCAGGACTGAGCACTGCTGTGGAAGAGGTCTGGTGCTCAACTTAGACCTGTGCTGATGCACTCTGGAGGTGATGTGAGCAGGACTGGGCACATCAACAGCTGCAGGTTTTGTGTAGCTTTTGGTTTGCTCACAGGTAGTTGCTGACCTTTACATTCAGCGTGTAAGCTGCTTGCAAAGCAGGTCTGGCTAGCCTATGCAGTCATCTGGAGACAAATAGCTGCTTATCTGTTGTAAATATCTGCTATGAGAGGAAAAGAGGACAAAGCAGGCCAAGTTTCTCCTGTGATGTAGACTTGATAGATGAAAATGAAAAGAAGATGGAAGCCTCTCTCTGGGTTGCACAGCAGAAATCACTGTTTAGCTACAACTCATACAGGCTTGAAACTACCAATTTTCAAGGATGACAGTAAGATACATCTCTGTCAAATTGTCACTGTCTTACTTTAGGGTTTCCATCTTGTATTACTGCAGGATCAAATCTAACCTTGCCCAGGACTGTACTGCAGATGTATTACCCGCTGAGAGGAACACTTGACAACTTGTCCCTGAGAGCCATTGCAAGGTGATCCTGAATTTGGTCTGTGTCTTGAAGTTGGCCCAGTTGGCAGGGACAGTGAATTTTCTGAGAAAGCATCATGGAATAACTAATAATATCTGACACCTCTCAGCCTTTCTGTGTGGCAGAGAGAGACAGTGCATTCATGAGCTTGTTAACCATCCCTGTGCAAAGGTGACTGGAGAACAAGAAAACAAGACATTCTGCCTCCCCTAGAATACTGGAAATATTCAGATTCTGGAAACTGAGATTAGACAAGAGTAGACAATCCCAGTACCTTTATTATTATGGTTTCAATGAGAATTACCAAACCCTGTAGAGTACAGAGGGGATTAAATAATTTCCTTCTTTAGCCAGAATTGGTAAAACTAGGAACAAGGGGAACCTGCACTCAGAGTAAGGACTGAGGAAGGGTAAATTCAAGGCAACACCAAAATATTCAGAGAAAGTGTGGCCCAGACCTAGAGAGAACTGAATCTGTTAAGAGCTAGTGAGTGAATCTGCAGGTGCACAAACTGTTCAGTGGTGGAATGGGCCAAACTGAACATCTTACGATGGACATCCTTAACTGCCACAACTGCATTCAGGAGAAAATCAGCACATTGCAGCTTTTAAATCTATTTGCAGTGTGTTTTCTTTTTGCCAGCTGTTCTGTCCTTACTTTGTAGTAGCTTCAAAAGTTTTAATTGTTCTAGCCCATAGTTAAAGTTGTGTTTTTGTGCCTAAATGCAAGTGTGTTGTATCTAATGTCAGAGATAATTGCTGGCTGCCTCAAGAGACTTGATAGATTCATTACCTCTACATATGGTAGGAAGAAAACTGTCAGATTTTATTTAAGCTTTGAAGAGCCTTTAAAAAGGGTTACAAATTGTCACAGAAAGAGCATCAGTTTTCTAAACAAGGTCCCACGCATTGCTATGTTAGTGTAGGGCATTTAACTTGATGCATCTCTTCTATCTGCCTTAGAAAAAATAGTCTGGAAGCAAAAAATAAAGGATTTATAGCTCTCTTCCTGATGCTCATAGATCTTCCAAAATGAAAGCACTTTATGCTGGACTCTGTCATTACGAATATCTGTATGAGATCTGTTAAATATACTGAGGTATTTTCCAAGCCAAATCTATAATGCATCTGATGCTATCACTTACTAGGAATGTGGCTAGTTCAGCAAACATCATAAAGTGACATGTTCAATTTGACATCTTATTTTATCTGTTTTCTTATTTTTCCAGTGTGATTGCACTTAATGGCCTTATTGAGTTTGAAGTTGTATCATGTGAATGCAGATAAGACAAGTTCCTGTCTCAGAAAAATATCTGAAGCTCTTGCAAGCATGTAACAGGAGTTTAAGTTGGTCTCAGTATTGTCTCCATAGTCACAATCTGTCCCTTTCTTTGCTGCACATATCCCACTCATGTTTGACAGTTCTTGTTTTCACCAAACCTGCATTTCACCTTGCCAAGCCAGTGAAACACAGGTCCAAGTAACCAGTAGCTGTTCTCCTTAGCCGGCTCTGGAGCCACAGCCTGGCGGTGCAGTTCTGTGTTACAGCTGAGCTCCTTGAGAGGTGTAGAGACGAGCCCTCCCTTGCTCCTCCTGTCTGCTTCTAAACCACATGGTGCTACTCATCTCCTTTGCCACAGCTTTGGCTCCTACTAACTTTTCCTTTAAAGGTTTTGGTTGCTAATTCAGCAGGAAGTTCTTTAGCTCCTTTGCTCACACTTTGTTTCTCAGGAATAAGTCTACCCAGTGCAAAATTAGACAAGTACTTGATGTGGTGCAAAGGAAGATGAGGGGATGATGAAGTGACTGGGATCAAAGCAGAGGAATGGCAGTAGAGTTGGCAACACTGGGAGCTCCACCTGTAGTAGCAGAGTACTTCAGATCTTCTCTCATAGTGTCCCAGAGTCAGAACCAGAGGAGCAAATAAAGTCAAGATCAGGAAACAGAGGTGCACAGAAGACAGTAGTAGCAGAAGTCTGGGAATCAGATGCATCCACCAGATTTTTCTGTCATCATCCCTTTTTTATGGATTTTGTGAACTTGCGGCAGGATTGTAGAAATACAGCTGCTGCAGAAAGAAAAAGCACAATAATTTTTATTGCATGTTTTCCTATTTGAATCCACCTGCCATGCCCAAAATATTTGCATGAACTTAACAGATACTGATCTTACTTTTAAAATGAGCTATAAACATTGTAGAGTAATTTCAGTGTGTGAGTGAAATGGTTAAGTAATAAAAGGAGAGGAGGGAGCAGTGGTAGAGCAACAGGTACTTTTACTATCACAGAGGATATGTGAAGGCTGCAGGGCAGTGTGGTTGCCTAAGGAGGTTTCCCAGTGGCACTTCCTGGAATTCTTAAAAGCTTGAGTCATCCTTTTGTGCTGAGCTGTCATGGGTGTTTAAATCTGCCATGAGCAAGCAGGTTATAGATAAAAATATAGCAATGCATTTGATGTAAAGGCAGCTACAGAAAAGGGGATTAAATCTGCTACAGATGTTGACATATTGGAGTTAGCTCAAGTGGAAATCTAGCTTGTCTTAATTAAAACAGAGAAAGCTGGAGTACATATAAAGTCCTTATGGGAAGTGCTTTAGTATTATGGGGAAATGCTTCAGGGCAGATATGGGACTAGTTAGCCCTTGTCTCAAATTCGGAATGACATACCCTTGGAGAAGAGTTGGATGATGATGCAGAATTATCTCTTACTTTTTCAACATGTAATGTTAAAGAATCTAGTTGTCCCCAGAAAGCCCATGTATAAAACCAGATTTTTTGTGTAATATATGTAGCAAGGTGTTGGGAAACTGGAAATGAAAAATGGGGAAGATACAGCAACAAGGTTCACAGCTTTGCCAGTTTGGAAGTCTTTCCTTGCAGTCCGTCCAGCACCACACAAATGTACTACTTAAATATGAGTTTTATAGTATATTAGATTAAAAACACAAAAGGTAGCTATGTTACTATGCAGAATAATCTTATGAAGCAGTGAAAGCAGTTGTGAAATTTTCTTTCAGGTTTGAGACACCTGAGAAAGAGGGCTATCCTGAAGAGTGAAGTGGGAAAACAATTTGTTTATGATGTGATATATTGTGCATAGAGTCGTAAAAATCTTCATAGGATTTTATTTAGAAGCAAAAGAGCATTGTTTGCTGTTGTGTAAGCCTCCCATAGAGAGAATTTATGTTGGTTCTTTAGTCCTCAGTTTTGTTATTTAAAACATTTCTGTGCATTCTGCACGTTGCTCAGTTTCTCTATGCTGCAATTTTATCAGGTACTCTGGGAAGAGAGATTTTGAGGCCAATAATTTAGAAATTTTTCAGATGTCAGCTGGAAAGTGAAATTTATCTCACTAGTGTCTGAGCTGTAGGAATTAGCTTGCAAGGTTAACGATGAAATTAAAAAATGAGGTTTGGTGGCATCTTTTATTGTTTGTGATTTATTTGTGGTGATAACCTCTGTCATACAACTAATGATTTTACAAGTGTTCAAGGAGGACATTCTTTGCTCTAGGGAACTCAGAGCACAAGGAAAACTGGTCAAGGGAACAGGGGGACAGAGGCAGGCAGTTTAAAGCTTTGAATGTGATAACAAGAAGCTTCAATTTGATGTGATGGAAATGGAAGGCTTCAAAGAGGGAGTGACTTGACATGATCAAATCGACAGGTGAGGAAGATGGATATTGCAGCTGCGTGTTGCATGAATGAGGGGAGTCTTATAAGTCAAGGAACAGGACTTATCTGTTCTTAAGGGTTAATGTGGCTCTAATAGATTTGTCTGTAGGAAGCACAAGCAGGGTCTTGGAGATGCTAAGAATGAGGTGGCAGTAGAATTGGAGCATCTCAGCCGTGTGGTAAAAAGTGAGGTGATAATTAACTCTGAGGTTGTAAGTATCAGTGATGATGAGAATCAGTTGTTTTGTTATCCTGCACAAAGTGGAAAAGTAGAAACAAGGTATTATAGGGAAAGATGTGGCTATTGTTATTGCAGTATTGTGTGATATCCATGCACTTTGTTAATGGACGTTGAAAAATCTAATTGGAAGTTCATCTTTCTCTTCAGTTTTACATGCAATAGGACAAAGGCACGATGCAAATTTTCCAGTGTGTGAAGTCTGTCACAAGTGCAGAGCAGAACTGTGTACACTGTGAAAAATACAGGAGTAGTTTAGAGAAAGAAGATTCAATTCACCATGAACTGGGTTAAAAACTGCTCGAAGCAAAGTCACAATAATTTTACTGACAGGAAAAAGTTCATTTCAGGTCTCAGAACTCAGAGAGATAGAGAGAAGCCTGTGTTCATCTGAAACATAGCCTCTCTGGCTGAAAGTCTGACTCAAAGTCAAGCAAAATAATTTTAGTTCTCATGTCAAGTTTAAAATACTTCAGTTGTCTTCCACATACAGCCAGAACCACCCTTGTCTGAGGAGCAGAGGGCTAACCAAGTACAGACAACTGATACAAATCACAGCAGCATAGTAATTTCAAAAGTTAGTTTTTCTTGCTGCTGGTGGATGAATTTTTTAGGGGATTTTGGGTTTTTTTGTTTGAGTGTGGGGAATCAAGGCTTAAGGAGAATTTCTTGGAAGCATCCTAATAGACTACTACTATGGATTCAAAGCCACAGCTTGCTCTTACCAGAAGAGTTTTTGAACCAAATTACTTTAGAAGAGTTGTCTTTGGGCAAGTGTCTAATTGTGAGGCAGTACCTATGGAAAAGATGTCCCTTTCACCAGTATGTATTTCACTTCTTAGTATCTCTGAAGTTTGAGGGACAGTTTCTTGGTGATTTTAGAGGAGTATTTAAAAATTATGAGATTTTTGTTTTCTCTAGATTTCTCAAAATAAATTTTTGCTTGCTCATACTATATGAAGTCTGTGACAAAAAAAAATACTTTGTTGTAGGCTAATTGTGCAGGTTATTTTTAAAAAGTAAAAAAAAGAATCCTTCAAAAATCAGTTAGCAGTCAGATAGCACTTGCAGATATTATTATATTGTTGCCAGTATAGGAATATATGGAAAGCCAAGCCCAAATGATTTTTAACCAGATTTACTGCAAAAGAAATAATTGATCTGCCACCCTATATTTTTTTGTGATTCTTCTCCTAGCCATGAGCTTTATGAAGCGCGTTTATTTTAACTTCATTTTATGTTACCATCTGAATAACGTGGTTGCTGAATGTTAGACTGGAATAAAATACTCTCTCTTCTACTATGGGTTTTCACACAGGCTTTTAATTCCTCCTGTTATTGCAGAGTGCTGCAGTGCTCCCTGGCTGTCTTGGATATTTATGGATTGCTGCTCTAAGATGTAGAAAAGTTTGCATTATTCTACAAACATGACCCTTACGGTAGTGTAATGTAAGAGGCAAGATAACCCCATTAATGCTGTAATGGCACAAGCAGTGTTGACTTCCCATTGCACTTGCTCATGGTGACCAGAATGTGCTGGTTTTTTTTACAGGAGTAGGCAGACAATGGGACAGGACTAACAGAAAATGTTCTTTAGAACAGGGAGGAAAAAGAGATTATGTTTCATCATTGTGATGGAAATCCCAGCTTTCCTGGGAGTTATTGGGAGTTACTGCAAAAATCACTGGTGGGCAGGAGCTGTGCTGAATTTTGGACATGAATGTGTTTGATTCTATTTTTATTTTGATGTGGTTGCAGATACTTTGCCAGTGTCCATCAACTATGTTTTAAGGGGAAATGGAGCTTAAAGCATTTGCGCAGATACATTGTGTGTTTTCATTGCAAGAATAATGTAGTTTTGTAGGTGCTCCATTGTGTTGGTCATTTCTTTACTTCAAAACTTGCAGAGTGAAATTTCTAAGTATTAACTCCCTTGTTCTTTTCTTATCTCCATGTAGCTGCCTGATTGCATAATCCAGCTTTCAGTTTACAAGGTCTTGTTACTCAGTGGCAAGGCCTTTGTGGGATCCTTTTCCATGCATGTATCTTGAAAAAGACAGCATGGAAAGGGAAATCTCATAAGGAAATGCTTGAATGTTCAGAATAAAATAAGTATCTATCTGTCACAGTAAGTCATATGATTTGTGTTTATATATTTTGCCCTTTTTTGCAAAGTAAATGTAATTTGCAGGGTGGTTAACCTTGGAAAAGAAAACATTCAAAACACAGACTGTGACAGAGATATGTAACATTAAAGCTCTTTTACAATTGGAAAGATATTATTATCATGCAAGAGGAAAGCCCTTGGTATTTTAGCTTCTCTGTCTCCAAGAGTTACTGCTGTTAAGTGTTTGTGTGACCAGCTGCAGTCATTCACCACCTATGAGTAAGGAAATCCTCTCTTTACATCTTACGTAGCTCTTTCAGTGGTTATACATACATACACTATATATATATATACTCATAAAATGTCACTGGGTAATAAAATAGCTAAAAGCTATGTCTCTATAGGGATTGTACAAAGAAAAAAAAAAAGGAACACAAAGGATGGAAAACAGGAGGTGATCTATTAAAACAGACTTTAGATATGTATAAAACAGATATCCCAAGTATACAATGAGAAGGTTTTCCATACAAGGTCTGTCTCCCAAGTGTCACATCTTTATTTTCCATATCAAATTCTGAAATCTACAATTATTTGTATGTTTTGATGAATGTTTGACACCTTCTCCTCTGTGTCCAAACTAGTATTTGGATGTACCTAAGAAAGAGGCTAGAGAATCTTTACTAGACTTAGTAGAGAGACTTTGCAAGAGAAGAATTTACTTGTGATTATTCAGTTCCATATTGTTACGCATAGCAGATGCATGGCTCAGAAAAAGTACACTTGAATGTAAAAAACTACTAATATAGTAGTTATTGGTAACTTTAAGTCCATTTCATTAACATTTTTAGCAAAAGCAGTATTTATAATGACAGACATTCAAGCAAATTTGTATACTTTTTTTTTTCCCTGATGTACATGCTTTTCCAAAATGTTTATATATTCTTGGAAGAGGATTTTAGCTGTATGTATTGAGGAGGAAATGTTTAGAAGGCTCTGTCCCAAATTCTCTAAGACTCATCATGGGCTACACTCTAAGTAATAGAATGGACTTCTGAGAATTCAGAACAGTAGCAAAAGATTATCCATTTGTGGACTTCCAGAGATGAAAATAGAACTGGTTACATTTTTTTAAAAATTTCCATTTCTCATCAGATAAATGTTAACAAAATCTTTGTTAGTTAAAAAAAAGAATAGCCCAATTTTTTCATTCGGAGGCACAAAGAAAAGGCATATGGATATGTTGGTAAAGCATATGGAGACCCTTATGTAAAGAGAAAACAAAAGCAAAATAAAGTGACTGGCCCCCCGAGGTGCAGCACATAAGCACATTTGGTGGAATGTCGCCAATTCTCTTTTTTTCTGAAGAACAAAACTCCCTTTATATCCTAAACAAGTAAAAACAACACAGACAGTATACATCTGGTAGCAGCACGCTACTTGAATCTCTGTTTTTATACCAGTTATTTTCACTCAGTGCTCAGAAAGTGGTGACCTTGGGTTCATACCAATTACAGTGTTACAGTAGTTGGTTTATTCCACACAAATGCAATGCACTTTTTTCTTAGGTTGGGCATCAGCAATATAAAAAAGATTGCTGCTGTAGGAACCTTGTTTTTGTTAACAAAGATCTTTACCCTGATGTTTTCCTGCTGTGTTAACAACATTTGGAAAAACCTTCATTGGCTGAGTCTAGAAACATAGTGTAATGCACTTACTCAAAATTTTAAGCAAATTTTTGGTAAATTTTGCTTCTTTAGTATGGTTCATATCTTTTGTCTTCATTTATGGCAGCTATTGAGACACAACAGCTGTGCAAAGTTAAACATGTACTTCAAAAAATTAAAACATCTTTTGCGGAACAAAATGTCTATTAATAGCTTGTTCTGAATGTATTTGGATCACCCTCTGGGATCTGCTGTAACTGACACACACTGTCATTACTAAATTAAACATGCCAGAACTGTTATGACTTATCCATACACTCGTAATACATTTTCACACACTTTTCATGTTCTCATAAGCAGGGCCAGCATGGCTGTAGGCAGACTGCCTGTTAGAAACAGTCCCCAGTGAATACTAACTCCTGACCAGTGGAAATTGTTAGGGAGCGCAGTGGTCATCACAGCCCCAAAGCATATTCTAGTGATTTAGTAGTAGAGACCACTAAGGCTTAGAAGCCAAGAACATTCTCTGGCACAGTAAAATTTACTGCTGTAGGTGTAACCAAAGAGTACTTCTAATAATTTGTTTTCCAGGCTACTGCTGTCTCTCTATTCTGAGTTATTTTTAGAGAATATTGCTCAGATAATAGATAATATTGCTTGGATAAAGAGACCTCCTCACTGAGTGTTGCCTCTTTTCAGAGCACACACACAGACAAGAACTCATATATCACTGTGCACATTGTTAACCTCTATGGAGATTTTGAGCTATGAGAGCTTTCCAACATTGCTTTTTATCAGATGGCTAATGAATTGTGTTGAAAATTTTTGAAGGACTCAGATTACTCAGCAACAATCAATAAAGATGCCTTGAAAACTTCAGGTTCTTTTGAAAATAACAGTCTCCATTTTTATGGTCTTTATTATATCCTTGAAATTATTAACTAAAAAAAAACTCATAACAATTGTTGTTGCATAATATTTATTTCTTGCAAAAGGGAGCAAAAGCTCCTGATGTGTTAAGTTCTGATATGTGAAAAATATGTTTAAGAAAGCTGAAGAGTTGTCATATTCTTCTCTAAGACAGATATTGTATCTTAAAGTACATCTTTAAATTACAGACCACAGTGAAGTAGGAGCGTGCATGGACAGGACAAGGAGGGGAGAGAAAAGGATATTAAACCCTCAAGGTTGAATGGATGCCAGAAACAATATCACTCAGAACTGTAGCTAAGACAAAACAGTGTCTGCAAGGGCACTGAGACAGGACGTCCAGAGCACCATTTCTACGTCACCTGTAAACTGGTTTAAATGCACACCTTTGCCTTAGTCCTGCCCAGCCTAGTGCATGAGACAGGCTTCTGTGTCCAGCTTCTCGCAAGCTAGGATGATATCCTGCATGCTGGAAGGATGACAATGGCTTCCTTTCAGTCTGTGACCCCTCGCACCAGAGAGAGAATCTCATACAGCTGCCTCTGACCCTGGAGGTTGCTGCACCCTACCGCAGCTCTGTGTGCTTCCCTGTGTAGCCCTGTGTTCGAGCCAGTCCTGCTAGAAGGCTCCTTGTCTTCCCTCCCTGTGTTTGGAGGGGTCTTGCCCAGGCCATCTCCTTTTACTTGCCCAGAAATAGTTGCTGTGCACACCTCTGTTGTGTGGGCCCTTGAAGAAGAGGAGGTTAGTCTCAGCCTATAAAGTGTCTCAAGTTTTTGTGGTGTTTCCATTTTGGTTTTGGAGAAGATCTGATAGATTATATTGTTAAGCAGAATTCATTAAGAAGGTCATGCATGAAAGTGTCCAGCTGTTAGTGTGAAACAAACAGACAAGCGATGCTTGGCCCCAAGCCATGACTGAAAAGCAGTTGGGCATCCGCGCTACATGTCATGATTTGTTTTGCTATTTTTTGGATGTAATTCCTCTGATACAGAGATTTTTTTTCTTCTATTCCCGCCTCAGCTTTTTTTAAATGGCAGTAGAATTTAAATTGAGAATGGTTTCTGGACAGACTTAGCATTCCCTAACTTCTAAAGGTGTTTCTGCTGCTTACTGTAAATGGGGCAGAAAAATATCTCAAAAAGCCATGTCTCATTTTATGTCAGTCATTTTAGCAATCTGCTGTGATTAGATTCAAAATTCATAAGTTATTGCCTATCAGTTGCACCAAATGGAATTGCGTATTTTTTGCCCTGTGAGTGTTCTTGAAAGTCAGACTGATGGAAACAAATGCAGAATATATTTTCTTAGAAGTTTGTATAAAAAAACTTTAAAATGAGATGTTGATGATATGGTTGTGGCCTTGAGAGTGAAATCCTACTGCAGATAGAGCAATTTCTTCATTTTTTTCCCCACCCCTGATTCGATTGTGTTGATAAAGGTTTATGTTATAATCCTGTATTAGAAGATTAAACTGGTTTGGGGTGCTTATGCAGTGTCCCTGCAAGGCACAGACCATCTCTTCACATGGCTTTGCAATCCCTTTGAGCAAGGTTTGAGGTGGAGGCCACAAGGAGCAGAAGGAGAGCAGGAAAGCTTGATAGGTAGGTCTGCTCCTACACAAATCCCAGAGTCTAGGCATGGGAAAAAAACAAGGGGCTGCTGCTCTGCCACACAGTTAAGGAAGGAAGGTAGCTTTCCTCCTGGCCTTATTACTAACAAATGTTTCTGCTAATAAATGTTTTTGTGTCACGATAGTATAAATATGCTGCATTATTAAAAGGCACATAAGAGAAGATTCTCTAATCTGGAAATTACAAGACTGTCTGTGCATGAAGGCAATTTTCCAGAAGACTTACATTGCTAATACATTCAAGTCTTTCTAATATGACACTGAATTTTATTTTTTTTAAACTTCTGCCAATTCAAATTATTACAGTGATATGATAAAATAATGAAGACTTTTTCAGTGTCATGTGTTCTCCCAAGCAGTTGGTAGCAGCAGTGTTTTATAACTATATAAATTGTTTCTTTTAAGGCTTTACCCACCAACAGTTTTACCACTGGATTAGTGAACAAAACCTTCCTATTTCTGTAGCAGAAGATGGCTGCACATGCTGTCACAATATAGAGCTCCTTCTACTGAACACTTAAAAGCTCTCTCCAACTCCTGACCCACTGACCCAAATCCTTGTTTTGAACTTTCCCTTATGGTCCTATAATGCAGGTAGTTTACAGTGCTATTTCTTTCTTTGGGCTCAGTGGCACCTGGGTGGTGAAGGCTCTTCACTTGTCAGTCCTCTGTGACAGTAGGTATTTCAGAAGTTTTGCTGTGTTAGAGCCCCAAAATATTGCTGGTTCCTCAAAGGCGTTCTAGCTGTGCAAGCACCGTCTGCAGAATTTAACACTTCTTTTATGCTTGTTACGGGAGTGTAATTTTACTATTTAGACCATAGCTGATACATTCTAGGTTCAGTGAGGCTTTTTCTAACCATTTGATAAATCAGCCAAAATTATGAATTCACTTGTGCATATGAAGTTTATTAGAATATTTGATTCTACAAACACTCCTCAGACTCTTTCCCAATTTCCTGAATATGACCTACAGGTATCAGTTGTTTGGATTTATGTAGTGGAGTTTTAATATTGAAATAAAACATAACAGTAGATCAAAGGAAATTGGAAGCTGGCAAAAGGTAGCCATTTGTTGTTGAAGTACAGTATGAGGTGGAACAGCTGACATTGTCCATCCAACAACACCATGGTCTGCTAGCATTGCATGTTCTACAGAAGAGTTTTGAAAGGCTTGAAATAATTCTCTATAAAAAGAAGGTATTCACTATCAATTTAAATGAAGTAGAACATCTTGGTTACAATTTTTTCCCTCCCACTTTCATTTACCTCTGTTGGTTTGGGGGTTTTTGTTGTTTGGGATTTTTTTTAAACGTTGACATCAATAATAATTATTCCAAATTTAAAGTAAGAAAATGTGTCTAATGGGGAAATAGTATTTTAGATATTTTTAAAAATTAATCATATTTGTTTGGTTTTTTTTCTTTAAATCAGAGAGACAGTAATTTCAATTGGTAAACTGCTTTTGTTGTATTAAATAATTTAAAGTAATAATAATAATATTTTGAGAATAACTTTGGGTCTCGAAAATACCTTTAGTAATTTGGATAATAGTAATGGAAGGGAAGGCTTGGGATAATATGCTTGTCTTCAAAAATCAGAGGCTCAATTGTAATCAGAATTAAAGAAAACTTTCTGAAAGTGAGCTGTGATAGATCTTTATTGGTGTACATGTGGAAAGTCTGCTTATATCAGTGGTTCACAGATTGTGAATGGTCCCATGAGTCCTGGTAATTCGAGGTCTTCATCTCTCAGAGTGGTGTTTTTAATTTCTATTGTTGGGTACATGAGTATGTGCAGAAGTGCAAGGGAATAAATATTCAGCAAGTAATTTCCTCTTCTTTTCAAGGAAATTGATCTTTTTATCACCAAGTGATTTCTGAATTTCTCATTTTGTTTATCAAGACATAGTACATTGTTTTTTGCCTTTCAGAAAATCTCAGACACAAACCCTAATTTTACAATGTTGCTTTTCAGAATGGGAGTTGCCTTTAGCACTTCTGGTTTCCTACACAGCACTTAAGAAGAGATTTGTATGTGTTTACCAAAATACAGAAGAGCGTTCAAGAATATTTATCCCAGTCTATCAAAATTATTTTTTAAAGCCAGAATTGCAGATGATTTAATATTCAGGGTTAATAGCTGCTAAGGAAAAAAAAATCTGAAGCATAAAAGTAATTTTACAGAGCTAAGATGACCCAAAACTTAGTCATACTAAATGCCCTTAAAAAGCTGAAGACAAGTGTTCTCTACCTTCCTTCAAGCTTCACAGAGATGCTGTCCAGGTATTTATGCAGCATATCCTCGTGACTGAAAACTCGTCACATCCTCCAGCTGTGTAGTGCTCCTACTCACAAAGCTTCAGCAAGGTGAAGATGATTTGCTCACTTTAACTTGAAAGGAGCTTGGGAGGAAGATTAGTAATAAAATTAATTAAGATATTTATAACTCCTTCTTACCGCCAGCATGATCCTGTGTGCATTCTGTGCCTCTGACCTTGCAGCTTCACAAGAGGATATTTACTTTAGGAATATGTAATAAGCCATGCATTTGTAAAATTTTCTAAGTATTAGCTTTTGTGAAAAAAATCTGAAATTAAAGCAATTCACATTATGTAGAAAAATGTCATTATCAGAGAAATGAGAATTATAATTGGTTGTTAGTTTGCTGTAGGTTTTAAAAGAAATTATAGTAATCTGAGCCATATGGAAATTCATAACCTTCTGCTATAAAACAGCTGCAGTTTTCATAACTAGTAAAAATTATGCATATTTTGTATTTGTCTGATTAACTGCTGGGTTTGGTTTTTGTCAGAGCTGCTCCTACAAGATAACACACAAATATAAAGTTTAGCTTTTTAGAACTCACTTTCTTATTGCTGCTATTTGTTTTTCCACCCTTCTCCACTTCCTTATCTCACTGTCATAATTCCCACACCATCTCCAAAGATTTTTTTTCAAACAAGCTTAAGTGTGTTGTTGACATTGGTGTGAGTATGCTGTTAAGAAGGTGATAGAGTGATGCTCATGGGCCTTTGCAGTGGAGGAAAGTTATGAAGGATTAAATGTTTGATGTTGAAGAGTGTTTTAGTTCCTATTTTTTAAACATTTTTCTGAATCCTTACCTTTCAGCGCTTCTTCCATCTAAACGGGGTTTTTTTTGTGTTCTGTGTAATTGACTCTGGGAGGGAGGCTGCTTTTCTGAGTGCTTATTGTTCAGGAAGGAGTGGTGTTTTCCGAACAGGAGAACAGCACTATCATGTTTTACGACAGGACGCTGATTTCAGAGCACAGGTTTTGTACAGCTCTTCCAAGGAACCGATGTTTGTCCTTTAGTTATGTGCAGCTTGGAATAAAAGGTTTCTGCACTGACTCCCCATAACCTCAGCCTCCCATGTCCTCTATAAACATAAATGCACTGTGTCTGCACAGGGTATTACCTCTAGATTGTGTTCAGAAGCTTTGTGTGTTATATCATCCTGTGCAAAGTAAGCAGCTGATGCTGAGTAATAAACACCTCATTCCTACTTTGCAAAGGAGAGAGGTGGGAGTTCTCTGCTTACTTCCCTTCTTTCCCTGCAGCTGCTCCCCTTCTTTTCCATTTCAGCCCAGGAAGATGCATCTCCTGAAGTGCTGATATTAGAATACTTGACCAGAGGTTTCAGGTTGCTTCCATTTGTGTCTCTTAATGTAGATTAAATTAATTTTGAATTAGGACTTATTACACAGCCTTTTCAGCCTGCTTGTCTTTAGAGAATCCTTAACTCTCTGTAATTATTGTTTTCTACTAGCTTATTATACATTGGTTTAAAATAGAAAATCCATTACTCAGGGAAGAAGAAATCTCACTATCTCACTTTTATTCTAGATATTTTTGTACCATCTGGTTTCCTAATAATGATATGTTGTGGGAAAAGGATGTTTATATTTACAGCTGTAAAGAACTGCATGATCACATGAAGAATTGGCAAGGGATTGCTGGGGATAATTCAAGAAGGAGGAAGTGATATGCAGAACATAAGTGCTAGACACTGTGTAATTAGAAAATCTGCAGCACTTTCCTAAGAACTGTGCTCACTCATCTGCCCTTCAGGTTTGTCCTTAAAAGGCCTGATCCAGTGAGATATTGACTGTGATAATTCCAGGGTATGGTTTCCATTGACATTAGTAGGAACTGAGGGCATATGTCACCTTGCATGAACATATGCTCAGAGGGGTAACATCAGTTGCTTCCCGCCATGTGAGTGCCAGGTTTGATCCATCACAGTTCAGTTTGCCAGATGTGTCCTGGGTCAGATGTCTGTGCCTAGCCAATATTGTTCACCTAGAAGGGTGAGTGTCCCGTATCACTTCTGTGCACCTTTCTATACACGGGAGGCTATTTAAACTAGCACAACTAATTCACTGTGGAGATATCCTATAAGATTTTGTGTTTGAGGCTCTGTTTGTGAAAAGTAATGAGGTATTTACTTTTTAAAAAGAAAATTGGTCAGAGGAAAGAAAATATGAAGCTTAATTCTTCTGGAGGAACTTCAGGCTGATGGAATGTTTTATTCCACTCTGTTTAAAAGTGCTCAAAATGTACTTACTCCACCTCATTGATTATCATGACAAAAAATACACAGGAGGACTATTGCTGGAGGCATAGACAGCACCAGAATGCCTGGCAATTATATTGCCACTTGAAAAAAACGATCTTAACTTCTGCTTTTAATCAACATCTTTAGCAAAGCTGTTTGTTGGGGTGTGCTCATGTCTGTGTCTGTCTTCCTTCCCCTTCCCTTTCCATGTTGTAATGGAAATGCAGGATGCCTGTGTACAATCTTTCACCTCTGACAGCATGTACTGCTTGCTGCACGCAGCTGTCATGGTAATGACAAGTCTGGTGCACCAGGATAATTGGGTACTTGAAGAAGATTCATAAGGCAATGTACTGCACAGTACTGTGTTGTGCCCTGGGGCAAGGGGAAGAAGAAGGGAGGGTACCAGGCTGAGTAGGGAGTGTATTTGTGAGAAATGGTGATGTAGTAATGTGATTTTGTTTCCTTATGAAGTGGCTTCTTTCCCTCATGCCCACTCACTCCACAGAATTACATTAAGGGTTTCAAAGTTGGTTTGTTCTACCAAGGAAATTGGGTTCCATCTTATACGTAATGGAATTGAAATATCCCACAGGAGTGAAGGAGATGAGTGTCGCCACAACACTGCGGCTCTCTGTGAGTAGTTTGGTGTCAAACCACGCTGTAATCCCACCATCTGACAGCTCATTATTAAGAAACAACTAGAACTGACTTTATTACTGTAGACTATAGATGGCTTATCTGCAAATTAGCATCTTTTCTTCCCTTGTGACAGATTCTGCCTGTTTTTCTGGCATCTGTCATGAGGTGTTAAAGGGGAGCATATTTTTAGAGTCTAATGTGATAACAATTAACCTTTGATCTCTTTCTGATACATCTCCTTTTTCATTATTGCTGAAGTTACTTGTCTTGGAGTGAAGATGAAATGGTTGGGTGACGATGTATTTATGCACACTGATACTGATAGTCTGTGTAATGCACAATTAGATGTTTAACAGATAACTCATTAAAAAATTTATGATTGTTTCTCTCCAGCAAAAAGAGAGGAGGTGTTGGTCATCAATAAAAGCAGGAACCCAAGATTCAAACCTTCCATATGAATTGCTGATTTGTTTCTGCATACTTGAACAAGCCATTTAATCTCTTGTTAGGATGAAAATAATAGCCATGGTGCCTCACCAGCATGTTGAGAAATATAATTAATTAATGTTTATATAGCACTTGGTTACCAGCAAATGACTCATGGCAGAAATTTGAAGTACTATTAGTAATAATAGGTTGGAAAATTGAAAAATGCCAATATTGTTTCATCTGGAGACTTTTTGGAGGTATCATGCAAACAGAATTTTCATCCAAAGGAAAAAAAACTTCATTAAAAAATAAATCTATAATGCAACCTATGCTGCAGATAATATAGATAATGATAGCAGCACAGCACAATACCAGCACTGGTAAACAAGAGCTGACTTGCAGTTAGATAGAGGGAGGTCATGTGCCTGAAAAGCTTTTCCAGCATCACCAATTTTGACTATTACAGAAAATGAAACATGTGTCAAGGAATCCTTATCGTATTAAGAATAATGGGGTCGACACAGGCCACAGAGGAATGCTGAAAGAAGCGCTCCTTAACTGCCTAAGTGGTGAATCAGGCTGAGCTTCCTTTTCATATATCTTTACAAAGATCATTAAAAAAGAACATTTATTGTTTTGTAGCTACTGCCCTTTGGAAGTCCAAGTTTTTGGAGACCCTTCAAGGAAACTAATTTGTGAAGTTTTTAATTTTTTAAGATAAAAAGAAAAAGTAATCTAGAAGCAAGCCTGCTGTCTTTACATATTCTCTATTTCTGTCTGACTGTGTGCATGGTCCTCCTCTGAACAGATGCTTGCCTTCATTCCATTTCATTTCTCTCATCAAAAAAGCATCTGAGCTTTTTCACTGTGTCCCTATCTGTGTGTATTTTACCCATCCAAGGATCACTGTGTTAGGACAGGCCAGGGCCCGTTGGTTTTAAGCGAAACTTCCAGGCATGATCCTTTAAGGTCCAGAGCACTGTCACTTCCCAAGTGTCCTCTGTGGGAGATAAGAGTTCTTCACACCCTCAAAATGTTTGTGCTGCCTTGCACTATATTGTTATTTTAGTAATTGTGTTAGAAATGTGTCGTTTAAGAAGCAGAATGCAAGTGGAAGTCATGAACTATTTAGCTGCTGAGTTGCTGTGTTACCTTTGCATTTTGATTAATTCTGATTAAGCCATTTTTATTCTTTAAGTACTGAAGGAGATAACCTTTTACTAGTCTGTACTTTGTGGATCTTACTAGCATTAGTAGCTCCCTCAGATAACTCATAATACGTATTCAAACCCTGAATACATAAGGCCTTTGATCAACAATGGATTCTCTTGGCAATTTTTTTTCTGAGAATGGAACAGAATTTGTTTTCACTCCTCTGAGATGTCCAGAACTTAAATTATTTCTTTGAATGTTACTTTGATTGCAGTGATGAAGTACAAAGGGTTATTTTTGTGGTAATAACTCTGAAATCTATAATACCTGATTTATTATTGGTTAGCACTGAGATTATTCTGGCTGTACTGTGTGATGTGGTACACCTAGGTCCTGTGGCTTTTGAAGGCACATAATGCAGGAAAATTTCACTGCCCAGCTGATAGTGCCATCTGGATATCTGGAAAGTACTGAAACTGGTTTTGGTGGGTGTTTGTTGTCACTGTTTTGGGGGTGGTTTTTTTTGTTTGTTTTTTAATTTGTTGTTCCTTTTTTAAATACAGCAATATTCAGTCTTATGAACACTTAGAAATAGATTACTTTGGTTTTCAATAGGAAGATGAATGCTAGCACAAATGAAATGTATCTTATGGAACTTTATTCGTGGTGTGGTACAGATAGAAGACCAAGAAAGCAAGGAATTAAAATTGTAGGAAATCAGACACAGTTCCCTTACACTATTTTGTATGCTGTGATCTAAGAAGAAAGCTTTAGGGAGCATCATGTTTTGTCCTCTGAGGGCTTTTAAGGCTTTTCATTTCTACCCCATTGACTTTAGTTCACCTTAAAGACTCTTGCATGAAACTGAAAGCTCATTTTACTCTATTATTGTACAGAATGTTAATCTGGGACCTTAATTGATTTTGAGAATTTACTGCAGTTTGGTGATGATAGCAGCCAGATAACCAAAGTCATTGACAAAAACAGGTAAAGACAGTAGCCTAGATTTCTAACTGCTCAAAATTGCTTGACTGTAGCTCTTGATTCTGATGAAGTTTGTGCTGATTGTGGGCCTAGTCGTCCTTTTTGGGGTCTGTTCTGTGTCTGAATTGATTACAATACTTAGTAAAACAGACCCTTGACCATGTTATGTGCTTTGATATACTGGTTGTACTGGGTGATAGAAAGGTGAAGTTCTGGAGTGCCAGGCAGGACAGTCTGCATCATCTCTCCCTATTGACCTGCCACAAAGGCAGATTGATGCATCTGAGGATTTGACACAGGTTATTTAAAGTAGTAAGACTGAGCCTTGTGAACCCTACAGACATGCTGTAGGTGAGATACCTTTACATTTTAAATCTCATTTACAGAAAACGTGCATTCCCCAGATGAATTTAAATATCTCTTTCCTTTGAAGAATGGGTATTTTCATTGTCACTTTTTTGCACCATGTTAAGTCTTTTGAATCTCAGGGAAAGAATATTCCAGTTCAATATTACTGAATGGATTAGGTTTGCTTTGCTTTTCATAAGTCTTTCTAATTATAAATGTGCACATGGAGAACTAAATTGTAGAACAAATAGACATTAATACTTACAATTACTTTCACTCATTGCTGTTATTAACAGTCTTTACTCATTAAAAAGTTATAAAATACTGTTATTCAGAGGATTATTTCTCATATATTTTGAGATGCATTAATCATATCAGCTTTTAACTCCTAGTAAATAAAACCACAGTAAAAAATTATGCTTATCCAACACAACCAATAAAACACAAAATACTGTTCCATAACAGCTTGATGTTTAACGTCTGAATTACAGTTTATACACATAGCAAATTATCTAGAAATAATAATCTGTAATCAATGTTTTAATTTTAATGTCAAAGAGAATAATGAAATGTTGGGATGAGAGAACCTGGTTTTAATAAGTGAGCACACCTTTTAAGTCCTAATTGATTCATTATTTATTCATCTTTCACCATTTTTCTGATGTTTTTCTTTTCTTTTTTTTGTTTGAAAACCATTGTTGCTGCACCCTTTTGTTCAGTGCCTTGAGTTTATATGCAAAACAGTCAGATACTCATGTTCACCTGAATGTTAAAAATTATAAACATCATGTTTATATGGAGGAAGTGCTTCAGTCTACCTTTGGTTTTGGTTTTTTATGTATTAAAAAATCATAATGATCCATGGTTCCCCATGCCACAGAAAAGCAGGTGACAAAGGAATTAAGCCTTTAAAGAAGGAAATTACCCTTAAGTTGCAAACAGAGGCCCAGAAAGCATCTGCAGAATATTTGCAGAGCCTGTAGGATCCCTTGTAGGGGTGTGTTGTTGTGACTCGGGGCCCTTCTCACCTCTTCCAGTTCACCCCCAAGCAAGGCTGTTACCAGCATTGGTAGGTGGGAGCTCCATTAAGTCATTCCTGCTGCAGGTACTTGAAAGTGGAACCACTTGAGGGGCTCTTTGGCATAATCGACTCAAATATCCTTGAAAATCAGTTGGCATATTTATTATGGTAGCTGCTCCTTGGCTACCTCAGCTCATGTCCTAGACATGCCAGTGATTCACTGGGAATGTTAATATTGCAAAGTAATGATAAAAGGTGCCTGAGGGGAAGCTCAAAGCAGCGGCTCCATTCTTTTGTCATCGTTACCCGACTCACACGGGTGTAGTTGATACCAGTTGTTTTGTTGAGACCATTGGGACCAGCATCCAGAAAGTAACAGAAATATAACTGAGGTAGAAAAGCAGCTGTCCTGAGGTATTAGTTTAAAATTTGATTATGTTTTTAACATGTGTGGTATATTGTGGTGTAGTACAGAGTTAGAACTTGACACAGGTTGAGGGCTAAAGCAATCAGACTGACAAAACTGTATACACTATTTAAAAATGAAACACAACAAAGCACCACATGGTTGAAAAACATTATTATTGGAAATAATGACAGTAAATGTGATTTGCTGGTGGTAAATTGAAATCACTGATTAAATTACATCTTTGGCTAATAAATTCACAGGGGTAACAGTGCACAGCAAGTGCCAACACAGAACAGCCCTAAGGCATAAATAAAAGTTATCTAATTGATGGTAAAGATAAATCAGAATAGAAGTAAGTGGCTTGTTAATGTGCTTGCACTGAATTCATTACAGCTGGAAAAGAAGCTCTCCCTCTCTTCACACTTCACTGCACAAGGCAAATCTGGTGTCTGTCACTTCTACCCAACCGGATTTGTTACCTAACAATTTCTCTTGCATCTGAGTTCTGTTGAGGGCATACAACAGGCATCTAGGTAAAATCTCCATTCTTATTAGGCTATATTGGGATTAAATTGACACTTATGCTATCTTTAATTGCTTGCATAATTTTTTCTCTGTTTCTCAAGAAGCCCTGAGTATTTTACCAGGAGATGACTTGACTTTAGTTAATGGAGTTAGTCAGGGACTCAAGCTGATCTCAAATCTACCACCAAATGGAGTGAATGAATTCCTCAGTCGGTTCTGGTGGCAAGATGTAGTTTCTAGTTACTGCAATTACCTATGCAGAATGATGCACTCTTCAAAGGTTGGACATGATATCCAAGTCATCAGACTGAACAGCCATTAAAATGTGTCACTCAAAAAACATGACATGGAAATTATCCTTTCTTTTAAAATAATTTGTGGTATCTGCTTTGGGCTATATGATCATGTGGTTAGCAAATAAAGGCTTAAAAACATCCATTTATCATGTTTAAAAGGGGAAGTCTGATTCTTCAGCCTCTGAGGTTCATCTCTGGGACGTTAATGGGAATTTGGATATCATATTTCTTCCAACTTACTTTTTCAGTTCTGTAATAATAGCTCTTTTAGATGTCACCTCTAGGAAAAACAGGTATGCATCGCTGCCTGTACTGTGCTTTCTCATCTGCTGCTATTTATGGTCATGTTCTGATCTCAGTGTCACCAAGTAAGGCTCTCAGGTAACTCTGCTGCATTTAAGGAATTTATTATTTCTCTACATATTGCTGAACAGAACTTGTCCTGCTACCTAAAGCTGCAATTAGCAAGAACCTAGTCACTCGACAGGGGTTATGTTGTGCTGCTTTTTTGAGATGAGACTTTAGTGATTGATATTCACAGCATTTCTGTAGCCGTAGAGCATAAACAAGAACATGAATGCTTAAATAATGGCAGCAGACTTCAGCTTCACTAGAAATCCCAGAAGTGTTTTCAGTTGTGTAGGTAAAGGCAACCACATGCTTCATATAAGATAAAGCATAAAAGAGAAAACAATTTTATAAATGCAAGTAACCATTGGATTTGAAATAAGAAAAAACCCCAAAACTACGCAATTCAAACCTGACAGTGATAAACCCTGAAAGATTTTATGATCCTTCTATGATAGCCCTTGCAGTCTAATTTTCCATTTTTCTTTGAAGGCTTGGAGATGCAATTTAGTGAGAAAACCAAGTCACCGTCACCCTTCAAGGCTGAGGGATAATGGCTCAACTTTTTTCTATCTTAATAACTTAGGAAAAGAGGCAAAAATTGCCTTACTTGAAACAATTGTTTAGTTCTCCGAAAACCGATTGAACACTCATGATAACCATATTGACTTATTTTACCTGCCTTGTCGAGTGCACGCATCATTCAAATGAATGCTACTCAGCATTGCACAATCCTTTGAAGCATATTGCACATTTTTCCTGTTTGTAATGAAGTATGCCTTCAGAAACTGATGAATTTGTGAAGAGAGGCAGGGTGAGTATCAGGGAAGATTATTGTGGGGAATTGGAAACTGGAATAGGAGGAAACTTTAAAAAAGCATAGTGGGACAGCCTACATTTTCACCTACAGAGGAAAAAAATTCCTTGCTGTTGCAGTATCTTTTACCCTAACGTAGCTTTTACATAGATGCGTCAACTGATTGTGGCCAAAAATAGTCAGTTTTGTGTGCAAGAAACTAAAATTTATAGATTGAAACAGCTAAAAGAAGTTTGCCCTGATTAATGCTCTTCTGGTCTTTGCTGTTGCTGAACAACTCTGAAAAGTGTTTCTTTTGCAGAGTAGGCTAATTGAAGGTTCTAATCTTTGAAGTAAAAATGGGCATGGCTTTTAATTAATACGACCATTAATTTGGCTTCTAATGCCATGTGCAGGTATAGCCTGAAAACTATCCATGACTGGTTATGGAAGGTTCTTTTTCTTGGTGAGTCCCATAGCACTCATACTTAGTGGCAGAGTAGAACGGTGAGTCCATGGCAGCTTCTGAATATGGCATAACAGGAGGAAGTTCTGAAGGTAGACTAAGAGATAATTATGATTTGCACCTTGGTCTAGATGCTGAAGAAAAAGAGGTGATGGAGTGACTGGGCCTTTCTGGAGGGCTACAGAGCCAGGTCCCATTTTGCGAATGGGTTCTATACCCAAAAGACCTCCATAATTCCTTGCCCAAAGCCAGCTGCTGCTCTTGCTCTTATGTGTGGGGAGGAGTAGATTTCCCCTGTAATGAGTATGGCTGTCTCGTTAGTACTAAAATGCATTAGTTATTATAAATGGCAGCGATGGATAACCTCCTGAGATTATTGTCACGGCTGTGTGCTATCACATGCCTTGACATCCCCATTCAAGGGATTAGAGGAACAAAGAGAATGCTCAATGAGCTGATTAAATCAAATAAACAGATTTTTAATTCTCATTAAAAAACATTAAACAGCTACTGCTTTTATCAACAGAGAATGTGTGTGCATGTGAAATAATAAAAATCTGCTACAGTTATTCAGAAAATTTAAGGTAGTGTTTATATTGGAAATATTGGGTGAATGTAAGTCTATCTTGCTGAATGTTGCAAACCTGTTTCATTATAAGCAGCAAAAGTGCCAAGGTACATTTTGTATTAATCAGTCAAAATGCAGAAAGTAAAATCTAAAACCTTGTAGAGCAGCAGAGGATATTCCTTAGGGGCTATTTCTGTGGAATTGCCTGACTTTTGCCACTGCACAATCCAGATATCCAGCTATTGATTTAAGTCTAATTATATGCTTTTTAGTAATGGTTTACATGCATATTAGAACAGGTTTTAGGAATGGAGTAAGGAGGTTGAGAAACAGAGATAAAATGCAGGGGTGGTCAGGAACTGAGGAAGATAAATTCCAAATGTTTTTTGACTGTTGTGAAAAAAAATTTTGCCTATATGATGGGAGAGTTGCATAACCAGAAAACCCATTTTTTCAGAGATAAATGTGTTTTGTTTAGCATTTTTGGTATTATCAATGAACACTTATTTTGCTCACCATTTTGAGCTCCGTAAAAGCAGAATTAATGTTTTCATTTAGTTCGCTTGTAAAATTGTACAATGTCTTGAGAAAGGGCAACTGATTTCCAGTCTGGAACAGACAGAGAGAGAGAAGGGAAGAAACAGGAAAATGGAACTGTGAAGAATTAGATGTATACCATCTTGGATTGTCCGTCTGGTTTCTTCTTTCCTTCATCCGTCTTCTTTTCATCCTCCTTTTGGCCATCTGCTTTGGTGGCAGCTTGCACAGGTGCTGGGGACATGAGCACATACAGCAACCAGTCTCCATTTACTAGAACTGAGGGGAGAGAGTGTGCATGGGTTTGCTCATTATAAAAGTACCGACCTAGTTTTGACCACCCTCTGAACCAAAATACTTCATTAAAAGTTTAATGGGAACTTAGCAAAAGAAAATCTCCCAGTGTAAGCATAAAGTAAGCACCTGGTGCTCACGGGCTTTTCTATGGTCCTCCCAGTAGCTGTGGATTTAGAGTCATTGCATTTGAAAAGTTCTTTATTAGATGAGAGTAACTAATTGAAGAGGGGAAAAAAAAAGGAAAGAAAACTCTTTCCAGGCTGGGATATTACTGCGAAGGTTCTTATGGTTGAATAATAACTTGAAATGCTGAACATAACTAAACATACATTGTAGTTCTCTGTTTCAGGATCACTAAATTAGTGGTGAGAATGTTGAGGGTCTGAGTGAACAATTGGTGTTCCCTGAGGGGCCCATTCTAGCAAACACTTAAATGAAAAACTACAAAACACCCAAAAAAGGAAATAGAATGAAGTAGTCAAATAATAAGGTACCTGGAATATGCATACAGCAAGAAGGAAGAGACACTGCATGTTTCTCAAAACCCTTAGCTTGCTAATTAACACATGTTTAGCTGGAAAAATTAGCAACTTATTGGGATAATAGTGGAAAAATCAATATTTTAAGGTAAGATTTTACAAGGGGAATTAGACAACTACAAAAAATAATTGATATATCATTTCATTACTATAAGATTAAAAGTAGTATTTTTTTTCTCCCTTTGAAAAAATACCCTGTGATTTTTCCTTAGGGAGTTGGTCATTTTTCTTCATTTTCCATAATTCAGAGCATATTTAATCATAATAAATATTTATTGTAAAAATAGTTGACTTATGAAGTAGTCTGAAGCAGGAAAAGGTGGTATTTTCAGGGAAGATTCTTATCAAAGTTGGTAATTTTGAGAACGTCCTGAGATGCCTGTCTGTAGCAGAGAGCACTCAAAGATCTTGACAATTCTGGTTGTGATTTACTTTGGAAAATAGTAGTTTGGAAGTGGAGGCTAAATTACATACTTTAAACTAGTATATATTCAGTATTATGACTATTTTATTTGGTTTTTGCTCAGTACTATGAAGTCTGTAGACAATTTCCCATGCTCACAGCTTCCTTATCTTCTCTGAGCTTCCTGCAAGACAGTAGCTGAACACTTGCTTTATTTAATAAAGTCTTTCAATTCTATGGACATCTGACCTTGTTCCTAGATAATTTGACTGTACTTTTTTCCCCATGTAATTATTCCCACTGGAGATAGTCCCTAAATATTAGAGAATGAGTAATGGAATGATACCATAGATTTTCTTAGGTGACAAATGAGTCATGCAGAGTCCATTTACAACTTGGGTGATATCCTTATCAAATTCTTCTTTTCTGAATCATCTGGTTAACTAACTGTGTTTATTGTTCTCTGTGGAAGAACTCTACAAAGTACTGCTCAGAAAACCTAATGTGGACAGAGGTGATATATAGACTCTTGAAGAAATAGTAACAGAACATTTTTCTGTCTTGAAGTTGCTATATTATTTGTTGGGATCTTTTTCCGCCTTGTCGGTGTCACTCTATTTCGTCAGTCCATTTGGAAAAAAGAAGGGGGAAAAAAAGAAAAGGAAAAAAAAAAAAGCTTAAACTGTGCCTAAATTATTGCATGGAATTAATGTATAACTGCAAAATAGGTTGGGATTTTTTTCTGACTGAAATTCCCTTTGCCTCCTGAATGATTAACTTCTGTTTATTTCTAATTAGAAAAGCCACATCAGACTAAACCACAAAGCATGTCAAAGAGTATGCAAATAATGCAGAGTACTTGAAAACCTGGGACACTTTGCCTTTAAATGCCCCCGCATGGTTTATTAAACTGTAATTGCACTCTCTGAAATGTTATATTGCAATTATATCCTGGGTTATTAATTAAAAGAAGAGAAACTATAAATGGTAAAATAATTTTGCCTGTGAAATGCTTTAGTGAGGTTTTAGAGAAGGGCATTCAGGCAAAAATAATTTGTGATAAAAAACCCTGAGATTTTGGTCTCCTACTGGGGAAGTGAACCTGAATCCACCCTCAGTAGCTTTGGAAGTGTAGCTAAAATACAGAGACCCAGAGAAGAAGAACTATTGGTGGTAATGACCAGTTACTTATATGAATAATTCATTAACATGCAGCCTATATAGAAAAAAGCTATCTTTTCTAGAATTTTCTCTAGTCATATCTTTTGGAAAAAATAATAAAAATCCTGCAACAAAACCAGTTTGCTTTTTCAAAATACTTTGCTTGTTGGAGTTACTATAATAGGGGAGTTTTTAACATTCTTTAAAAATAGATACAGATGATGAAACTTCTGATATTTTTGCCACCATTGCCAACAGTTCTAGTAAAAGTGGAGTGAATTTTCACTATTTAGGAAACAGTACTTCAAATGAATAAGTATTTATACACCTGATAGGAGTTTACTTCTCATATTCTATAGAACTATACAGGTTTCCTTTAATGGAATTTAATTTTGATATATAGAGAAGACCTAAATAGCTGTTTTGCTGAAGAAGGAAATTTTTTTTTTCCTCCTGAATCCCTCTCTTGTATGACTTCCCTTTAGGAGTTTGTTTATGGTTGAATTCATCCTGAGAATGAGGGATTTCTGTCTGGCCAGAGCTTTCTGGTTTAAAATGATTAGTTATTTTTCTGAGAGAATGTAGTGCTACTACTCAGAAAGCATAGTGCTATTGGACTGCATTGCTGAGATGGAGGATACTGAAGGATTTGCTGGTTCTCTTTTTCTATTAAAGCATTCCTCCAGTGCAAACTGCATGCTCACACATACTGCTTTGCATCTGATGTCAGAAACTAAACTTAGCAAGGTGCACTGTATGTTCTGTGTACATGAATATTTTCAGACAGACCATAAATAGACTGTGTTTTTACCTCTCTATATGTAAATGTGGGAATGTATTTTTTTCTACTTCTTCACAAGAATTCTACAATTAGCTGTCTTTGGGAGAGAGGAAGGAACATCCATCTGATTACTTGGTAGGTTTGGCTTGAAAAACCAATTCTTCTGTGCTTCTACACAGTAGTAGTAGGTCAGGAGTTGTGCAGTGCTTCTGAAAAGTAGGTGTTTGGGGATTTTTCTTCTAAGTGTTGTTCTGTCAATGCAAGTCATAAGGTTGCTAATATTGGAGGAGTTATGTGTTCATACATAACTTCAAGTTATGTGTTTTTAGCGTACGGCTTTCATTTAATTCCAGAGAGACAGAGGAAGAAGTTCTGGCAAAGGAAAAGGGCCAAAAGCAACTTTAAAAAGTAATCTTTTTTTAGTTTTGCAGATGTAATTATTACAGTCAAAGGCGATGCTAGAATGAATGGAAGAGTGAATAAATAATAAATAAACTGCCTCTTAGACTGCACAGAGATAAAGCTTTTTATCATAAAATGTCTCTAGCTCCTATTATTTTCTTTCAGTTGTTGAGAGGACAGTAAGCTCAGAGGTTTTGTTATTTTGTGGAATATTTATTGGGATATGCTTTTTGCTATACTGTGTATTTTAATAGAACAAGAGGTAGAAAAGAGAAAATATATTCTTAAAGGTATTTTATAATTTCAGTGAATGAAGAAAATGCAAATCCTCTCCTTTTAGGAAAAAAAGCAAAACAACCCAAAGCACTACCATCAAACTAGAGGAACAAAACTCTCTAAAGTCACGTTTGAATAGTTTCCAAATGTGTCTGGCACAAACAAGTTTAGGATAGTAAGAAAGTTTCACTGAATCTGGTGTCGCAGTTTGAATTTGCTGGAGGAAAGGAGTGCTTCTTGGAGATGACGAGCCGCAGCTGAACTTACTCCTTTTATAGGGGAAAGGGAGCAAATATGTTTGCTTTTTTCCCACAAAGCAGATAATTAAAAAAAACCAATCTAACTGAACTGCCAGAAAGTGGAATACATGCTGGAATGAATCAGGAGCTCACCACTTTATTTCAGCCCATGGTCCTTCGGCAAGCTTGCAAATACAAAAGGGTAAAATCCCTTATCAGTGTATGACCTTATCTGCTCTCTCCCTGATAGAGGCTGTATTTCACCTTCCATTTCTTCAATTACTTGTCTTGGAGATATGTCAAATTCAGGAGCTCTTCGAAGTGGCTAGGGAGACTAGCTGAGAAGTTAGTTCTGAAGTAGAATGGCTTTTTTAGAAAAAATAATCTGTAATCATCTTAAGTGATTTACTTAACAGTACAAGTTGGACTCATCAGAAGCTCATCACTAAGGTCAGAATTTGAAAAGCTAAAAAGTTTCATGTGTTTACTTCTGTCAGCCTACATTACCATTGTTGTGAGGTTCTGAACCAAAGCAAAAGTTTAAATAAAGAATTGAAGAGTATTAAGACAGCATAAAAGAGACTGCCATGAAAATATAATAAAAATTGTAGTACTGTAAAACACTGATTTACACTTTACGCTACTTTAAAATCCTTATAAACCTTTACCATTAAGTTTTTCAACTGTGTGAATAAAGGAGTAATGAAGAATTGGGTTTTCTACTCTATAAAGCTGCACTGACCAAAAGCACAAGGACTTACGGACTGTATGAATATGGGAATTACTGCATCTGAATATCCAGATATTCCAGTGTACTACAAAGTTTGTGCCCCAGATTTCAGAGGACACTTGCAAATAAGTTTGTCAGTTTGGAATTAATAACTTTGAGGGAATCTGTAGTGACAGAAATAACATTGAAGCGTAACAAGTTGTTTGTAGAGAGGAATGAAAAAAACTACTTAGTAAATCAAGGAAGATGAAGCTTAGTATAGGGAATGTTAAGAAGCGTAAGAGCTAGCTAACAGGATGTGATAGTGGATTGTATTGAAAAACAAAATACTTGTTTGAGGGTGAAAAATGGGATTTCCTAAAGATTAAGATGTTAATGGAGTAATTAGTATTTTTTGTTAAATTCTAGTAAGTTTTAGTGCTCTCTTTTGACAGTTTACACAAATTTAGGAGGGACTGTCAACAAAGGAAGATCATTGAGATCGTAGGATGGGAAAAACCAGATGCACTTGAAGATTATAATTGCAGAAATGTGATGAAACTCAGTTTTAGGAAGTGCAGGATCATTCCTTTGGATTACTTGTAGACTGCTAAATACTTTTGTAGATTGTATTGCTTGATTTTTAGCATGGTCTCTAATTTATAGCATGCTTCTTGATGAGCTTTGATGCTCTCTTCAAGACAATGGTCAGGTATGGCTTAGGAAGCAGAGATTCAAATACAGTTTGGACAGTGCTGGTAGCAATTAACTCCCACAGGCTTTGCACTTTCAAACTGTCCCATGTGCTTTCATACGGCATCCTTGTGCTGCACATTGCACTTAAACTCCATTTTGTAGCATAAAACTCCATTTTGTACCATGTTGGCTACAACATGGGGTTTTGTTTGTTTGTTTGGTGTGGGTGTATTGAACTGAAAAACCCCCACGTTAGCAGTAGTAATAGTAACAATGATAGTAATTGCTGTCACTGTTGTTATCAACGTGTGTCCTTGGACCAAGGAGATACAATATGTGCCCAGCCTTACACTCTAATGCTGTGTGCTGTGTACATGGCTTTAGGGGTAGAGAAGTTCTGGGACTTGGAGGATTTTTAGCCTTACAGGATACCAGTTTCTACACTGAGTTGATCCCTTCAATGGCAAATTAATAAGTAAGAAAAAACCCAAACCTACTAGAACCCCATGTATCAGAGGTATGCTGAGTCCATAAAAAAGGCTGTGGCGTCAGCCACTGAGAAACATTTGGGTAGAGATGGGTGAGCATTCATCATGTACAGCATGGTGCAAGGACCTCACCTGACAGGTTTGTGTAGCCATGCTCATGGAAAAAGAATTTGAATTGGGACAGGTGGAATTAGGGTAATTAAAAAGTGGAAAGCCTACCATGTGCAGCGTACAGAGAGAGTTTGGCTTGTTAAATGCAGTACAATTAATGCTGAGGAGTGTGATTACTGCTTTGGGAGCAGGCACCAGAGAAGAAAGGGAAATAATTGTTTCAGATAAAGGGTGGTAGTAGCAGGAGGGCGAAATGAATGTAACTGTTCCTGAATATATTTGGTTTGGGAGAATTAATTACAACTGTAAAACAGTAATGCTTTTATAGGCTGTATGAGGAAAACTAAATTTGCTTGCAACAATTTTCTGGTTTATTTTATTAGAAGTTGATTAATATTCTACATATTTGCAATTTAAGTCTTCTTTTAAGTCTTCTTTTAAGAAAGCCTCTTTGTTATATAATACTATTTAATGCTCCATTTTTCCCTTCACTATTTTATTTAATTTTACAGTAATTCTGGTGACTGTAATTTCAGAAGTTCATCTTGGTATTAAAATAATAAGATTAGCTTAGCCAAAGTTTACTAAATAAAACTTTTTTTCCAACTTCTAGTAATAAGATAGTGTTCAACTCTACAATTAATTTCATAGTCTTATTTTGTGTGTTGCTACCTTTTGCAGGTGTTTGAGGTATTATTTGGGGAAGAGGAGAATTTAGGAACACTTGATTTTAGAAAACTTGTGACCAGTTACGGTTTCCTTTCCTGGGCAGTGATATTATGCTAACTGGACAAATTCCAGGGGCAGAAGGTCACTAAGAGTGTACAAATGTGTTGTTCCTCAGGAAAGTAAAGAAGCTCCAAACGCTGCTATAGTTTTAAAAGAAAAATTGTTAATTTACTGAGAGAAACTTAAGTTTTGAGAGTATCACCTGGGGCCTGGGGTTGTACATACAATGCTGCCATTGGTGGAAATATTAATTCATTAGGAACCACGTCTGGACATTTACCAACCTGAGCTGTTATTTGTAGGATATGCTGCTGTAATCTCAGCTCATTACAGTTTAGTTGAGTGGAAATTTCTTTTTGTGCTGTATTAAAAAAACCCATTCTAAGCAGTATTGCTGGGGTGGGAGGAAAGGCTAATTTAAATATACCATGCAATTGTCTTTATATATCAGTATTCTCAACCATTCTGTATGTCTAATAGCCTCCTCTGAATAAAGAAATCAAATATATGCAAATGTATGAGGAGGCATCCATTGTTTGGCTGCTTTTGTGCCTAAGGACACTTTATGAAGTGTCAGTGATTACAGGTGCTTTTGTTTCAAACAGCATTTCCCCTAAAATAGCAACAATCACCAGTAAGAGGAAAAAACAACCCTTGCCAATATCAGCTGCATAAATGAACTCAAGGGTGTTCAAGGGCCCTTCTAGTAAAGATAGCTGGTAGGGAGATGGTCTCCTCTTGGCATATGAAATATCTTTTATTGGGTTTTTTTTTGTGAGAGAGGAGAATTATGCCTCTCACAAGCCCAGTGGGAGTGACGCTGCCGTATAAAGGGGGGTAACTTTTATGCATCCACTTGAAGAACCTCATCACAGTAGTGAGATATTCAGGGAGTGGGAGCTTCTAAGCATGGCTTGTGTACAGCTTCCACTGTGCAAAGAAACAGGACAAAAGCTAAGATCAATGTAATAAAAGCTAAGAATTGTTAAATAAACAAAAGGGCTCCCTTAGGGAAAATGTTACCGGTTTTCCACAAAGACAGGAATTTAGGCATTCTCCCTCTCTCCCTGCTTGCTAAGGATTCTCTGGCTGAGGCTGGTTGTTGGGAAGGCATGTTGTTCTTAATGATGCTTTGAGCACTCCTGCCCCACCTCCTGCTTTTGATTCCCATACCTTGGTGTTGGATATGTTGATTTCCCATCTAACCATAGCTGCAGGCATTAAGGAGTGAATAAAAAATTCTATCCTTAAACCTGAATGTTTGTATAAATTTAGATGTTAATACTTAGACCATTGTAAATGTATCATGAACACACATTGGTATTTGCAAAATACATGAAAATCAAGATCATACCATCCCATTGTTTTGTTAACTAATTTTAGCTATTTGTCTCTCTGCTGCATCTTGTTACACATGATTAGGACACGTGCATGACATCACAGCTTGGATTAACTCTTGATACAGGTTCCTGCTCCTTGGCCTTTTTTGCTGAGTCGAGTCCTGATTTGAAGATTCTTTGTTACGTGTCCAGATACACCTGAGGTGCCAAGGATGCTGTTGCATTCTCTTCTCTGAATGGTTTTCCACAGAAAATGAAGAGAAGAAGAAATATGACTGAATGCAGTGTCCAACTTCTAGAAATGCAAACTTAAATGTGGTATCAGGTTGCAGTCTCATATCCAGGCAGAGAGAAGAACGTGCAACTTGATCTCAGCATTTAGAAATGCCCTGCATAAGTATTAGTTCATTCTAAGGTAAATCCTTCCATCTGATTCACAGGCAATAGCTCTCAGGTCGGGTTGTTCATGCTCCAAGAACTACATTTTCTGTACAAATTGACACAGATTCTTAAAACAATGGTGCATTTAAATAAGAAAAATGTACCTGTCTCATGAATAGGTCTTTAATGAAACTAGACTTAATGATAACCACTCTTAAGAGAAAATGTATTGAGATGAAAAATGTTGTGCAAACACTTTTTTCTATTAGCTGTATTTTGTTGGACCAGCAGTAATTTTGGATGCTGCTGCACTTGTAAAATGGGAAAACAGGAATCAAATTAATATGCTCCTCATTACATGAAAAAAACCATTAGAGGCTTATTTAAAACAATCATAAGTAGATTTTTAGATTTTTATTTTTAATTAAGATTGACTGGTAAGAAAAAGAGTTGATGTGAAAGTATAGCTAAATACTGTTAATAGATTGCACAGATGGAAAATGATGCAGGCTTTCACACTGGAACATGAATGACTGTATTATCCAAAATCTAAGTAGCAGAGAGCAGAAGAGATATATGCACCCAGCAATGTTTCAGGTGCTAGGCTACTGTGAAATAAAATGTATGATAGCTCCAAAATCAATAAGGAAATCCATTTTAGGGAAATAAAGGATGAAGAAAAAAAAAAAAGGTGGAAAATGTTGGTTCCCCAACAGACTCTTTAAAAAGCCATTTTCAATTCCTGGTGATGCATCAAAGGAAAGATAACATCATCTTCTATAATGGTGCTCTTCTAAGGCACAGTACATGAGTTTATATAATGAAATAGATGAAACATCAGATGCAATTAACTTGTGTCTAACCCCTTATTTTTGCATAGCAGTAAATGCCATTAGCAATTCTGATCTTTCCTTTATGATAAAGTGTATCAGCTCTTTTGTCTTATACTTGTGTCTGTATGGAGACCAATTAATTTCTGATGAGTTTTTCCAAGGTTCTCACTAAGAAAGTTTTTATTGAAATGCATATGACTTGCATATGCAAGAGAAAAGTAATGTCACATGGTTTTCAATAGACTACAGTAGAGTAATCCAGGTCCCAGAGACTGAGCCAAAAAAATAAAGTCCAGTATATGGATACAGTCTCCTTTTGACAGTGTTAAAGACAAGGAGCTGAAGAGTAAGGATAGAGAGATCTTGCAGTATAAGGTACCTGCAATACATGAAATAAATTAATTTGGAGCTGTGTAACTAAATAGCTATCAGGAGTTTGAATTGTTTTCAGATTTCTAGAAGGTTTTTTGGCATACTCTTTCATTAAATACTTTCATTTGGCATACTCTTTCAAGTTTGACAAAAGTCCTACAAAAGTGCTTTTATACTGTAAACCATTTTAAAATAGATTAAGAAAAATCCTATAAAGCAATAAATATTAAACAAAGACGAATAATTCCAAACAGGAAACTCCTTGTAGGAGCTATGGTCAAAAACAATGTTTAAGAAAGCTTTTCAGTATTAGGTTAGGGAAAGATTTGTGGAGCACACCCAACTCATTTTCTTTGTAGGTGAAATTTCCTGGGCATCTGAGCAGACGTATGACCCTAAAGAAGAGAATTAGTGATTGCAATCATCTATAACTAATCAAGCCTTCTGCACTGAACCATATTTGAAAATCCTCCACGTACACAGGATGTTTCAATCGACTTCTAATTTTTTTCTCACACATTTTCATAGCAGTCAAATGTTGAATATTTGCGAATATTCCCTAATCTCATTAAACAGAGCATGGAAGATAGTTGATTGAGCAGAAGAATAATGTCAGACTTGTGTAAACTGAAGCTGGGCTGCTGTGGCTGCTTTATAAGAGCTCGTGTTTTTTGCTCTGATGTGAGAATTGAGAATGCTCCGAGGTGCAAAACCAACATCACTTTTAAGTGAGGAATGATGCCTGATCCCCTAGAGAAATTCACAGGCTCTGTTTTTACCTCAATTGATTTTTCATTTAATGAAAATCATGACAATTTGCTAGATGCACCCAAATAACAATCTCATGAATAAAAATGTTCATTTTTACAGGCAACATTCTTGATGAGACTTCTTTATGAGACAGCTCCAGTGTAAAAAAAGTCAGTTTCATCTATACCTACACTTTCACTTGTGTTCATGTACCAAATGAGTATTTTCTGCAGGTTCTGCCATAAAGAAACTATCTTATATGATTTTAGACAAGGAAAAAAATAAATTTCCAAAGGAAAAAAAAAAAACCAACCCAGCCCTGAATTGTTCAAACTATGACAGAGGTCTTTCTTCTGACTGATTCCAAAGAGTCATTTAATGGAGTATTTCCCATACACATGTAATGTACGCCAGCTCTCTTTCTCCTTTAAGTTGTCTCACTGTAGGAAGTGGGATTTTTTTTCTGTCTTTGCTGGCTGAGAGCAGCTAAAGAGAGCAGCACAGGGCAAGATTTTTATCTGCAGTAAAACCCTGGCTTCAAGGCAAATTTTCTATGCACAGTTCCGTAAGTTAACAGAAAATTGAGCTTGGGGTTTGAAGTCTTGAATTCCTGCATGACAACAGCAGATTTCTTGATGGAGTCTCACTGTCCAGCTTTGTGCAGAGATAGTGGAAGGTCTAAAATCAGATCAGGTGATCACAATGTTGTTTTTTGGCCTTAAAAATTTAAGGATAAAGCACTCCAACATCTTTGTTCCCCAGTTTTCCCATTTTTAAATTGAAATAATTCTTGTACACGTGGGTCGTGGGATATGCTAGGACTGTTCAGTTTTGGTGAGTGCAACAAAAAGAGAAAGGCATTTATTTTTTAAAATAGGAATAGAAAAATAGAGGCTTGATTTAAACATTTACCAAAGTATCATCTGGCTGTCAGAATTAATCTAATATGATTAACATTTTTATTATTGTGATTGTAGTGCAGTCATTTCAATACACATTCACAAGGGATTGCTCTTGCTTAATTTGTATGGTAATCCACAGTCATTTATTCTACTTTGTGCTTGTTTGTATGGGGTGGTTATAGTCTATGTTAAGGTGTTTGTGAGCTGGATAGGCAGCTGGATTCATCCTCATTAAGCCTCAAAGCCTCTCAGTTTCTCCCCTGCTAGCAGCATTCAACGTGCTGTGGTTTTGTGATTTGGAAGCACAGCACTGAGGGAACTGATCTGAAACCACCAGTCTAATTTCACTTTGGTCTTTTTTCACTTGACTGATCAGAATGATTTTCAGTCACTCCAGTCAGGGCTGGAATCCCAGAGGTGAAAAGTCAGCAAGTAATCCATTTAGCCACCAGGTCCTCCAGGTGGAGCTTAGCAAACTATAACAATTATTGTATTCTCTTTTCTCTTATCATGGCATGGCCATTGCTAATGTTTTGGAGTTTCCATTTTAAACCATGCTTTGCAGGAGGTGTGGAATTTGATGTAAAAATTCCCTACATGATGAATCCGGACAAAAAAGGTTGCAGTGCAAGAACCATTTTTGGCACCAATTTAAAGATAAGCTTCAGTGACTTTTAATGAAAAATTGACTTTTCCATCCAGAATATTCTCCCTCAAAATCCAAGCACAGAAGGCACCTTCTGTGAGAGGAAAAAGGAGTATTTGGTGGATATGTGTTACCATTTCTTTCCAGCTGCTGCATAAGTTGCAGAGGGCAGCTTCCATGTTGTAAGAAATGTAGAATAGCAAAGGAATACTTATGGACTTCCTCATTAGTTAAACAATGTAAAATAGATATCTTTATTTATTTGACCAGCAACACCTCCTTTTGTTATACTTAAACTGCCTTTTAACAACAGAAATTGCGTCTCATGTTTAATGGTTGTGTTAAACTCTTGCACGTCTTTCAGGATGGAGAATGCAGAACTGAAAAGTCATTTGTGCGAACAGGCAGTTGTAGTTTTCTGGTTACTTGAACATCTGGGAAGCAAACATCACAAAATTATTTTGTTAAGTACACAATCATGGAATTAGAATGACTTTAGGTTTTTTCATTAAATGCTTTTTTTGAATCCCTGTTTTAGAAAAAAAATTTATAAATTTAAATTATACTAAATTAATATCCATTCTTTAAAAAATTACCTTGGAAAGTTACATGTTTGTGTATATATATGGCATATATATTCTCACATGTGAATTTTTATTGCATAAAGTAAACATGAAATGGTGGTAACCGGGCGGAATTTGGAAAGATTACTTATTTTTTTAAAATCTACTCTTTTATAACAAATTTTCTGTTTTGTGAGGCATACAAGTGAAATTGAAGGAACTAAAGAACAACTAAAATCACTCAAAGTAGGTATTTCTGAACAGTATTCAATTTCATTTCAGTTGTCCTCTGAGGACTTGGGTTTTGGTCTCATTTCATTATACTCCTGTCACTCCCAATAAGAAAACATTTTAAGGTCAGTGGTATTTTTTTCCCAGATTAAACCTTAAATTGTTACTACTGTTAACCTGGCAGATACCTTCCTTCCCAGAGATTTTTTTTCCAGTTTATCTTAAGTACTGCTATTTCTCAGGATTTGATTGTCTCCAAAAAAATGTAATGGGGGGGGGGGGGGGGGG
>VZSR01003807.1:6878802-7023701 GCA_013398615.1 Brachypodius melanocephalos | reverse complement strand
TTGCTGTGTAACCCTTAAAATTTTACCCCAATTTCCAGTAAATTATGTAACATTTGGTAGTATTAATTCCAGGCTTTTTTTCTCTTAAATCATTTGCACTTTGCTCTACTTTTGTATGTGGGAACAAGAAGATATGCATTAATTTTATGCACCCAGGATATCCCAGGTGTTTTCTCTTTGGGAACCAAAAAATTGGGAAAATTACTGAATAGGAGGAAATACTTTGAACATGTCTTTCAGTGTACAGAACACAATAGGAAAGCTGACAAAGCATTCCTCAACTGAAAATCCTTTCTTTTTTACAAATCTTTAACACTCTTGGCTGTTAGAGGCAAAATGGATTCAATTATTTTGAAAGTGGCAAACTCTAATCAATATTCAATTGTTGGTGTGTTAATTAGGAGATGACACCTTGTCTCTATTATTAGTACAGGCAATTTGCTGCTGAAGTTCTTCTCTGTTTTGACTGCTGAGTTGCCAGTTATGAGACTGAATCACTACAGAAGCACCAGTACCTGTTTTCTTGGAGCTTTAGGTCAGCATTTGACTAGCCAGCAGTCTCAAGAAACATGAAATTTCCCAGAAGAAATATTTCTGTGGGATTATGTCCCATGAAACAGTTTAAAGAGCCTTTGTTCATTCATTAGGCAAAGACAAAACTGCAAGAGTTGTAACTGTATCTGCCTGTGTTTGCTTCTGAAGGGCAGGTGCATTGCTTTGGAGTCCTTGACTTCAGTGCAAATTTGCTTGGGTTATTTGTGTGCAATGTAGTTGGGATGGTTTTTCTATGAAGATGGCTCCCTATTAAATTCATGTCTGGACTTCGTTTTCAAACTGTTAGGCATTGTGCACACTTCTGTATTTACTGAAGGCACATTTCAATTGAGGAATCAGAGTGGAGAAAAACAAAAATTGGAATTAGTTCTCACAGTCAAAAGTCTAGAAATTTATATCCTAGTAAATGACTGAATTGTTGTTTACACAAGTAATTTTAAAAAATGCTGCTAAATTTAAGACTAGTCATGTGTTTCTGCTTCTGGAAGTTCATTTCCTTAATTACGGCAGTAAAAATAAACCATGTCTCTAGGAGCATCATCCAGAAACTTCTAGTTATATGGATTAGTTCTAGGTAGTTTGGCAAGGAGCAGGGATTTATCTTGATGATTCTTGTGGCTGCCTTCCGATTTGAGATATTTTAGGATTCTATGAAACAATCTCAGTCAAGGATTATTCATAACGAGGCAAAGTCAAATGCAGGCTCATTGTAACCTGTGGGATGTCAGTAAGTACTGGAGCTCTGCAGCAACATATGTTTTGGGAATCTACCTGTTCTACAGATGTTGGACTCTTGATATATTAAAAATTTTGTATACTTTCCAAAAGCATCAGGGTACTTCCCTTTTTATGTTAGTGGGAAGCTATATAGTTCTAGAAGATAGGTGGTACTTAATAATCTATTATTAATTAATTATTAAAATATTTTATGTAATAATGCATTAAACATAAACAGTTGTCATATACCATACAATTATGTAATAATTTTATCTTTTAAATAATGTCTTTTATTATAATATATTAATAATTATTTTATTATTTATTATTAATAAAGGCATCTTAATTGTGATACCTAGGGAAAACAGTGCATGATTTAGCATGTAGCATCATGGCAAAAAAAAAATAATCAACCATTTGTTCTAAAAGATATTTGAGTACCATCGCTTTCCAACCTCAGTATAATCCTGGTACATTTTTTCCATGGTGGTTCCATCTGTGTTTAAGTCTTCTTTTTTATTTCCACAAGACTTTCTTCCTGGGCTACTAAATGTGCATTGCACAAGAGCTTTATAATTTCTAAAGGATTAAATATTAATTAGGATACATGTGGTTCATCCTTACTAATTTTTTCTTGGTTTATGGTACTGCTTTTGTCCTCTGAGCACAAGGGGGGGAAAAATGAATGTTGCATGTGGAAAGGGAGGAATAAGAATGGAAGCTTTTGCTCATCAGGAAGTGATGATGTATAGCTCAGTATATTTTCAGATACAGCGTTTTACCTGGCCACTCTATTACCACCTCCATGCAGAGGTTGAAGTCCTCAGTATTTTTCCCACCTCCCCAAGCTTTTCTCTGTGTCATTTAGCTGGGCAGCACTTAATTAAGCTCCATTTCCTCTCTTTACGCTTCAGGTATTATTATGTGGCTCCCTTCAAGAGGTAATTTGTAGGCTGTTTATCAAAGCTGTGAATTTAATAATATCACAGACATGCTACTGCACTGTCACTGTAATAAGATGTATTGCCATTTCTTATGAACAGAATTTTCTCTCCATAAGTATCTTGTTCATCTGCTGAATATTGTGGGCTTTCAAAATAAGTAACCCCCCCTCAATATATGTTATTTAGTCATATTATTCCCTTACCCTCTACCCTAACCCCCTTCATAGTTAGATACCGTTGTCTAAAAAGCAGAACTTCAACACTGTACTTTCATTGCAACAGGAAAACTATGTTTCATTTAACAGTGTTACCTGCAGCATCCAGCTAATGTTTCTGGTTTGAGGCATGAGGGAAAGGGCAGCGGTGCCCTGTCAAGCTGTTGGGCACATAAGTAGTCTCTGTTGTGGTTCCAGAGCAGCACTGATTATATAGTTGTAGATCTGGTCAAATTCAGATTTCCTGTGGGAAGTGGCTGTGACTTGTTAAAAAGATGGGAATTTTTTTAGACGAGAGAGTTCTCAATAAAAATATCATTGCTCTTTCCTTAAATATTGTCTATAGCTCTGCCTTTTGTGCAATTTGCTCTCCTTTCTTTAATTCTCTCTGCTGCATACAAGAGGTCTGCTAAGATTACATATCTAAAATATCCAAAAGGCGAATACTGAAAAAAGATTGTGGAAAGAAGTATAGAAAAAACCCCACGATTTCCCAAGTCCAAGTCCTGCTTCCTTTTCTTCAGTCTTTTTCTCCTTTAACTTTCAGAAAAGTAGCAGAATGACAAAAGAAGCCTTGCAGACATTATACAATCAGAAATTACTTAGGTAATTTGAATTCAGAGATCAAAATATACAATTAGGTGTGTGAATTAATGCTAGTGTCCATGGAAGCATTGTAGAAGACCTGTGGTATTTTTTTGAACAAAACTTTCTTGATTAATCAATACAAAATTTTTAATAGCATTTTATTTTATACTTTTATTTTATAGATTTTAATTGTTCAGCTTTCACATTTTGGGGCTGGTTTAGCTACATTTTTGGGGGTTTTTTTGTTGGTTTTTTTTTTTTTTGAGAAATTATGAATTAATTATTAAAGCATTAAGAACCAATGACTGATGTTTATGGTAGTCTACATGGACAGCCCTATTCTTGTATGGTTTTCTCTTTGAATAAATGTCTACAGAGATTCAATATTTATTTAATGTGTGACTGATGTACATGAGACAAGATTTATTATGGCTTCTGCTGTACAGGCTGTGGCCATGGATACTGCTATTTGAAAATTCCTGGCATAAGATTGCCTTTGCTTATGTAAAAACTTTCTGTCTGTGGACACAGTACTTTCTCTGAGCAAATGCGGTTGTGCACTGGCTGCAGAATCTCTGATAAGCTAGTTCTAGCTAGGCACTGTGACATAAGATGCAGTGTCTTGGAAAGAGCCTCAAAAAGCTGGTCCATCCTCATCTGCACTATCCTGTAACCTCATCTGCTGCCTCAGTGACTGTAGGTGCTGGTATAATCACAAAGTCCAGTCCAGAGGGCTTTCTCACTTGCAGCCTTCGAGACATTCTTCAGTACTGCATATGAGCTAGGGTTTCATGTGCATAGGGCTGGGTACACAAAGGATTCCCAAATGGGACTTTTGCTGCTATTTACCTAAGCAATGAAAGAGGAGGCAAGGTGTTTGACCATCTCAGCAGAGGAAGTTATGCAAGGACAGCATAACTAAAAGTAGACCTGCAGGGTAGACTACAAAATATTTTTACGTCATCCTAAAATGCTCCTTTAAATTAATCCTGTTAAATCAGTGTCAGGATACAGTAACCAGAGGCTTGGAGCTGAGAAAAAAAATCAATTATAAGAATACTGTAATGTTTGTAGGTGATGTATTCAGGAGAAGGAAGGACTTCAAAGAGAATTAGTCACTACCTTTCAGTTATGCTAATTAGTTTAGTAGCCTTGTAAATGTGTTTGTTCCTCAAATGTCTGTCTGTTCTCACATGAATGTTCACATAGATTGTAGGTGTACATCACAGTGAAGAAATTGCTGTTGACCACAGCAAAGGACCAAGTCAAGCTTAGTGAGAGATCAAATGCTGGCCATGTGTTCTGTCTCTTCTATGTCAGAGCTTAATTGTGTGAAGGACAGTTGCATCCCCTGGCTTTTAGGGCTGCCTGCATAGTTCTCTGGCTTGTAACACTCTTGTGGCTTCCTCAGCTCTGGACACAGTTGAATAATTAATTCATTACTGCTAGAGGAGCTAACTGTTTCTGAGAAGCCAGCAAAAACTTAAAGTTTGCTATTGTCAAGTGCTGTTCTTGATCCTAGGCTCATTATTCCAAGGCCTGTGCCTGTTGTAAGCCTGAATATTTTGTTTTCACAATGGATTATGATGGTGTTTTCTCCTCTGCAGCATCTCAGACACAGGCACCTGTGATTTCCACAGGCTTGGTGTTAGCACCCATCATCTTGCCCAGCCACATAGCTTAGCACTGATCATCATAGAATATCTTGAGTTGGAAGGGTTGCACAAGGATCAGAGCATCCACCTGGCCCTGCACAGGACAACCTCAAAAATCACATATGGCTGGCTGCTCACAGTATTGGCCAAGCTTAGGAGTTCTGTGTTGAATTCTGTACTACTAAACTTCGTGAAAGATATGAAATGGAGAGAGATGGCAGCTCCAGTTCCACTTGAAACAGCATGAGGTGAAATTGGCACTCTGCAGATCCCGGCCCTTAGCTGATGGTTTTGTTCCTCTTTCAGCTGTTTCTTTGAAAAGAAACCAGAGTACTCTCTCCAGGCGCTTCTCTGTCACAGATCTCGTAGAAATAGGCAATACACTGAGCCATTTGCAGAAGATAATAAAGAAAACATTTTCCTCATATTATCAGCTCATCTACTCACAGTGTCCATTGTTCTTCAGGAGCCCTATAGGCCTTGGATGTCTAAGACTCACTGCATTGTGAATTTCTTTTAAAGAAACTTCTCATAAATGATCCTACTGTTCCAAGGCCTTTGTCAGAGGAACTGGAGTACATGGTTGCCTTTTGGACCTCTGTTTTTCCAGTGTCTGTCACTAAAAACCAAAAACGTCAGAAAATCACTAGAAAGCAAGAAGTACTTCAGAAATGTAATAATACTACTTCTTTTTAATAACAGTGCCTCTTCTAATTTATGTGCCATTCCTCATCAGATGCTTTCCATGCTGAGTCTGCCTCTGAAGTTTAAGCACTTATGAAAGAATAAATTGCAGAGATATGTAGACATGGATAACAGGGGAGAGGTATCACAACTTCTTTGATAACATACAACAGCATTAGAAAAACATCTATTTGACAAAGTGGTGTAAGCACAATGAAGTTGTGGGGTACAATCTCACTCTCCCCACTCCCAGAAAAAGGAGTTGAAAGAACTCCAAGGTCACAGCCAAGGGAGATGAGAGATCTTGAATGGTAACATTTAAGGAATGGCCCATAAGCTGGGGATACATGAAGGATGCAAAGCCAATCCTGCAGCAAGAGACTACTTAAAGAAACAGTCTGTGTGCTCTCCTTCCCAAAACCATATTCCCACTTCTCTACTTTGCATTCAATTGAGTGATTTTATCACTAGAAGGTGTGTCAATATATCTGTTTAACCATCAGAAAACTTGCCTTCTGCTTTTTCTGTGCTGCAGATGAGCCAACTGAACGAACTCACCACGCAGTTGTATGTAAGAGAAGGGAATACAGGTGACTCACCCATGATAAGTAACAGCTGTGTTAATTACCCAATTACAGCCTCACCCCTGATGAGTCACAGCTGTAGCTAATAAAGATAAATGTGATAAAAGGGAGTGGGTTAACTGGTGAGGAAGGACCATGAAGGAGGGAGAACTTTGAGGAAGTGGGAACCTGAGACTCCTGAGGAAGAAGGATCTTGGAGAGAGAATCGCCGTTGTGAGGTCAGTCTGGGTCTGTAGTTAGAGCTTGTTGTTGGAACCTGCAGTCACAGTCTAGCTGGGTAAAAGCCTGCAGTCAGAGTCTGCAAACCAATACCTGCAGTCACAGTTTAGCAGGGAATAACCAGCAGTCAGAGGCTGCAAGGGAAACCTACAGTAGGAGCTTGCTGCAGCCACAGTCAGTGAATGGTTGGAGTCAGGATGGCTGAGCTGTAAAGGGGAATAAACCAGGACCCTTTTTATGCTGTGATAAACAAGGAATCTGTGTCTTGGCTCATTTCTACCCTCTAATGAGGGAGGTGCTGCAATAGTTGTATGATTCCCTTAATCTGATGCAAGGCAGAGAGGCAAGAATCCGTAACACAAAAACGCAGAAAAATTTGGATTCTTTTGGCTGTAAAATCTATTCAAAAGCTAATATATAAAAGTGAGGTAGCAATTGTTCAAGGTCTGTGTTTGTTTTTCTCCTGGGACCCCTTTAAAAAAAGTTGATTTTATTAAAAAAATAAGTTTTTAATATCTTATGCAAATAATGTGATACTTGAATGAAAAATCTCACACAACTGTTAAGTTGACATTTTTATATAAGGAACATTTTACACATTTTTCAGTGAAATACATGTTATTGTTGGTGCTCTGTAGGACTCATCTGTTCTGGATACCCATCTCTTTTTTTGTTTATTTTTTCATGCTTGTGTTCTCCTGGTCACACCCCAGAGACTGTATTATGGCTCACTTCTGTTTTGAGCCAGACTCTTACGTGTTCATTAATATTTACCTGAACTAAGTTCTAAAAGGAAATAATTCTGATACAACCATATGTTCTGTACTTTCTTGTGGTGGTACTACTTACTTGAAAATATAAATTCATTACAAGGAAGGACCCATTACATTTTTAGACTTCACTTTAGAAGCTGAAGGCTTATCTTTGAATGTGTTGCAGCTGTTCTATGATCTTGTGAATCAAATTTTGGGTTGCTGAAAATGAAATGAAGCAATTTGTTCTTCCTAGCCAACAAGAAACAAAATTAAGTCAGATGTCACAGCTTGTTAATATTACTATGCTTGTCCTTTGAATAAAACAAGCAAAATCCAGTCCCAAATTTCCTTCTGCTTAGCTTGTCATGTCTTCTAAGGCTACAGTGTCTTCTAACCATGTACTGTAGTATAGCATCTGAAGGGTGTTTTTTTCATATGCTTAAAAAATTTAGCAGCAGGAACATGTTTTATTCCTCAATTATATATAAGAAGGGAGATGAAAGATAAGCGTGTGCCACGGGTAAATATGCATTTCTAGAAATGTTGCAAACAATTCTTGAGATGAAAAGCCTGTAGAAAACATAAATTTATTCTTCATTTTGATGCTTTTACTTTCCATTGTAAAAACTGAAATATGGGTGCTGTTAAATGACAGTTGTAAACTCCTTACAGTAAACAGAAAGTTTTAACTCTCTGCTAGGCTACAGGGTGAGCTCTGGGAATGTTGTGTTTTCTGTGGGCTGATCCCAAGGAACTCTGTTTATGCTCTGAATCAAGAGTAAGAATTGTGTGCACAGCAGTATCTTACTCAAATAATTCTGAAAATATCTTCAGTTGTGTCTCTAGGAAAATATTCCCATCAGCTGCATGACAACAGCCATTAAAATACATCAGGACACTGCCCTCATAAATTGTCGTTTTCCAGATCATGTCAGTGACTTTCAGTGCACTGAAAGCAGAAACAGAAGTGAAAGCTCTTTTTCTCGCTTTAGTTTGGAAATCTGACAAGGACAGGCTGTGCTCTTTTCCATTAGTGTAGTTTTATGTTTCACAACTGGAAGAAGACACCTTGATATTCAAATAATTTCTTTCTCAGTGTACACCAGAGGGTGTCCCCTTTTTGTTTCCTTTCTGTAGCCCAAAATACTTTATCTGTGGCTTACTCAGCCTGCTGAGTAATATTCATACTACTTTTTGTTCTTCCTGTTTTGTCCTACTGAATTGTCTATTGCTTTAATCATCTATGCCCCCCCGCTCCATGGGATATCACAGAATGTGCTCAGCCTAGCATGGTGAGAGAAGGGCTCATTCAGCCTTCCTCTCTTTTACTTCTCCTGATGGATTGCTGAGGTACATTTTTTCTTTGGTTGTATAGCCACCATGACAGTCATATCACAAAAAGAGTTAAACTCTAGCCCATGGGCAGGCCTAAGTACCAGCATGACATTCAGGGATTACTTGGAAGTTTGCTACTGATGCCTGGTTTAGATTTTGGAAAACCAAAATGTAGGGGTGATACATAATGATGTGAAAGTGGGGTCATATTTTCAGCGTTAGGAAGAAATACTAATGGATGGACTTGGACAGTGCTGGATCACAACATGATGGGTGGTGTTCTGGAGAAACACAGAGGGCGATAGGAATAGGTCTAGTGATAGGCCCAGGAATTGCAACATAAGAAAATAATGGTAGTTGGGAGCAATAAAGGGTTGCATAAGAGGGAAATAAGAAGAAAAGGAATTAATACAGTTGGAATGGAGGAAGATGTCAAATAAGATGGACTTAAAAAAAAAGAAAGGGTATGTGTAGGAAATGAAACCATTTTTTCCCCACATTTTATGTTAAAATAATGAACAGCTTAAATGTAATGATTCTGAAGTAAAAAGAGAAAAGACTTGGGCAAGTTGAATTGGAATGTGTGGGTACACATAAAGACAGAGCAGCAGCAGTATTTGTGGGAAATGTGCAGCGGCTGTTCTACAATGCCCAGTTTTATTTCTAAATTCTTACATTTCTAAGTTCTTTATTTCTGTATTCTGAAATTCTTCTATCTGCCTGGTGATCAAGTTGCTTCTTGATAAAGTTGTGTTTAAGGTCAAACCAAATATGGAAACAGTGCAGTGGTCTTATCCAAAGTTTTATTGCAAACCGTTTGGTGGAAGGTCCATTCAGGACTTGCACTTTTGACCAAAAAAAAGTCAAGTCAGAAAAAGGGCATAACATGCAGAAGGAACAAGATAATAGTGGGTGTAATTTATCACTGTATGCCTGCACCATGTCATGCTGTGATGTCCTTTTTGGGAGAAAACAAGTGAGGGTTTGTTGTTTACTCCATGCTTAGTTCTTTCCATGTTGCCATCGATTTTGTGGACAACCATGTGTCTGGTTGTACTCAGAACTTAACTTTTGGCCAAGTCTTAATTAAATCAAGAATAATAATTCATGTATCTACATCATAAATGCATAAAGTGCTAATATATTAAGATCAAATTGCTGCTTATGAAATGTTCCACAAGAAAGCACAGGAAGGCATTAAAACCAGCTTTTACTGCCATGTAGAACATCAGTACGCTATAGTAGCCTAACACAGCATTTTATATTGCTCCTCTGGTAGCACCCCCACATGTGCTGCCATCAGTCATACAGACCAAAATATTGTAAGAACTCATCTTGCTCTACCAGGATTAAGCAGACTCAGCTGTGTTGTCAGCTTCAAGGCTGCCCCATGCTGTAGGTAGGTAGCCGTGGCATGGATGGTGAACAGCAAGCTCACTGCTCTAGCAGCCTAGTGCACTGTCATGGAAAATTTCATGTCTTCTGTTTTTACTCGGTTTTATTGTCAGAAGTAGGCAAGGGGTCAGGATGTTTTCAGTCACAACACAAGATGCTTATGGAGAAGTTAATTTATTAATAAATAAATAAAGTCTAGTGTTGTAGCAAAACATCTTGTTCGTGCTGCTGCTAGGTAATGCTGCTAAAAAGAGAAGAAAAACTGTTAGGCTGTGAGGTACTTTTGATCTTAATACTTTAGAGGTATATTCATAAATTGAATAATATTTTTAGTTCCGTTGCAGTTAATGGCAATATTAATAATTTTCAGTGTCATATTTCTCAAATCCACCTTTTGTAGTTTTGCTTATGTGTTTTTAAATTATTTTCAATGCATGCAGTATGTCTGTAAGTAACAAATACGTATTTAATTTCTCTCCCCTTTAAATCTCAAATCTATCTCCAGTTATTCACTGTGACTCTTTTCTCTATTCTTTCGACTGCTTGTCAGCAAAGAGCTCTGGCAATTATTTCCTTGGGAGATCTGCCTCAGGCTGTAGCATTCTGAGACTGTGGTTCTTGTCTATTCAATTCTCATTTAAAACCAGAAAACTTGGGGTTTAACTATGGAGAAGCACTTTTCTGAACTGCTTTTCTATTTTGAAGTTAAAATTAGTAACATGATCTTAAAGGGAAACAACATTATATTGAAATTTAGATTAAGTTATAGGTATAAATTATAGGATGATTGAGTATCTTTGTTAGGCTTTCCTAGAAAGCGAAGGATTCAGAATTTGCTAATTTCTAATAACTGTATGAAGTTTTATGTTTTTTTCTAGTATTTCCTTTGGTATTTTGTGTAACTCCTCCATTCCTCAGCTGTAGATATCTGTCAGGCCTGAAGTTTCATTCCAGTTAACTCCTTGGTTTGGGAATAGGCACATATCTTCCATCGTTTTTCAGTGCTGGATTAAAGAAGAAAACAAGGTGTGGAGTGGAACGTCCTTTCTCAAATAAATTCCAATAGGCAAAACTAAAATATGGTAATATTTTGAAAGTTGGCATGTCAGCAAGTTTTCATTTATTTGGATGCTTTGTGGGACACAATGTACCCAGTTTTGTCCACTGTCAAGCCAAAGATTTTGCCCTTGGGAAACAGTTCAAAGATCTCTGTTACCAGCATAAGTAACCTTGCTACTCCCCTTAAATCACTCCTTACCCTGTGAAGTTTTATCTTGTTTTTTTTTTCTTTTTTTTTTTTAATTGTTACTTCTAGTAACATTCTGATATAAAATACCATCTGTGTCTTTTTCAAAGCTTTTAGCTCATTTCTTTTGTGAATTCCTAAGGTACATGCAGGAACTGTTAGCTCATTTATGACTTCACAACTGTTGAAGGTGTTGGGTCTTTCTGAATCTGTGTTGGTCAAAACATTTCCATGAAATATTATATGAATGTTAAAATAATTACAGTGCTTAAAATGATAGTCTATGCATTTTTAGTGAAAACATGCAGAATTACGGTTCAGAGTTGATTATTTTATAATAGCCTCTAATTATATTATTGTTTGCAAACGCAAGGTGGTGTTTATGCTTCCAGCAATTTGAAAACTGTAATTTTCCTACGTAATAGCCTGGCTGGAGTAAGACAGAATTGACCCCGACAAAGCGTCTAGCCTGTGATAACTCCAGCATAGCTCCTTTGAGAATGAGAGAAAAGGAAGGAGGGTGTGTTCAGCTGCAGGCTGAGGCATGTTGAGGTTTGTTTGGAATTCTGACCTCTCTTTTCAGTGATACTCAGTGTGTATTTAAGGTAGGAGCACATTCATCCTGGTCAATTTGAGAATTACTGTAATTTTCTTTTGCTACACTGCTCCATGCCTGGTAAATTGCTTTATGACACAAAAATAATGTAACACATTACCTTTGTCGTATCCAAGAAGACTTTCAGTCCCTGAAAGATGTGACTGGCACTTAATAAATCCCATGATAATCTCTAAAAGGACAGAATGCTAAAATATAACAGCTTCATTCTCCTCACAGCATCAGCTGAAGTCACTTTCTTGATAAATTTGACTAACACAGTAATGCTATTAAAAGTATATCTGAGAAGTACTCAGGCCTTTGGCAGATATTTTTGTATATTTACCTATAGACAAAGAGTATTCAACCCTTCCTTTTTCCAGGACTGTTAAAATTCAATTGCATGTTCACACTTTAATTCTCTGCTGTCCTGTGTATTGTCCAAGATGAGCTGTTTGGCAGGAACATCTTAGTGGAGTTTTCTTGATAAGCAATAAAATCCTGTGCACACATAAAATGGCTGGTTGTAGCATGCACAAAAGTGATACAAGGTTGGGTGGAGAGAAAGTCTGCAGAGGTTTTCTAGTGCGGTGTGTTGAAGGGACTGTGTCAGTGTCCTTGTATCCTCCTTAGCCCCTGTTGTTTCTGTGCAACTATAAAAGGTAGCTGAGTTAGAACCAAAGATAGTGCAGTATGAGTAAACTATGACCCTGCCTGCACACTGTATAGATACCATACTTCTGATCATATGCATTACTGAAATGCTGTCTTCTTTGAATCTCGGTAAAATACACAATAGGGAACAGCCAATGAGTATCTTTATGGTTTTTTTACTCCTCTCTGTAGTCTGGTCAAGTCTCCAGAAGACATTGTTCTTAGCAGAGAATATCAGAGGTGTGGGTTTCTATTCAACATGACTTTCAGCCTTACATTTGCATGAGAAGTTATCTTAACTTTTGTTAATTCAAATATTTGGACTATACTCTCCTGTAAGGTGCAATAAAATTGACCATAAATATATGGATATTAAAACCTGATGAAATATCAGCATATTTTGGCTGCCGACAATTTCTGGAGCCTTTAGTGGTTTGCAGATGAATGGAATGGTGAAACCAAACTCTTGATTGCCTTGATAAAAAGTCTGATTATCTGTCTGTACTATGACTTGGATTCATCACTGCCTGACAAAACTTCCCATAGCTTCTTCAAAAACAGTAGGGCATACCAAGACCAAATTATTTTCTAAATATTAAAGTGTTTTTAAGCACACATAATATATGATACTACGCAAGAAAATTTCCTGATCTTCTAATATGGGCCTCAGCTCTCAGAAAAGATTATGTGGAAGCAAGGATAAATTCATGAGCTTGCTTTAAAAATGGAGTGTTAGTTTACCATTTATTTTTGCAATTGCTTCCAACTTTGTGCTTGATTACAGTTTTACCTAAGGAAGGACCAGTGACTGAGAAATTCTAAGATATTAGGAAAGATCTATTAAGTTACCTGTCCTTCTGTGTGCCACTGCACCATTATTCTCCACAGGCAATTTTCCAGTGGTTTGTCTAATTTGCTTTTAAAAGCCCAAGCCAAATTGTGCTTTTGCAATTTTCTATGGGAAGATGATATTGAGCAGTCTCAACAACCTTATATATAATTTATTTCTATTATATAGGATTTTATCAGAACTTTATCATCCAGATAAAATTATAGCAGAAAAAAGGCATTTTTATTTTTTCATAGAAGTTCTGGTGCTGTGGTGATGTGTTATTCTTCATAGCATGAATTTTATACCTCAATGCACAGCAGCTGCCTATACTGTCATGTCCTATAGGACACTTCAGAGGAAATAAATTTATGTAACACAGTCATAATTTACAGGTATTATATGAAGATGTTTTATAAATTACATAACCAAAAATACCCTGCAGAATTTTTGCCTTTTCGTTATTAAAAGCAATGAGTTTCCTAAATTAGTTATTGGAAATAAAGAATTCAGCAACAGAAATTAATCACTGTCACATTCTTGTGAATGTCGGATGCTAGGCAGTGTGGAACATTTATTTGGAAAATGGAAAAGTAGTGTTATGATTCCCTTAATAGAAATAGACAATCAAACAAATCTTAATGTGAAAAGGTTTTTGCAGTCATAAATCATAATGAAAATGTGCTGTAATGGAGGAAAAACATCTTGATAACTGTATGACCTTGGTGCAGAGGGCCATGTTCTGGGAGGGATATGCTCTCATCAGACATTTTTCCATTTCAAAGACAGATGACATGTTTACCAAAATACAGAGTAAAAGACATGCACTGTAGCTCCTGTTAAGATCACATTGTATTTATCCTTACATTTTCTGTCAAATAAATACGCTTTTTTCATTTGTTGAGGTTATCTCATCAAAATGAAAAAATTAAAATGGAATGTAGGCTGTGCTAGCTTCAGCTGGGGATGTAACACACCTCAGCTGCCATTCAGCCAACCTGCCCATATCATTGAGAGAGGATTTATTTTTACATGTGCATGCATATGAAAGCTATTTAATATCTATTAATAATTTCATTATTTCATCCCTATTAAAGGGGAGAAGATAGTAGAATATTGAGCAAATTAAAAGCTGAATGGTGAAGATATTTATCTTCAGCTGAAGAAGAGATTCATATGAATTTAAACTAATGAAGAACCACGTAGCAAATGAAGATAGGTGAATAGTAGTTATTTACATACTTTTTTTTTTTTTTTAACAAAAGCTACAGTCATCTCACCTAATGTAGCATCAGGGGGAGGTAACTACCACCTCTCTGGGCAACCTGTTCTAATGTCTCACTAAATTCATTGTAACAATTTCTTCTTTATATCTATTCCAAATCTACCATCTTTTAGTTACAGACAGTATGTTCTATTGCAACAGACCTTACTTAAATGTGTTGCTACTGAAGCAATGAAGGGCATAGCAAAAGATCAGTGATATCGTTCCTTGGAGAAGGTTTTCATCTATCAGCATGTGAACTTGTATGGTGCATGTCTACCTGACCCTCTTTCTTTGTGTAATGTTATGCCCGTCCTCCAGGTTTTCTCAGACAAGGATTTTTGGAGTAACATTTTGGAGTAATTTTTAAGTGTGACAGGTTTTGTGCTGTGAAAGGAACAGGCCCCATAATAAACAGCTCAGCAGTATAAGGTAATTTTTTTCAGGTCACCTTTAAAGACAGACATGGTGTTCCTACTGTGCTACATGCCCCCAACAAACTGCTTCCTTAGCAGGAGCTCTGTTGTTTTATTGATAGCACAACTAACTACAGATAAATCCTCTGATTTTGCAAGTCCCTGGTTACCTCCCTGATACAAAGCATCTCCTACTGTGTTTCCTGACTATCAGATGATCAAAAACCTGAACTCTGAAAACAACAGTAACTGCAAGTCTTCCTTTCAGAATGCAGGTTTTGAAATAAAAGTCTTGTAGTAAATCAGTAGATGAATAAAATATATCTCATTAATATACATTATAACAGTGTGAGAGAGCAGATTTTGAGCTAATTAAGGAAATAGTGGAAGAGGGGGAGTTCAGCTTTGCTCTGTTCCTAATGAGCTCTATGATGTGGACAGTTGGTCATTTAAATTACAGTGTGGTATGTGATTCAGAGGACAACTACAATTGTATATTCAAAGAGTAGAAGAAAAATGATTGTGTATTAGGTGGTAAATAGTAGAAGAATATTGATTGTACTTTAGGTGGTGCAGTGCCCAGCTCTTCTGTACACAGGATCGCGCTGTGATCTTGGGGTATTTTTTAGAGAAGGTGGCACAGGTTTTAGCAGCCACTCTGAAAGGAGACTGGGAAGGTTACTGACTTGATTATGTGTATTATCTGTTCATCAAAGCTTCATAACTTTGCTTTAGCAAATCTCCATTTTGGGTTGTAGTCCAGTCACACACTTTCTCATGAAATCTCACTGCCTCATGAAGTCTACTGTGTTTGGTGTCTCACACACTTCGTGTGGCCCTGTCAGAGGGATTTTAAGAATACAGTCCTGAAATGCAGATTGCACTTTTAGGAACTCTTCAGCTATACTGCAGTATTTACTCGATAGGGGTAGGAACTGGCAAGCCAGAAATGCCTTGAAGACGTTAGAGGGGCTTTGACCCAGTCTTGGTAATAGTCATGTTACATGTTAAAAGGGCTGTTAAAGTCTCTGGAATAGCTGCTATATTATAAGAAAAGTGGGTAATGGGTTGGACTGTAAATTTGTATAAAACAGATCTTGTCGGTTTTCTTCATAGTTTTTGAATGGAAGTGTTAGCTAATAGAAGTGCCACTTGCTAGAATGCAAATGTTTTTTCTGGAAGAATCTCAAGCAATTTGGATGTTTCAGAAATCGAGGGGGAATGTTCAGTCACTGCCTATACTGATTGCACAAACCAGTCCAGCATAACCAAAAAGAAACCTCTGCTTTTCATCAGTCTGACCACAAGAGCTGCCTCTTGTCTGATATTTCTGTGATCTGGAGATCACAGGAGAAGAAAATGCTGATGAGAAAAATCTAGCCAAGTTTTGCAAAGCTCAAAGAATGCTGAGTTTGACTGTGATTTGGGTTTTGGATAAAGAGATAGTGAAAAAAACAAACATTTCTCTGTTGTCAAGACTGGGTTTGTTGCACATCTGATTACATGTTATTTCTGGACCATGTGTCTTACGAAGATCTAAAGATCATTGCATTATATTTGTAAGAAAAATATATAGATCTACAAACACCCCATGTTTCTTTAGGAACCCAAATCTGCATTTTATGTCTGATATAAAATATTTAAATAAAATTTATTTAAAGGAGTAAGTTAATATTCCCTGATTGTGACTATAATTAGAGTAACAACATTCTGTTTCAGAAACAGGCATATGTTGAAATATTGAAATACAGCACATAAAGCCTCAACAGTGGGTGTAATTGCTTTTAGTGTGTTTTCACTGAGAGTAAAGATGGAGTCATATTAAAAAACAGGAGGTAGAGAAGAAAGTAATGAAAACTAAGAGGCTACTAAACTTCTTAAAATGCAGTAACAGTGTAATGAGTATCCCCTGAGTAATGCATTCCTGGACTTAGGAAAAGGGTGGGAGAATTTGCTGTAGATTTTTCTCCTATTGGAGAAAATCCTTTTTTGTTTTTTATTGATGAGGTGCTCTGGTGAAGCACAGGAAGCTGAAATTGTGACTTTGATTACTTTAACAGGCTCAACATAAAAGGGTTTAAAAATGCTAGGGATTTTTTTATGTCTCTTTTCATAAAGTATCATTAAAAATAAGGCAGTCTCTTTCGAAAATAGAGAACCCTTTTGTCAACAGTTGGACACAGTCATTGTAATCACATTATCTTTTCACTAAGGACAATTACATTGATGATTTAAGATCCAAACCCATAAACTTTCAAAACAAAAATGTATTTTTTGTTCTCAGAAAACATGAAAACCAACTCCGTCATGTTCAAAACTGAAATTGTCCTATGCCCCATAGGAAGAGAGCATAGAAGGCAGCTTTCATTATGCACTGCTCTAAAAGCCTTACTCCACCAAATTTTATGATGAAACAAGTTTATTATGTTTTGATTATAGATAAGAATAAGGATAGCATATGACAGTTAGAACCTACATCTGGACTACTTTCTGCTAAGCAGAAAATTATCAAATGTTTATCCAGTTCAGACAGTGTCTGAGGTTATCATATGCTGGAGTTCAAAACATACAGCAAATAGACAACAGACATCCAGTGAAGACATTCCTGCTCTCACTCAAACACATACATTCCAAATTCTCAAGACTTTGAGAATAGGCTCTAACTATAAAGATGTCTTTGTTTCACAGTAATATGCAAATGTTAGAGAAGCAATGTAGAGGTGGCCTGAAAGTGACTTGTCATTTTTCAAATTCAGTGGATATTGTTAATTGCACAAGATGCTGTTTACAATAATAATTTCTGAGCCAGGTAATGATCTTTTACACTTCGTGTAATAGTTTAGATGTTGTATCATGCTCCAATGCATTTGGACTTATTACCAAGTCATTACAACAGGAGTAAAGCTTTCATAATTTACAGAAGTGATTATGCTGTGGAGTATAGGATGTCATCAAGTAAATAATTGAAAATGGTGGGTTTTTTTCCCTCAGGTCCCTTGCCACAAACACATTTTTCCACTCTGACTATTAGAAAAACTGTGTTTCGAGCTACTGTTCAGGCAATTCAGAACATGGTTACAAGCATCTTTGTTTCCATCAGTCTGGATGTGATATGTGCTGAATTCAATCATGCAAGCTTTGTATACTGGTTGTACTCTACTGATAACTTCTGATGTAGAGAATGGAGTTTTATTTTTTGCTTTTTCAGATGCTTGATGATTTCACTCCATCACTTTTTTTTACAGTTATGTATGTTGTACAGATTGTCACAGCTTTAGTTCTGCAACCCATATCTCTTTAGGGCTTTTGCCTCAGGGCAAACCATAACTGTCATGTTTCCTTGTTTAATTAGTTTGTTTAGAGTGTGTTGTGGGAAGAGACTGAGTAAGGAAATTTATACCCTGGCTATATATAAATGAAGCTTTTTTTCTCACTGGAAGATTTGAACTTGTGTACTAATTTTGGGCTAGTTGTTGGAAAGTCTGAAGCACCAATGCTAGACTTTGAGGAATCCTAGTTGCACACTAAATTGGAAGTGCTTCAGAGAGCAGCCTGGCTTCTGAATAAGCAAATTGGAGTCTGAAATTTACTCTTGTATTTAATTTTCAGCTTTTTCCAATTAAAATCTTAAGTGCATGTCACATGGCAATCAGCTACAAAAGTTTAAAAACAATTTTCTGGACATAACCTGTGTCAACAGGTTACGAAAGTGTTCATCAACCAGTACAAAGTTAAGTAATTTTGTTGTATATTGCCATGAAAACGTGGCTTGGGCTAAGCTGCTGGATTTCATGTGAAGTGGCTGAAGAATTCAGGTCTGTGCAGTAACCTCCAGCACCAAGGCAGTCACATATTGCTGTAGAAGAGCAGCATCTTCAATTATTGCAGGTGCTTGCTAGACAAGATGTACATGTAATCCTTAAAATCTGTATTCATTTACTGAAGACAGCAACTCATGACAACCTTTGCCTCAATTACCATGCATAGCTTACTAATTAGATCTTTGAACTGGAGTTTTTAAAAGAAGGTGTAATTTTTAAAGTTTCATCATCTTTTTCTCTGTTCATGTTAATAGGTTAATGTGTATACCTACTTTCAGACATCTAGCTGCTGTTCAATGAATATTTTAACACCCTGACTGTTTTCCTTGACTGCTTATATATAGCTTTTCATGTGCAAGAGTGAAGTGATGCATTCATTGTAAGGGTTTATTTAGATGTATAATAGTAGATTAGAATGATAAAGTAGCAGTGGAGAGTTTTTAAAATGAAAACCAGTCCCTGAGAACTCTTTCTGACCACACCAATCTACAGTTTCTGGCTTCTGTTGTACTCATAAAACTGGAACAGAGTTGTTTGTGATTACTGGTTCTTCTACAGAATATCTTACTATTTTCTATTAAGAAAAAGTATAGCCAAAGAGGATTGTGTGTGCCACACAACTTCAAGGTGCTCAATAAACCAATTTACTACTATGTGCATGAGTAGGGAATAGGATCAAGAAAGGTTAATGAAGAAAGCAAAATAAATTTGTTTGAATCTTAGGTTAAGAAAAACATACTGAACAAAACCATTCAGGATTACAAAAAAAGTAATCTTTATTTCAAGGGCTTAGGTGTACATTGCAGCCTTCCTTCTGCAGTGTCATCTTCACTGTCTGTTGGGGTGGCTTACAGCAACAATTGTGTCAGATGGCAGCTATTGCAGTGGCAGGCTCCAAGTGGTCACTACAATAAAAGGACTTCAACTGAAAGATCTTTCCCTATCACAATGACAAAAGTTTCTCATTTATTAATCACTCCTTACAGAAAATAGAGGAGAGTGTGTATGTTTGTGGGGAGGTAGTATGGGGAAGGCAAAGCCCTGAAATAGTCTGATGAGAAGTAATCACAGTTAGACAGTGTTCAGAAGTTAAGAAACTTGTTTGCTGAGACTCAATTTTCTTGCCATGTTTCACCAGGAGTTTAGCACATGTGCAGAGAAGTAGATTATGAAGGGACAGTGTCTATGGGCAAAGCCTCTTGGCCTTAAGCTCAAGAGTTTTTATCCATATAGTATACCTTTTTCCCTCAAAAAAATGTCATGTCTTCATCTACACAGGCTATTAAGAACACCTCTTTCATTTTGCTACAACCAGACTACTCTTCCTCATCACCCCATTGCTACCTGGTGTGAACAAAAGCACCAGACAAGATACTAATTACAGCGCTGACACTAAATGATCACACAGCAGTGCTGGAGCCTATCCCCAGCCCTATTATCCATATATGTGGGGGAAGTATATCTAAATATCTCAAGTGACAAAAGTAGGAGATACTGTGTCTGGACTCAGAGAGATGACTGAGCCTTTTTTTTTTTTTTTTTTTTTTTTTCCCCCCTCTGGGATACCAGAAGTGATAAGCACAGTTGACAGCACTTGAACTGTGGGGCTGTGTGAGTCACTAGATAGGCTCAGTGGCAGACTCTAGATCATGTGGGAGGAATGCCTATCTGAGAGAGGACTGACAGGGTAATTTCCATGTTTTTACAGTAGCTTGGTTCAAAGCCTATGGAAGCACAGGTGTGATAGAGGAAAGGCTTCACAAAGAAGTTAAAGGAAACATGCTGTAGCTGGCACAGTGTCGCTCCTTATTCATGCTCGCATCATGAAAGGACCAGGTTTACTCCTGCTTATGTAATGCTTTAAAATGTTCTAAAATTGCACTGACTGATGGTTCTTTCACTCAGTCTAATGTTCAATTGAGAATTACTGTAATGTAAAATGGAACAAGCCTACAAGGTCATACCATTACTATAAGGGTATGTTTGAAAGCTTTTAAAGGTCTCAGAGTTGATACACAAAATTCATCCTCTCAGTAGTCTTTAATACATAGAATGTAAAAAAATACACATCTCTGTGTGCATATATGTTATCTTTGAATTTCTAATGAGTACTTGATTATAGGAATTCTAATCTGATAGCAGTTTTCATCTTCCTTATTTCTGGCATGGTATACTCTATCATAAAAATACCCTGCATTCTTTTAAAGTATATTCACAATAAATAGAGGGAAGTGCATTTCATGGTTTTACAACAGCTCCTCAGACTTCCCAAAGCGATTGTATTGGGTTTTATGCATCCTTTCAGCATCTAAGTAACTTTATTCACTAGTAATCATAAGTAAAAGGCATAGCAGTCTCTTGAGATGTGAAGACAGTGAATGTTAATCATAGTTTTGTAGTTGTTCATTAAAGGAACTAGGGATATCAAAATATATGTATTATTTAAGTGCTTGACTTAAAATATTTTTATTTATGTGACTAACTGTGGGGGTGGAGGGTAGAAACACTGAACAGAGAGCACAGACATAAGAGGAACTGCCTTTTCTCTGTTCACCATGGATTTAGATCAGTATATGAAAGTTTCATGACCACAAGTGACATAGACCAGGATGCTGTTTTGTGGGCATGGGCTGTCTTGGGAAGCTTCCTGCATATCCTTACTCTGGTTCTGCTACTTGCCTCCTGAACTCTATGTGGGAATGTTTCTCAAACCAGCCAGCAAATATGCTCTATTTAACTGATGTTCTTCCTCAATTTTTTTTTTTAGTTTCTCAAGTTAGATCAGGATTACTGTTATTTCCAATTTTTTTTCAAGCTTTTTTAGAACCTTTGCAAAAATTATAAGCTGATTCAAATGAAGGAGGGGAAAGGGGAATGCAGCTGTGTGGGCAGGACCAGGGGTGCTTGTCTGCATGTTAGAGCAGGTTTAACCTGGCAAAAGTCATGAATCTGCACGGGGTATCTGTGTGTCTGTCTCACCTTCATCTTGTCAGAGTTGAGGACAAGACTTGGTTGACATGTGGGTTAACAGAGTAGAGTAGGGTTCATGCCTCTGCAGTACTTGTGTTGCAATCACAATAGAGCAAACCACCCAAACAACAGATTCTACTGTTAGAGCAATGCCTCACTATTAATGTGACAGCAGAACATTTTTGGTCCATCTCTACAATGGTTTGGGGGGTTTTTTTGAGTATTAGCTGATTTGGCCTTCAATCCTTCTGCACTTCAGATCTTGAACTTTCCAGCACATACTTGGTTTTTTTTCTCATACTTCAAGGGAGTCTTAAATAAGACAAATATTTAAAACTATGAAAATTCAAATTCAGAAGTGTGAAAATTGCCCCCTTATTGTTTTGCAGAAAGGATAAGAGATGGTGGTTGAATGGGAGGTTTGGAAGATAAAAGGCACTGAGAAAATGTCCAATAGGGAGAGTATATAGGAAGTAGAAGGACTATTCAGGAAGTCTGGGAAGCTCTGCCTGTAGGAGACTGTACCCTTCTGGATTTCCTTACATAAAAACTTCACAGAATTTAAAAGTAACGATGACTTCTTTGATTCAAGGGATAATGACAAACATAAAGCCAGATCATAGGTTGATCCTTCTGTGAATATACCGAAGCTTTTGCTCCAGTAGGAGCAGGCCAGCTGACCCACTTTAACAAAGCATATTTCCCCCTGATGCTTAAAAGAGCAGGTTCTGTTGGCAGAACTTTAGCCATTGTAACTGAGACTGAATGTGCAGAGTTTCAGAGCTTAAAGTCTTCAGAAAGAGCAGCGCATTGGGAACAATTTTCAAAGGTTTTAGGAAAGGGTTCCAGCAAGCAAAACTGTAGCTCTTCTCAAAAATAGTTGTGTTAGAAAGCAGAAAGAAATTCATTCTGCATTTCTTATGCAAATAAAATTTCTATAAATTACTTCATAGGGGTACTGCTGTTATCTGGAAAGGTTAACACCTCACAGTGGTCCTTGTTTATCTCACTGGTCATTAATTTCCAGGAATGGCCTGAAGCCACCAATAAGATAATAAACAATGTAAACCTCGTAAGACTTGAACCTAAAACATAGCAAACTGTTATTGAAAACTGTAGTCATGTGCAATAAATAGAGTCAGCAGTACTAGCCAGCTATCTGGGAACACAAATATCATCACTCCAAACACCCCACTTTCCTCCTTCTTTCCCTCAATTTATATGGTGAGTATGATGTCACATGGTGTGGAATATCCCTTTGGTCAGTTTTGGTCACCTGTCCCAGCTGTGTCTCCTCCCAGCCTCCCAAGCATCCTCAACTTCCTCAGCAGCGTGGCTGTGTAAAAAGCAGAAAAGGCCTTGGCTCTGTGCAAGCCATGCTCAGCAATAACAAAAACAACTCTCTATTATCAACCCTGTGCTCAGCACAAACCCCAAACTGTTGCCAATAAATCAATACGTTTCTGGATCGCTTTCTCCCATATTAATGTTGCCAGTTGGGCTGCTGAATCACTTCTGCTGTTGGAATTATAGATACTTTAAAGTGAATAACACCAGTTTTTAGTGGATTTAGGTTTTGCATGTATTCTGCAGATAAATGTCCTTCAAGATACGGAATTAGATAAACTAATTTTAATTAAGATCTTCTGTTTGGACACTGAATAATCATGCTGGCATTGTCTTACTGGGATACTGACATAAGACATCTAAGTCCACACTTACACATCAAAAATACACACTTAAGTTGATTGCCAAAGGATCCAGATTTCAGAAACTTAATTATATTTCTGTCAACCAGGCAGCTCTCATTTTTATAGAACTTGGCCATCCAAATTTGAAAACACTGATCAATTTTTTTCACGATGCCAACAACGGTTTGATGCTTTTTAGGAAAAAAATTAAATGAAAAAATACGTATTTTAATTTTTTTCCCCTTAGTAAGAATGTGCCTGTGCTCTCTATCAGTACATGGATGCAGATAATAAAGAGGCCTGGGACATGATCTTGGCTAAAGGCCTCCACACTGCTTCTACAAAGAGCCCCAAACAAAGGCATTGTTTTGGCATCTCCAGTTTTTTCTGCCTCAGACACAGCTGAGTGGAAGGTTCCTGAGGACAGGAACATAAATAGAGCAGTTTCTGGCCATTCACCATTATGCAGGAAACCTTGTATTTGCTATTCATCTGGTCCCAGTTCTAAGTGAGGATCCAACAGGAGGCTGCCCTCTGCCTGAGTTCTCAGAGCAGCATGACCCACTGAGGACCTCAGAAGATCCCAAGGGCCAAGGGAGCTCGTCACCAAGTGTGGCTGAACCTGCCACATACTACTGACAAAAGCTGAGCTGCAGGTCTGTCTCATCTTCTGCCATTTTACTGATTGATTTTACCTTAGGAACCCATCTAGAAGCTGCCAGGGTCAGGTTGAGTCCCTTCTCAGTATTCAGGCAAAGCCATTCGTTAGCAACTTCCTTATTGATTCTCATTTTCCCAAGCTCTAACTGATCGAGCATCAGATTAAGAGGACCTTGCCTGCTTCTGTCCTGCCAGGGGGGCTTTTCCCTCGGCCTGAGGAACATTACTGGGTGTGAGCTTGCCCAGATGGGGGGTGAGCAGCTCCTTTTTGCAAAACTGTGGACTTAGTGGAAATTAGCCAAACCAGTGCAGGAAAGTCTGCCTTTTCACTGTCTTGTCTTCCTACTGTAAGTTTATTTCTGTCACTTGGAACCTGTGGTTAATGCCCAATCAACTTCTTTTTCTAAACTTTGGATGCACTTGTCTCTGGAGGTGGAAGTCTCTGCCCTGGGAAAAGAGAAAGGGAACAACAATTTTTACAGTTTCTGTTTACTGCTGGCCTTTTTTCTGATTGCTGCTGTTAAATACTTGGCTCTCTGAGTTTTGAACTCAGGCTGAAAAGGCTTGATCTTTGCAAGGCTGAGAGAGACTCAAAAGGGGCCCCAGCTGTTCGTGCCATTGACAGCACTTTTGAACTGAGCATCAAATTGTTTTTGTTCTGCTACAAGCAGAACAAAAGACTGTTAATTCCTATGGGGTTTGATGGTGGTTAGACTCTTTTTTCCTCCAATTACTTCAGATTTCAATGTATTTTAAGGGGCTTTCTCCATTATGTTCTCAAGAAGGACTAGGTATGTTAAAGGAAAACAAATAGCTAATTTTTTCTAATCTGTAGTGGGAGGATGGTGACCCTGCCTTGTCTCCACTGCAACTCTCCATCTTCAACTGTTTCAGAAATACATCTGCCCTGGGTTTTGTTTTGCACCTAGTTTTAGCAACTACTTTGCTGCAAGATTGGCCTATCATCATTTTGCAAGGGTATCTCATATCCCATCTGGCAGTTTTGAGTTTATTTAACTGTATAGGACACAAATTACAGCATTTGTAAATGTAAAGTGAACAAAGACTTGCTGTTCAGATGAAGCGTGATTGTAGGCAGCAGAAGCAAAGTAGCCTATGAAAACATCCATTATGTTCATATTTGTTATGTATGTGACTGCATTCTTCTGTTCTTGTAATACACAGGAAAGGGTTTGTGCTTGGACTTGCAGTTCAGAGCAAAGACTACTATAATAGAAATTATATGTTGAGATTTAACTGCTCCATGGATTGTAGTACAATAAAGTAGAAATCTGTCTCTCCCGTGATGATTCCAATTTTTTATTCAGCCATGGCATTCTGTACCATGCTGTTTATCTTGTGCTTTCATTCACTCATGGATCTGATAGTTGTGAAATTGGCAGATGGTTTGTGCTGCTTTTCTAGGAGTGATTGCATCAATCCCAGTGATTAAAAGGCTTGCTGATTTGCTTACCCAAAAGGATTAATGGCAGGCAATGAAGGCTTTGTTTGAAAAATCCATGCCACGTAATTCAGCAAAGGGTCAAAAAAGTAGACTGGAAGTAATCCAGTATTAGAGCTGCATTATGGAGAAGCTTTTTAAAGATCTTACTGACTCAGCAATTGGATGTTTCTTGATGAGGTCTGAACTATCAAGGAAAATGCAGCTTCACAGTTTTGTCAGTCATTCCATGAGGATAAAGTTCAAGTTTTTAAGCAGGTCAGCACCAGAATTGAATGACATGTAAAACTTTGGAGAGCTGCCCTGCATATATTGTTTCCGTAAAAAATAAGAAATGTAAAGTACAGAAGTATGACCTTGACCCATCATCTCCCACCTTTGTGATTTAAGCATTCATAAACTGCTCTTTTTTTTTTTGTTGATATAGACAAATGCTTAGGCACTGAGCACTTTGGCCTGCTCCTTAGACTTTCATAAGTTTTGTAAGTTAAATATGCCCAAATAACCTAAGACCCTACCTGAAAAAGAAATAAAAAATAATTAGGATTCTAAATTTAATTGAAAATATTTCTACATTCTTTTGCATTATTAGCTCTGCTAGATTTAAATGGGGATTTTAAATATGCATGTTTTCCATATTGTCTCACTACACCCTGGAGATGTTCTATGTAAGCTGTTTTTAATTAGATTTGTGGTTAAAAGAAACTGCCTTTGTCCTAGTTGAGCAACTAGATGTGTTGAATACTTTTAATGGCACTCTCTCTCTATTCTGTGTGTGATCATTTACTGTTTTTTTCCAAGCTATAGAAAGACAACCAAAATTATCTTCAGTTAATAGAGGTGTGATACTGGTGTGATTCTAATCTCACATGTAGTAGATGCAAATCAGCTGGTGATTAAACAACTGAAAAGTGAATGAGCTTAAGATGCTAATTAACGTAAAATTTAGGATAGCTTCCACAACCAGTAATTTTCCTTTTGGTTCATCCCTTCATATGTGGACAGTTCAGCACAGAGATATGTTTTTCCATTTGCACAGTACCCCTTTCCCAGAGGAAAGTTTGGCAGTATCTTGCTGAGTTGCTAGTGTTTTGGCCAATCCTGGCTTTGGACCATGATCTGGTATCTCATTTTGGGTCTGTGAAATGTGATGATGAAAGAGAGGAATTCTTAGCCTTGGTCTGATGCACTCTGCTTGTTTAACAATGTGATAGAGTAATGTGATGTCCATGTTGAAGCTAGCTGGTGATTACTTCTTTTGAGGTCGAACCACCCTGAGGCTACAAGAGAAGGCCAGCCACATATTTTGGGTTTTTTTAATAGATCACAAGATTTTTGAAGGTATCTTCAGCACCCAGCTGAAGTGAAGGACTTTTTGTACTAACCTCTTTTCTATGTCTGACTATGTAACATTAAAAAGCAAAAAACACCACACCACTCCAGACACACACATCACACTCCTCCTTGCCCCAAGTAAAGTCTCCAATATTCTCTGGATATTTAGAAATTGGGGTTCTGTACTAAATTTGGAAACAAATTTAACAAGAACATATTTTGAGTGTATAAAGAGAGAGTTTTTCAATAACTGATGAAAGTAAAAAGCTAAAATATCCTACTGCTTACTAGTGAGAAACTGGAGATGTAGTTTTTTGAGAGAACTTTGAAATAGGGACTGGAAGTTAGTACAAAAAAAAAAAAAAGTCATCACAGAATTTTTTTTTTCCAAACTGTATCCTGATTACTCATTTGAATAACTATTTATTTGGAAAAGATAGCTGTTAATTTTTGCTACTGTAAGGAATAGTAGACTGGTATGAAAGAGATTTGTGTTACAGATGAAGACCATAGAACTGATGGAGTACAGTGACAGGTGCATCAACTTCAGCTGACAGTGTGAATCTTTGTGTCTGTTGCCATGCTCATGAAAAGGATGTATTTTTGTAATCTTTCCAGAATTTTAGTGTCTCTCTCCCCTTTGCAGGTAGTGGTATCTTGTCTGCAATAACAAGATGAAAACAGACCTATGATTTTTGCTTTTTGTTTTCTGCTGATTATTGTGTGACATTTGCAAGCTCAGCAAGTCACATGTTTTCAAAAGAATAGTTCTGTACAGTATTTTAAAAGCAGTGACGTCTTCAGTCTGATTTGGAGTGGGTGACCATGAGACTGAAAGGAGAATTATTTTTTTTCTGTAAAAAACTACCATACCATAGATGGCTTTCAATCAATCAAACAAACCTATTAAACAAAGTTGCTGACACAGGTGGTAACTGGTTTCTGCCAAACATCCACAGAGAAGGTGACTTCTGTCATCACAACATGATACAGAGTAGGGTGCCTTGTGCATTTCCTTTGTGAAGGAGTCAGGTGAATATCTTTATAATGCTGTTGAAGAAGAGATTACATCTCCTCACCTGAATTGGTAGCTGTCATAAGGTTTTCCAAAACCTATAACATAAATCTTAGGTTTTGATGATTTCTGAGATTGAATTCAGTTGAGCTGAAGCCTTTATTGCATTGAATCGCAATGAGAGTCAAGGACCAACGGACGTGAATAAGAGTTAAAGAGATGCAAGAAAATAGCCCCAATAAAAAAGCGCAGCATTTGGATGCTACAGTCAGATTGAGTCCTGAATTGCCTTTGATGGGTTTCTCAATCTTGTCAGTAATGATGGTCTCCCATGGTGCCAGCAAACCGCGAGCAATTTTCTGCAGTAGCTGCTGTGACCAGATTGTATTAAGATGAAATGTTGTCAAGAGACATATACAAAATCTCCTCCTTGCTTGTGTCTGATGCAAGGAAGAAAACCATCTTTCTCTGTTTGGTGAAGCATTGAGAACCTGTCTCAAATCAAAACTGGAAGAAAATATGTTTGTGTTTCCCTCACAGGCTGTTTATTGTATCTTTATTAGAGAAAACTTTTGTCACTGAAATAAAATGTAGTTGTACAAACTATTTTCAATATATTAAATAGCATTTGGCCATGTATGTGGGTATATTATCAATAGTGATGCTTTAGGGTAACACAGTAGAAACATTTGTAGATAGCATGGCATTATGCCTAATGCATGCTTTCTGTGCATAATTTATTTCTTGGAAGTAAGCCAGATTAGTAGTGGATGGACAGCACTGAATATTTCAGTTGGAAGGGACCTAAATGATCATCTAGTCCAACTGCCTGACCTATTCAGTTGCTGGTGAGATGGGAGAACAAAGTTGTTTTGATGTTTATTGAGGAGAGATGACAGGTATCTTTGTCACAGATGTTTGGTTCTGTTAAATCCATTGCAGCCTTCCATTTGAGACCATAGGTGATGGAAGTTCACAACTAAACAGTTCCCTAATGGAAATTTAGGTATTTTAAATTAAAAATAAATATGAATCTAATTATGCCAAAATCAGGAAACAACAGGAAGTCATATCCAATTAAGTTTAAGTAGGAATTCTTGGGCAGGATTTTGGTTAAGGTTTGTGTTCTTGTAATTACTTTGGCCAGTAGTGAAAGAGACATTACCAGCAGGTACTGCATACAAAACAGTTTCTGCTTGTAACCAGTAAATCATAAATTGCATAATTGTGAGGAATAGTACTTTCAATTTTAAGTGGATAAAGTGCATAAGCATTCAGGTGTAGCTGAAAGTAGAGCAACAGTTCTAAATCCCTCTGACATATCATTAGCTGATAGAATTAATGGGCACGTGGATAATTATCATGAACAGTTATGATGGTTATTTAAATAGAATGCTTGACTCATAAAGCCACTTGAATTCTTCAAAGTTGTTAGCAAGTACATGGGTAAGGGATATTGTCAGAATTTCCCGGTGGCTTTCAAGAAGGTGACTTACCAAAAGTTTTAAGGAAGTTTAAGTGACTAAAGGGTTGCTGCCTATACAGTTCCTTTAGGAACTATTCATCGTGTAATGGATAAAAGAAGAAAACAAAGAAATAGAAATAATGAGACTGAATATAGATATGACCAAGTCTGTTCATGATATTAAGGTTAGCTCAGCATAGTAACCACAAGGTTCATCAGCAACCAACTACAAGATGAACTTACAGAACCAGTGTCTGAGCAGTGAAATGGCAGGTGAAATGCAATGTAAACAGATACAAAGAGACACAGGTAGAAAAAAGTCAGAACTTCACACAGAAAATGAAGGCCTTGAGCTCACTGTTAATACTCAGGAGGACCAAGAGCAGCCTGGCCTAGCTGAGCACATCTTCCTGTATAAGTAGGAGAGGGCTGAACTGAAGCCAGCAGAAAGCAGGTTCGGAACATTAAAAGGAGGCAGATTTTCAACAGCCATGGTCCCTTTTGAGACTGAACGAAAGTTCTTATGTATTAAAGCTAAGGAGCTAAAATTCCCCTAAAAAGGATTTCAAGGATAGTTCTCTCTCTTATGGTCTCAAAACATGACCTATATTAGTACTAGCACATGAAAACATAACCACCTTCTGTGGCTGGCACAGAGAGCTTCTGAATTGTGCTGCTGTCAGCACCTTTCACAAGCAACCATATAATAATACTGACAAATCTGTGATGTGTTGCTTCACTGATACTGTTTTCAGTCTTGTGAAGATAAAAAGGGCAAATCTCCCAGGTACTGTGCTGTCCTGCATGAGAAAGAGGCCTAAACTCTGAAGTTCAATCTCTCATGGGTGATGAGGTCAGCTGAACCAACAGGAAGCTTCTGAAGTGGTGAAAGGGAGAAATTGCATTTCTGAACTCCTGGACCTAAAAGCTGAGACAGGCTAAAGTGAAATAAAGTAGTTGAAAATACAAAAAATGTGCCAGGCAAGGTGACTGCAGTTGATGGATACCTGTGAGCAAAGGGCAATAATAGCACCCTGTTAGAGAATCCCTGAGAAGCTGCATGACTTATCAGGAGTAGGACAATCTCAGTTTCTGATTCATAGACTTGAGCAAGATGTGAGTAACTTTTTGGATCTCTGCCAAAATGAGTGCTTCCAAACAGTTTATGTGTATTTGAGTAAGTGTGTTGGAAAGAAATTCTTCCAGAGAGTTTGTGAGGTTTTTTTTCCTTCTGACCATGACAAGATGTGACAGCTTTACAAGTGCAAACTCAGAGGAGGGGAAAAAAAAACCACTATGTTTTTTCCTCCTTTTATTGTGTTGAGTAATTTCCTGTTAACTGAATGGAAGTAATAACTCTTCATATCAATGTCCCAGTGCATGTCTATTCTCTGGCTGGTCTTAAAACAATAGTGAGAGCTTGCTGGGTAATGTTGCTTCTAAGATTGTTTTGAGTCTTTCAGTAATTTAAGTTGCAGCTTAGACAGGCAATAATTATACACTTCAGTAATCAATTTGAGGTAACTATTTGGAGAGAGACATACACACGTAAGGGATGTTAGTATATCCTTTATCCTGCAGGTGTACAGCACATAAGAAAAATAGAATGTAGCAGGTGGGAATGCTAAAGATGTCTGGAAATTGATAAAACTTGTGGATGTTCATCCTGAGAAAATATGTGGCTAACTAATGCTAAATATGATTTCTTTGTATGTTGCCTTGATTGATTAATTGCTCAATTAGGAGGGTTAGATTGGTTAATGTTGGTTCTACCGTTTGTCATGGATGAAGGTAGTGTTTGTATCTGTGGTGGACAGTATTCATTTAGATCTCTCCACTTTCTGCATCTCTGGTTTAGCTTCTGGTGTTTCGTTAGGCCCACTCAAATGTTCATTCCCAATCTTGTGTACTTTGGGCATCTCTCTTGAATAGATAGTCTGCCTTTTGAAGTGGAAAAATCCTATCTAATACAAATTCCCTGAACTGTCTACCTTAATATCCCCATATTTTCCATATGATTTTTCTGTCAATTGTTGTTTATTAACCATTTCATTCTGCAGCTACTTAAAAAAAAAATCTACTAAGCATTTATTTAATTCCCCTTCAATCCAATATTCTATTTTCCATTTGCCTGAAGCTTCTTGATATTTTTTACTGTAAATTCATACCATGCCTAGACAGTTTCCACTTCAAAATATCCCTTTCCATCTGCCTTCCAAGAGGTACCCTTTGTTTATTCTCTCCTTGCAATCTCTGACATCTTTCTTCTTTCCATATCTTATGGCTACCCAATATATTTATATGGTTTTGCGTCTCATATGTACATTACTGTATTTTTACTGCTCAAGATCTCTTCTGTTGTAAAAATGACCTGTTTGCTTTGCTTCCATGTATTGCCTTTGTAACCCTCTGACTCATTTCACTGGGTTTTCTTCTTTTCTAATCCTCGTATTCTTCTCCATGTCTGAGAGGGCACTTATATTTTCTCATCCTGTGAAAGACCTTCTATCTTTTAAGAATCCCTTTGCTAGCTCTTTTTTTTTTTTATCTCTCTTTCTGCGTTTCCTTTTCAGTCACACAGAATGTAAGCTATGGAAAATGAGGTTTTTTAACAGCAGTCCTAAAAAAGTGAGACCTATATTTCTCATTCTCCTTTGTGGCTTTCATATTGTGTATTTCTGGCATAGAAGGATGTTCCTGTTCTCTCCTGAAAGCATAGCTGCCTTTTTAGGGCCTTGGTATGAGTAGAATTACACTTCTGAAAATCTGAGGCTCTGTGCTGGTTTGTGGACCAGAAGATTAATTTGAACCATTTCTTACTGTGAGATGAGTTCTTTGGATACTGGCTAACCTCATTTATAACTTGAAGTGAAACAATCTATGTGAGCATTAACAAATAAAGCCTTTGCAACAAAAAATTGCCACAGAAGCATTCTGATATTACTTCCAACAGTTCACAACCTGAATGCTGAATCTGTAGGACAGGTACACATAAAGACGATTGGTCAAGAGATTAAACTTCTCTGTCAGGTGCTCAAAAGATATTAGCTGCCTAAGATCTAAAATATCAGCTGTCAAAGTCCTTAAAATCCTGCTTCTTGAGCAGCATGATCCAGAGCTAGGGTGAGAGGAAAAGTTATCACATATAGGACTATGAGATGAATGTGTTTCTTTCAATTCCACTTTCACCAAGCTTTCTGTGTGCAAAAGAAGAAACAAATTAAAATGGAATAAAGACTTTAAAATGCATGCTAGCTTAGAATTTAATTTGATTTATAACCAGTTACAGTCCATTCCCACCAAACTATCTGAAATTTGGGGGTTTTTTTTCATAAAAACACTGTGTTTTGCAACTTCTAATAGGACTGCAAATAACAGAAGACCGTCTATTCATTTAATACCTTTTAAATATTTGCATTTATTTTCTGAAAATATGCCTAAATGCACAATTAGGCTTATTTCTTCCAATGCCAATGCATCTAACTGAAAGCAACTCTTCTAATGTGTGAGTCTTTAGAAGTCTTTAAACTTCGGTGGTATTTGTAGTTGAGTGAATCTAAAGGTGCTTATTAATTGAGGGACAAGTGTAGAGGGGAGAAAGTTCTTATCACAGCTCAAATATAGCAAGTGTCTCCTATATCAAATTTTCTGTATATGACTTAGGAATATGTAAGTCAGTATTCTGTTTCTGAGGGGGAATTTCCTTGGCTTTCGTGGCCATAATCATTCATATTTCACCTAATCTGCAGTCACACGGGAGGTTTTCTTGACTTCACTTGTCATGTAAGTGATGGAAAGTTACTGTTATATTTCCTGGGAATCTGTAAGGCAAATGCTGAATGTCTTACAGTAATTACAGAAAAACCTAAATATGTTTTTCTCTTAATCTTTTAAAAACTTTCATAACAATCTATGTCTTCCCATTTCAGAAATCAAATTTCAAAAGGTAGCCTGTAGAACATGGCTAATTTTCCAGTAGATTTTTCCCTTGTTAAGATTTGTACCTGAACAGGGTCAGACAAATATCAGTGTTTGTGCAGAGCAGTTAGTACTGAATGGACTCATCATGAAAAGCGGGTGTGGATATGTCCTGCAAACACAGCATGGCTTTCTCCCAAGCTCCCCTCCCTACTGCTTCCAGACTGAGATGCCATCCAGTGGGCACAAACAGGGAGACTGAAGTGCTGAACACCTGAGCTCAGTGGTTTTGCTGCCTGTCCATTCCCACAGATCAAACATCATTCCCATCGGAACTGTCTGGCTCCAGCTATTTCTTTCTTTTTTCAGGGGTTAGCACTGAAACCTGACCCAGGGTTGTTTCCAGCTAAGGAGTCCAGTCTGTGTTCTGCCTTTTCACGTAGGGGGGCAGAAAATACCATTTTTTGGGTGATTCCTACCTGCCGAACTTCTGTGGGAGGCAGTAGCACCTTTCATGCATAGGATGGGATAGAGGCACTGGGGCAGGACAAGGAAGAATCACAAAGCTGTTCATCTGGTCATCTTGAAATAGGTTTCTTGATGTGTGGTACATATGGATTGGTTCTGGATATTTTATGCAGTGATATCAAAACCAAATTATTTTTTCAAATTCTCCCTGGAGCGTCTTCAGTTTCTGAAAATAATTTTCTGCTTATGCATGCCAAGTACGTGTGAAATGCTCTTATGTCAGTTTAGCACAATGGTGAAGTCATTATTTCTACTTAATACTTCTTGTTCCTGCCCAAGAATTTCATTAGTACTTTCTAACGTAACATCAACCTGCGAGTTTATGTTCTCTCCGAACCTTTTCCAGCCTTACCATTTTCTAGAGTTCAAACCTCCTGTTCTGTTACCGTGGGCCATATTCATAGTTCCTAGATGTGCTACCTGCCCAGTAGCTGGTTTCTATGCACTACTTCCTTCTGAAGATCTGAATTTACAAGCATTCTTTGTGTATTTTGAAAAATCAGCAATCTTCTTCATTGGGTTTTTGAGTTTACTCCTTCATGCTTTTAAAAAAAAATTTAGCAGGATTGTCTCTAGTACTGAACATTACAAAACTACACTTTCAGCATTTTGGGAATCATTAGATTTTTTTAGATAATTTTAGGTCACTTGGTATGCCTCATGCATTCTTTACTGCTATTGTCTGGTGTTGCACTATTTTCTAGTTTGTAGTTAACATGATTCTAGCTGAATCAATACAAAATTCTAAGAATATCCCAGGTTTCGAGTTACCAATTTATAACCTCTTAAAATAGTAGAATTAGGTATGGCTGCCAAGACTTTCATTATAGAACCACAAATGTAGTATTTAACAGTATTCCTAGTCTCTGGAAATCAAATCTTTGGCAATCCTTTCTTTCATTATGCACAGTATTCATACTTCTTTGTTTGGCTTTGTTGGTTAAGGAAATGCTAGACTGCCTCCAGGCTTCTTAGGTAGCCTGAATATTAAGGGTTTTTTATAAAAACTGGTTGTAGTGGTTGAAATATCTCTCCACTCCTCTCCATAGAGTTTTGAGAGGTCATTGTAAAAAAGAAGCAGTTTAAGTAATTCTTTTTCCTAGTCCATATTGTGTATTTATACCTTTAATTCACTCACACAGTGAAAAAAATCTTTCTGCATTCTCATGTGATGAGTATCACATTGTGCTCTTTGTAAGTTCAAGTATTACTTGAATATTTGAGTCTCACTGGCATGTCATGAAATTTTATCATTTCCATTTATAATTGAAGTTTTTACTATTGCTAAGTGTTCTCGTGTTACAATACTTAAAAGCTTTTTTCATAATGGCCGTATACCTGCCATCTGTGATTTTATTCTGGTTGATCTTAGATCACATTCTCATGTTTCTGATGACATCCATCCTACTAAACAATGTCCCCTTACTTTATCATTCTCCAATTTGGCACACAGCCCTTGGGGAAGTGTGATAAAAAGGAGAAATGTCATCGAGTTGAAACCTATTATTTGTTCCAGTTCAGTCACTGTGTAGTTGTGCTGGAATAAAGAACATGGCTTATTTTTAGGTTTACCAAATCAGTGACATATTTAATATTTTGCTGTTTGCACAGAATATTAAATGAGTGCCTAAAAACCATAAGAGGAGCAGCTAAAAAAATCACAAATGTAAGGATTTTTTTCAGCATGAGCAATGCTTGTAAAATACAATTAATTTTAGCAAAGCAGCCATATTTATTAGTTTAGTCAAAGAAATGACATAGTCCTCTTGCATATAGTTAAGGTTTGACATAAAAATTGTGTCTTTTGAAACAAGATTTTATTACCTTAAACTTCAGTGTAGTTAAATTACTTCCATTTTCAAACCCTTTTCTAAATATGCCTATATCAGTAGGTCAGGCATCCCATTGTGAATCAAAAATCATGTTGCTTTTTGCTGCTCCCTCTGGAAGTCAGGTGTTGATATTTTCTGAGGAGCTGTTTGCTGTGTAGTTGCTGTGCTGGAGCCAGGCTGAAGACGTATTACTGTGGAGTCTGTGGTTTTTTGAACGTAAATGGAACACCCCTCCAGCCTGCTGTGACGAATTTCCTGCACAGTCATGTCCTTGAATCACAAATAAGCAGTGAAGCATGGTTGCAGGAGAAGATTCTGGGAAAGAAACCTGGGGATAACTACCTTTTAGAGGAAAAAAATGAAAGCAATAAAACTATAGCTCAGATACTACACTCAGCTCCAGGTTAATTCTGGAAATTATGTGTATCAAACATGCCACAGGATCTTGGACTTGCAAAGGCACAAATCTGTAGCAATGTTAATCTTAAATGATACAAAAATTGACCTACTAAATAAGAGATGCTTTCATTCTTTAATAAACCTGGAATAAAACCTACCTTCAGTTTTTTTATCAGGTGATGAATGCCTTGCAAGAGAGCTGTTAGCTACTCATGCCAAAAAGCCAGATTTCTTAGATATCAGAGTATAGATTTAGTCCAATTTTAGGCACTCCTGTAAAGAAATTAAGAAATTTCTGAGTGCTCATCAGGGCAAAAATCTCTGTATCCCTCCTCTATGTTGGATAAATGAAACTAACAAAAACAGATGTAACAGTAGAGTTGGTACCCTACACACAAAAATGCAGTTGGCATACATTTTTATTGCATTTCTCAGCGGGAACAGGTTTTTTGTGCATAGAAGAGCTGATTGGACATCTTCTTGTTCTTGTGGGTTTTTGTTTCTTTTTAATTGCAACTAAATTTAAAGAAGAGGTTTATCTCAGCACCCATTCCCAATGAGTTTCCGTTTTGATATGGACTCCCTTTGGGAAAAGAAGGATTGAAAGTCAGTTTTTTATATATTGAAATAAGGTAACTGATAAGGAAAAAAGAATAAATATAGGCCCAATATGAAAAAAAAATTCAACTATTGAAATACCATTTTTTTCAGAACAGGTCATTTCAGATATAAGATTATTGTGGAAATTAGCTTTAAAATCTAACCTGAAATACTGATAAAATCTTTTCCTAGCCCAAATATAAGTGTCTCAAATCCTTATTTATTTTTATGTGGTCTTTCAAAAAACACTTGCCCAGTAGACCATAAAAATCTTAAGTGACATTGTAGTTTGTTAGTGTCTTAAATATTATTAATTATTAAAGTAGCTATGTTATCCTCTTTAAAGTAGTTATCCATCTGAATAATTGATAACATATTTGGTTGTGTTTATTCCTATTATCTAGGGGCTTGTCTATTTGCTGTTTTAACATGCCTATCTAGAAGGAGGCTACTGATAACACATGAAACAATTTTTAGTGCTTATTTAAGAGGGATAGAAGTGTATTATACTGATTTTTGGTGAAGGATTGCTACACATTTCTACAAAATCTATGCTGTACTTGTGCTTCGGGGAGGAAATGTCACTGTGATTCACCTTGGGATATTATAATATACAGCAGGGGGTTAGGACATTTTTGCATTTCTTTCATTCTTTTTTTCAACCAAGCAGTTCTTGACCTCTATCCCTTCTGCAGTGGTTTTGTCTAACAGCACACGTAATCACACGGCACTGTTTCCCACATCTCAGATCAGACAGCAGCATGCAAAGCAGCTTAAAACCAGGAGAATGGCTGTCAAGGGATCAGAGTGGCAAACTGGTGAGGATAGGAAGAGGGGAGTGAGTATGAAGAGGAATTTGGACTGGTCTCATGATACATGTAATGCATGGCAGCCATTCTTGGGTCCTTCAGACTTGGCAGATTTTTGGCTAATACTGTGAGAGCATTATAAATTATGAATAATATTCGCAAGAGTATTGTGTAAAATTTTCCTTGGTTGTATGGGAGGATTGGCTGTTGAGCACCCAGGCAGTGAGCTGGGTCACCCAGCTGATTGCTGGATCTCCAGTCTATACTGCAAAGTGCAATTTGCTGTTTGGACAATTTCACTATTGTATTAGACACAGGTGGTGAGATGTGGTTTTTAAAATTTCTACTATAAGCAGCAAGAGGAGTAGCCTATGTAGTTAAGTTCAGCTCCACTAACAGTCACAGTCCATAGGAAACGTGGTGAGTGCTTCACAATTCATTATTTGGCTTACAGAGTCTTTGATCTGGGAGCATGTTGTATGGAAAGGGAAGCAGCTCTTTGCCTTCTCATAAAAACTGAAAGTTGTTTCAGTATGGCTGTAAGAAATTATTAAGAAAAATATGAAGGAAGACATAATCTCTATGGAGAGTGGTTTAATTGTGATGCTTCAGGAGGGGAGTAGTTGTACTAACAGTTGTAGACCTTTCTCAGGTTCTATATTAGATTGCACAAAATGGATATAATATAGTTTCACAATACATTTTTGTGAATATATAAAGACTACAAGGTCTGGAGAAATTCTAGGTGCCTATTGCCTTGTAAAGCAGTGGAGAACCCATTGCAAAAACTTTTTAGTAGAGATGCCTGCTTAATATTACATGTTAACAAAAAGCTACCACTTCTTCTTAGTTAGTGCCACTGTAGGAATTAACAAGTGTGCTCCTAAGACTCCAATTTAAGCCACTGTCATGCTGAATACATAACAATGTCTGGGCTGGTTGCCTCCCAAAACTCCTTTGACAGCAAAAAAAGTACCCCTCCATTCTATGTCATAGCAGTGGAAAGTAAACACCTGTCTGTTTCTTCAGAAAATGTAAAATGCGACATCTGAGAGAGCATCTATATACAAGAGCATTCTTTTGTCAGGGAAATAATGCTTTATCTAAGAAAAGAAAAGACACAAAGTCTTGAAAATCACGGTGTACAGCATTAACATCTGGTTTAAAGTGTGTTAAGAGCCAACAACTCAATGTCAATTTGGTCTGACTTTACGGTATTACTTGCTTGATTATGGCTCTCACTGGGGGAGCCGAGCATTTCGATATCATCCAAAGCCCCTGAGAGCGATTCAAACCAGCTGGTATTCTCTATATTACATAATTACAAAGCACGCGCCGCCGTTTGGCAGACTGAAGAGGCACTGGGGGCCCACTTCTCAAAATATTTACAGCCTTTTATTCTTCTCTAAACAATCATTTGCATAGTAAAAGTGATATACAGCACACAAACGTGGGATTACTTTATTTCCACTTTCTCAAAGTTACCTGGAAATGGCTGTGTTTAGCAGTGAGTAGGCAGAAGTGAGATGGAGCCAGCAGGGGTAAAGGCTGCAATATTTTCAGGAAAAACTTGATGTTGACTCAGTCAGTGAGAGATGGTGAATGTTTTAAAGAAAACCTGAAAGATGTATAAATATTTTGCCTATGTGAAAGCGTATCATGAAACATCTGCCCCAGAAGTGAAGAAGTTAAGAAACTAGGAGAAGCTGTATGTGCGCAAGCTGGTCATGACAGGGTTGCTAATGTGTAGATGAGATGCTGTGGCTGCATCTCATTAAGAGGTGTGTGTGTGCATCTTTAAATAACATATTTTTGATTGTGAGGTAGGTTTCTTCCTATGGCCAATTTGGTAAAATTCTGTTTTATCTAAAGTGAACAAAAAGCCACAGAAATCATCAATAGCTGAGGTGCTGGGGGAAAAATAAAGTGAACAAAAGAAAAAATCTGTGGGAATTTCTATCCTTATATATCAGTCTGAAAGATTTAAAGTTGGAAAGGGATAGGAGAATGATTAATGGTTAAGTATCTATTTTTTTCCCTACCACACCAAGAAAATACATACAATTCTTGTACACACACAACTTTTGAGTTACAAACCTCTGTCTGATCTTAGCACTCAGAGCACAGCTTCCCGTCATGCTATGTATGAGAGGCACTGCACAGTGTAGCTAAATTCCTTTAAATCTCCAAATTCTTCTCATTGGTACAAGGGAATCACATACAGCAATATTAAATGATTAATGAATGTTTAAATGATTCTATGCTGTGTAATACAGGCTTTTTTTCTCTTTTGTAATGGTTTTAATGAAAATATCAGTAAAAGTTATATTGTATTTAGTGCTAAACCCAAGATCCTTTGTATTCTAATCCACAAAATTTAAAATCTGGTTTGAACCAAACTTTTGCATCTTATAAAATGGTTTTGAGGTGGAAAAGCCAAAAGTGAGCGGAGGCAAATTATTAGAGACACTCTAGGGAGTCTGGTATTTACATACTGTCCAGGATCTGAATGGTGAATCATTCATATGAACAGATATGATTAGTTTTAAATCTCTGCATCCCCGTGGGGGGTGTTATCATTCAATTGCCACACAGCAAGAGTTACTGAAACTAATTTTTGGCGCCTGTTTGCTTCCTACTTTTAAGATGTTTTATTGCATTGCATAATTTGGACTACGAGTGAAGGGATTATAAGTGCAGAATCAAAATGAGAAATGTAGTGGCAGTCTGAGTGGGCTCCTATGTGTGTCTTGCTGAGCACAGTGACACAGCATGCAGGTGTCACTGTGTAAACTTGCACACTGCAAACCTTCCAGAATTCTGAAATACAGTTTGCTGTCTGGTCCACTGCAGAATTTGACTGTGTGCCAATGAGCTTCCTAAGACAGGGCAAAGGAAGGATGCTGCTGTCACATGGAACAATGAGACAAACACCTTCATCATGCAATGCCATGTTAAATTACCAAAATAAGCAGATCACGCATTGCACTATTTTTGAATTTAGGCCTACCACCAGAGTATCTGCCACAGGAGATGCTGTAAAATTTATTTTAAGCCTGCTGAGCAGCTGGAGATGAATTTGTGTAAGAAAATACCTGAATGCATTTTAATGTTATGCTGCTTTTTCAAGTGCTGCATGAATGCTCAAATAGGAAACCATACCAGTGACAGTTGCTTTATAATTCCTCTTGTCCTTTGGCTCTTGTTCTTTAGGATTCTGCTGGTTTGGCCTTGGAATCTTTTCTGTGCAGAGACAACATCACAGATGAAAAATGTGAATTGTAGGGAAGAAAAGGTTCACATATGACAAAAGTCATCAATTAGCCAACAAAAATATCACTCTGCAGAACAATTTACTTAAAAACAAGAAAGAATTGCTTGGGAATTTGAAGCCTGAGGTGAGCAGCCTTTTCTGCAGTAATCATGAAATAGAATAGTTCAGGATGTTGCAAGGTTTTAACAAGGCAAGAAGCAGGATCATAACACTGTGCTTCAAGAGAACAGGCTCTTACATGTTGATGGATCTTCTTGGAATAACACCATGGGGTATGGCCCTGGATAGAAGAAGTGTCCAGGAGAGCTGGTTGATTTTCCAGAATCTCCACTTTCAAGTTTGGTAATGGTCCTGCAGGACCATTTCCATGCAGGAAGTGAGGCAATGTCAGCAAGAAACCTGTGTGAATGAACAAGGAAGTTGTGACAGAAACCAAATACAATAAAAGAAGGTAGCAGTCATGAGGTGGAAACAAGGGTAGCTGACTCAGCAGGGAGTTAGAGACTTCATCAAGTGCACAAATCCATCTGATTCGGGAAAGCCAAAACTGTAAGGAATAGATGCTGATATAGATTAAAGGCTTAGCTCTGAAGTGTCACAGACTAATTTCTGTTCAGAAGTGGATCTGTTTATCCTGGTACCTGTTATCCTAAAAAAAGTCACAAAGCATAGAAGGAAATCCAGATTTATTTACTCACTCATTCATTCATCTGTTCATTTATTCCCCCTAAATAAATGAAGTAACAAGTACACAATTAACTTCTTTATGAGAAAACTTTAATGTGTTTGTGAAGAACTGCAAGGACAAGGACTCCTCTTTCTGAGCAGTAGGCAACAGCATTAATAATATGTGGTGAACTGATTGTAAGCCTCAGTTTCCTTGCCAGTGTGGCAGTACAGAAAATAAAGGGCCTTAGCTCTGTGCAAGCCCTGCTTTGCAATAACAAAACATCTCCATATTATCAACACTGTGTTCTTACACAAATCCAGAACACAGTTCCATACTAGCCACTGTGAAGAAAATTAACTGTACCCCAGCCAAAACCAGCACACCCCATTCCCCCTCTCCCTACATTGCTGTAGGGGAGGAAGTAGAGAATCAGGAATAAAGTTGAGAACCTGGACCCCAGCCATTATCAAAGCACCAGAGTGTAAGAACACTTCACAGTGGAAGTCTGATTTCTACTAGTAAGACAGATCCCTTGAAGAACCCTGCACATAGCTCTCTAACCAGGCAACGAGTCCTTCCGTGTTGCTGGAAGGTTGTTTTGTATTGAACACTCCCCTTCCTGAATGGGCTCTGGTTTGAACAGCAGAGTAATGGCTTTGCCTTTCACCCTGACACTTCAGATATGAATGTGCATAGTATACAAAGGATGTTACACGAGAGTCAGATTTAAAACAGGTTTCTGTCCTCTTGCTTGTAGGCTTTTCTCAACAGTCAATGCAGCTGTCAAATAGCAAGACTTTTCTCTTTGTCACATTTCTAAAATAGTATTCCTTTGCATTCTGACTTCTTTTAACACCACTTCTCCCTCTCCAGCCACATTAATAAAGGTGTGACACCTGGTTCCATCCTGTACGATGATGTTGTTGTTTATGGAAACTGGAAAAGGCAGTGGTGGCTGGAAGCCTGTCTGTCTTGATGTAGATAGACCTTACTAGTAGTTACTCAAGGTTGGCTGAAAGTTACATTAATTACATACAAGTATTTTTATCTCCACAAATCTAAGATATTTTATAGTCTATTCTGTGTATTAATTGCTTCTGAAACAGAAACTTCAGTGAAGAGTAGCCATAATCTTTTTAGTGATACAGGCAGAGTGCATGATGAGTTGCATGTAGAACAAACATACCTCTCCAAACTTATGTAAAACAGCATTGCTGCTTTGTTTTTTGCTGAGTTTAAATCCATTTATTTAGCTAGCAGATTCAAGAATCTGTGTGGTGCTACTATGTAATTTAATTATATTTAATGATTGCATTTAATACTACTACTAATAAAGTTCAAAAAAAAGAACAGTATTGTGAAAAAGCAATAGCCCTTGCCACAGCTCAAATAAGTAAGTGATCCTTATTCTATTGAAATATGCATCGTATCTTGATATGATTAATTCTGTTTGAAAAGATTTTTTCATCTTATAAGAGAATAGGCCTTTCACAAATGGTTCAGTTTCTTCTACTGGCTTTATTAATTATATTTATTGGAGCTGATCTTTCTCCTTTGTAAAAACATGCATAGTAATTTTTGTGTATATGTATTAAGTTGAATTGCCTAATTTCTCAGTTCTGCAAAGCTGCACTTTAAAAGTCTGTAAATCTTGCAACAGGAAAAGAACTTGTTTTGTGCACAACTAGTGTCAAGATACTCAAGGTGGATAATGCAGCTTGTGTTCTTCTGAATAGTATTTGTGCAATCTTTAAAATTTTCAGTGTCCCAAATTTTCAAATCACGATTGAAACCTTATTTGCTGAAAGTTTCTAAGAAGCACTACTTTTGAATTTGTCTTAAGCCACTGAAAGTGATATCTCTTTAAAATGCATGTCAGCTAGCATTTTACTACTTGAAAAAAGAAATAAGACCTACAGCTTAATGAAGCAAATGCATCAATTAGATAATTAGCTTTAAAAGCAAAAGGGAATTTTATGTCACTTTTAGTTACTGAACCTTAGGATGTCTTACTAATTTACACATTAGATTTTTCTCATAAAGAGGTTAATCATTCACTTGTTACTTCCCTTTTGAAGACAGTAAAAATAGCAGACGTGAAAAAGGAAATTTTTAAAACGTGGAGAATTTATGCCTACTATGGACAAATAGTTTGCTCTAAAATTTAGATGTTGATTAATAAAATCATACTTAATTCAGTTGCAGGAAGAACTAAGTAAGAATAATGCAGAGAGAATATTATGTCTTGAATGCTATGTTGCAGAACTGGTAACAGTTTCCCTGTCTTAGAAGCTGATTAGGGAGGCAGTTTCCAACTTTTCTTTCTCTGCCTCTATTTTATGGAATTCAAACACGATTTGTCTGTTATGACTTTGCTTACTTGAACAGTTACGGGTTCTCACTGCTGGGTGAGGCAAGTGCAAAGGGTTTCTGCAACTATGTGCTGGTTTGTAAACTGATATGACCTCCTTTAAAACAGTCAGTAATCCATACCCTTCACTAAAAAACACCTATTACCTTCCCCTTCCTATGAGATTAATATGCTGGGGTTTTTTATGGCTGAGGGTTGTTCTTTTTATACACACAGTATTTTTCAACCTCAGAGTTCTAAGAAACTTGTGGAAGACTGCATTGGAAATTAAGCAAAAAACTTTTTTTCAGTTTCATCTCTTTTTTAGTACTGTCATGTAGCCCAGGAAGGGCCAAAGAAAGGGGCATCAGTATAGAAGCGTGAAGATTTTAAAACAATGAAATTACTGAGCAATATTGCATGTCTTTCTGATCTCTTCTTGCAAGCCTTTGATAATAATCCTTAACTAGTGTGTCCTTAACTTGCACGAGGATTTTATAATCAAGTACCCTGTTACTGCTGATAGAGTGCTTGATACTGTCATTAGAAACTTCTTTTGGATCACACTTGGATAATTTGTAAGCTTTTGTTACTGCTTTCTCACATTGATTAATATCCAAGGAAAACTAGTGAAAGAGATTTTACCTAGTCAAAATCCTGACCTTGAATTCTGATATCTTGCCTTTGCATGCAACATCTACTCTTGGAAACTGGTTGATAACTGACTTTTCTTTAAAGCCCTAAGTCTTACCTGTTTTTCTAAGAAAGGGATTTTCAGAGGCTTTTAAATTCTTCCAGGTTCTATTAAAATCCCAGATTAATTCTTGATTCATTTGACTGTTGACTGCACAGTGCTTTTTCTACTATACTGTTAGGCTCTAAGTTCAAATAAATTGTGTTTAACTGGATTTTATAGCTTTCTTTCTTAGATGTACTTGTAAGGGCTTTTAAAACTCAATTTATAACAATTCTTAAAGCTTAATTCTAACTCAAAGTTGTAAACTCCTCAGACTGACCAAAAATCTGAGTCAGAAGGAAAGCTTCCCATCAGGCTGTTCCATAAGTCAGTTTTCTGTATGTAAGCTGCCAACCTGGTTTTTGGGATGTATCTGTACAGCTGCTTTAAGCCAGCTCAGGGCTCCTGTGCCACAGCAGAGAAGGAACAGAAATGCAAGAATTTGCTTTACTGTATCAAATTTCTGTGTGAACACTTGTAGGTCTATTTGCAACCAAACCATAATTTTTGACACTAAATCCTTGCAAAACAGACCAATATGCTTCCAAAGTCAGTTTGTAGTTCCATTATATCATGGGGCAGGCAGTGTGCTTGAACCAAGGTCACTCAGATGCGATCAATCTATTTCGGTTCCCTATTTTACCTTTGCTTTCACCTCTTTTCCCTCCTTCATTTTCCACATCACGGTTCAACTACAGACCAGAAAGCTCGAGCACGCTCCATGAGCCTGCACAGCTGCTGCTTGGCCTCCCCTCTGCCAAGGGACCTCTCCTCTCCACACCTGCCTCTACTGTACTGCCAACCTGCATAGGCCAACAGGCACAAAAGTGACTGGAACACGCTTGAAGAAGTTCAATTAGCTTTTTAAAAATTTCTTCCCTTCTTCCCGCCTTCTCTTTATTTGTGCCAGATTGGCTTCACCTGCCATCTCACTAAGCCTAGCAATGGCTGTTATCTAAGCCACATTGCTGAGCGTGTCTAATTTCTCACCCCATTGGCCTGCCAGCTCCAATGGACTGGCTAAATAGTTGTGGACCTTCAGGACCAAAGGACAAGGGGGCAATATTTTGTTGCACAGCTATAAAACCACCAAAGCTTTAAGAATTGTGGAGTTATATTGCACTCACATGCTTAATATCATCTGAAGATTTGATAATGTTGGTACTATAAAGTAAGAATCATGATACTGCAAATTCTGTGATGCTCTGAAAATACTTAGACTACATTTTAAGAGTCTAGGTTGTTTTGGTTTTTTTTCCTCACTAACACTGTTGTCATCTAGACAGTCTTGGTTTTATTGTGGACACGAGGACATTCTTCTGTGAGATTTTTGTTACCAGCTCTTTTCCTGCAGTTTGTGAGTGCTCTCTCTCATCAGTGACCCCCAGCTTCTCTCCAGGTCCATCTAGCAGCCCCTGACCCCACACCTGGCATTTTGCTGCTACAAGTCCCTTTTGCTGGTGTGCACAAGCCACGCTTCCAGCACAGTCCTCATGCTAGGCCCAGCTTGGGATGGGCTTGGCATAACAAAATGTGGTAGCTTAGCAAAGGGCCAGGCCACATCTGGGACTATGGAATGAGCCACAGGTCGGGTACCACCACTACCACAGTAACATTAATATGTCATGTCCTTCATAACAGAAACAGGTTTCAGTTTATTGCTCTTCCAGAAGAGGCTTCAAGCAACTGAGTTCATTGCTGACCTATTGTCTATTATGTGTATCCTCCTTATCTTCCCAGAATGATGAGTTATCTTGAAAGTGGAAGTATTTCAGGGAAAAAGGATATTAGAGGAGTTCATCAAGTGAACAATCTTATTTAATATTCTCTTTAATGACCTTGACTCATGAATGAAATTTGCTGATATAACAGAGATGGGGTCAATCTCAATGCAGAGTAGGAGTTGAATAACAAGTAGATTGAACAGGGTAATGTGAAGAGCTGAAATGAATAAAAAGAGACGGATTTTAATAGTACAAGAGACAAAGCCGTGTATCAGAAGCAAATAATAGTGTCTGCTATACTCTGAGCCCTCATCACTTAGAATAAAATAGACTTAAGTGCATTAGGAATTCATAGGATGTTTATGAAAAACTGATGAGATTTTGTTGTGCAAAACACGCAGTAGCAAAAAACATATGATAAGGTATTTCTAGTTCTTGTGCCAACTCAGTAGTATTTAAAATGTTGATGGAGTTCTTTCTGAAATGCCATGAACGTGTATATCTTCAGGAAGATTAAAAATCATATTGAAATTACTATAAATAAGGGCTAAGATTGCAAGTGATCATGGAAATTATGTTTGTTAAGGACAAACAGGTGTCAGCCAGCTGAATATCGTATTAAGTTTCTTTGTAACAGAAGGAGAATTTGCATGGTATTGCCTCTTCCCAGCTGATGAGAAGAACCTGTTCTTCAGAGACTCTGAGTCTCCCTGGTTTGGAAAAAACAATGTTTGTCCTGGAATTTCATGATATCCTAAAAGGAAGCTTGCCCTTCTGCGTTAGTTTCTTTGAGTTGAATTTTGCCATAGGACTGAGTAATTCAAGGCAATACCTTTCTGTCCACTTGTTTTTTTGGGTTTTTTTTTTTTGGGTTTTTTTTTTTCCCTAGCTGTAACCTGTGTTTGGATTATGACAGAAAATGCATAAGCATGTTGATAATGATAACATCTGTGTATAGTGTCAGAATCTGTCAGCTGAAGACACCTTTCAAATTTTTTGTTATTTTAAATTCTCAGTCCAGGTTTGGTTATTCTAAAAGAAATACTCCTGGTTTTACTTCAGATAAAGAAAAAATTCCCACTGTTCTTTTTCTGAGAATTTCCAAGTATTTATTTGGTCTCAAGGAACTCTAATTACTTTGACAGTTACCAGGTGTTATGCTGGTAATTTTCTAAGTTCTCATTAAAGGCCATTTCAGAGACCTCAGAAAACAGGCATCTAATCATTACAAGTGCCTCCATCTGAACAAAACAGGTTTACTAGATCCAGTAGGATTCATGAGAATGAGAATAAGAGTCCCTAGATTGTTCACAGAGAGGTAATAATTCTGTTAGTGTCAGAGTTTTAATAGGTACCAATTCAATATCAACAAGCACTTTTCTATCACTCTCCTAGATATTCATACTTAGGTTTCAGGACAAGAAACTGAGGGGTTTACCTTAGAGACAACAAGCATTATGACATTTCTCAGTCAGCATTAGAAAATATACACAATTTTTTACTGACCCTTATTGAGCCCAAACACAGCTGAGGTATACCTTTGTATACAGGTACTGTCTAATACTCTGCTTTGAATAAAAATTTGCTGTTTGTTAGGATTTCTACAGGCTGCTCTACATTAGCTGATAGTTGCTGAAGTATGAGAAATGTGTAGCCTTTCTTAAGCATACTTGCACTCTTGACCTTTGTTAAAGAGTGTCTTCTCTCACTAAGAGCCGTTCCCAGCAAGTGGTGGTGATTGAATGTGTGACAGAAAATAAAGGAATTTCTTGGCTTAGGTGGTGTACAATCTGATGGGCAAAAAAGAACTGGAGGTTTTTCCCTACTGTAGTTCTCTTTGTATTAAGTATATCAGGGAACTTTGAGTCCCTCTCCTGACTTTAAAAACTATAAAGCCTGTATAGGTGTTACTGAGAATGTATAAGATTATTCACTGCCATTTTAATTAATGCTACTTTTCTCTTTTCTTTTTTCGTAGTTTTCGTACCCCACTTACATACGGTTTTTAACTCAAAATGCTCTCTTGCAGCTATTCCACCTTCAGGTAGGTGATTACCTTGAACAATTGCCAGCTATGACTACCAGTTCCAGTGAAGAAAATATTGAGTGGGGTTTTTTTCTTTCTCTCTTTCTCTTGCATGCTGCTCCAAAAGGCACTGACACCTGGTACTTTAGCCTTTAGACACAACAGTTGCCATGGGAATCTGAAAGTTTACCCCCAGGCCCTTTACAAAAGTGCACCTTCCTTGTGGCAAAGGTGTTTCTATGGTAACATCTTACTGGAGGCCATAGAACTTACATGGGATGTGCCGTAAGGCTTCTTTTGCACATTATCTCTCTTAAATATGTCAATATAGGTTTAGCTATGTTAAGGCAGGAAACAGTGAGAAGAAATGTTTCCCTTGTTGGCTGAACTCTCTAGGAGTTATTGAACACAATTCATCAGAATTTTACTTTATTCCATGTTTTTTATTGTTTGCTCTTTCACTTTTCCAATGGAGTGTCGTGTTATTCGGTGGTAGTCATTGTGTGAACAATATGGGCTGCTTGTATTATCTTCAGTGAACATACTGTATCAGTGGGATTTCTAGTTCTACTTTAATAAACCCAATGAGACTTATGATTTCCAAGATGTCATTGATGTTTTTCAACGTCCTAAGATGCTTTGGTGTTTGTGAGGAAGTTGCTATCTATAGTAAACGTACATGACTGAAGGGTTAAGTATGGGGGTTTATTGTTTCTTTTCATTCACTATAGATCATTGTCACCTCTGATAATGGCTTTCACCTTAAAAAATGAGATGACACTTCCCAAATTAAAATGGTCCATGTTTTCTCGCTGAGAATCATCCATTGATGTCAGCTTCCATTTACAGCAGAGCCTGAGCAAGCAGCAGCATTCTTGCCTTGTAATAAATAATTTTGGGTTATCATCATTGTTTTATTACTGTGCTATCAGTCTTTATATTTATTCCTATCCATCAGTGAAAGCATTCTTATTGCTGCCAGGTATGGGGGCTCTGGCATTTTGTTTCCCTGCCTGTTTTAAAACACTGGTCCTGTCTTTGCATCCAGCCATTGCTTTGCTTTAACTTTGGGACCAGCTACAGTCTGGGTTATTATTAATGTCAATCATTCTCTGCTGGCAAGGGTACAAACAAAGGTTTCAGCCAACACCGTGCGACTTTAACAGGGGTCTTAATTAGATCTTCTTCCTTGGCCAGGGGATGGGGGAGAAGAGAAAATGAGATGAGCTAACAGAATTAGGACAAATAAAAGCATTTTGTGGATGCATTTCTGACAAATTAGCTCAGACTGCAAATAGAGATTGATTTGTTTGGGTGAAATGAATTGGTTTTCAGGAATGTAAGGATCAGACTCTTCAAGTTTAAGGTGAAGGAAGGTATATTTAGAACCACTGTTAACTTTTCTTGTGGCATTAAGCTTAAACTGAAAATTCTGTCTTGGAGTTAGCATTGTGGAAGCTTCTTCCATAAAAAGTCTTGTCAGGTAAGGAGCAGCTGTTCTCACACAGAGGTTGGATAAAACACAGATTCTGAAAGTGAGAAACAAACTGAGTCATACCCTGTAGAATTAATACCTTAAATGCCTGCCACCTTAAATATTCTGCCATGGCAGAGGAGGGTGCCAGCAACCCTCATGCTCACTTGCCCAGAAGACTGCAGAGTCTTATGCGCTCCCGATGCACTTGGATTTACATCCACTTGAGATGGGTTTGCTCAAATTAAATATGCTGAGCTGTTTGCGAGTGTGTGATTAATGCTAATTTTTATCTTTGTCATGTAGAAGCAAAAAGAGGGGAGAGGAAATTATTTCCATCCAACCGGTTGGCATTTGGAGTATTTAATTCAGACAGCATTACTTTATTCTGCTTTGTAACATAGGCGTCACACAATTAAAAGCTTTAGATGTGAAAAATTCATGACTTTATCTGGCATTGAATCTTCTACTTGGAATAATTAACAATTCAATAAAATAAGAAGCCATATTTTCAGTAGAGGCACAAAGAGGCATTTTAAATTATTCAGATACTTCTTAACATGCATTCATTGCCACACATAGGTTAGATGACTGTGCACAATTTGATCGGTGTTGTACCATTTGGTGCTCAGTTTCAGACTGGCTCCCAATTGGAATGTTTGTTTACTTAGCTGGATTTCTTAGAAATGTGTTTTGCCAAGAGTTTAAGCAAGCCAAATATTTACAGCTGCTATTTGCTAAAGATTCGTCCTAGGGAAAAATCTGCCAGAACCCAAAAGTTAAAGCATTAAGCCAGTTTTTAGGAAAGGGGATGAGAAATGCTCTGTGATGCTACCTGTCACTCTCCTCTTCAGTTAATTTCCATCCATGTATCTTTACTTCTCTGAAATAAATAATTTCTGTCTTCAAAATTATCAGTTGAACCCTTTTGTAATTGAATTGCACCCAGCCAAATGAAGTCACTTAGTTCTAGTATCTTGGCCAAATCAAATTAATTAATGCTGGCCTCCATTCCTTCCTCAGTTCTTCTCTGCTGTTACACAAACTGCACCCTGCAGGCGTAGCAGGCCTTCAGGGCACCATTTATTTCTCTTTACTTTACCCTGCTGCCCCCTCTTCTCAGCAGTTCAGAAACTATTCAGTACTGCATTTTTGTGCCCAGGAAAAAGGATGAGGCACAAAGGTTAGTATAAACCTTGTTCTCATCTTGTAGGCTGTGAGAATATAACTGCTACCTCACTTCTTTCTTCTCTTCCTTTAATTTCTATCTCTAGCAGCATCTTGTATTGCTGGTTTGAGGGGGTTTTTTGTTCGGTTTTTCCTTTTTTTTTCTTTTTTGTATTGATTCTGTTCTACCCACATTTGTTGCTCTTGGAGTGCAGCCCACTGATGGAAGACAGATCATGTGAAAGGGTAGCAAGGCTTTTTTTTTCTTTTCTTTTTTTCATGACTTTCAGGAAAAGGATCTTTTGATGTTTTGTTTAGTGGTTCTTTTTGTGGTGCTAGAAGCCAATGATAAAGTTAAATAAGGAAGTGATACAAAATCTGCAATTTGGCATGCAGGGAATTCTGCCCTGAATTTTCATAGCTCCATCTGTGCCCTATGAGCTGAGAAGTTTTAAAGAATTGGAGGGAGAGAGGGCTTGGTGATAAGCCAAATTCCTGTCCCTTTTTTCCCTTAGCCAGTACAGGTTTCCTTATCCCTTGAAGTACCAGAGGAGAGCTGTCAATTTTGTCATGTCATAGGTGGGGAACTGGCACTGGGAGGCAATCCTGTGCCTAAGGAAAAGGGAGGATGTAGAGAGGGCACCACAAGTGCTCTGGGCTGCAGCCTCCACTAGGGATTTTAACCTTTCCTGCAGAATCTGATTTGCAGTAAGGCTCTGATTTAAAGCAGAAAATTAGTTTCCTTTCTTTGCTTATTGTCTTCTCTAAGTTCCTTGAAAATTTTTGAAATATTTCCATTTAATCCATGCGGAGTTTTGGTGAGAAAGTTCAAACATTATCACCTTGGATATCACTGAGAGCCATGGTAACCTGAGTAACAGTCCAATAATGAACCTTCTCCTGTGGCATCAGTATTTGCTCCATAATTAAAGTAGAAGTTTCCATTATAAGTTTGATTTTGTGTCCTTCAGTGAAATCTAGCAATTCCCATCAGCTTCAAAATGGGTTAGATTTCCTACAGGACTGAGAATTTGTCTCTTCATTTTTTCCTCTCAAAAAAGATCAGGAATGATATAATATTTACTTGAATATGATAGTCATTAAAAAGAGGAAGATGTGTATTCTTTTGTATCTAAACAAGAAAGACTAAAATAAAAAAGTAGGATTTTAGATAGACTGACATGGAAGATTAAGGATTTTTCTTGATAAATACTTGTTAAGTATTTCAGTTTCATAATAGTAATTTATAAAAACATGTTGTAATACAGATTTTAATGCAGTAATTGATTAGAGTTACACTATAATTTGATGGAAGATTTTTCCATCAATGCACTTTTATGGTGACTATCCTGCTTTTTGTTTCTAGTTCTCATTTATGTAAAATAAGGGAGCGATGGCGTGTGTGTGTGTGTGTGATTGTTTTCAACAATCAATTGCAAGTTGGGATGAATATGGATATACTAATATATACCTAGTAGCTTGGCAAACCTAATCATAAGCCTTTCAGTACTCTTGAGGTAGCATTCCTTTGACAAATCAGGTAGAAAGTAACCCCTAAATCTGCTGTTAATGCAATTACCTTGAAATCACTCTAGATGGAGAGAGAATTAAATCCAGGACTCTCAACTTCATGGGCAAATTATGTAGCCACTAGGCTGAGAGTTCATTCCACCCTTCTCCTTCCAGAACCTTAAACCAGGTAATTAAACACAGCACAGAATTTGGAGCTTTCCGCATCTCTTGCACTGATATCTGGGACAGGGTTTGGCTGGAGGGTGTCAGTCGCCACTCCTGGCCAACAATAAGCAACAATATTGCAATCTCGTGCAATAAGATGTGTAGACACCAGTAATACAGCACTCAGTTATGGTGTGGGTGTCCTGTGCAGCTCTGTGTCATGACGCTCTGGCAGTACATCCTGTGAACTCAGTTATGACTGACACAAGATTTTGAAAGAACTGTTGTGACTGGTTTTGCAACCTCTTAACTAGAAGCCAAGGTAGGAAATACCCTCTTTTCTTGCTCTATAGGAGCAGAATCATTTGTGATTGACATAAAAAACATATGAATGAACAGAATTTATTATTCTTCATTGTACCAGATTCTTCTCTAATGATTTTTGGCAGTAGGATCTAATTAAAGTAAATAGTAGTAAATTATGACAGTAATATATGTCAAATAAAGAAGCATGTCAAATAAAGAAATAGGTGTCTTGAGAGACTTTGCTGAATGTTTTTCATAGCCTGTTCAAGCTCAGGTATTGTGTAGTGCTGTATTTTGTATGTTGTGTAGTGATTTGTTATTTTAAAAGGGTTTTTTGGGGTTGGGATTTTTTTAGTGAAGGTTAGCTATTTTTGTATAGACACTTTAAGTCTAAACCAAAGCTCTAGTTGTCATATATTTTGTTTCCCAGTAAAACAACAATATGGCCTGCCCTATTATTGAAATATAGCTGGCTAGGTTATCTTAGCTGTCATTTCTTTTAGAAAAATATAGATTTCATGTTCTAATCTTTGGTACTATAATACTGATCTCTTTACATAAAGACATATGGTGTGGGTGCACTGTAATCTACTAAAATAGAAGTAATTCTTTTAGAATTGCAGTGCTTGGAAACATTCTCTTGGTTTTCTAAGTTTATCTGAAGTGCAGACTGACTACATTATAAGGAATCATATTGCTAAACTTAAAATCTTTGAATTGCAGTTTAGTATCTTCTGTGTGTATGTGTTGGGGTTACTTCAGATTAGCACACCTGTAGGTAGAAGATGTCTTGTGAAAAACATGCTTATTTCAAAGGAGAGTTGAAGATGTTAGTCTGGTTCATTTAGGAGGAGCTGTTATTTCATCCAATGCTCCAGTTCAATCCAGCCCTTATTAAAGGTTATTAAGCACAGAAAGGCAACTACTCTTTCATCCAGATATTTAAAGTCAACAAATTTCAATAATGCAAAAAAAGTAAAAGTTAATGTTTCTTGTCTTTCAGTCTTTTATAAGATAATTTTAACAAAATCCCATCCTGGTTTCTTCCTGTGATATTGGCTTTCAGTTATGTAATACTATGCTTCCATTAAAGAAAAAAAGATCAGGAGGTTAGGATAGGAAAGGATTTTTAGGTTGTGTTTATTATCTCAAACACAGTGAGCACACTGCATAGGAAGCAACATCAAGTAGCATGGATTCTGGGTTTTGTCTTTTTTTTCAACACTATTAACTTTGATTCTGCATAAATTCCATGTGCCTCAGGGGCCTGCTATCTTGGACAGAGGTTAGCCATTAACTGCTAACCTTGTCTGCATTACTATTGATTCTGCACGGTTAAAAAGACAACTTTCTAAATAAAAATTGTGTCATGGTCCGTTGCAAAGTGTTTACCAAAGCAAGGGTAAAAAATTCCTAAAATGTTCCCTTGTGTCTCCTCCTTAAAGAGTGGGATTAGTTTCAAGTAAATCCAGATGCTTTCCATGTGCTTTATGATAAATACTGTAATCGGATATGGTGTTCTTTGATGAGCAGAAAGGGTTTTTGGATGTTTCTTCCTACTTGATTGGTTAAATATCGAATCTTAAATCATTAAGGAAAGATGGGAGAGAAGAATGATGATATCCTTTAGACTTGGTCACCATTCCTTCAGCTTAGTCTTCTGGAGAAGATGCAGGAGAAGTTTTCACTTTCCCAAGAATAACCAAGCTTTCACTTCTGTCACTCATTGAAGAATAAAGTTGGTCAGCCAGTACGAACATTCAGCTGTGTCTCACCTAGCGTGACCTGGATAAAGATGGAAGCTGATGGGCACTGGAAAGCCTAGTCCCAGAGCTAATGAAAAAAAGAGAGGCTTTCCCAGTTATACAATGGCAAGGAGTTGCTGAGTTGAAGGCAAGGCAATAGTTTGTCTTCCAGCCATTTTGTTTAATTGCTGTTGTTCTGCAGTTTTGAATCTCTTTAGCTGCAGTCATATTTTCCTGGTAATTCCTCTGATTAAAAAGAAAAAAAAATCAAAACCATCAAATCTTCAATTAAAAACTGCAAATACTTAGTGGCTTTATAGGTTCTGGAAAAAAAGAGGCATTTGTATCCTAGGGCTTCAGCTGACTTGAAATTGTCAGGCTTTCTTCAGTCACTCTCTGCTTTGCACAATTAACTTGAAATTCCAACCTTCCTGACTGAAAAGGGTAGCAAGGGCAGTCAGGGAGATAGTAGTGATCTATTGTGTCTATTCCCACCACTTTAAAGTTGCTCTTTACGTCACATGTGATGTAGTGTGTTGTTGCATTTTGTCTAGTCTGCTTCTGGGAATCCCAAATGAAAATTTCCTCCCTATGATCTTCTTAATTTCATCATATTCTCATTTTCATCTCTTCTTTACAAGCACCTTTAAGTATACTTTTGTAGGAGAAGGGAATACAGGTGACCTTGTCCCTGACAAGTAACAGCTGTGTTAATTACCCAATACAGCCTCACCCCTGATGAGTCACAGCCGTATCCAATAAAGGTGTGTGATAAAAGGGTATGGGTTAGCTGGTGAGACGGAACCTTAAAGAAGAGGGAACATAAGACTCCTGAAGAAGGATTCTGGTGAGAGAGAGAATCCCTGCTGTGAGGTCAGTCTGGGTCTGCAGTCAGAGCCTGTTGTTGGAACCTGCAGTCACAGTCTAGCTGGGTAAAAGCCTGCAGTCAGAGTCTGCAAACCAATACCTGTACTCACAGTTTAGCAGGGAATAACCAGCAGTCAGAGGCTGCAAGGGAAACCTACAGTAGGAGCTTGCTGCAGCCACAGTCAGTGAATGGTTGGAGTCAGGATGGCTGGACTGTAAAGAGGAAAAAACAGGGCCCTTTCCATGCTGTGATAAACAAGAAGTCTGTGTCTTGGCTTATTTCTACCCTGTAACAAGAGGGCTGCTGCAACATACATTATGTAGTCTACAGGTTGCTTTTGTACTATTTCAAATGATTTTAAAATACTGTTTTGCTGAAAGACCTGAATGTGCTTGTTTACATTTAAATAGTTAAAGTTTTATCTTGGTCTCCAGATGTTTGTCGATGATACTGAAAATACATAGAACAACTGAACCAATATATCAAGGTAGAACTTGGACAGCTGTAAATATTTTTTCCTGTGGCATTCCCCACAAGTCAAAGACTGGTGAATGAAATCCTCTGGTCCAATGTCCATCAGCACATAATTACCTGTCCTGCTTGTCATTTACATGCATGAGTCTACTGTGACATGCCTTTTTTACCTGTTAGTGGATAGAGGAGCATGAAGAATGAGGTTTTCATCTGAGTGAGTCCCAAGATCATTGACAGCAAACTTTGCCTCATGAACAAACTAGTTCCAACACTTAAAATAAATATTGTGAATGCTCACATATTTTCTGTAATGGCAAATGGTAAAGTTAAGAGTCTTTTCATAAGTTGCTTCATAGTAATTTATTTGCACATCACAGTTGCAGCTGTGCATTTTTCTCAGCTGTGTAGTAAGAGCAATGTATATGGAGTGGCTTGGGCAACAACATTAGGGGAGAAATGGGATGGAGAAAGCTCAAGGGAATCAGTACATCATCTTTCTACAGGAAAATGATGTTGCAGTAGTAGTGATATTGTTTTTACTGAAAGCTATTCTAAATAAATGGAATATTGCACTAGACAAAATGGAAAGCAAATTTGTTTTGGCTTTACTGCATATTAATAAATTTTGTATTTTCAGTGGTATGAAAGAAAACCTTTGCTATAGCCAAAGGAGCAATATATTCCTATTGTAAGAAATAGCCTTAAAATCAAAAATAAACCCCATGAAATACCTTTCTTTTCCTTTACACAAACAAAATTTCTTTAATGAGGAAATGGAGGGGAAAAAGTCATTATTTTCAGTCGACAACTAATCATTATGCCCTTGCCTTGGTAAACATATATTTTTCTCAGTTTAGCTATGTTACATAATAAAACATTCTGGTTTCAGCAAATGTGTTTTCTGCTGAGTGTTGGGAAATTTAATAGAGAAGTAATGTCTTATTGATGCTTAGTTTTTGTGACCTTTTCCGTCTTGTATTAGTGACATATTGGTCCTCTGTCTCCAGTACTATGGGATTCTAATGGATAGTATAGAATGGGTCAGATAATGAAAGTCCCTGGTACATTAACTTTCAATTTCATGAATGTCTGAATACTGCCTGCAAGATGAATAACAGGCATTTCCTTCTTTTTGCATTTTAACATTTATGACCTGGTTATGATTTTTTTTTTCTGACTGTGTTACCTCACAACAGGTCCCGTATTATCACATTGAACTGTGTACTTGTGCTTTTTGGCAAAGTGCAAATGTAATTTGCAGAGAGAGGCAGATAATGTCCAAATTCTGCTAAATGAGACAGTCTAATGCCCCTGTTTTATTAGCAAAGGCATTTCCCCCCCCCCCCCCAATTTATGTTCCTTGTTTAATAAGGTCTCACTAGATGGTTTAAAAAAGCAGTTAGACTTTGATAGTGGCTGGTCTGTAACTGAAAAAAAAAATAGCAATTACTGTTACAGGCAGCATTTGAGCCTTCTAAGGCTGTAATAGTAGGCATGGTGTATAGAAGACAACCAAGGATAGAGATTGACCAGTATTTAGAAGGTATTACCCTGTATGTCAGAGCAGCATCTTTGCGCCTTTCAGGAAGCTTCTGCAATGTCAAGTTCTGTAGAAATGAGCACCAGATGTTAAATAATATCAGTGTAGCATATTCAGAATCTTTCTGTCAGAAGCACTGTACAATACTTTCAGAGGATGAGAAGAAGATAAAGCTCACTCACTCCGTAGGAGAGTTTGGCTGCATTTACTCTACTTCCATTCAGACACATTTGGAAACTGGAAGCAAACTTAGTGTCAGTACTTGTTTCATCCATTGAGACTGATGCATATGGATGAATAGGGTGGTTAACAAGGTCAGTGTATAGTCCATGAATTATGTCTAAGTAGGAATTGGGCTAAATTTCCTCATTAAGGCGAAATCTCTGGGTCCTGTTCAAGACAAAATGAAATGAGATTGGGACTAGTAAGAAAAAGATGTTTCTCCCATGTCAAGAAGCAAGAAAATCCACAAATATGTTAGATTTAGGTGTGATTTTCTAGAGGGAGGTAATGAAATGTGATTCTGAAAGCAGGGTAGGTTACATCAGAGTGCTTTATTGTTTTGTGGCTGCAACAGCTGAGTCAGTTCACAGTGCATCTCGGAGACAAATAGTATGTCAACAGTTTTTCAGTTCCCAGCATCAACTATATTTATGATTTCAAGAATTCAAAACATTCTGGAGCCTGATTGAATCTGCTGCCTAGGAACACATTCTTTCTCTGGAATCGTTTTACGTTGGAGTAATTAAAAAATGAGAAACTGTGTGAATGTAGAAGAGATTTTATGGAACCAATCATAACGCTCCTGTGGTTGTGTAGGTGCTTCATAGCTGTCTAACAGTTTGGTAGGCATTCTTGTTTTACATCCAAATTTGTAAGGAAAAGAAAAAACAGTATTTGCCTTTTTTTTTTTTTTTTTTTAAACAACCCATATGGATATTTTTACTTTTTCCAAAGGTGTGATTTAAAGGCCAACTAGAATTTAATAATGCAGTATAAATACCAAACAAATTTCATCTTTAGCAGAAAAAGGAAAAAGAAAGCTCTGTTCAGCAGGCTATATGTAGGAATACCAAATTTTATCTGCAAAGTAAGAATTGCAAAGTACCTTCTGTGTTGTGCCTTTTCATTTGAAAAGTTTCAAAGGTGCCTGTTTAAAGTAAGTATTTTGGGAGGAAGGATTCCTCAGTAGGGTTCTGGCTCCCTGTCATTAGCAGTCCCATCTGTTGCAAGAGCAAAAACTTGGGACTTTGGGAACACCTGCTGGTTATGCAGATGCTGCCTCTTTTACAGGGGTTCTGTCATGAAGTAAAACATGAGTGTGTGTGATGGGGCATCTTTTACCTTGGTTTGGAGGATTGCTTCAGCTTTGGTTAAAAAAAAAAAAAAACAACAACAAAAAAAAAAAAACATTGCAAAGACTGTGTCCAAAGCACTCTAGGGTTTTGTGGAGAAATACTACCTGACAGGCCATAAATCCTGTTCATGTATTTGGCACATGTAACAGGCTACCTAATACAGTAACCTGTTATAAATAGCTACCTAACTGCTTTTCTGGTTAATTCTGCACAGCAACCAGCAGGAAAGCTGGTGTTTGGAGGGTTGGTGCACGTGTATAAAACAATTCATGTCTCAAGTTGTCCTCATTCCATCCAGGTCTAGTTGGCTTGGAAAGACCACAGCTGGGCTTGTGAGGTTCCTGCCATCCCTTTCAGGACAAACCTGACTGTCACTGTAGTTGATGGCACTGCCAAAAGCAGGTTTAACGGTATGTGGCCAGAGGTAAATTCTACACAGTACAGACGCCATCTGTTTAAATCATCTAGTTAAAAAGGTTGGCCCACCATATTCAGTGTGAAGTAGAGCAAATTTGTGATACAAGGGAGAAACAGCAGATTAGGCTGCCAGCTCAAATGAACTTGATTTACATGCATTTTAAAACTGACTGGGTTGCATCGTTCTTGGTCTATTCTTAAAATGTAATTTATTTCAATGCACAAACAAAAAGGTATTTAAAGTCATTGTTTAAAACTGCAGGCATAAAACATTATGCAGCATGTTTTTCTCAGATATAAGAAAGAATCAATAGACTGAAAAAAAGAGATAATCTACAGTTTAATTTTGTTACTTTTAATGCAGGTACAATAGAGCCAAAGAAGAGATACATTCTGGGGCAGAGATGAATATCCAAATCTTTGAAAATAACAAAATAAATCTAAAATAAATGTAATAGGCAGCCTGAAAATCTGTTTTCAGCCTAGGCATACCACTCCGTATGCATTACATGACATTCATGATATTGATTCAGACAAATATTATAAGGTCCCATTTTCAGTTTAAATTGGCAGCTTAATTTTTGTTGCGCCACACACAGATCTGGGTGACTTTAATGACTGGGAAGTGACATTTACTGTTCATCATCTTACCATGGCTATGATCATCATAGCTATTTTTTTAAAGGTTAAAGAGAGTGATTTCTCTCTTTTTGGGGTGTACTCTGTTTAATAGGCTTCTGAAAATCAGAGAGGAAGCACACTGGGGTATTTCTGCTCCAGCACATTTACACAGATTCTAAACAGAAGACCTGTGTGCTTGAGGAGGGGGGAGTTTGTAAATGACTTTTCGTAAATAAACACATTCTACTAAGAAAATGCCCCAGCACAGGGCTGCATTAGGGTCTCTTTAAGTGAGAAGTGGCTCTAGAAAGCCTCTGACTCTGGGCCTATGAAACAAAGCATCTACACAAAGAAAAAAAAAAGAAGAAAAGGAAAAAAAAAGGTAAAATTTCAGTTATCATCAATTCAATTTTCTGTTAGATCTTAGCAAAAGTATATCCTCCTGATGTGGTCCTGCTGCAACCTTGCTAAGAAATGCTTCTCTGAGAAGGTGTGGGGGGGCTGTTCTGCAGAAATATGTGTGCCTGACCTAGGGCACAGGCTGGAACAGTGGCAGTGCAAACAACACAGCTCTCTTAGAAAGGATTAAGAAATTCATTAAAGCAGGAGATGCACATTAGAAAAAGAGGCTTCTAGAGGAAAATGTAACTATTTTCAGGGTGAAGCTCATGGAGATGAATGTGCTTGGGGAGAGCAAGCTCAGGGGATGTGCTTTAGCAGGGAAGAACTGATTTCAGTTTCCGGTGATTACAGCTACAGCCTGATGGATTGTTGGTAAAAAATTCATCAAGTTCCATCTGAAAACTAATTAGAATGATTGTCTCCCTTGCTTATGCAGACTAGTAATTTCAGTTTAATTCTTAAATTAAATTTCTCTATATACTCAGTTTTTCTCATACCAACATGACCAGTTAACTTTGATGTCTTTTGCCCTTCCCTAGTGTCTGTGTATATCTATGGTTCCTTATATTATTGTCTGTCTAGTTTAGTTTCTATCTTTCTCATTTGGGAAAATTTTCCTTGACATAAACCCTCACTCACCAAAAAACCCCTCAAAACATTATATTAACTACTGTACTGTTATCCCTTAAAATTAAGTCCTTTCTCCCATTTAACCCCACTTAACCTTTCTGCAAATATACTGCCCAGTGTAAGGAACTGAGGCTGAAAACCTCTCCTTTCATAAAAAAATACAAAATGCTAATCTTGGATCATATTCCTCCTGCCCAGTTCAATAAAAGCAGAACACATCAAATGTGGAGATGACATTTAACTTTCATTCACCAGAACAGGGGAAAATGAAACTAGGAAACCCTATGAAACCCTATGACAGATACCATATTTCTCTCATTTTCTTGGAAAGTTCCCTTTAACACATATTAGCATCTTACTCTAATTGAGAAGGATGTAAAAAAATTAGTCCACGGAACATTCGAAGTCTGATGATGCAGTGACATAAAAATATTTTCTCCTATGAGTCATTAACCTATTATTTAATCTTTACCAGAGCCTAAAATTCTGTATTTATTTCTAGGCTGTTTTTAAAAGACTAATGTGAAAGATGCGATGGTCATATCCTGGAGATAAGGTGCCAGAGAATTAACGGTGAATGTATAATCAATATTTCCAGCATCTATTGATTTATGTCAGTAATTACTTCTGAACCCATAATGCTGACTGTTGGCAAAATAGCCTTCTCTCTATAGTGTAAAATACTATTTGTGCCAAGGGATTCCTTATTTATCTCAATAAATTAAGTATAATAGTGATAACTCTAAACAAGTGTTTATATTATATGGCACCTTTGACACTGACCTGAGAGTAATTCATTCAGAAGTTTTCTTGGCATGAATTAGTAAAGAAAGCAGTAATTCCAGAGTCAGACAGCAAAACCCGTGGGCTGAGTCAGCCTGGGCAATGCTGATGTAGAATATGTAGTTAAATGATAACAAGCCAGCTCTTCTGAAAACTTGCACAGATAAGCTAAGAAGCAACAGTCTAAGCTGTATTGCTGGGAAGCTTGTTTCACAATAACTTACAGCTTATGAAAATTGGAATACAGTACTGAGTTTCTCTAGGTTAGTAGTTTATAAATGGGGAAAAAAAAAAAAGGCCTGCAAATTTACCAGTTTATTGGGACTCTCTGTAAAGAGCACTTCTAAAAACTGGAAGCTTTACTTGCCCGCTACATTATGCTTTACTAAGCTGTAAGGTGTTCCAAATTTTGTCAAAATTCATAGGACTGGAGTTACGGATTTTTAGTACCTTCTATGTATACTCAGCTCCTTTCAGAAACTGTGGCTGTGTTTCCAATAATTGAGGAGCAGTATTGAAGAACAGTAGTTGGTACAATTACCATTCAGTTTGGTCCATCATAGAATATTTACAGAGTGGCCACAGCTTTATTCCTTGCTTGGTTGTAATCATGTTAATTATCACAGCAGTAATTCATCTCTTGAACCACTTGATTATTTGAGCGTTCACCTGTTGCTTGAATGTGTTCTTTTGTTTGTGATAGACACCCTCCTTTCCTGGCTCTCTCTTCTTTCTGATAAAATCACCAAGATTTTAAAGGAACAAAACCCATAAAACCGTATTTTTTTTAAACTGAAAAGAACGTGAAGAACACGGCCTCTTGATTATGCAAGATGGCAAAAGCTGTGTGTTAGTGCTCTCAATGCTAAAAAACACTGGAGCTTAAAATGCTTAATGGAAGTTGTTAAACTTTATTTTTTTTAGCATTATTTAATATTGACAGAAGATTTTGATGCTTTAAGATTTATTGTTAAAATTAGCAGTGTAGTTTGCACATTTGAAACTAAGCATAAGTTTAAGAAAGGTCTTTTGCCACAAAAGTAACCAAAGATATAGAAAATATTTTTATAGCAGAAATCCTCTGTATAGAAAGGCTTGTCTCTTATGTTTTTTCCCCATATTTCTGAGTTAATGAAATACAAAGCAATATCCTTTGATAGGTCACATCTACTGAAGTTAACAAGAAGAGGAAATGCATATGGATGTAGTGAGCTGTCATTCAGCATTTATTTCTGATTGGTAATGCCATAGTCAGCCCTTCTGCAATAAAGAACTGAATTAAAAACCATCATATTAACTTACATTATTAATCCTACAAAAAGTTAACTGGAAAAATGCTGATAAAAGGTGAGGGTTTTTTGAGTTATCTTATAAAAGCACTGAATGTTTCCTTTTTGTCAGAAAATGGATGTCAATATTTTAATTACCACAAACTGGCTTTACCTGAGAGAAGCAGAGCCATGGCTCTATGATGCTAGCAGATAAGTAGAAGAGATAACACTGCAACCTATTTTTAAATTCTTTTCAATTCTGTTTCCTACTGATACAGCCTATTCATTACAGGAAAAAAACCCAACAAAACTACCAAAAAACCCCAGCACAGCAACCCCTCAAACCAAAACAGCTTTAATAGCTCCAGAAGGGCTCAAGCCATGGAGAAACACCCCTCTTTCTATGATGCTTCCCTTTGTGGCAGCCATAGCTGTTAACAACCTTTCCCTCATTGTCAGAACTGTTTCTGTGAAGGCTGCAGGTAGATGTGTATGGCAGCAACAGCTGGTTCTGCTGCCATGGCTATTATGTAAGACTCTTCCTCAAGGAGAAAAGTATCTTTTTTGATTAAGAACTTAATACCTTGAGCTGTCAGCATGACACGTAAAGTCCCAATAACCTAATGGAAAGATTGAGACCGTAGCTCTTGAGAAGGGTTTGAATTCTCATCTGGTCCAGAAAAAGAAGTAAGCAAGAAATTTCATACTCACCTGTCTGCCTGTGTGCCACTCAGGTTTCCACTCAGGCTGGAGACAGGGGATTGCTAAGGATATGTTTTTATTCTGACAGGATGTGGCATATTTACAGGCAGTTCCTTCCCTGCCTGGTGACCATCTAATGTATCTGTGTGTTTCTGAAGACCATGGGATACACAACAGTAGTATTTTTCTTGATTTGGAGGAAAAGCCCCAACGACAACTGTTGGTATTTTTTGTCGCAATTTCCAGAAGTTAACTTTGGCAACTACTTTGAAGTGTTCCTTCCAGTGTAATTAATTGCTGAGAATTGAATATATCTGAACTATATCTTCAAGGTTTGACAGGTTTGTTTTATCACTTTGCAGATGGCAAGCCCGGGGACAATCTTTTTAATAATACAGAAGAGTTTTTTGTGCTTGTGAAATCTGAGGGAAGAGAACCAAAGTCAGAAAATACAACACAGGAGGGTTTTGTTGATAGGTCATTCTGGGCTAAGGAATGATTTAAAAGTTGTTATGAAGACAGTGCTAATAGGTATAATTGTTTGATGAGTGCAGAGTGCTAGCAGAACAGCTCATAAAAATAAGTTGTTCCTGAGAGTGAAGAATGGGCCAAATCTTACCTTTGCCAGTGACATAAGGATGTCTAGCTACTGCCTTATACTCCATCAGGGGAGTCCCAGTGAATGAGTGCAATGCAGCATGCACATGCAGTTTTTTTGAAGTGAAACTGAAAAGCTGTAACTAGCATTGGTGTTGAATTCATCAAAGGTGTTAGCTAACTTGACAGTTTGACCTCTTGAGAAACACTTGGGAATATGCATGAGAAGTTAGCTTGACTTGACTGCTTGTGCTTTGTTTGGTGCTATTGCTGCTACCTTTTGGCTTTTGTGAGGGAAATTGCCCTTTTCTTGCATTCTCAGCTCTAGCTGTAAAGCAGACTGCCATAAACAAACTTCTGCCTTGGAAACCTAATATATAAGATCTGCTTGCCAGCAGTTTGCTAGCTGCTATTAAGCGCAAAAAAATGGTGTCTTAGGGTGTGATCGAGTTTTTACCTTAGCTTTATAAATATTCATTATCTTACATTTTCACTAATTGCTCTAGTGCAAGAGAAAATGTTAATTTTTAATCAATAATACAGCATCCTTGAGAACATTTTACAAATTAGGAGTTCATTACAGTCCCAGCATATGTTGTTAATGTTGGTTGTTACATGCTAATAAGTTGGGATTTTTTAAAATCAAGAGTAACACTGGAAGTACAAACTATGGAACTGTCATTTTGCAGAAATTCTCTAGGCAAAGGTCAAGTAATAGCTCAAGTAATATAGAAGTGGGATGTAGTTACTTGCTGTCTGAATTTACTCTGTGAAATTAGTTGGTGAGGAAATTAACTCCTTTTCCTAATATAAGTTAACCAACTGTATGTGTAATGTGCAGGAATTTCTTCTGATTTCTGATTTCACCATTTTAAGGCACCATGACTATAAATTGATGGGGTTTTTGAAGGCTAAGCATTTTAAAGCACACAGATTTATTCATGCAGACTATCAATTACTTTGATATCCTTTGAATTAGCATTCAAGTTGAGGGTCTTTGAACTGAAAGGATTTCATTAATTGAAGGCAAAAGATAGGGAGTCCATAATTCCTTTGGATGTAACTGCCATGAATCTTGAAGTGTGGCAGGAAGAGTCATTAGCAGAGTGCCATTCACACTGGCTCATCAGAAAGGGAGTTTGATGTGATTGCCTCAAGCAGAGTACAGAAGGTCAGCACGGGCCAATACCCTCAGCTAACAGAAATGTAGAGAGTTCACAGAGCTGCATGACAGCTAGCTCCAGTAATCCTGACTCCTCTGTCTACATGAGTTGTTTCTCTGGGAGAAACCTATCGTCAACTGCTCAAGGCTCTTGCCATTTAAATTCTTTAAGGGATTTTATTTTTTATTAGCTGACATTTCTATAATATTCTACATGACTTAACATTATTTTTTGCGGGTAGTAGTAAGGTTCAGTTAGAGATTCTGGATCAAGAAAATGACCTGCTCCCTCTATTCTGTGTTTCGCTTCCAGTTTTCCTCAGTGTTTAATGTTCTCCTACTATAGCTCTTCTGTAATTTCACATATTACTAAATGCAAACAAACAATCTTGAATCTTTGTACACTGAGAAGGTATGTGACCAGTCAGGAAGGGCCGTTTCTCCACTTCATTTAGCAGAGAGAGCTTGGGCACAAAAAGGATGGATGTTTGAGAGGAGAGAGCACCAATCACCAGTTCTCAATTCTTTTGTGCTTTAGTTTATTCTGCTGGTACAGGACTGGGCAGGAAGGCACACTTGAATGACTGTAGGAATTTACCTTTCTTACCCCTGCACCACCAACTTGGATGGGCACAATTCTGAGAGCAAATGAGGAAGTGTGGGCTGGCAGAGCCACCCAAGGCAATGAAACATGAATGAGGGCCTGAGGGTCTTTGTCCAGTATAAGAAATTTGGGATTATCCTAGTGGGAAGGAGAATATTCCTCTAAACTTTTGCTTTTTGTTTTATTCAGCATCAAAAATATGAGATCTGGAGCTGTTTCAGCTCCTCTAATAGATTTCAGTTGCAAAAGTTTAAATCTTAACCAGTTCTGTTGTGGACAAGAAACACTTTACTCTTTATATGGCAGTTGAAATTATATATACAATTTCATGCCTGCTGGTTGACATCTTTAGGACTGTCTGCCTCACTGTTCCCTATTATAAATCCTCCACTGTCCCGTTTTGCCACATTAATGTTAAAGTGAATACTCCTCAAAATGAGAAGTTGAGACACCAAACTGATCCAAGTGGTCTGGTTTTCTGTCTGAGAAATTGCATGTGACTTCATGCCTATAGAGAAGCAAAGGGAAGAGATTAAGTTTTCTAAACCTCAGTAATTTCTGTTAGTTTTTGTAGAACACCTACCATTTCTGCAAGTGACAGTTCCTGGTCTTAGCCTCTTAGAAGGTTATTTGAGACTAGAATTGATTGAACACATTGACTTGATTCATGAACCTTTCAAATTACTAAACTCATAAATCTAGAGGACAGCATGGAAAAGGCTGGAGCTGACTGGTAGCAAAAATTGCTCTCATTTAAAGACTGCAGTGTGGACAAGGTGGTTTGGTTTTGTTTGGAGAGTTGGGTTTCTTTGGTTTTTGTGGGTTTTTTTTTTGTTTGGTTGGGGTTTTTTACTTACGGAGGGCGAGACTTTCTGCGGTGGTTTAAACTCCGGTTATTACTTTTAAAACTGTTGCCTTTTAAGAACCGTGTGAGATACACTCGGTTGTGGTCACATGGAAGTTCATGCTTAGCCTCTGGGGCTGTGAAAAGGTTCAGTTGATAGTTAAAATAAAACGTAGGCCACTCACTGCTAGTCAGATCTGGTGGCACTTTTGGGGAACTACTTTCCATGCCATTACAAGCAAAGGCTCTTTTTCCCCTTTCAATTGGCATTTCACACTGTAGCTATATTTTCTCTGATAGTCAAGTCCTGAGTTTTTATGTCTCCTGTCACAGTTACAAAATGTTAATGATTTCATTCAAGCAATCAGTCAAATTAAAATCTCACACCATTTATATTATTTAACCATCTTGTCCTACTATCTCTCAATAGTGCTTTTGATCACTAATGCGCAGTGACTCTTAAACCTTGACTAAAGTTTTCATCCCTGGGTTATTTGGGTGTTTTCTTCTTTATTATTTAATTAAGCATACTAGGTCTGTGGCCTATCACAGGACCTGCTTTATTCATTCAGTTTCAGAAATTTTGGTTCTGTGTATACCCTCAGGTTCAAGTCTACCATGCAAGTTTCAGACCTAGAAGTCACCTCTGAATCAACAGGAATCAGAAATTTTAGGGACTGGAAAAAGAAGGAAGCCACACATATTTCATTTATGAAGTAATACTTCACAGCTCTTCTGTGTATCTCCTGCTTTATTCTCACCTGGCATTATTTTGAGTCAGCTATGAGTATATGCAGATTTCCAGGTAGTAAATGCTGTGGTTTAAAAAAGTGGAAATTGGTGACGCTACTGCCAAACAGTGGAGCTCCAGTATTTCTCAGTCTTTCGAGTCCACTTGCAGTGTTTGGAAATACTGCTATGCTGTATGACTTATTTGCCTCTTGTGAGATGGTTTTTCTGGCAAGATGCATTCCTCAAGAAAAAAATCAAAAAAACTTTGGAAATGGTGACCTGACCAATGGTGATCCATCTTTTTCATACTTCTTCATTGCTGTCCAGTAGGGAAGATTCAATAAGTTCATTTTGGGACCCTGAAATGACCTCATTATCATGAGAGAAGAGAGCAGAGTGAATGAGGACTTGGAGTGTATAAGTGTCTGTGTGTGTATATACAATGTGTAAGAGTAGATACATGTGATAAGAATGAGTGATTTAATTTGATCTGATTTTCTAGTTATCCCAGAAATCCATTGAATGACCTTTTTTTCAAATGTGGATTAAATCTAATCACAAAGCCAAAGCAAATTGCATAATTATTTATTCCACGCAAGGGAAGAAAATTCCATAAATAAACTTAGAATAATAATAGATTTTTTACTGTTCAATTTATGCACATGCCCCTTGACAGTTACTTAATTTTAAATGTTTTGAGGTTTGAGTCATAGATTTTGAGCACATATCTCTTCAAAGAGATTATCAGTGCTGCTGCATTCTAAAATAAACTAAGATATAAGTAAAGCAAAATAAAAATCCTTCAGTAATAAAATTCAAATGTACTTTGTTGTAGTTCAAAAATCCCAGATAATTTAAAACACCATTCCTTTAATTTCTAATTATTTTCTTCACTTTTTCATCTTACAAATGTAATAAAGTAGACTTTAAATTATAAATGTAAATACATATAGTGTATTTAATAAAAAAATATCAAGTAATGCATACACAATATACATATTTTCACTTAGTGTTAGCTGATTCAAAAAAACTGCAAGTCGAATTTAAATAGTCCAACATTGAGACCACTTCACTTACTAACGTGAGACTTGTTTTGATCCATATCTGTATAACTTGGTCTAAAATAGGAGTAGGTGGAAACAGATACAGCGCTAGTTTGCGTTCACTTGAGCAGGCATCCAACTGAGATGATGCTATAGATGGAAATATTTCAATTCAGCAACTCTAATAGGATACCTAAGTAATGTTTGCTCATTGATTTTATCTGGGTGGGGGGGTTTGTTTGTTTTTAGTTGTTTTTTTTTTTTTTTTTTTAATTTAGCCTTTGAAGAACAAAAATCGGGACTTTCTTCAAGATACTATAGAACAAAAAAAGGGACAGATGCACAGACACAGAGAAACATACTAGGAGGTTAAACAGTTTCCTAGGACAAGCTCCTCATCATGGTAAAATATTAACTTGTCCTAGGATTACCCTCCACCTTTGCCTTGTACTTCCTCAAGTACCCCTAATCAGGATTTAGAGAATTCTTAGCTTTCCTAGGACAAGCTTTGCTGATAAAAAATTAGCATGGAAGCACTCAAAACAGTAAGAAATGTCACTGCCTGGCATTAATTTTAAAGTGAAGATCCCAGCCACATTGATTATTTTCAGCTATTTCAATATTTTCAAAGCCACAAAATGATCTCTCTCAGGCTATCAAAGGCTATTTTAAGATTATTTGAACCCTTTGTAAGAAAAGTCCTTGAGGATTCACTGCCGTTTTTGATCCAAATGTGTAGCTTTCATATTGATTGAATTGAAATTTTCATGAGAAGAAATCTTGTAGCTTCTTTCTCTTTTCTACCTCTGGGTAAAGATCTGCTCCCCACGTCTTGATTAAATCAGCATTGACCTTGTAGTTCCCAGCAGAAAACACAAAAGTTCATCTTGTCACATTTTTCCCCTGCTGTTTTCAAGAAGTTCCTGTGCTCTCCAGAACTGTAGGATCAAACCTTCAAAAATATATCCAAAGCACACCATGGACGTGTTACAGTCTCTATGCTAAAGGTAACCAGTTGCACAACTCAACACTGTTCTTCTGGAAACAGTTAAAATCAGAAGTTCATCAAAGTGAATTTTACAGTCCTCATTTGCACTACTGGCTAACCTCAAGCCTCCCTGAATTGCCGTCTAGGAAGGTGGCGTGCCACGTGCCAGGCTGGACTTGGTAGTGGGGTTTATTGGGATTGAGGAGAAGCATTATAGATAAAGTGGGTGTACCATAACTGGGTGTCACTGCCAGTCGGAAACTGGGTCTCGTAACAACAACTTGGTGCAGAGGGCAGGCTGCACAGGAGATATGTGAAGACCTGGACTCTGAGAAAAATAGATCCTGCAAAATCGCTTGGGGTTTTTTTTCCCCCTTCTTCTCTGTAGGGGGGCTTGTGCACGTATGTATTTCATACAAAACAGAGACCTATAGTAAAGGTGATGCTTCCTGAATCCTGATGATAAGAGGGATAGTTGTGTGGAACATTCCCAAATAGTGAATGAATAAATCAAAGACAGGCGTAATTGATTTGAAGGGTCTACGTTTTCTATGCTGTTCTCTACATTTTATTGGGCATTTACTCAAAAAGAAATTGCACCGTATTTTGCATTTTGATTATTCTGACTTTTAAAAATAGACCTCTCAAGTAGCTTTAACAGCCCTTTATATTTTGTCATATATCTAGAATATGGTACAGGTGCTTTATTTTTTACCTCTTCAGGGTTTTTTTTGGGTTTGTTTTTTTTTTTTTTGTACTGGAATTTTGAAAAATCCTTTATTAGGTACTGGAACTTACGCCATGCTATATTCTTAGAGTACAATGGACCAAAACCGTCAAGCCCATTCAGTTAGGTTTGCTAACATTTATGCTTTGAACTACTGAATGATTTTCAGAGGCTTCTGTTGTATTATCTTGAATGTCTTTTTCTTCCTAAGAAGCAGTTTTGTAAGGTTGGGTATTTTAGAGGCTTATTAAAGCTGTGGTCAGGGAGGATTGTTTGTTGGGTTTGAAATTTTTTTCTGTTTTACTGTTGTATTTGGATGAGTATTAAAATTATGTATGTTACAGAATGAGTTCTTCACTAAAACTTGCTTTTTCAGGCATTCTCCCCTAGACTACAGAAGTCATATCCAAATTCATTAGTCCCTTTCTATTTGCAAGCCAAATAAGATGCTCTGACTGGATGTTTTTCATCTTTCTTGGAGGCATTTGGTGTATGTGAGTGCAGATGGTTTTGCTCAGCTTTGTCTTTGATGATATGTGTATTAGAGTTTACAGGATCAAAGCCAGAAAGACCTAATAAATTCTTTATGTCCTCAAAGCCTTTTTTTGTCTCCAATCAGACTGGAATACGTATGTTGATTGTAATTTCTTCTGCAGATAATAAAGGGGGATAAGAAGAGTTGATACTTGGTTTTCGTTTTACTAAAACTGGTAAAAGCAGGACATAAATAAGGTCTGGAAATCTGGCACTCAGAAGTTGTCCAGTCAGAGCCTGATCTGTCGTGCTTAACAGAAATAGGTCATGTATTCAGCAGAAGAGATATTAAAAGCAGCAGGCACATTTGCCAGTTTGGATGGGTTTGTTTGGTTGTCATTAGCTGCTACAAAAAGATGTCGGATACAAGATGTGTGTATATTGAAGGAGTAGAAAGCACTGATTGCCCAGATAGCATACAGAAGACAGGTAGGATTTAATGAGCTCTCAGGCTGAGTCACAGTCTGTAAGCATTATTAACATCAGCGTTGGCTCTTGGGCCGAGCGTGCGGGGTCAGCCGGGCCGCGCTGCTGAGCTGCCGTCTGCCACCAGCCCTGCTGTCACTGCTGTCACTGCCGGCTCAGGGCTGGGACATGGTCGTTCCCAGCTCCCTTGACTGGCATCCATGGCTTTTCCCTTTAGGATTTCAGACCTCGCTGTGTTGGTGCAACTTTCCCTCTTGAAAGTTAGCCTACTTATCTTGCCCTCTCAAATTCTTGCACTGGCTACAAGCCCCAGCTCAGCAACTGTCCCCATTTGTAGTTTTTATTTTCTCGTCTTTCTGTTCTTTCAGACAGCTCTTTCTCCTAACTTAGTCATTTCCTGGAAAGCCAGAGGCATAGTAACACAGTTGGGTTGGATCAGAGCTGGCCTCAGGTTCTGGAAACACAGCCAGGCAGGGCCCTGGGAGCCAGAAGGGAAGCTTACAAAGCATTGCTCTTGATTTTTGCTATAGCCTATTTTTTTTTTTTTACTGTTAATATTTAGTTTTATCAATTTTTTTTACAACTAAGCAGTAACAATTCTGAACATTTTGTTTGTGAAAGCGTAGCATTGCATCCTGCTTTCCTCCTTATACCAATATAGGCAGTTGCTCTATATTGACCAATATTTCATCTTTCCACATTGACCTATATATTGACCTATTTCATCTTCCCCTATATTTTTCAACCATTTACACTGTTTTCTCTTCACAACCAGTTTCAGATGCCTAGCATATTCTGTAGGCTTATGATACAAATTCTAACACCAGGAAATGTGTATATTGCATGCATTACAGAGGAAAGTAAGTTATATTTCCTTGAGGAAAATGGAAAATCTGTGTTTTCATTCCACAGCATAACTATGTTATCTTGCTGTCTTCACAGAAGCAGTCCTTACAAATTAATATGGATGTAAGTGCTGAAAATACCCAGATATTCAGTGAACTATTTTTTCCTAGTATAGATTTACTTTTGGTACAGATTCCTTTTTTGAATGCAATTTCTCTATTTCAGTGAATTTTGTATAGTTATGCAAATTACTACTCAGGTTACATAAATTTAGTTTGAGGTCATTTTATGGATAATTTGTTACTTTGTAAAGTAGTTTGCCAGGTTATGAGACATTAATCCTCCAATAGGACTTTAATTAGGAGAGATGAACTAAATAATTCATAGCAAGACTTGGCCTGAAAACATTTATACTACACGATTATACCATTTCACATGCAGTGACAAATTGTTTTGGTGTAGTCTGAAAATAGCAGGACTTAATTAATTGCTTCCAAGGTTTTAGACATCTGTGATAGGTTCTTTAAATGCATTAGATTGGAAATTCATACAAAGGCTAAAAATAGAGTTCAAGTCCTTGGGGTTAAAAAGCTGAGATGAGAAGGCAGCTTGCAGAAAAGAGCAGGAAGAAGCTGAAAGAGCAGAGGAATGGCAGCTAACTAGCATGTCCAATTCCCCAAAAATTATTTTTGCAAAACTGAGCTGACAATCATTAAATACAGGAAATAGTTTTACATTTGAGTAAAAGGAATGTGCCTTTTGCATATATGGTTCATTAGATGGAAGAGGTGGCTGCAAAAGGAGCCCTGAATAGCTTAAAGAACATACAACCAAGAAAAAGAAAAAAAGTGAGATGTTTTTCTATTCTGAAATCACATGGCAGATGGAATCAAATAAGTTAAAATAATTTATTAGACTCGAAGGAGATACTACTTAAAAAAAAAAAAAGCCAAGCAAAATAAGATGGATTTTGTAGTAAACCAAGGATCAGTATATGTCATTAAGTGGTACTTTCAAAGGATGAATTGGTGAATCATGCTGCTATTGCACCTACAGCTAGTGGGAAGAGAAATAGCAAAGAATTATAGTCATATGATCATATATAACTGAGGAAAAAAACCCCTTTTGGTAAGAATATATACCAATTTATGCCATGGAGCAGGGTATTTTTCCTACAAATTAGATACCACACTGAACACTTGAATTGTGAACTCTAAAAGATGGAAAGTCATTACACCAAGTCTGGAATTAATCTCTGAGAATGTTCCTTTTGAGTATGGACAAATAACTAATTTTTTTCTTTGCCGTCAAGTTGCTGACCTTCACATGTAGCCTCGCAGCTGGAGCACTCATCCAGTGCTCCCAGGTCTGGCTTTGGTTTCCTCTATGGCCTAAAACTCAAATACACATTTGCTACCTCTCAGGAGGACATCTGGGTTCAGTAAAAGGAGCTGTACCATTGTGCTGAATGCATCTGTGGGAGACCAGAAAACGAGCAATCAAAAGGGAAAGGAATGGAAAAGATAAGTCATTTGCAGACCAGGTGGTGGGAAAGGGCAGTTTGAACACGATGCAGACTGAAAAGCGTGTTTTATCTATGACCACTTTCTGACTTTTTGCTGGAGATAACTGCTGTATACCTACCAGCAGACCTCAGGGTTATACCTGTTTAATTTACTGGTGTGGATATGGCTTGTGGGGACACCTTGAAGTTGGTGAAACATCCTATCTGAGTCCAGGCCACTACCTTCCACTTAAACTGCATGTTAGGTGCCTTAGCACTTGTGCTGATTTAGACCTTTGTCAGTTGGGTTTTGGGTTCTGTGTCACTTTGTGAAAGTGCTGAACTGAAAACCTCCTCTGCCCTAGCCCTGGCATTAGGAACAGTGCCACTGAGGACAGCAATGGGTGTGACAACAGCAGGAGGTGGCTGAATGCAAATAAGAAGGGAAACAGTAGCAGCCACCCAGTAGCCCCTATTGCTGGAGTGCACATAGCTAGGCTCATTCATAATAGGTTTCACTGGTAGCTCTTTGAAGTAATCCTGGGAATTCTCAGATCATCTTCCTCTCCTGGGACTATTTTTAGACATCTATAGAAAATTTCAAACATATTTAATAAAAAAAGGATCTGACATCCCCCTCAGAAGCAAAACCTCTTTATGTATTACCAAAAGGTACTGAGTGTAGAGATGCAAGAGGTAGAAGAAAAGGAACCTGTAGGGTCTCAGTGACACAATATAGTTCTATCAAAAGGGATAAACAGTTAAAGAGTAAACTTACTGATTATGTTTGTCCAATGGCCATACATGAGTTAAGTTGAGGCTGAATTTTGTGGATTACATGTGAGTAAAGAAATCGCATTTCACAACTTCAAAGCAATTGCTTTACTTCATAATCATCCAAAATCAGATTAAGTTTTCTTGTTCCATTTTTCAGTCAGAAACACATTTTTACAGAACCTACGTTTTAGCAAGACAGGGCACTTAGAAGGAACTGCAGCAAACTCTTTCAATTCACTTGCCAAAGCAGGGCCCATTATAAAACAACAATAGATGTTAACAAAAGGAAGTTAATCTGTATTCTATAAATAAAAAGCTAGAGAACATCAAAGCTACTTGCGAAATCTTATGTTTCTTTAAAGTTTTGTTCAGTTCCTCCTCTTTGCATCCATATGATGGAAGTGTATTTAAGGAGCCCAGCTAAAATATTCAGCATTAGAGGAAAAACAAAAGAACAGCCTCCACAAAGGAGAAAAGTGCAGCTGAGTGAGGAAGATGTCACAAGCAGCTTAGCTGTCACTAGCTGTGATATATTGCTGAGGCAAAACCCTGCAGACAGGCTTTAGTTGGCTGCTGCCCTCCTCAACATGAGAGGTCAGTGCCCTGAGCAGCTCCAGCAGCACTGCTGGTAGGAATCACAGGAGCACACTCTGTCCCTCCAGCATCCACAGTCCCAGTGCCTGCCTGTAACTGAGCCTGGATTTCAAACTAGCTGATGCCACAAGTATTGTTCCTCTCAGTTCACCTGAAAAAAACGTGAGCTGTTGTTCTTGCAGGGCCTGCTCCTGCTTTCTGTATGCTGCAGGTCTGCTCAGCTGTTTTGAGTCTATTCTGAAGAAATTAATTGATAGATGCTACTCAGAGGCTAATTGCCAGTTATGTCATAGGTGAAATCAGCACGTGAAATTGTTTGAATGGAAGTGAAGTGATTTGTAGGATTTATGGTTCTTCAGAAAGACTCTTACAGCTGAATAATATAGATTCAGTTCTTTTACTTTGTTTGGAAAAAAAGCCCCTAGCATAAAAAACAAAAACACAAGCCATCTTCAAAATATTAGACTGTGTTGTCATATATTTCTTAGTCATCCTCATTAAGAATGTTACAAAAATGAAGAATACTGACCATTTCTTAAGCTACTTAATATTTTTTAAATTTCTTTTATTTTTCAAACCATTACTTAGATACATCCTAAGTGCACCATTGCAGTTGTGAGATGGATCTTAAAACAAGGAGATCTTGTATAACTTAAGCAGGGTTTGCATATTTTACTGTTTACAGAAACACTTATTCAATTTTGGGAATTTTGAGAAATACAAAATCTTACAATGAAAGGGGAAAAAATGAAAAAAAAAAAAAAAAAAAGGCTGAGGCTTGCCAGAGCAGCCTCCTGGGAGTCTAGTGCTGCTTGTGAGGCACAGATGTGTGTTGGGGAATATAAAAGTCAAATTGAACATAATGCATCATATAGATAGATATAGTTGATATAGATTAGATAGAGATATTGATTAGATACAGATCAGATATAGCTATAAATAGATATGTATTAAACTTTTAAAGAGCTCTTGTCTTCCACAGAAAACTCTTCTGTGTCTATGAATCAGGAAAGGCTGAAAAACACTGAACTAGCAAATAGACAGCTGTTGGTATTATCTGAGTTGGGGTGTTTTCACTTCATCCTGGTTGAAGTGTGGAAGAAGTTTGAAAGGATGTCACTTACGCTTCCTTGCTATAACACTGCATTAACTTTTGGATAGAAATAAATCAAGTGCTAATGCTGCTTTTGTGGAAATACAGTATCCATGATTACTGGTAGTTAGGGAAAAAATTCACTCTGTTCAGAAACTCTTGACTCTGCCTTCATTTAATGCTGGTTGTCAAAAAATGAGAGATACTGTATAAAATACCTGCATAATAAAGTGATCTGTAAAACTAGTGGTTATATTCAGAAGACACATTCAGAATGTTCTATGTTCAGAACATTAGGCAGCATATTGTAGCTTCATGGTGCTAAATTTACTCACCAATATTCAGTGTTTTAAAAGCTTAATTAGGCTGGAAAACAGAGCTAATTTTTATACTGCCTTCTGGTACCCTAGCAGAAATGTTTCAAAAGTGCAATAAAGCTTTTGAAGCCTGCCTATATTGAGCCCCTCAAGGTGGTATTTTTTGATAGCTCCTGCCAAACTTGTGCACAGCCAGATCATCTGGTGGATTAAAGTTGGTCTCTAATTAGGCACAGTTATACATGCTTGGTCTCTGCTACGCGATGGCAGCCATCCAGTAGGGACTTCAACCTTTACAAAGCTTCCTGAAATTTACTTTTTTTTTCCAAATCTACATGTAAAAGACAAATGCCCTTCTCCTCATTAACCAAGAGCCACTGTCTTAGGCCTCCTTCTGTGTACTGACAGTTCTTCTTCAGTGCCTTTCTGTGTGTTAAAGCTGTATCTCTCCGAGATGGTGTCATCCACACAGACCTTCATGAGAACTCCCATGACCAAAGAGTATTGACAAAATGTAGTTAAGTCTTAATGGGATGTCTTCTGAGCAATCCTCTGCCCACTGGAGAAACATCTCACTCCCCTTTGGTATGACCTGACCCTAGCTATTATGACACTATATTCTTCAGCCATTAACGTTTCTCTCTACAGTATTTGTTTATAACTTTGCGTGGGGATCTTTTTGCCCTTCTTGGCCTGTTATTAGAGTGGGAAGTATTGGTGAAGGAGGCTTCATGAAAATATTAATTGGAAAAGAACAAAGAGGGAGGTAAAGTTTGATTCAGTCTACAGAGCAACCTCCTTTGACTGGCTTGTAAAACTAACTTTTATTAAAAATGCAATTTAAAAAAATACTTTGATATGTCTATGAACAAGAGTATATTAAACATTCAGCAGTCTCTGGTATGAAATACATTATGCAGTGGTGTTTAGGCCTCCATTGTTTGGGCTTCTTGACTGTAAGTGGGGTGTGCCTGGACCTGGTTTTGATGCAGAGAGCTCTCCCTGTCCCTTGGTATAACCTTAACTATGTGAAATGTAGATTGACTTCTCTCATAACAACAACGTAATAATGAAAGAAATTGATTGTTTTGTAACTTCTGATATTTCTTTAATGATACATTCTATCGTAATGGCAACTAATCAGTCTCTCTAAATGAGTTGGGATTCATACGATTGTTTAGGTTAGAAGGGACCTTTAAGATTATCAGGTCCAAACATTAAAACTAACATGGCCAAATCTACCACTTGTCCAAGTCCCTAAGTGCCACACCTGAAGGTCTTTTAAATACCTCCAAGATGGAGTTTCCCAGCCAGTTTCCTGGGGAGCCTGTTCCAATGCCTGATGACCCTGTTGATGAATAATTTTTTTTTTTCTAATACCGTGGTTATACCTCCCCTGGCACAACTTGAGGCTTTTCGTCTTGTTCTGTTACTTGGAAAAGAGACTGATCTGCTACCTGGTTACAGCCTCCTTTCAGGCTCTTGTACAGTGAGAAGATCTCTGGTTATCATTTAGAGTACAAGACTACATGTGTAGATCTCTCTTATACTGATGTGTTTATTTTTATATCTTTGTGGTATTAATTCAATGCTACTGGAGATACATCAGGTGTTTTTGTGGCCAGACCTAAATGGCAAATGTCTGGTATGGCCTGGGATCCCTCACATGTGAGTAGGGCAGAGACTTCAGCTAAGAAGTCTGCAAGAGCCATGAAACCTGATGGGGAGTAAAAAATCATAAGCAAGGAGCTGGGTTTACAAAAGAGAATCTTTAGCAGGTGACTTGAAAAACTACCAGTGATACCTGCTGGAACCAGCTGTCAAAACCAAATATGCTGATTTGGTGTAGCAGCTTTTCTCTTTTAGTTGTTCCTTCCATGTGTTGCAGACTTCTCTCTGTGAATGGGAATAATTGTATTATGTACTGCACTGTGCTATTTTAACTATGAGTAAAAGGTGATAAATGTGCAAGAAAGGGAAATGGTGAGATGCATAACATAATAAATCACTTTCATGTCTTGCAGATAGTAAATGCATGTAAAATGAAAATGTTTCCTTAGGTTTCACTACTTGTCAGGTAAAGTTCTGCCATATTCTCCATAACAGGAGGCAGGAAAAGACATGCTGGATCATTTCCTTGAATACAACTTGGGAAAAAATCTTTTAAATGGAAACCTCCATTCCACAAATTATCCTTTGCTTATTACATCTTAGTAATAAAAGAAGAACATGTTCACAAGTTGATTAGGTAGTTCTTATTATTGAAATGCTGTTTTCAATAAAAAATGACCTTTTCTCACATTTATTGGAAAACCTGCTTTAAGCCACATTAAACTAAAGCTTTTGTGCCACGGCAGTAAAGCTGCTGTCCACAAAGATGATCTTCAGTTTGTTTGCTCTCTCCAGCCTTATTACAGGCAGCTGGCTGCTTGATAAGCTTTTGGGGAAAGGAGGGGGTCTCTCATATTTTAGCTCTGTCTTCCTGGTCTTTCAGTCTCTGCTGCATGTTATTAAGTCAGCTTGACAAAGCTTTTGCTCTGCTAAAATTCTATGCATATATAAAGATGAATAAGAAGGGGTTTTAGGTAAACGATTGTCCACTGAAGATTATGCAGCAGTCTTATTACATGGGGTACTGCATCAATGTTATCTTTATATGTTGAATAAGATGATTTTGTTTTAATTAAGTTATTTTAGAGAATGTAAACTTGCTATTTTCAAATTTGATTCTTATCTCCATTATAGTTCTATTACTAGTTTTCTAGTAAAGGCATTTTATATTGAATAAACTTCTGGCTACTTTCTGAGCCCTTCTAATATTGCTAAACAACGTTGGAAGTGCAAACAAGGTTCTAATCATGCTGATGTTATAAAGAAGGAAAAAGAAGTTAGATGTGGTGCTGTATGCGAAATGCTTTCACCTGCTGTCTTTTATGTTTCTTCTTTTCTGCTCAGAGATAATTTTTTTCAGAGCAGCATTTTTTTATGTCTAACATTGCTTTATGTAGTTTTTATTGTTAATGATCTTGGTAGGCAGTTATCTTAGAATATTGGGTTTTGCTATAAAACTCAATATTTCATATTTTCCTGCATCATTTGAAAGTGCTTAAGCATCTGGTTTTCTGTAGATCAGTTTCTCCTTTTTGTGTGAAAGTGAAAATAGAAATCTTACTCAATATTTTAGCTGTGTATTTTTTCAAGCTGTAGTTTTTCAATAATCAGTCATTGTATACCACAGCCGTGGTATGTAAATTGTGCTCCTCTATGTGTTGCTAAGCAAAGCTTTCACTATATTTTATCCCTGTGCTGTTCTGTACTATGTAATTTACAGCAGTGCTATAGAGGACAGATTGTTTTACACTGAGAGTGGGGTCTATAAGCATCACTTAAAGCATTCCCAACACAGGTATCCACATGTGAACCAGATGAGTAGATCCCCACTTCGTAGTCAGTGCAGAGCAAAAAGCCTTTCTAGGATGTGGTCAAGATCATCCTAAGGCTAGTGCCAAAAATACGACAGAAGTGTTTGTTTCTTTCCACTGACAATAAAAGTCATCTAGAAGTTGTCATTCTCTAGGCATTCAAGTTAAAGTGACGTGTCTATCAGCCATTCTCTCAGCTGTGGAAAGTACAGAGATACAGAGTTGGGAGCATTGCTTACTGACGGTCCATAATGCCTCCATGTGTTCAAGTTAATTGCTGTGTGGTTTTTAAGCTCTTTTGGAAGAAAACATTATGGGTTTGGAGACAAGAGGAATTGGCTTTTAGATGGATGATAATTTTTAAACAGTAGCTATGCCTTATGGCTTGATACCTAGGGATGTCAAAAATAGCACAGTGAAAGAGAGAGGGATTTGTGGGCAGAGGGCAGGGGAAGATAGTCAGAAGTACCATGTAAAAGCTATTTATCAAGTGGTTTTACTGCAGAAGGAATTCAATTTATTCTGTAGGTAGTTACCACATACTGGGGGGGTTTTGCTGTGATTCATCATAAGCATTGGCTCCATCACTGCAAAGGGGCAGGGTAGACAGTGACTTTTGTTCTGTCCCTGGGCAGGAGAATGGCAGAAACTCCTAATTTTCCTCACAGCTTCTCATGAGGCTTTGTAGAGGATCTTAGTGGTGTCATGCTTTACCTAAGATTTTTTGGAATGCCTCTGTCTGCAATTTCAAAGGATTACAATCGATTTGGAGAAAACTTGTCTTTTATGCCCTGATTGCTTGATTACCTGACAGAAGAATGCAGCCTCTCTGCTACTGATATACAGGCTCCTTGGGATTATAAAATCACAAGCTTTTTAAAGTATCAGGTTAAATAAACTGAGATTTGGTTTGGGGTTTTTTTGGTTTGGTTTGATTTGGGGTTTTTTGTGCTTTTTATTGTAAAAGAAAGGCTGTGGTGTGGAGATAAAAATCTCCTAGAAGACAGAAAAAACCCTTTTTAATAAAGCAAGCAGTCTGTTATGTATACGTTGGACAAACAGACAAGATATGTCCACAGTTAAGTGTTCTAAAATCATTAAAGGGGAAAATGGAGCACAAACCATGAATTACCTATACTCTTCTACCACATAAAGTTTTCCATTTATATGTAATATGAAGGTAGACTGGAGTTCAGGCTGTATGCCTCAACGTGTTTACATAAGGAAATTGTTCTCAATGCAGTATAATTAGCCACAGTATACCAAAATTAGAGGAGAACTTTTTGTCTGAGAGGATGAAGTGCTCTCTGACTTTTTTTTCAGGAAACTTTAGTATTAGTTCTCACATAGACATTGAATTTATGTGATGTTATTATTTCAGATGCTACCATCCCAAAGACTAAATTTAAGCAGGTTTTGACAGAAACATGAATAAAGTTCAAAGCATTCCTTTCCTTCAGGCATGTTTTAATTCTAAAAACAATTAATGTTGTGTCATGTCTACAGTAAAACTTACTTATGTCTTTAAAAAAAAAAGAAAAACAGCACATAAAGTTTTCATCAAAATAATTCCACTGTACAAACAAGAGCTGTTAATGTTTGGATGCAGTGTTGTGTCATACACTACATGAGAGCTACAGGGACCAGTACTTATTAATGGTGTATGTCACCTCCTAGGGCATCATCTGTAAATTCTGGGCTGGCTTTCATCTTCAACATCACAATACAGATGTAGAAGCTGTATATAGTGCCAGTAAATTGTGTGAATAAAGAGCAGTCTGATACTAATATATTTTAAGTCTTAGGAAAAAAAAAAAAACAGCACCCAGAAGATAATTGTTTTCTTCTTAAAAATTAAAGACCAAAGGAGAATAGGAGTAGACAAATACCTCAATTTGCTCTTAATTTATTCAGATGTGCGATTCTGTGACTGGGTAGGATAATTTGGTTATTTAGGTGAATTTCTGACTTTATGCAAATAAAAATTCAATGAGGCAGAAAATGAGAATTCCATGTTAAATAGAAGCTGTTCTTTTTACTCACAGTTAACTGATTGGAACAAGTGGAAATTAAAAGCAAGCCTGGAATTTAGTGACCCACTGATAAGATGCCTCAATTCAAGTGGTACAAGGGTAGAAGAAAAATTCATCAGGTTCAGGAAATAATATGCAATGGTGCTAGTACCAGACAAAGAAAGGTCGATTTTCAAATTGTGTGAACTTCATCGGGAGTTTCTCACAGACTCACAATTCTGTTACACATACATATATGCACATATATATATATATACACACACAGAAAGACAGATATACATTTATAGTATGTATATTGTAGTGTCCATTTTACACATAATTTTTTTAAGCACATTCATTTTCTGATGGCATATTAATCTGCAGACTTTATTTTTATCCCTCAGTAGTTATTAAAAAGAAAAGATTCTTAATATCACACTTCTGGCTCCTCTAACTAAGATTTACAAGGAAAAGTTGTAATCTCCACAGCTGATTTCTGTGTGCATGACAAACTGTGTGAGGAAGCACATCTTACTTGGGTGGTTATTGCAGCAGAAGTATTGAAGATATAGTTAAATACTCTGGTATCTCTGGTGTGGAAATGCTTTTTAAAAACTCAGTTTTAATCTACTGACACTATTTTTTAAATTTTTACATTTTATGATTATGCAAGTGCATCTCTAGAGAGAGGCTTTAAAATTAATATTATTTGGGGTTTTCAGTCATGTTTTTCAGGCTTCCTTTTTTGTCAGTTGTCTATATAATGTAATTTCCCTTAAGTAATTATGTAACTAGGCAGACTAGTCTTCATCTAGTCTCTGCTGATCTTTTGCAGCTAGAAACAGATTGACAGAGAGAGAGTGAAATTTCTGTCTGGTGGCAAAAGTCTCAGCTGAAGTCCTAACAAAGGATTTTGAAATCTACACTAAAACCTAGATATTCAAAACCCTTTTCTGGGTCTTATTTTTTAGTAGGGAAGCAGAAAACTGCTAGTGAGGGAACAGATTTTTTCAAGGAGGCAACCATGATGTTTCCACACTTCCTCTCACCTGTTTAAATTAACTTTATATACTGTAGAGGGAGAAATAAGGCTGAAGGCTACAGAATTCCAAGTGGTGGGGTTTTGTTGAAATAAAGCTTCTATATTAAAAAGATGACAGATTATGCGAGTACAGAATTCAGCTGAAAAAATGATGAGACTTTTGTCACAATTTATGATACAGTTGGAACTGGCATAAACAAAAGAAAAAAGTGGATTTGTTCTTACTTTACTAGTGCCTTTGATTTGTACTGTTGGTTACAGCCACTTGCTTTCCTGACAAAAAGAGAGTTAGCAGCCTGCTGGTTTGGATTTTTTTTGTGTGGTGAGTTTTGGTTCCTTCCTTTAATGATGTGATCTGCCAATTGTACATTACTAGCAGGAGCAGGCAGCAACATCACCTGCTATGAGTTCTATGGATTTACCTCTAACTTACATATTTTAAAAGTGATAATTAAAATTTATCTTTTTCACCCCCTTTCATTTAATTTAGAAGGGAGGTTTAACAGACAGGGGTCGCTTACGTGTGAGTGAGTATAATGTGTGTAATCCATCGAATGATGGATAAAGGCTGGGAAGGGTGTTTTTGCTTTTATTCATATGCATTTCTAGTACTGTCTTAGAAACCATACTTCAGGCCACCATCAAATCTGCTGTAGCTTTTCTAAGATGGTAAGTGGAGAGGAGATACGCTGCAATTTAAAAAAGTACTTGTGGAATCTACTTGACAAAAATCAGCAGGATACTGTCCCTTACTTCACGCACATCACCTGAGAGGTCTCATCCTTCCAGATTCACTCTTTGAGCTTTTTCTCTGATGTGTAGGCATGAGGCCTTGGCAAAAGTTTGATGATTGCACTTTGCTTTCTGTTGTATTCAGTAGAACTTTTCAATGAAATGGAATATAATCCCTGTGAGTTTTCAGGGAAATAGCGTTTTGATGTTGAAGGGTAGAAATCTTCTCTGACCTAAATTTTTGGAAGCGACTAATGCTTTGGGGGATTGCATTTTCTAATGCTTGAGCTGAGGTTATGTAAGGAGACCTTTTATGTCAGATGAGTCCTAACAATTGGGGAATTGACAAATGTTAACTAAATTGGTTGTCTGAATATTTGTGCCACAAAAATGGATGTAGTACTGTTTATTCTCTCAAATTGTGTAAAATAAGTACATTTTTTTCAGTATTGCAAAATCTACTTATATTAAGTGGTGCACAAAAATGTGATAACGTGAATTAAGGCAGGATTATTTCTGTTTGGATTGAATTGCTCCTCGTATCTTTCCCTCTCTCTTCCTGACTTATTTTACAAAAGCTGCATTAATTTTTATGGAAAACATTAGGATATGAACAAAAATGTAAATCCACAGAAGTCAGAAAAATAAGAAGTAGGATGCTTTTGATCTCTGTCACTTTTCCTGTCCTGTGGAGATAGGCAGTTTTGTTACTGAGATTTGCAGTGCTAAACAAGTGGCAGAAAGGAGCTGCTGCGGGAAGAAATACTTTTGTCTTCTGATTTTTGTGCATTTTTATGTCTTTTCAACAGGAGTACCTCAAATTTTGTTTGTTTGTTTCTCTGGTTAATGTAAATTATTTTCGTTAAATTCTATTGTAATTCCATCTCGTCACCTTGCAAAGAAAATGTGAGTAAAGAGATACTTCATTTGAAGGGAGAGATAGAGAGGTGGATGTAAGGTTTCTTTAGTTTCTGATGGAATAAAATTTGTAGACGCTTGTGCCCTGACTGAGTGACTTTGTACAGCAGATTTCCTAATTGTGCTTCTTGTAGGCAGTTTTTCACACAGATATTTAGAATTTCAAAGAAATTCTAACCGGCCAATAAAAACTCTGTTCTTTTACACAGATTAAGCAGTTGGGAATCATGTTTCTTTCAAGGTGGTCCGAAGTCTTCATGACATACCTGCATTAATTTGCCTATGCTGTATGAAGTGTATAAATCTGTTCTTAAAAAATGTGGATCAATTTTGAAATGCAAATATTTATTTGTCCTCTAATTTAGGCAGTCTCTGGGTACCTTCAAAGCAGGTGGCACTTGCATCAATGTAATGTGAAAACAATGGGTATTACTTAGAGAAAAGTTTCAGCCAGAGAAGCAAGGTATTCTTAAGTTATTTACATCTTTTTACATGTTGTTCAGGAGGCTGGTGTTCAGTGAAAAAGAAATGGAAACATAATCAACAGAACTAAGGCTAGCTAGAAATGTGTTTCCAAACCCTTTACATTTCCATGGGTTTCACATTTGATAGATTTAGAAGTACAGCTGTACTATAACTGAAGTGAATTTGTTGTATATGAGAACTGAAACTGGTTTTAAGTGATTTGCAGAATAAACTGCTGAATTTTAGACAGCTTCTAAAAACTGGATATTGATTACATTGGATGTAGGTTAAGTCAATGTGATTGAAACTTACATCCAGAAGGATTGTGTATTTTAGAGGTCATCCTTTGATACTTAGCACATCTATGCCCCTTTAAAAAGCTACCTTTAGCAATTAGGAAAAAAATTTCTAAGGTGTGGGCTGCCTAAAGATGCAGTGAATGCCTGGCAGAATTTTGGAGTCACCTGCATCTGAATGCTACTGATTGGCAAGGAGAGTCCTGAAACTCAATGGGGAGGGAAGAGTCTCCATAAAGATGTAGACTCTTGGCATGCAGCTACCTAAGATTTTGACCATGCTGTCACTGTAGGCACTCTGAAAGTGTGGAAAGGATGGAAAATTGCAACTTTTCAGCTCACTCTGTAACTTTGAAAATTTTCTCATTGTCTCATACATTGAATGTTGTTTTATAGCTTTATGTAAGATTTAATGGCAGATGATAGCAGAGAGGAAAATCTGGATAAAAAGAGAGATGCAAATACCCTATGAACAGAACTCTCCTCTCCTGGGAAAGAGAAGGGATGCCAGAGTAAATGGTATTTTTGTAAATTTAGTTTACTTTAAGAAGCTTCCAAGTGCAGAATTCAGATGCAAAATAAGTAGACACAAAGGCAGCTGTTAGGATTTACTCAGTAAGGTGATTTCTTGCTGTTGCATGCTACATTCAATGCAATATCTGGAGAGTGACTTTTCACAAGGGCATGTAGTGCTAGGACAAGGAGGAGTGATTTTAAAGGGAAAGAGAGTAGGTTTAGATTAGCTGTTCAGAAGAAATGCTTTACTGTGAACAGGTCTCCCAGAGAAATGATGGATGTTCAAGGACAGGTTGGATGGGGCTCTGAGCAACCTGGCCTAGTGGAAGGTGTTCCTGGATATGGCAGGGAGTTTGGAGTTAGATGAACTTTAAGATCCCTTCCAACCCAAATCACTCTACGATTCTGTTATTCCCTGTGCAAAATTCCATTGCAATGCTTTTGAAGACAAGATTCCTCTCTAAACATACTTGGGGAGAGGGGAAAGGAAGTTAATGTTATTAATTAATTCAACACATCAGCCCCCTTAATCTTATAGGATATAGTAGTCCTCTGCATTATTAGTTCAGTTTTATGACCACTAAAGTAATTATTTCTTGTTCCTTAAGCTGACATAAGAAAGTTTCTTGTTACTTTTGTGGATACTCTTGAGTATATAATCAACTAGTTTGGGGAATTAAAGTCAGCAGCATCAGTGTAAGTTGTATAAACTCTTTTTAGTTCTTCCGTGCTATTCTGTGAAAACAGCTTTTCTTACTTTGAAAGCCTTGCTTTTGGCTGCTGAATACTGATTATATGCAGGTTAAAACTGGAGAAGGCATAGCATGGAAACTAGACTCAGTCTTTGATCAGGGCTATCAAGGGATGCATCCTACAGCATTTAATTCAGTTCACTATGTTCAAAGAAACTCTATGCAGATGTGTACAAAAATGTCCTGAAGTAATGTTCATTAAATCACCTTCCATAGTAAGATACTGGTAATTTGCTGCAAGTGTTACACTAAAGCACTGACAAAAGCCCTGGTTAAAAACACCTTTCCAGTGATGTCCCTGTTTTGAAGTGATGTGGAAATGCTTTTAACTTTGAAACCCCTTTATGTCCATAGAACCAGCAGAAAAGAACAAAATGTGAGGAAAGATAAAGGGTTACATTAAAAATCCATTTGGAGAAGAAAATACCAAAACACATTTGAACTGATAATAAAATTATTCTTTCCTTTCATCATGGAATTGTTTAGAGCTTTGACTTGTGACATCTTTGAGAAGTGTTATTACTATTACATCATTCCTAGTCCTGAGTTTGTAGTTTCTTCCTGTACAACGTGAGCTATGGAAGCACAGTCTAAGCTGCAGCAGTCTCTTTTATTATATGAAAACTACTGATCTTGTGAAAGGGCTGTGTCATGCTGCATTGTGCATGTGCATTATTTCTCAAAGAGAATCACCATTCAGAATAATTAATCATGATTAGCAGCAAAGAGGCAACAAGGTCAAAATAATAACTGGGTTTTTTTCCATACACATCCATCTCACTTATTTATTGTGCAGTCAGGGAAAAAAGTCATTCTTTAGGATGTGTGCTTTTGTAGCTTGGATGCAGCAGTAAAAGATATTAAAATGCAATTGTTACAGCTGATTTTATGCTGTTTTTTTCACCTGAAGGAAAAAGTCCCAATTTAAGCACTCAAGTTATGAAGTATTTTTTTGTCATGCCTTAGGAATTCTGATTAGGATGTAGCCCTTTTCAGGCCTGTAGGTTGTTGAAGTCTTTTTTAGTTCCTTATCAGTCTATCCCCATCAGTGCTCATGAGATGTATCAGCACCACAGAGTTAACGGCAGAAATTCAAACAGAATTTGAGGCTAGTGCATTTGCTAAAAGCGCTGAAAGAGGCATCCTTAACAATAAGAAAGAAAATAAGAGGGAAGACCAGGACAGCATCTTCTGTATATCCTCCAAACCTCCACTGAGGCTCTAAAGCTGCACAAATGGAAATAATACCCTGAGGCTTGACTCCAGTGACTGATAAAAAGTAGGAGGAAGAGCCAATCTGATCTGATGATCTGAGACTGAGAGACTGGAGAAAAGGTTATGACTGATTTGACCCTGAATGCATTAGGAAATCAAGCTGAATGTAAGACCATTAAAAGATGATTCTGTATGCTGGTTATCCATGTAGATAGGAACCAACTGACTGAGGCACCTTTGAAAGAACTAGATAATTTGTATTTAATGGGTCAGAGCACTCTGAAAATGTTAAATAAACTTAGTACTTGTTTAGCTGCCCTGCTTTTACTTCAAGGACAAGAGGTTTGACAAAAGTAAATAAACCAATAAAATCCTATCTGCTTTTGAAAAGTTAATGAAAATTAGTTTTAATCTTTGACCCTTTCCTCTTTATATTTGTGCTTTCCCCCCACCCCAAACAAGGACAGATCACTCCTAATATAAAAGATTTATTCCTAACCTTATAAACAATGTTTTACACATCACTTACATGCTGTACACCAGATGTTGAAACGGCAACCTTTGATAACTTGGAAGCATAGGTTTTTTAATGCAAATATATCAATGTACTGGCTACTAAAACTCAGGAGGGAGTACTGCTGGGACATACCACATATCACAAGTGATTGAATCAAACCAGGGAACACGATGAATTGCTCCTTAAATAACTGCAAATCACATAAGGAAAGGGAAACATTGTTGAAAAGCTCAATTTGCTACAGGCTTGTTAGAAATTGCATGCAAACAACATTTTCTAGAATTGACAGAAATGTTAACCTCTATAGTTTTTTAACCTAGTCAAGTTCTGTAAAATACCCTCTAGACACAAGAGTGTTTCAGAAAGGAGGAAAAAGGTATAAATAGGAAAATGCCAGAAAAAAAGTTTATATAAGGTCCTGAGTGATACATACTTGGGGATAGTATTTCAGTGTCAATGAAACAAAACAATTTAAGCACTAAAATTGAGGTTCTGAAAGATATCTAAGAATAGTGGACCAAAACTATGGTCCATTTCAGTGGACTTCAGTGCCACATTACAGATTTGGACAAGAGACTTTTTGTGATAAATATCAATCTTTAAAGCCGATAGAGGTGTCCAGTGGCTCCCTATTTCCCTCTCTCCATTCTAGTATCTCTTTTAGCTGAATTGTTCTAATGGTTATATTTTTATTTTGTTTTCCCCTCATGAAAGGTCTGACATGAGATTTCTGAAATACATCCTATTTTTATTACCATTTTGTAAATATTAAAGTGAAAAAATACAACAGTATAGCAATATTTTTGTGTATTTTATAGACATTATGAATATATATAATGAAACATTTAACAAAACAAAAACAAAGGAAGAGTTTATCCAGTTTCCTTTCTCTGAAGGAATACAGATAGATAAAAACTCAACTGTGCTAAGATTAAACTGAGTGGGCTGGAGAAAGTCATATACTCTTCACCTTTGCATATTTTCTCTTGTATATTCATTTGACTAAGTTACTGGAGAACTTAAAATACACTGAGGACATGAAAATGTGGACATGAGCATAGCAATAACTAATTATGAGCGCTGTTGACTGGAAAACAGATGTGAACTGAAATGCTGTTGTTTGAAGTGCTTGTGCCTTCTTTATAAATTACTTCAGGGATGTTTTTTGTTACTATAGAATTGTTTATTACTGCTGTCCTCTGTTCCAAAATGCTGCATCATTCTAGAATGCTCTGGGCATACTTCCCCAGCACCTAAACGTTGTGTTTTAATGAGCAGATATATAAAGCATGCTATTATTTTTTTCATGATAACCCCTTGCATGTTAATGTTGCTGAGATGGTTTCTGGAAGGTTATTAAAATAAATTGCTCAAAAGTAACAAATCTGAGCCACCAGGGCAAGGCAGATTAAGAGAATTAAGATGAAAAGCATGAAGTCAGCTTTACAGTTGCTTTATTTTTGCTTCAGCAGCCAATATGCCCTTGACTAGATAGGGTCTAACCATCTAGTACAAATTCTTACACTTGCTGCTTCAGTGGGTTTTGATGAAGATACTGGCTTCTTCTTTATGAGTCAGCAGTGTTTATCAATTTTTCTATCATGCCTCCGGAATATTGCCACTTACACTTTAATATGACTTGGCTTGTCATTTCAAATCTTGGAGTCTTTTTTGCAATTTCAGCTCTCATGTTGTTACAATTTATAGGGCTCCATGATAATTAAACTATGACTGTCAGTTCTCAGATAAAACAGTTTAGGAAGATGTGGCTTTTTGTTCTGGCAATGAGCTGATTTATTTGGCAGGTTTTACTTAAAGGTGTAACATTGAGAAAACTCTAAATGGAAGTTGAAATTTTCATATTTGAATCACAGTGGGCATCCTAATTGGAAAATGCTCCTGTAGATGCCATCCTCTAAAGATTTAATTCTTGTTGCTGATGTGCCCTACAAAACTCCTTTTATATTCATGTATTCAAATAACAGCTTTTATAAGCCTATTTATGTGGGAAATTATACCTTTTGATACAAACTGATACCTTAATCTGTATCACCCATCAAAACACCCACCAAAGGAGTTCTGTGTCCCAGTATGTGCACAGTCCTGAAATCATAACTCCTTGATATAGCCTTTGGAGTAGAATTTTGCAAAATCATGCTGAATGAACAGTAAATCCCCAAAGACTGCTGATCATTGAGTATGCTGCTGAAGAGGAGCTTTTAGCATGTTTGAGCCTCAGTTATGGGGAGAGGTGGAATAAGGTGCAATAAGAGTTTAGGATTTTTTTGTTTTTCTCTTACCCAGCATTTTACCAGCCTCAGTTTTTTTGTTTCCCTGTTTCCTTGTCTGTAGCCTTTGCTATTCGTACATATGCATATAATGAGGTTACTTGGTACGCTTTTTTCTATCCTGCCGTTTCCAAGATGGTATTTCAGGTGCATGGATGGTAGCTGGTGGGTTAAAATCTTTGTAAGGTGTAAAAGAGCAGTCTCAACAGGAGGTTTACTGTGAGATATTTACCACCATAGCGTGAACTCAAAACATCTGCTTTAGGAAAATAGTATTTGCAAAATACACTGCCACTATACTGACAGAGGATTTGTACAGCTGCATTGTTGGGTATTGCAGTCTACAGGTATAAGCTGACAGAATAAGGAAAAGCAGAAGGAGTTCCAAAGATTTAATTTATAGTATGTGATAGAGTTATAAAATTGTAATCTTGTTTTATGTGTTTAGTTTTCTTTAAATTGAAGTTTATGGGGTAAAGAATATAATGAATTCCCATATATCCTTTTCCTTTATCCGAAATTTATGACTTCAAAAATCTTCAGTGAAAAGCTGTTTGTCTCAGCTCTGTGCATTTTGACATACAGCACTCGTGTGGCTTCATTTATTTAATCTAGAATGCTTGTGAAAGAAACACCAATTGCGACTGTGGATATTCAGAAACATAGTGCAGTGATATAAGAGTGGGATATCTTCTATACTTTGTGGTCTCGATTTTTCAATACTCTCTTTCCTGATTAAAATAAACATGTAGGGTAAAATTGGTAGAAATTTAGGATAAATTTTTTTAAAAGTCTAAATGAGGAAATGAAACAATATTCTGTGGGTTTTTATCTGTGTATATACAAGTATGTGCACATATTCACTTATTAAATAGCAAGTTTCAGTATCTATAATGCTTTTCATATGTACAGATGATTATTTCAGTGGAGCTACCTGACAATAAAACTTTAGAGTTGTGCAGGTTTTCTTCTGTGGATGTCTGCCCTCTGCCATTCCACAAACTAAGAGTGTTTGGAGCATATTAACACACGAAGAAGTTACACAAAAGAAAGGAGCTGCAATACCTTTAAGGGTTGCTGCAATTTATTATTGCTTTTGAATGTTTTACGTTTATTGTTTTGAGAGTAGAGCTGAGGGAATTAATGAGCTGGTCTGTAGTTTTATATTGGGGAGGTAGCAGAGGTGACAGGCTTGAGCTGTAGGAAAAGGAACTTTGTGATAACTTCTTAGAGTTTGTGTAGACTGTGGGGGTCTTTTGTATTTTTTTTTTTTTAATAATGCTCAGCACTTGATAATCTTAAGTTTTCTTGGTGTCAAAATCAGCTCTTCTTCCATTTTCATGATCTTCATTACGGGCCCATCTCAAGAAATATGTTTGTGATATATACAGTGAGGGTCAATACACTGCCCTCCTTAGATACGCATGAAGCATTGGTTGCGTGACCTGCTCTGTTTCCTCTGGGCAGTGCTCTTACATCTGGGTTCACACAGAGCTGAACACGCTGTGTGGTGGTCATTGCTGCCGTGGTTATCAGCCATTTCACAGATCACATCACAGCCTGATGTGATGCTTCTAAATACCTTCTTGCTCTGAAAACAATGTTCTACTGACCCAACCTTCCAGCTCTTTCCTGATCCTAAATACTGTGGGTTTTTTCCTAGAAATTTAACTTTATTGGTTTTGTAACTGCTTACATTCTTGACTTTTCTGCACTCATGTATATGCAAGGAATACTAAGTATATGGAAGGATCACTTGTGTTCCTTCCTTCCTAAAGCTCTGTGTTTTGTTCCTCCCTCCAAACCCAACATGTCTTGGAAATACCTCATTTCTGAGATTTTCAATCTTCTCATCCACCTCTTTGTCTGTTTGTGCAAAACCCGTTATCCTTTCTGGATGATCATAGGGTAGCTCTGTTTTCCCTTAGAAGACTCTCCTGACTCTCCTGAGTTTTTAATTAGGACAGTGGGGTGGTTTTTAACACCAGCTGGCATCTCAGCCGCTTCCTTACTCCCCACAGCAGGATGGGGGAGAGACTTGAAAGAAAACTCGTGGGTTGAGATAAGGTTGGTTTCATTGTTAAAGAAAAAGCTGTGCATATAAGCAAAGCAAAACATGGAATTCACCACTTCCCATGGGCAGGGAGGTGTTCGGCCCTCCCCAGGAAAGCAGGGCTCCATCACATGTAATGGTGACTTGGGAAGACAAACACCATCACTCCACACATCCTCCCCTTTTTCTTCTTCCCCCAGCTTTATACACTGGGCATATGGTATAGGATATGCCTTGGGTCAGATGGGGTCAGCTCTTCTGTCTGTGTTCCCTCCCAGATTTTTGTACACGGAGCCTCCTCACTGGTGGGGTGGGCTGAGTGGCAGAGAAGGCCTTGATGCTTAACAATAGCAGAAACATTTCTGTATTATCAACACTGTCCCAGCACAAATCCAAAACACGGCCCTATAGGCACCATTATGAAGTAAATTAACTCTACTCCAGTAAAAACCAGTGGAGATATTTAAATAAACTCTATGACCTGTACCACTTGAACAGTGAGATGTGTCCTTTAATAGCAATGGATGAATCACTTAGGATGGCCAAAATTTTAAGTAGTCATCAGGAGAAACTGCAACAGCAGAGAATATCTCTTTGGACTCCTCTGCCAGGCAAACATCTGTCTTGGCTCTTGGGTAGATTACAGCTGTTAGTCACTTCTGCTTCTTCTAGGTGTAGAGATCAAATACCTTGGCTCAGTGTTTGTCCTGCTCTAGTGAGCCTGGAGTGACTAGTGAGCTGGTGAGTGACTGTCTCCAGTGTGATGGCCTTGACATATGCTAATGTTCTACCACACAGTAAACCCAGTGTTTTGTGATATTGCTTGTCTACTGTGTTTCACCGTGACTTACCTAGAGAGGTTCACACTGCCCATTTTAATGGTCTAAGTATGTCTAAGTGGCTTGACCTTCTCTACATGACTTTCTGCACATCCATCACAATGAAGCGTAAATGAGCTGTGACTGTCAGCAGCAGCATTTTTTCAGTAGCAGTGTATAGCCCAGCTGATCACTAATCAGCCCCACAGCCTGTTTTACTCCTGTAGATGAGTACAGAACCGCAGCAGTCAGCTGTAGCTATGAATTTTGATCAGAGTAAACACTGAGGCTCATTTGCTATGGAGATAGGTGGGAGCATGGCGGCAGGAGATGATGGAGGAAAGCAGGGCTATGTGCTGTTAAAAAATGAGACAGCTGAACAGTGTTACACTTCACAAACTTTCAGACACAAAATATATTATGAGGGTTTACAAGGCTGGTATATTGCACGTTATCTGGTAGCACTTGGAATGCTAATTCTGGATAACCATGTCTGTGCCCACACTGTTCAGATAAATCTTTTAGACAATGCCTCTAATGAAAACTAGAGAAAATTGAAAATGCTTTCAATGAAAAGCATTTACAAACTGCCTATAGGTGCAGTCAGTCTACAGCTGTTACTATATGTCAAAAGAACATCTGCATTAAAATTGGCTGCTTCATCAAATGGAAATTATATCTGATGTCCAGTTAGATGTTGATTTTGCTTGTCTGTAACATATTCTGTGACTTCTCTTCCCACTCTTGGTGACGTCAGTTTGGGATTGTACAAATTCCAATCCTGCAGGTTGATATACTCTATCAAAAGCAAGAGATTTCTTATCTCCATCGTTCTGTCATGTTCATTTTATTAGTTTGCTTACACGCTTATATTAAAGACATGCTAAAAGGAGGCACATGGGGACAGGTGAGACTGCATTGGAATCTGAAGTGATAGTCGTGATCCAGGGAGATATTTTCTTTCTCTGTGGCCTTTATTTTCTCATCTTCAAGCAGCTCTCAGTTTTGCACAGAAGACTTCTTGTGACAATTAACTTTAAGGAATGTTAAGATAATTGGAAGAGATACTGGTTTGTTCGCCGTCTGCACTGTGCGTTATTTCTAAGGCCTCGGTGAGCTAATACGTTACTACATTGTAACAAAATGTTCATCCCTGTCACTGAAAGGGTTACAAAGCACGTTTAAAATAACATTGGAAAGTCAAAGGCTGAGCCATTACACTGCAGTTGCTCATGCTGCTTACAACCAACTCCTTTTCTGTGAGAATTATGGCATGCCATTCCCTATGTTTGCTACTTGCCAAAAGTATAGTTTTGGATCTTGTTGAGTGCTGTATGGAGAACTAATGCCATTGGCTGTGGATCATCTGCCTTGTTTGGTCTTGTTTGAGTGCATGTAAATAACTTCAGTATCTCCAATTGCCTGACTATCTTGGGTATATGTGTGCATATCCTCTTAGATGGGTTCAGAGTTCATCAAAGTTTCTACACCACTCAGATTCTTCTCTGATTGAGCAGTGCATAATTAACCACAACCAATTTAACAATTCCGCCAGGATTTTGCCAGAGTGCCACAAATATGATTTGGGCCAGCACAGAATTTCACAAAGATAAACTCTGAGTGTCCACTGAGCAGGTGCACAGAGATCAATCTTTTGGCATCAACATTGCACAATCCATACTTTTACTGTCATGGGATATATCTATGTAAGCAAATTTTATTTGCTTGGTATTTGTTTTGGGGTTTATATTTGTATGCATTAATGGGTCGTTTAGGTGCCAGGATGCCACATGCAGTACTGAAGGCCTGGTGTTGAAAAGGAAAAATCTGATTGTAAAAAAGATATACATAGAAACAAAAAGATTCCTCAAATAAGGACATGGTTTGGCAGGGATTTTATGATTAGCACTGACTGGTACTGCATTTCTATAGCATGGCTCTATGCTACAGAATCAGGAATTAAGGGTTTTATGTAGTGACATCCTTTATACTGAAAGGGATTCACCCAACATTGCATTAATTATGTTCACTGTCACTGGGCAAAGTGATGAGCAAAGAAGAAAAATTAGGTATTTGTTTTTTATTGGAAGTAATTTTTTTTCATATTTGTATGGAAGAATTGAAAAAATATCCCAGAACTAACATTCACAAGCCTGTTTTATCAAGCAGCTCGTACTTTAATAAAGTAATATAGACATGTCCTGCCCCCAGCTTTACAAAGTTGTTGTTTGGTTGGATTTGTTTTTTTTTTTTTCAAATAACTGACAAGCATTGGTCTTGAAAACATGTTCTCATGGTTTATACAGTGTATGTTCGAGAAGAAGTTAATTCTCAATCACTGGGCCTTTGTCAATTTTTTCAGTGCCAGAGTCAACATAGCTCTAAAAATATGATGAAATTGTATTTTATGCATTTCTTTTCAGACTTTCTTTTTTGACTTTCACTTGATTCAGGGTATTTTTTGAGAACACAGTGCCCTTACCAGTGAGATGTTATATGCAATAACTACGTTATTTTAAATCTCTCTAACTTAAGAAGACCTTAGAGGCTGAGCTGACATTATCTGGCTGATTACATTTCCTGCCGGTGGATTACTGTCAGGAATCAGTGATGAAATTCTTGGTGGGGCAAATAGACTCTACCTATCCATTCTGCTGTAATTAATGTAGAATTTACAGCAAAAAATCCAGACTCTTGAGTGATGTGTTCAGTAAGTCACACCACAGCCTTGTTATCAATAATTCTTATCTTTAGAAGAAGCACAGTTAATTTCTTCAGTAGTCCATAAATTACTGCAGAACTTGCAAATCTACTATAAAATCAATGCAAATAATTGTAAATTAATAGATTTCTATGTGTGAAGGAGCATGTAATAGTGTAGATGAGTCCTTGAATGAGCATGCCAGTTCTGGTGTCAGGGGTGGGAACTTCCCACTGTTTTATGTGACATCTTTAAGTGTAAACACATTTCTTTTCCTTCCCCCAACTGATTTAGCTTGCCACCATAGCAAGTAACATTTCCATTAGCCTCCCACCGTTAAATCGTGGAGTAACTATAATCACAAAAACATCCACCATGCAAGCAAACTAACAGAGCAGTGACTGTGGTCATGGCTTATCTCCATCTTACAGGCATTTTTTGTGAGTTCGCCACAGTTGGTGCAGAAACAAATCCCTTTAAACGGAGTCTAATGAAGGAGAATGAAAATGGTTGGTTGCAATACAGATTAAGGGCTTATAGATATTCTTGAGTGAGCTTGCTAGAAAGAAAAATATGTTGTTTCCCTTATGTGCAGTACTTAGCAGCAAGGCAGTCTCCTGTGTGTCAGTGCCTAGACTGCTCAGGCTTGATGGGGCAGAAGAGGAATAGTCTGACTTCAGGACATTTCATATTTTACTTAAAATAAAATATATGTAGATGTTGACAGGTTTAGCTTTATTACAGGTAGAAGGGCAGAAACAATCTTAAGACCCAGAAGAACTTTCCTGTTTTTTGCTTGCTCTTTTGATTCTGGACTGTAACAGACTGCATTTTCATATGTGAAATATCCACCATTTTCTGTGATTCAGCTTTACTTTTAGCTAGAAATTTAAAAAAAAAAAAAAGGGAAAAAAATAGCCTTATGCACAGCATAATCAGGTTTTGTTTCTCTACAATCCCAGTTTTGCAAAGTATGTAGACTCGAAGCTGAAGTGACTCTGAGGCAAGGTTAACTTTTGCATACAAGTTTTTCTGAACTGGGATTTCAAGGTGTCTTTATCTTCCTCTGAGGCTGAAGCCTGGAAACTTGGCAGAAAGCCATTTATGCCAAGGGCTTATCTTACAGCACAGCTTCTCTCTTCTGGATACAGCTATAACTGTTCCTATTTGTGAATCTTACATCAGCATCTTTACTACCTATGCACTGTGGGTTTGGCTTGTGGGTTTGGTTTCTTTTTTTAAATAATAAAATTGTGAATAGGACGATGACACAAGGTGTCCTAAAGAGGAGTTTGTATGTTAAATATACGTCGTAATAGAACATTTATGATGCGATATTTTGGAGGGAGGACAGAGTCTTAAAAAGCTTTGCAAGGAAGTACTAAAACTAAAGTGTATAGAAAGTAGATGGCTTTTCTTTTTTGCTTTTGTTGATTTTAAAAGGGAAATATGGGATTTTTCTAACAGCACGTTAGGTGATGTAACAGCAGGGGGACATGGAGGGAGGAAGCACAGCTCGTTGTGCTGATCTGCCCAGGAGGAACAACAGCAGCAGGAATTGAGAGAATAATTCCTAACAATATCAGATGCCACCCAACTTAAACATTTTGATAACTCTTTCCAGGATTGCTGCTTACACTTTAGTAACCCTTAATGCATATATATGTTTGTTACAAGCTGACTCTTGTTCTGGGTTTCCAGCTATCCTGTAGGAGTAAGACAGTGGTAGAAATAAGAGGTACCCTAGATACAGTATGGGACCTGTGCTCTGTGTTCCCAATCCTAGTTTGTTGAATGTATCATGAATGTGATCATGATGAGTTTTTATCCAATTTGAGCATTTGTTTAGGGCCTTAGCATTTGATTCCTTTCCTGCAGTGTCTCTTTGGGATGCAGAAAAGCAATGTCTTATCTATGAGTAACATGGAAACATTAAGCAAAAGGCTGAAGGGAAATGTATTTCTTACAACATCTTAGTTTACTTACCAATTATACAAATTTTAGAAAAAAATGAGAGTTAATGAAGAGCTTTACAGGGATTGACAAAGGGGGATTTTTGGTGTTGTGTCATTCCCATTGTGTGTTTTCTGGCCCCTGACCCATCTGCTTTTCTACCCCTTGGGGGAGAGGAGCTGGGTAACAGGTGAAAAAGGCTCTACAACTACACTGCATGACACAGCCTTGTGCTAATTAGACACTATCTCTGTCTCCAAAATAACAGGATCTTTTTTGCTATGTTAAGGAAAAAAATAACCTGAAAGGGTGCACATTAAATATATATTGGAAGGGTACAACTGCATGCAAAGTATTTTAAATCTTCTAATAATTAGAAGTTTATCATATAGTCAGCTGTACTTTGTAGGAAAATCCTTTGTTTCTCCTTAACAGTCTTTCAAAGATTCTTATTTAAATGTACCACATCGTGTTTTAAATTATTCAAACACTTCCTATGATGGCAAATTTAGAAAAGAAGTAGTGTAGTTCAAAGGTGGTATCAGTTGCAAATGAGGGACTGACTTTATTCTTTTTCTTCTCTTTTAAGTGTCCTTACACATTAAGTATTTCATGTTGAAAGGTTGGAGAGCAGTGTACCCTCAAACTACCCCTTCTTTGATAAAATATGCTAGTATTTAACAAGGATTTGAATGTCTGTACACATTTACAGTGGAGACAATATGTCCTATTTTTTAAAATCTCATATCCCCGGAACTTTGAGATACTACCTCATTTCACATTTCACTGAATTTCTTTTTATTATCACAGTTTTTTGCTTACAAAGTTAATGAATTGTGGAGGACTTCTGATCTAACACCACTCCAATTATTAAGAACTATTTAAGCAGAAGGGATTAAATACTGTGCCAATTTTATAGTTGCTGGGTTTATAACGATGCGTGAATTTAGTTTTATCTTGCTTTTGAGTAGGGTCACTGAAATCAATCCACGTATTCAGAAGGGGTGAAACTTCCTCAGGTGTGCGGTGGCTGAGTGACCCTTTGGCTATTGCCTCAGGCAGAAGGGTTCATCCCGACACAGCCCCCTGAGAGGATGGGGATGTGAGCTGTGGGTCTGGCCCCCCCAGCCAGGGAATTGCCCAGACATCCCTGCTGAACAGGATTTGCTTGGCATATCGACAAAGATGGATGTTGATGAAATATATATGCTGGTTGTTGTAGTACATGTAGATTACTATAGTTTCTCACCTCCTGCAATTTTTTTTTTTTTTTTTGGGAGGGAGGAGGAAGAAGGAGAAGCTAAAACTAAATGTAGTAAAACTAATTTTTCACTCCTAATTGCCAGATCTGTAACACTGAGTTTCTGATAAATTATCTTAATTTTTTTTTCTTCCATTTTAGGTAAGTGGAAGCTTTCTCTTCATGACTTGGGGCCACATTTAATTGCTGTGGTAAGTGTTCATCGTAAGAATATAGGGATCAGCTGTGTGTAAATTAACACCTTAAGTTGGCTTCACATGTGACAGTGGATTCTGGGGGGTTACATGGATATCCGTATGCTGCTTCTCCTGCACAAGTTATTGATGTTTTTGAACACAGAAGATGCTGTTTCCTCTGTGGACCTGCTCATTTGTATGGCTTGCAGGTATCCTGGCTCATTTTGGCTCATGTAACGATGGTTTAGCATTAGCTTGTTGTGTTTGGTCTTACAATACAAAAGCTTGTTAGCTGAAGTGGTTTACTTGTGTTTCTGTTTTGGCAACTTATCCTCCAAATTTCTTGTGTTTAGCTATAGAAATAAATATTGTTTTTCTCACCTCCTTTAACATTATTTCACACTGCTTTGTAGCAGCACAGTCTGGATTGTTACTGGCTTGGGTTTATTGTGTTATATGGGTTTTAAATTGTACGTTGCTTTATAAATTACATGTGTGTGTGAAGAAGAATTTGACCACCTAGCCAGGACTTGTTTCAGAGAAAAAATAATGTTTGAATTTACTTTTGTGCACTTATTATTCCTGCTATATCATAGCTGGGTGAAAGGAAAGGATGGACTATTTTTTAGGAACTTGGATTTTAGATGATAAGGGGGAAATTTTCTATTGAGGCCATGCAAATTCCATGGGGGTTTTATTTTTCTCTAAGCAGGTGTATGATGAAAGAGGCAGTGGCCTGCAGGAGTGACAAACTCCCTTTTGCATTTCTAGCATTGTCCTGGGAATAGCAGTCCATGTGTCCTCCTCTTGTTGAAAGGACTGTGAATTGTAGCATCATCTATTCAGTTGTGGCTTTGAAATTAAACTTTATGATTCTGCTTGAATTTTGGTTTATTTTGGAGGGATTTGGAGGTTTTGTGATTTTACATCTTTATCCTGTATGGGTTTTGTTTATACATTGGATTAAATCACGCACTGCTTACAGCAACAGTATTTTAAGCATATCAATCATGTTTAGTCTGTGCCAACAGCATTACTTATATTGATGGTATTTTTGGATGCAGATAAAGAAGGTTGTGCTAGTGAAGAATAGTTCGTCAATAAAATGGCATTTTTATATTCAATATATCATAATTTCAACCAAATGAAGTTGGATTATTTATGTTGTTGCTTTATCAAAAACATAACAATGGTGATACTTCCCTTATTTAAAAAAAAAAAAAAGATTATTAAGTGATGAAAGGGAGGGAGTTGTAATATGTCCTGATTCAGAATGATCATACAAAGGCTTGGCACAGTCCATCTACACTGGCATGGCTATTTTATGTGGAAAAAGTTCATTGTCTGTACTTGTAAAATTCATGTTTTATGCAAGGCATTTGTGAATTAGTTGGAGGATACCCAGGTTCACTTTTTCTTTTTATTCTGGGTTTTTTCTTTTCTTTTCTTTTCTCTTCTTTTCTTTTCTTTTTTTTTTTTTTTTTTTGCTTGCTTAAGGGAAACATTTATTTAATACCATATATAGATCAAATTTGGGTATGTTTTTTAAAGGCTATAGGTTATTGCAGGATGAATTCAGGGGTGAAAGAGAAGCTAGCACAACAGACAAAATCACAACCAAAGTGTGATTATGTACATGTATAAATATATGGACTGTTTATTTAAAGATGTTGTCCAATTAATCAAAATTCTTTCAGTGCTTAAAATAACTTAAACCCTACAGAAAACTTTCAGTAGTAGAGGTTAATAACAAGTTAATAGCATATGTTATATTCAAATAATTTTTATGGGATTCAGTGACCTGATAAAGAATGTTGTTTACTTGTTACAAAGAATTTGAATTTATAATGGAACAGTACTTCCTTGCTTCCAGTGTCCTTTCCCCTGCTCCTTTTTTCACTCAATATCTGCTAAAATATTTGATGAGGCTTTTAAAAAAATCAACCTTTACCAATACAAATAATAATTTATTGCTTGATGATACAGAGTAGAAAAATGTCAACTCTAAGAAACAGAAAATGTCCAAAGAGAAGAACATTTGGTGTCAAAGTTGAATAAAAAGCTCATGGGAATTTTCATGCCTTGTTGCATTGGTTGAGCAGGGGGAAGGAAGCCATATGTGTGTGTAACATTATATACAAACTATCTGCTGAAGAGTTGCCAGTGGCCTATGCATGAGGGAAATTGTGCTTGGAAATGCAGTTATATCAGTGTCAACACTAGTTACATATTCTTTTTCAGCTTTTAAATTATATCTTCTTGTTGTGTAGGAAACTTAAAAATCAATTCCTGGCAGACAGATAATTATTTCTTGAAACTTAATAAAGACAGCAGATTTTCCTTTAAATGCCACATTGAAGTCTGTGCCCCATGCTGTTCACCAGCCCTGTTACAGTTTTATTTTCTATTGAAGAAAAAGGACAAAAAAGATCAGAAAACAGAAAAATGTAAAGGTGAAGGTCAGTTTTTCTGCTTGTGTAGGCTTTCTATGCTTGTGCTTTGAACCCTTGTGAGGAGGACAGAAGCACGCAAAGTCAGACGTTGTTTGAAGAGCTACCTCAAAGGAGGTTGGTCAGAGGAAATGACAGTGTCAGGGCAAACCTGTGATCGTGGGTTTTCATAACCTTGTACAGTTTGATATCCAACAGCTTGACAGCTGTATCCCATTTGAAGTGTTAATGGTGTACTGATATGTCCGTCTTTGCCTCTGCGTTTGATTTGAGGGTGCTGGTCCTTGAAACCTGAATTTGTGTCAGCAGAACTAGCTGCAGTTACCAATTAGTCATAGATTTGGGATTGGTTTTTTTAGTACTGCTTACCCCCAGGGATCCTCATTTATATTAGGCATCATTGTACATGGAGCTTTCTTTATTTTAGCAGTGATATTCTTAATTCGCATTGTATTTCAACAATCAAACAACATATTAGAAAGTGAATTTGAGATTATTGCAAATACTCAAACCTTTTCAATTATTTTTTCAGCTCAGGTTGCTTTCAAATTTCTGTGGAAAAACTTTATTAAAATAAAATAGTGTTGTAGAAACTGGGAGGTCAGTCTTGAATCCTCTACACACAGCAAAAATTCAAGTTAGTCTGGATTTGCAGGCTTCCTTGATAATGATTATTTTAGGCTGTAAATGCTTCTAGTCTTACATTTCCTTATTCAACCACCTGTTACATTCTTCTTGTTCAAGTTTACTTTTGTTTTCAGAAAGGAAGTAAATTTTTAAAACCCTTTAGCTTACAGCTTCTATTACCCTATTGTTTGCTCTCCTGTAATTAGTAGCTACTCAAAGGCTGCAGCCAGGACATTATAACGCAGAAAGAAACTGCCATACCTTTGGCAGCTGCTCAAAGGAGAGGCCAAATGAAAAGCTGCACTGTCCAAAACACACACAAAAAAAAATCATGTTCCATAATAGCTATTAAAAATAACTGTGCAAGTAAAAAATGTTGGGTTTGTTACTCTACAGCAGTTACTTTACACTTGTGAAGTCTGCTTATGTGTATGGGAGGGGAAAGCTTTTCCAACCTGCTCCATAGGCTGCTTTAGGTGAATGTGACTTTGAGGCGTGCCTGAAGTGCATGTACTCCTAGGAGGATGAAGGCTATCATGAGATTTCTCCATCTGGCAAATGGGATAACTTTCATTTCAGAATTAATCCTGAACTTCTAGGGGTGGGGAGTGTTAAGGGTTTACCAGTTCATCTTGTACTTTGGAACAGATGTGGAATTTGAAGTAACAGATTGTTTCTAATAAATTTATTTCCACTACATTAATCTGTTTAGTAACATTTAACTTTGCTTTTCATTATTATACTATCAAGATTTTTCTAACCTGCCTTATTTTTACAGCAGGTTGGTTAAGGTTACGTCTCAAAGAAACTTCCTCTAAAAAACATCCAGTGTCTTTGAGTGAGCTGAACCATGAAAATAATAATCTAGTACTTTAGAGATATTTTTAAGTTTGCATATATGTGTAAACACGTATGTAACAGAGCAGGCTAGGTAATTTGTTTCACTTTGTTGTTTTGACACTCATAACTGCATTACTTTTCTGATTATGTACACAGACATTTTCTATTGCATTCATATCTCTTGTAGTCCATGACTTCACCTTCACCTTACTCATTTTTGGTGGGATTAGTTAGGATTGCATTCCATAAAGTGAAAAGCACTTTATTTGCATTAATTCAGAAGTCCAGTCCAGAGGGATTGTAGTGATAAGCTTATCATTGTACCTTTTAGTCTATGAAATTTCATTCAAAAGGCTTAACGATAACCAGGTTAGGGGGTTTGGTTTTTTAAATCTTTGGTTTCTTAATCTTGAAAGTGAGGGGTGAAGCTGTATGGAGATAATCGGTATAATCCCAGAAGATGCACATGATCCTCCACTGAGGTTTCGTTTCTTTATGCTGGAGCGAGCAGAACCACCATGGCAGCAATAACAGTGAGCTCCTGTGTGACAGGGTTTCACACTGCTGGATTTACTTGGCTTGTGCAGTGTCCCTTGTACAAACCCACTGTGTGCTGAGTTAGAGGTGACAAATTGTCTTGTTAAATTGGCCCTCTCAGATTTGACTGAGACCCTGTAGTGAGCACTTAGGTGGATGTGTACCTGCCCTTATTTATGCCAGTGAAAGCAGGATATTGAAACTAAGCATCTGCTGGTTTATGTGCTAATGGAGCACTTGGCTGGCCTTACACATCTTAGGAAGCTTTGATCTTTTTGTGGGTTTGGTTTTGTTTTTGTTTTTGTTTTTTTTTTCTATCAGCTAGTGAGGACAAACTGAAAAGGCAAATTATCTGGTGTTGTGCATGAGTGTTGGATGTTTAAAAAGAACCATAGTGTTACTTATGGAGCAGAGTAACTCCAGAGTGCTTAATTGCTGTGAACATGAAAAAATTAAAAATCAGTGTGGATTGCCACATAAGTATTGATCTATACATTTTACTACCAGGAAATTTTGTTTTTTGAAGCAAAGTTAAAGTTGTGAACTGCAACTGAAATTCAACTCTTAATTATTTATGAAATATTGAACTAAAGTATTTTGTTTTGCTATTATTATTATTATTATTATTTGAACGAGTGCCTTCCTAATTATATGAAATATCTGTTTTTCTCAAGGTTTACCTGACAGGAAACAGTAAAATGCTATTTTATAGGTTTTTTTGTAATGGTGGAGGGGGTGTTGTTTATTTTTGTTTTAAATGTATTTTTATTTTGTCTTTTTTGAGGATTTCTCTCTGTATTCTATATTCAGAACTTAATTTTTCTTTTATAGAAAAGAAATGGGAAGAGAAGCTTCCCATTGTTGTTACATAATATCAGTAACAACACCAGAGTGAAGTGACAGCAGAGGTGTTGACAACAAATTGTTTTAACCTTTATTTAAAAATGTAATTAAGAAATGAGAAGATTACCTTAAAAATAAAATCATGGGGGAGAGTCTTATGCATGGCAAACTCTGCTTTTTCATTACTGCACACTTTCAGCACTCATTTACATTGTTATTTCCCTAAGTCCCTGCAACTGTTAAATTATGCAAATCAAGTTACCATAATATTCAGTGCCAAAATGTTTTATTTAATAGCAGTCATTAATTTATTTCTCTAATCGAATCCACTAGGAAATCATTTTAAATGTATCATTTTGCTTATATAGGTCCCAGTTCACCAGAAGGAAAACCTGTTGTGTCTTACAATCATGGGAGTGTTTTAACACATGCATGACAATTCAGCAGTGATGCCTCCCGTTTTCCCTCCCATTTACCCAGTAATTTTGCATAATGGGAAAATCAAACAACATGATAAATGTGACATGACCAGTTATTTTATAATGCAAAGAATAACTATATTGTTAATTCTTTTGCTCAAAGTGAAGCATTGTAAGAAGGAGAAGAGTTGAATCTGACCTAAGAGAACTAGGGTAGCCCCTCTGAGAGATGGTGAAGGCAATGCTAATGAGATTGAAAAAGGGGAAAAAAAAGGAGAAATTCTTGTATAGCTCCAGGTCTCTTATTCACATGATATTTAGAATAAAATACAAGAATATCTTGAATGCAAATGCTGCAGTGAGGTAGGTTCAAGTGGTTTCTGCATCTCCCCAGGAAAGTGATATTTTTCGAAGTCTTAGCAAAAGGGAGGCAGGAGAATTTTCTGTTGATTCATCCTTCTGTGAAGTGTATTTCAAGTGTGCTGTTTAGAGGAGGGAGATTTTAAGGGACGTGATTTAATTCACTGCAATCACAAGAAAAAACATTATGGAGTTAGAATTGCCCTAGGTTTTAAATGTTCTGTGATGTCATCTGAAAATACTATATGAGTAACATACACAGAATTTATTTTGGCAGAGGAAGCTATTGCATTTGGAATCCTGAATTTTAGGTATAAAATATAAGGATTTATATGCACATATTTATAAGCAAAACCTGTATATGGACAAATATTCTTTCACTTAACTTTAAACTTTTGCACACCCACCCAAGACCCTTGTGGAGCTGTGACCGGAAATTAAATTCAGTGCAGGACTCAAGATTGCAATCATCTCTTCTCCTGTATCTGACACATTTTTTTAGCTTGTTCTGTTGCAGGAAAGTTCTGGCGACTTGTTTGAAAATGCAAGTGAAATATTTTTGCAGGGACAGCTAAGGTTACCTTTGCACCATTTAAAAGCCACAGGAAGCAGAACATCCTGTTGTCTTTGAGAACATGCAAATGAGATTCTTGTCTAATTGAAAAATAGGGCAGTTCTGGGTTAATTGCTGGAAAAGACCAATTATCCAAATACCTTCAGTAAAAGAAACAGCACAACCCCTCTGCTATCTTTCTTCAAAGAAATTATCATCTTTAATCTGTAGCACATTCACCAGAAGACTACATGACTCTTATTACTCACCTTCGTGAATAACTGGTGAGATTGTTTCCCGCCTGCCTCATTTGCCATTTGAAATTAATTGGAGCAGTAGTTCTGTTGTCAGTGCTTTGCCTGTGAGTGTCCCTCCTAGTGACCAGCTTAGTAGATCCTTAAGCACATGAAGTGATAGAGAAATAGTAGGTAGAGGGCCATCACCTCATATTTTCACATCTTCCATCTATGCAATTTAATCCAGCCCTAAACAGATTGATTCCTTCCACATCCATTCTTCCTTCTCTGCTTTACCTCTAGAAATGTTGCTATAGGAAGCAGAGGAATTAAAGAAGTGGATAACCTGATCCCCCTTCCTGTGTGCTAAAGGCCAAAACAAGGCTGCCCTGGACCCCTCATGCTTCTCTCCCAGCAGCTGGGCTTCAGAGAGATCTGGCACGGAGGAGGAACATTCCTGGCTTTAATCTTAAAAGCAATCTGTAAGAGTTCATAGGCTTCTTTGTATAATAATATGTTTTTGATGCAACCCCCAACATAAACAATGTGATGGGGTGTATGCATCTTTTTGCCTAGTAAATGGTGTTTACCTCAGGTAACTTTGTCTCTTTATATGTAAAGTATCAAGACTAAAAATACAGTACAAGAATAAGTAGGTCTTTTGAACAAATCTGCTTATGTTTTGTTGGTTTGAAAACTAAGAATTTCATCGCTCTGAATGCTTACTTTCATGCTCAGGACAGATTTTTTTAACAATTATTTTCGAAATGAAAACCAAAATCTAAACAAGAATGGCACATGGAAAAAATACCTTAACATTAGCCAAAGTAATGCAAATCAATTTTGGCTGATTTCCCCATATATAGAGATGTTGTGTTGGGGCAGTATTAAAAATTCCATGTATTTTAAAATAAAACAAATAAAAAAACCCAAGCAAAATTCGTAACTATCTTCTCTCTTTCTCTGCCTCTTGACTTTGTTCTCAACTGATTTCCTGTCTGTGATTGTGTATTTCTTCATTCCCAAGATATAAAACTCTCTGCTGAATCTCAGTGACAGGAAAGAATCTCAGCAGGTTTATTCTTTAGTGATCTGACCTTTTCTTCTGTCAACTTGTTTACTTAGAAACAGTTCTGCATCTTTGATTCAACTTGCAGTTTACTGAAAAGCAAGAAGCAAAACTTTTCAGCTTGTCTCTCTGCTTCCGTGCTCTTCAATTCCTGTTGCAGAATAATACTTTGGAAGACCAAAGGGAGGGTTTTTTCCTTGGTTTGTCTGCTGGTTTTTTCCCAGAGCACGGGATCTTGAACTTGAAATTTTGTCGGCACTTTTTGTCTGTCTTGAAGTGCTGTTTGCCTGGATCTAATATTAATTGGATCAAATGGAGGTAACCAGCTGCTAATGCCTCAGTTCCCGTCAGTTCTACATGGAGATAAAATGCAGTAGGTAGAGTCCTAGCTCATCAGTCCTAGGCTTTTTCCATTTCCTTGGCTGAATTTCTTGGGGGTGGTCTAGAAATACTTTTACAAACTCACCGATGTTGAGGGAAGCCAGTTGTTAGGGAAACGTGTCTGTGGGCATGAGGAATGAGGGGAGCCTCTCTCAAGGCTCGCTCTCAGGAATAGTTTTCATCCAGATCTCCACTTCTCCTCATCATATTTTCATCTGTCCACAGTGTCCAAACTTGTCTTAGTTAAACTGCATCTACCTAATCTGCCTGCCTCTAGCACTTCATGTGGGCATACATGATTTCCTGTTGGTTTTGCTGGTCATGGACAACCATGAGTAATTTTTGGAATTTTGTAATTATAATAACAGAGTAAAGAGTAAACTCATGCATACGAGTAGGTTTTTTAAAAATCTAACATACCTTTCTTAGCTGAAGACTGTCCAAAGCTCAGAAAGCACTGCTTTTATTATGATGTTTATTCTTGTTGTGTATCACAGCATGTCCTATAAAACAGTCCAGGATTATATTTTCTCCTTCTGCTGGTTTAACTGATTAGAATTTTGGTTTTTTAAATAATATGACATGGACTTAGAAGGGCTTTAAAGAGAGAAGTGTTTGCTTAAACTAGTTACTACTTTGTTAATGATTTGTAACTGTTCCTTGGCATCTCCTCCCCCAGATTTGCCTCTAAAAGAATCTCTCTACTCAAAGCTTGGGAGGATGTTTGGGGACCTTTCCATTGCCTGCCAGTGCTGAGCCCTCTGAGGGTATCCAGGGTGACAAGGTGGGCTTCTCTACCAGCACACAGTGAAGACAGCTGGAAATAAGGATTTTTTTTCAGAAGTTCAGATATTCACTGCCCTATTGCTTTCCCTCTTAACAATGAGCATTATCTACAAATAACATGTCAGATACTCATTAAAGCCCAGATGCTTGAATTTGTTCATATGGCCAACTTCTTCAGGTTTCAGGAAAACACTCAAAAATCTTGTGGAAAACATAAGTGACTTCTCAACCATCTACACCCAGTTTGCACTCAGCTTCATTTCCCTGATAGCCATCTGCTATGCTGCTGCACACTCTTGCATATAAAAAGTGCATAGGGGAATTTAAAGTGTATTTGCACATTAGTTGCTACTTTGTTGTTTCCATCAAGAAGGCAGTGCCTAAGAGATTTCTTTTTGGTTTGGGTTTTTTTTTTCCCAAAACATGTGGTGTGAATCACCTGAAGCTGTGCAAGTGAAAGATTCTTATATTTTTTTTCCTTACGTCTTTTACTGTTTTGTGTTGTTTCATTTCTCTTCATCATCAGAGGGGTTTGTGTGCTTAGTTCTGAGTTTATTTTTACCAAGATATGATTACTTTGTGTGGAAGAAGTAGTAAATTATTTAAGTATCCCTGCTTATCTGCAAAGACTGTTCAAACTGTACAAAGGGTAAACGTTAGCAATATTCAGTACTCTTTAATGACACTAGTTTCAAGTGCCATTTAAAGCCATTAGTACCTGTTAATAGTCATTGGAACAAGCCACATGAAATTTTGAAGTGGTTTAGAATTTCTGCATTTCATCCGATATGTAATTAAATTGGTATTATTCAAAGAAATCGATGTAAATTAAATATATTGTATACTTCTTTCTCCCAAAAGATCTAAACTGCAAATTTGTAAGTATTTTTTGTAAGAATGGGTGGGAATTTTGTATAACTTGGCAAGACAATCATTTGAAAAGAATGGTGACCAAAAAAGATCTAAGATATCTAACTAACCTAATTCTGATCGAGTTACAGATAGTGCTGGTACAGCATACATGCACTGTCAGGCAGAAATTTCATCTGTTAGGTATCTGTTTTTCTTGGTCATATGACTTAGAATAAATCTTGCTTGCAACTATACTGCCTCTTTTGATTTCAGCATGAAAATGCTTTTTGTGAATGTATTTGCTGGAGGAGGCTGAAGTCTGACTACTGAACTAATCTTTGCATGCCACAGATCTGTACTCAAAAAGAGGTGGGAAAACTTGTATATTTGTGGGATTCAAGTTTCAGCTTTTCTTACTAACAAATTATACTTGTTTGTTTTCAAGTTCTAATTTTTAATCAATGCTAGGTGTGCGTTTTTAACAGAGTGAAACCATGCAGAGTTAGGGAAGTTGTTAATGTGGCTTTGAATGTTAAGGAACAATGTGTTCTTAAAGTAATCTGAAGACCATTGAGATAATGTATAAGTGAAATGTATGTCCTCTGTAATTATATAGCAAATTTGATTGAAGAAGGGATGAAAGTCTTAATTCTATTTTAGCAGCTTGCATAAGATTGCTGACCATGGAAGACAGCAGAGGGCTTTTGACACTAAATGTGAAGAAATTAATTATATTGGTAAACAGTAATAAATTAACTGAAGAGGCTAGGAAGTATACAATGAAAACGCTTTGAATACTACTTCATTTGGCTTCATAGGAGTTCTAGAAACTGCTCGGCAGGTTTATAAACTTTAAAATTGAGGAAAATGCTCTGACCAACAGAAATGCAATAACAGCTAGATTTTACATTTTTGATTGTGTAGGAGCTGTATAGAATCCTTTCAGCTTGTCTTGTACCTAACAAGTCAAGGAAGATGCCTGTTTGCTGAGATCTTTCCTATTCTATGTTATGGCATTGTAAAGACCTCAGACTTTTATTACTCTTTTCTACTAAAGCTTTTCAAAAGAAGGCCAGACATTGAAAACAGCACAGCATTTGGTAATTAAGTGCATGTTACATAATGTACTCAAAACCATGGTTTCTTTTCTGATTCAAAGATGTTGGTCTTTAGTTGACTACATGATTGCTGATAATAGACATCGTTAGAAAACTGGTAACAATACTCACCTCTGTTAAATGCATTTGTTCAGCAGATGTGTCTCTTTGAAAATGAAGTTCAATTCATACTTCACTCAGAAATCTAAGAAAGTTATCTTTGGTGTACTTAGTCCTGAAAATTGAAGTGAAAACTGAATTAAACTGCTCTGTCGGGCATTTTTTTTATTTCTCGTTATATTTCTCACATGGAAATGCATTGCACATCTAGAAAGCCACTGGAATGTATTGCTGATTATTGTTTTTAAAAAGATTAATCTATCATCCACATAGATGACATTTCATTTAAGTGTGATGAACGTATATTTCTGTAAGAAGTGGGACATTCTGCTTCTATTGCATAATCTTGGCGATTACTGTAGTGCTCTCTTCTAAGAACCAGGCTTTTTGCAGATAAATATTTTTACCTAAGTGCGATGCTTAAGAAAGTCACAGGTACTTGATGCTGTAGTGATCCCCAAGAGAACCTAAGAGTATGTTCCACAGTGCAGAATTGTCCCTAGAAGCAGCAGTAGATCCTAACAACCACGTGGATGATTTCTTAGGTTGGGTTAGTGGCCACAGCAGCAGGATCTCAATTCTCATACACTTTGCTGTGTTGGTGTGCCTCCAACACTTTGTCGTATGTTGAGGAAGTGGAATGCCTTTGGAATTATTTTGCCTGCGGTGTGGCCATGGTGGCAGCTCCAGTATTAAATGTCTGGTGATATCTTTGCCTCTTGGAGACATTTGTTTAACTGTGTAAAGTGAGCTTTCCCATCAGCTAGTCATCCTAGAAAGCAAAGGAGTAGGTCACATAACAGCAGGCCAGGTTGTTCTCCCATTTCCTCCCTTTGCAGCAAGGAAAGTTAAGAAGTGTAGATCTTGAAACAGCAGAATTTGTGATGCCAAAGAAAAATTGAGTGGAAATATCAGATTGTTTTCTACTTTAAACTCTGTTTGCAGCTTGGTTTATTGGTTATTTCTCAATTAGCCTGCCCAAAAAGAAAAAAAAAATGTGGGCAGATTATTTCTAGAGCTTTAATTGGTTTTCTAATTTCTGGAGACGGGCTCTTATCTTACTGTGTATTTATTTCTAAAGTATGATTGGTATGTTAAAGTACATTTAATGTGTCGCTTTGCTTGTTAAAGCAATAATGCACTGACTATCCCTAAGTACAAACCTCCACTTTTGAAGCACTCTCTCTGATTAACCTACCTGCCTTTGTAATTAGAATAATCACATAATGTAATTTTTAATAAAGTGAAGCTACAAGGAATGATATAAGATCTAGACCAGAATAATCTGGTTTTGGTGCTGATAATGTGTCAATTGTGACATGATTTGGAAATACAGAGAAGTGTTATAAATGTGTAGAAATAATTTGTTTGAAAGCAAGGACATGTTCTCAGTGCACACGGATGTATTGTTTGATCATGGGAAAAGAACAGAATATTTTTGGAAGATCAAATGAGCTAATGTACAGGGTAGATTTTATAGTTCACCTAATATCTCAGCCTTTTCTTCTAAAATTCCTCTGACACCTGTAACTTCAACTCTGGGGGTTTTCAGATTATCAGAATTGTGTTCTATTTTACAGTCAGTGAAGTGACTGCACTGTCAGTTGTCATGTCATCAGTGGGAGAATCTGTCTGTGACACCAGAACAGCCACCATACTGGAATTCTTTGAAGGATGGTCAAATCTGTGCCTTTAAAAACACATAGTAATGATCTTTCAGTAATAGTCAAGTTTTTTAGGGTTATTTCACATTTCACTTCGATGTCATTTGGAATATTAAACTTGAAGAGTGTCACAGGCAAATCCTCCCTGTGAACAGATAATTGGCTACTCTGCATAGAGCAGATCAGTGGCCCACACTCAAGAGGAATTTCTTGAAGTGTATATACATATATATAAAGGCCTGGTAGCTTAACAAGTACCAGGTAAAATTTAACAAACAAAAAAACCAAAAACAAAAACAAAAAAACCCAACCAACCAAAAACAAAAGTAGAATCAAGTCCCCTTTGGTTTGTATCAGTTGTTGTACATGCTGAGTAGTTAAGAAATTCTCTCACTTAATCATCAGTGAATAATATGATAATCTTTCAGCATTCTAATATGTTGTCTCTTGGGGGAAGAAAAAAAAATTGTGTTTAAAGCAAATAGTAGTAAAGTCAAGGATGTATTTCAGATGTATTTCTGTTCCAGTTGGCATTTTAAACAGCAGACTCCTGATTTGTGGCATTTGATTCAGGCAAGGGAGGGGGATTCCTTTTGGAAAGGCAGAGGAGATACTGCTGCCCATAGTCCAAAAGCACCAGCAGAGCTGCCCTTCAGTGACCCTGCCGTTTGTCCTGGCCTTTGCATATGCCTTCCTCAAAGCACAGGCATCATGACAGAGCCTCAGCTCCTCCTGTTCTCTGGCCTGTCTTAAACCTTGCAAGCACTTGTACACTTCCCTGAATCTGGAGAGGAGCTTTGTGCCAAGTACTCAACATGAATATATGTGTGGCTTCTTCAGTCAATGCTTCCCAGCTTTTCTCTGAACTGTTTTAAAGGCTGGTGTTGTGGCTGGAAAATAAGAAAGTAAGAGTTTGCTGGTACCTGCCTGTTTGTTTTACCTCTACTGTTTTCTCCAATAGAACATGTAGTCTTGATACCACAAGTTGCCAGTTCAGCCACGTCACCACCATGTTTGTTTATACTCTGCTGTTTGAACTCTGGCTTCTTCATATTTCACTACAATTAATACTGTTATCATTACATGTAGCAATCTGTTTACTTATCAATAAATAGCAAAAGCAAATCCGCCCTTTTTTAAGTGGCTTGCAGCTGAACTAGGTACAAGACTAAAACTTCCAAGCTGAACCCTTAACATCTGCATTTCAAACCATTATTACTTCCTCTCTATTTCATTCTTCACAGGCCTGCTCTTTAAAAATTGCTGTTATCCTGTGTTTCAAACACACGATCAGATCACCCCAAAATCATGGCTGACTCTCCTATAGACAGTCTGTGTACTTCCTAGAGAGCAGGAAAGATTCATTGTTCTTTCAAAGCTTTTTTTAATTGTGGGAGAGGAAGATGAAGGTCTGGAAGAAGTGTGACAGAACTGGATTCATAAATCTGAGGAAATATGATACTCTAGGACTCATTCTATAATAATTAAGTTTTTTTAAGTTGCATGCTGCAGGAGACTTGATTCCTTTCTGCATGTCCTATATTGGGTTTTGTCATTGCATGTAGCTGGTTTTTTATTTTTAAACTTGTGTGGCATGTCTTAAACTGTGTGTAAAATATGATATGGAGATTATATCAATGGCATTTCTAAACAGCATTTCTGCTTTCCTTTCCCTACTTTGATGTCAGGGTTTTGACAATTGCCCTTTACTTGTGTGCCTACATGCTGCACTTGGAAGCCCAGCTCATATGCCATATTCTATCTTTAAAGCCATGTTATTTTTCCTTTGACATTTTTTATCCTTTTTTTTTAACTCTCAAATGGTTTTGTGTTTTTGTGCTGATTTTTTGTTACTCTGGTCTTTTATACTAGTAGAAACAAATCCACCCAGATTGAGTACATAGGTGAGGTTTTTTGTTTCTGTCGTTTTCCAGCTTTCCTGTTGTTCACGAGGTGTTCACAGACATGCTGCACTTTACAGACAGTATGCTCTGGTCTAGCATTACACTATAATAATTTGTAATCAAAATGGCCTCAGATGATTTAGCAAGCAGCACTGAATGCAATTCCTAAGTATAGCTAGTATGGAAGCAGAGCTGATTTAGAGCCTGCTTTTAGGTCTTAAGGCATAAATCTGCTGGTGCTAAGATGGTAATGTGGAGACAACTTTGTTATCTGAGCCTGGTGTTACAGAAGCCTAAATTAGGTTAGTGCTGTGGTCTTCATGTGTAACAAAAACTGCTACCCATAAGGAGAGCACAGAGAGACATAAAATCAGCTCTGCCTGTCAAAAGTGAATTCACAGATGCATCTCAATAGGATGGGGACCATATTTGTAAAGTTGTTTCCCTGATGCTTTCCTTGTTCTAAAACAATGGGATTGTTGGTTTTTACTTGGAAAGGCTAAGATGGGGGAAATAGTTTTTTTTCCTTGGAAGAAGAAAATTCTTGTTAAAAATTCCAAGGCTATGAAGGCTAATGGGGATAGCATCATTGGGTTTTGTGGTGCAGAATGATGAAGACAAATATTTTTGCAGTCTGTGGTTGAAGAGATTACATATGATTTTTACTTCTTTACTACTTTACTACTTTTACTTTTTACACTGCAAGTGTCTATAATAAGCCTTATTCATTATATTTCTCCACCACTGTCTCTGGATTTAGCTTTAAGAATTCAAAATTTAGCAATGACTTTAGTGGTGATTTGCAGCAATTTCACACATCTTAAATATGTTTCTAAAACAGGCTACCATGTTGTTCTATTGATGTGTTAATGAAGCTTTTAATTATGTAATGATGCACTATGAAAATATTCTATGATGTGACATCTTCTGCAAACTGTTCATGAGAAGTTGTGTTTGGAAAAAAAAAGGGGGGGTATTGCAGGTGGGAGGTTCATTACCCCAAAGGTGGTAATAATTTAAAAATAAAACATGTTTTGGTTTCATGTGAAGAAATAATTTTCAGCTTCGGATTATTTTCATTTTGTAATCTAATTATGAAATGGCATTTTTGTTTGTTCATATTGATTTATTGACTTTTTCATTCCCTTGCAGAAAGTTTGTCTGCAATTTAATAGGTTTTCTTTTTTTTTTCTTTTTTTTTTTTTTTTTTTAAGTTTTTATAAAGTGGAGGTTAGGAGTGCTTCCTATAGAAATGTCCAGGTCACAAATTTAGTACCCTCCTGGTAGACAGCAGGGAAGAGAAAAGACTTCCTTGGGAGCATTTAATTTGCCTGAGAAGACTGTCTTTTCAATTGAAGGGAATTTATTATTATGAAAAATCAAAAGGCATTCAACCTTTTCGGTGATAAATGGGCATGTTGCAGTCAGACAACACTTCTTCCAAAGACAAGGGCATGGATAAGCTATTTAAATTGAAATGCGTAACAGACAAAGGGAATGTGAGTTTCTAATTGTGTGGCTGCCAAGTCAGTTGTGGCATTTTTTTAACCTGAGTAATCTGAAGATGAATGATGCAGAGAAGGGGAACGAAGCTGATGAAGGATCTGGAGTGCACATTCTGTGAGGAGAAGCTGAGGGAGCTGCATTTGTTTCGTTTCAAGAAGAGGAAGCTCTGGAGTGACCTTATCACTCTCTGCAACTCCCTGAAAGGAGGGTGTAGCCAGGGGGGGAGTCAGTCTCTGCTTCGTGGAAACCAATCACAGGATGAGAGGAGATAGTCCTAAACTGCACCAAGAGAGGTTTCAGTTGGCTATTAGGAAGAATTTATTCACAGAAAGGGCTATTAGGCATTGGAATGGGCTGCCCAGGGAGGCGATAGAGTCACAGTCCTGGGAGGTGTGAAAGGGAAGGCGGGATGCGCTCCTGAGTGCCGTGGTCTGATTGACACAGTTGTGTTAGGTCATAGGTTGGACTCGATGATTTCAGAGGTCTTTTCTAAAGTACTAAATTTCGGGTTTCTGTGATCTTAGGGAATACATTAGTGAGTTAAGCCAGAGCCAGAGGCTACTGATGCTGTTGTTTCATGTGTGGTGGCAAAGATAGAAGTTCCAGTGTCAGGAGTGAATCGCCGCTGAGTGATGTAACTGTGCCCGGGCAATAGTGTGATACTTACTGGTGAATAAAGTTAGACAGGGTGATGTGGGAACAGAGGATTGTGGTTTAACTGCTCTGTTATGCTGGTCCTTAACTACACTTTTGTTTTTAATACTTTAAAAATCTTTCCAAAGTTGTTTCAGTCTGCACAATGAAATGATGGGAGCATTGGTGTGGAAAGACACAGCTGCCCTCTGAAGCTGCTTACAAATACTGCAGGCTCAGTAGCTGCTCTGAACACTTCTAAAACAGACACATCCTAACAGGTGGTATAAACATTGGTTGTCCCAGGAGAAGAAAAAATGTTGTGTTAAATAATATAATAGTATATCTGTATAGTGTCTTTGATTCTGTAATTATGTACTAAGGCTGTGAACTATAACTATTTAACCCACCTCCAGTTTACAATTTGACAACACTGCTATGTAAGCCTAGAGTTATAAGAGAGGATAATTTCAGGCTTCAAAGCTCCCAGCACAGATGTGTCCAAAAGTCCATTCTGCACTCTGAACTCTCTGTGGTTTTCAATTACTACACACAAAGGTCATGATTTTCAACCCTATTGTTCTGCTCTCCACTAGCTTTTCTAGCCTCTGATTTATTATAGCATGGAGTGAGATAAGAGCCAGTAAGTTAAAAAAGTATGTGTGTTTTGGTGGGGTATGTGAGCAAAGGCTACAAATGCTTTTAGTAAAACAAAATGCTCTCCTGGTGGCTGCTTTTCTGAGGTTTATTAGTTCACCTGCCTTCAAATGAGTCCTGCAGGTGCTTTGACAAATGGATTGAGAGATTGCCTAGTAAACTCCTCAGCTTCTTGTAAATACTTCTGTGCCTTATGTAGATGATTTTTAACTTCCTATGCCAAGGTGTTTTTCTAAATCACACCAGAGACCCCTGTGCCTTCCAAAATCCACAGTGTGACTTGAATGAGGATATGAATAACAGCTGAAGAAAAATACTGACAAAAAAAAGTGTTACTAGAAAATTAAGGTGTCGAAATTCTAAATGCGTATTGAGGAAAGAGATGTCTTTTACCCTTGCTAGTTTCTCCCACTCATGCCAATATGTGCTGTTTGCTCGTGGAGCAAGCAGGACCAGTTATCTCTCCTGCCAAGTGCCAAGGTCCTAATTTGAATCTCCTCCTCATAAGTCTCATTTATCTTCTGGATTCTCCCTGAACTACTACTGATCACTGAAGTGATACATCAGACACTTGAGTTTGGTTCATCCCAATGCCACCTCTGCCTTGAAAAATAAGTTTAAACTTGACATAGGGACTTAAATAATTCACAACTCCTGTTGACGTGATAATGTATTTGATCTCTCCCAATAGTTGCAGAAGAGATGACAGCTGTGAGTGTTTCTGATGCATGAACAAAGTGGGGAAGATCATGTTTAGAAAAACTAAACCATTAACTTATACAATAATCAGTTTCATTTCACCCTGGATATACTTTGAAAACATTTAAGCTATCTTTTATACAGCTCTGAGATAGGCAAGTAGTATTTTTACAGAGGAAAGAAATGGGGAACATAGCATAAAGTTAAGTGCTCAATTTGAGCAGCTGGAAATTCCAAGGCTCAATTTCAGGAGCTGAAAATTCTAGAGTCCCTCATTTCAATCCCTTCCTTGTATAAAAGCATGTTTTTGATTTTCTGTGAGATCCTGCATGTCAAAATTCAGGGCAGGAGATACTTAAAAGATGTGTAGATGTGGAACTTAGGGACATCATGTAGTGGTGGACTTGGCAGTGCTGATCTAATGGTTGAACTCGATGCTTTTGGAAGTCTTTTCCAATCTAAAGAATTCTTTGATTTATTCAATTCTGGAAATGTTTCCTTCTCTATGTAAACTGAATATGTACATGTGTGTATATAATCTGTGTTTTAAGGGTGGGAATAACACTGCTGTCACTTACGATGTGGATTTCTTTGTAGATATTCTTACAATTTATTTCAAATTGATTACTGTCAAAGCTGAGCCCCACATTTTAAGATTGATCTAATTAATTATATTCAAAATTAATACCATTAGGAAAGCTAAAGATACTGGGGGTTTTTATTTTTTTGTTACTAACAGAAGAAAGGGTTTACAGAGAAGAATTTTCAAGTTTTAGACTTTTTTTGCAAATTGTTTAGGTACTTGGTGTCCTGATTTCATAAAACATATTCTGAAATGTTTCTGAAGTCAAAATGAGAAGATAGATTATTTCTAAAGGAGCACAGGAGAGGGTTTTCTAAAATCTTTGCTTATTTAATAATTGAGAACATTTTTATATGTTTTTTTTTCTATTTATGTAAATGGGTGGAGTGGCAGGGATACTTTCTGATTTCTTCCTAGAGCTCCTAGACTGTACTCTGGCTGGACCTTAGCAATTTCCTTTTTACATCGGTATCATTTTAGCACCTAGTAATTTCAGAAAAATTAGAGGGGTTGAGCAATACTTTACCTGCACTTACTCTTCCCTGTTGGTGCAAGAGGACAATTTTTTTAATCAGCTGTGTTTTCCTGTGTTATCCAACTTGGGAAAGTTTTTTAATTGGCCTACTATTTCTCCTGTTTGGTTTCTACCTTAAAGCTTAGTCTATGGCTAAAATGTTCTAGTATGCAATAGTTCCTTGCTTTCAAAAATGTTGGTGTCAGCTCTTAAAATTCTTGATGGAAAGAAATTAAGAAAGCTTGTTAAATTTTTAGAAATGTTATTTTACCTGCTGGGAAAGTTGCAGTGCTTCAGATGATATAAATGATAAATGCAGTCCTGGGAGGCATACAGGTTGTCAATAACCTTTGACTGACTATGGCAGCACATAAAGTCTTAATAACTGACTCCTAACAGAGACAACTTGTAGTCCACTGTAGCTGTAGTGGGGGCTGTTCTAGTGTAATGGATATTTGGAGACTCATACAAAATGAGGTGGCTCTTTCAATCCAGACTAGAGTTGGATATAGTAGAATATACCCATAACTCCATATCTTCTTTTATTGGCAAATGCACGGCTTGGCCAGGGTTGATGTAAATTCTTTGTGTTAAGATCATAAATAAGGACCTACTTCATTCATTGGTCAAATAAAATGTTTTTAAAATGTTTTTTCATTTTCTTTTGTTTCAAATCAGAAGTACAAAATAACTGATACAGATATGAGTTACAGGGAAATATATTAATAAATAGATATAGACATCTGACTTAAACAGCATTCATTATTACAAGACAGCCAGGCCTTTCATATTGAAATTTCTAATTATTGACAAGATCGTGTATTTAATTTTCTGAGTGTCAAGAAAATCCCTAATATGATTTAATTTAAAAGGGAATTTTCAAATATCACTGCAGACCAAATGTAGAACTAGTGCTAATAAAAGAGCTCTACTTCTTTCATTATATGCATATGCATATATACTTCCAATATGCTTTCTGTTTTCTCTTATGCAGTGTTTGCTAAGGAGTGGGCACTTTCTGATGATGCCTATTACCACACAGTGAGATACCTGGGCTTGGAGGCTGCCTTAGATTATTTTTTACTTTCCTTCTCTTGAGTGGAGTTGAACTGAGATTGTCTTTCTTTACACAAGAGAAGAAAAAAAGAGTTCACTATTACGGTTTATCAATGTTGTCATTCCTACAAGCTTGAGAGGTGATAAAATTTAACAAGACTAGTGTCTTTTTGTGAAACATTTGTTAAGGGAATGAAGACAAGAAAAACACAGTCATAATTTTGAAAAGATACATGGTGGAGGACTGCTTACCTTTCTTGGTAATCCTTCAGCACTCTTACAGTGAAAATCTGAAAGCAGTCATCTCACTGTGTAATTCAACACATAATTTTAGAGAGAAATTTCTAAATACTCTGAAAAATCTAAGCTTCTTTTACAAATACTAGCTAAAACTAGTAAAAGAAATTGTTTTCTGGTCAGCACTTTTTGCACTTTACTTAATTTTTCATTATCCTTTTGTTTTTTAGCTCTGATGTGGTCACTGTTTCTTCATGTGCAGAGGGAAGAATGTTTTCTGTTAAGTCATCCAGGTTACTGAAAGTGTTTAGAAATAAAGAGTTTGAGCCAAGGACAGGGTTGATTCTTCACAGTGGCCATGAGAGAGAGGAGCCTGGAGCTGTGTGGGCATGGCCAAGATATTTCACTATTTGATACCATTTTATGTCACAGCCAGGGTAAGGGACAGGGATTCTTGTTTCCCAGAATGACTGGGGTGGTTTTTTTTCTGGGGGAGAAAGTGGTAGAGGGAACAGTGGTAATGCTGGTTCCAAATGGAATGTTTGTCCACCATTGGTTTTTGTTGTCTCAGGCTTGGGGGATAAACAGAGGGTCTGGGGGCATTTTGTTCTTTGTCTCAGGGGCTGCACAGTTGATCAGCAATCATTTTTGTACATAAATTACTCTCTTTTTTGTATACTTTTTTTACTAATATTGTTGCTGATACTGTTTGGTTTTTTTAATCTCATTGCTGCTTCCAAAAATTGTTCTTATATCAACTCAAGTTCTCTGCCTCTCTGACCAAAAGGAGTGGGAAGTGGAGAGGCTCGTGGTGTTTCATTTTTTTGGGAACATTAATACCATTCCTAAGCCACAACACAGAGTAAAATCCATTTAAGTTCATTTAAAATGAATATATCAAACAAACCAAAGCAAACTCATTCATGTTGGCATTTGTCTTGACAAATCTGTATGCATTAAGTGCAGTAACTTCAAACTATGCTTTACTAATGAGTTAAACAAATTTTCATTTCCACTCCTCATTTTTAGCGCCTAGTTTTGTACTGTGGGTACAAGGCAGATTTATAGTAAAGTGGGGATTGATAAGGTGGTGAATTTGGGATTTGAGATAGTTTAGTGCTAGATGAAAAATCTCTCAGCCGTGCTGAACAATCTATACCTGTTCCACTTGGTTTCAAAGCTCTGAAAGAATAACTTTCTCCTGACAAGTTTCCAATTGGATTATGTTCTTTCTGCTTTCTCATGCTATTTGGTATTCAGGCAAACATTAAATTGCAATGATGCCTCTGTCTTGTTACAGCACAAACACCTGCATGGACTTGGGTTGGATGGAAGGATGCACAAGTTCCTTCATGCTTGACCCACTTTAAACTGGTACTACATGGTCTGGCATTGGTGAGCACAGCAGCCTGTGTGAAGAAACTGAACACCAACTCAGAAAGCCTTTGTTGTAAACCTGAATATAAAACAAAGCCAAAGCCACTGTGGTCAGTAGCAGTAAAAATAGCAGTACAGATGACAGCACCACAGTATGAGCTGGCTATTGAAGAGAACTGAAAGCCGTCTTTGTAGTGGATGCTTTCTGGATTCTATCTCAACCTGCACAAATAGATCACAGCTGGAGTATTTGCAGAGCCTCAGATCTTTGGGGCATGCTCAGCAATGATGTTTAGTATGAATCCATTTTTCCTTTTGCTGGCTCTAAAGTAATTGAAGTACAGGTCAAAAAGAACATCTGACTGAAAATACCCATGTTGAGATAGCAGGACAATTAAAACTGGAAGAGAAAGTGGAGGATAATAGCAAGACTCAGCAGTCACCAAAGCATGGTAACCTTCGTTGCTGATCCTGACCTCTTTGCCTCTTTTCCTTTCAACTCCCAATGTCGTACTTCTATTTTGGGAACATGGTAACTGAAAAAAAAAAAAAGGGAAGAGAAAGCAGACACTAATCTAAGGATACTAAAATAGCTCTGCAAAATGGGATATTGGTATTGCAATTTAAATGCTATTTAAACATTTTTTTTAAAATGTTAATTTTCTATTTTTAATATTTTTTCCTAACTGAGCACAGATATACCTATGAAAAATGACACTTGGCATGCAGTGATTTGAAGATCACTGTCTGTCCCTTGATGTCTTCATTTGACATCTATATGTTACCAGGTTCCCATGACAACTAAGTACAGTTGTAATTGCAACCCTGGAAAGGTAATTCTTTCACTTAAAATGTAGCATACATTTAGCCTGTCTGAAGTTTCAACAAACCATCTTTTAATGACAAGTATTTTGAAAGGCCTGAATAAGGTGCTTTCTTTGATGTCAATTTTTTTATTATCTCGTGTAGCTTAACCAGAAAGATACGTTGGCCTTCATTCAGGGGAGTCTGTATTTTTTAACCTTTTTATGTCTTATTTAAGTTTCAAATATATGGTATTGACTGTGAATCTGAAATTAGCATATGAAAGCAAAATAGCACACAAAGTGTTCATTTACTTCTATTGCCAGTTCTGAAAGCAGATCTTGATACATTCCTCATGCTTACTATGCTTTGGGTTAAGTCGAGTGAGTTTTGGATGGCTGACTGTATTTTTTTAAATTGAAAAAAACAACTAAACCAAAAAGGAAAAAAACAAACAAAACCAAAAGAGAAACTCAAACAAATACCAAAAAAAGCACACCCATAAAACTCGAAAAGTAACTGCAAGGGTTTCTACTCAGCAGGCAGCATAGGCTTTACAGTACCACAAAGGCAACCTTAAGAATCAGAAAAATGCAGTAACTTTAAGGACTTTCCACCTGATTTTTATGCCTGTGGGGAGAGAAGAAGAATCAGGGAATTATGTGTGCAAGCTGAGCCTTATTATTTGTCTACAATCCTGGATGCTGACAATTAAGGCCATGTGGCTGCATTTTGCCCTGTTGGCATCCTGACCCATCTTCTGCATCCATGATGATGTGCAGCATCTCACCTTCCATTTCCATAGCACAGGGAAAGTAGTGTGAGAGTCACTACTTAGGAGTAGTGGAAAAAGTCACCTTCCAGGGATGTTTTGGTACTCGTTTAGTGCTAGAATATTGGGCTTTATACTGTCTGAGGGGTATCAACTAGCTCTGGAAAATAAAAGCAAATGTGGTACTAAGCTTTCCACATTAATTTCCCCAAGTCGTGTTACCACTCCATGAAGACATGATAGGAGCATTTTCTAGATTTCTGAGTTCTTGCTTACTAAAGGCTAGTGCTGTTACTTGGGTTTTCTGGGGTAAATCAGGCAAGTTTAGCCATCAAATTCTTTAGAAGTTCAGTGAAAGCTGAACATAAATAGTGTGGGTTTAACTTCATATGGATTAAATGCCCACATTTTTCTGTTTGTCTCAGCAGTCTCCAGAACTAAAATCATGCTGCATAAGACACACAGAGAGATGTTTAGGAATAATTTTTTTCCTTCCCTCAAAAACAAGAGCAGGGTGGGGCTTTGAATGTGTTTTGAAAGTCAAGTTGATTTTACTACAACAGCTTTGACTTTTCAGCATACACTTCAACTGTCAGTTGAAAAAGAGTTTAAATGCATCGAGGCCATTCACGCTCCCATGTTGTTGTTCAATCCCAGCTGGCAAGTAAGCTCCAGAAAGATGCTCACTGCTCCCCAAGTGGGTTGGGGGAAGAGATTTAGAAGAATAAAAAAGAGAATTTGTGGGATGAGGTGAAGACAGTTTAACAGGTAAAGCAAATAACACTCACACATAAGCAAAGCAAAACAAGGAATTCATTCACTAATTCCCATCACAAGCAGGTGTTCGCTCATGAATAGGAAAGAAGGAAGAGAAGGAGTATCTCCTTGGGAAGCCAAATGTTATAACTCCAGATGTTCCCCCTTCCTTGCTCTTCAACTTTCCCCTTCAGCCCTAAAGAAAATTTTGTGCCCCTCCCTGTGTTTTACTTGCTGGTGGGGTTGGCTGACGAGCAGAAAAAGCCTTTACACTGTAAGCACAGTTCAGCAATAATGAAAATATTCCTGAGTTTTCAACACTTTTCCCAGCACAGATACAAAACACAGCCCCATACAAACTGCTATGAAGAAAATTAACTCCCCTCCAGCCTAAACCAGGACATCCAAATATGGAGGGGTTTTTTAATAGGTCTCCTTGCAAGTCTAAACATCTATGATAATTTCAGAAGGACAGGTCTTCTGCAGCAACTGTGGCATGATGCCAACTGACTTGCTCTATCTCTTATTTTGCATTTGAAATTATTCAAAATATTTTTATTTGGTTTTTTCTTTTTCATTGCCTCCTAATGAAAAAGAGGTCAAAACAATGGTATCATTCCAGAAAACAGAACTTGTATATTTTGAAACAAGGCACAGAGGCATCACTTGAGATGTTCTAAAGCTCAGTATAACCAAAGTACTGAGCTAGGCTTTCAATATTCCAACACACAACACAGCAGTATAAATTGCAGAGAAAGAATCACAACTGTTTAATTTGAAATAATCCTTTTATCTCTGAGGCCTGTGCTTTGCTGTATCATTTGAGAATTTTGTGTGATCTGGTAAACAGTGTTCTAATTGTTTTTGTAGATCACTAGTTTAAAAAGCCAGGCACACCTACACAGGGTAGATAACAACCATTCTGTGATTAAAGGACATTGAGCATCAAATACATAATACTAACTGGTGAGGCAAGAGCATTAGGGATGGGACAGCAATCCCCATATCTCTCAATGCATCTTACTCTGAATATTCATATAGGAAGATATTCTTGCGACTCTGAATAAACAAACTAGGGTGTGCTGATGTAATTCAGCTCAGAATTTGCTGCTTAGTATATATAAAATATATGAGGTGGTTTATGTTGAAAGTTACTTTTTTTACACTGAATATATCTAGTAAATCCCTCATTTACTTGTTTCTATAAACTTCAAATACTCACTTTAGCACACAGAGAGATCAACAAGGATCTTATATTCTGATTTCTGGTTTATGCTGTATTTGTTAGTCTTCCTTTTCCTAAAGCCATTGAGATAAAATTTTGGCCCAGTGTTCTTGCAGGAAGACAGGTTGTTTATGTTTTTAAAGCCAGTTATGACTGTGTCTTTAATTTTTTATTCCAGTTGCCAGTGTCTCTTGACAGAGGCAGTGTCTCCTGTTATGCCTTCAAAGTTTAGAAGTTCTCTCAATCCTGTATTAACTCCACAACATTTGAGTCTTCACCTCAGCCATTGTGCTCTGAATTTTCTCTTGGCATATGAAGGGACCAAATCCCTTCCTTCCCTCTTTTTTGTATTTGTTGGGTTTGTAGTTGCATATTTGCTGAGTAAATATGGCCTTGCCTTCCCTTCATGAGAACTATCCTTTCTGACTAACTTAGAAATCATTTACATGCTATTGTGCTCTGCCCCCCTGAAGGCTCTGCACCTACAATTTATCTCTTTACAGTTGCATGACAGGGTATGGCTTATAGATATGTTTATGTTGCATAGGATTAGAATGTAACTTTTCCAAAATTTGCACAAGGAATGCAAAAGTAGGGGTCCCTTCAGTGTGTTTTCTGAGTTGCCTCGAGGTCTTTCAGAATCCCTCTGTTTTAAACCAACTTGCTGTCCCCCTTTGTCTGACCCTGTACTTAGACAGGACTCCACTTGCCAGGAAAGCAGGCTCTTCACTTCCCGTGTTGTGCCAATGCTCTTTGGGGGCTCCGCTGATTTATTGTTATGGTGACTTCATCAACCAATCCAGCACTCCTTTGCACAAAGGCTCAGACAAATTGTGCCCACCGAGGCAGCCTGCTTAGCCTCCTGCCCTGGGGTCAGCACAGCGATGTTGAGAGATAATCACTTCACCTGAGCCTGCTACCCACAGAGACGTGTTGCAGTCCCCTTTCCCACAGACACACATTCCTCCTTAAAGCAAATACATGCCAGCATCAGAACGGTGCCAAGAATTCATAAATTATATATAGACTGCCTGTATCATCATATTTCTTCTTTGTCAAGGCAACCTCATTAGGACAGAGGTGAGCTAGTCCCCTGGGTGCCTCTCTGATGTTCTGGCATGTCAGTCACAACACACCTTATAATCCTTATTAATTGAGACTTCAGCATTCACTCAGCCACTGGCCCCCTATCATGAAGTTATTTTAGGTCTCTTTTCATCGACCCCGTGTAAATCTCCTTTCTTGCTACATGTGGGAAGCTGTAAAGAAAGAAGCATTCATAGCTCCCACTTCTTATGTTCATTCATCTATGAAACCTGTGTTTCATGTGTTTCACACATGAATATTGAATGAGAGGATTTACATGAGGTAGGTGTGAATTAACCTGTAATGCTTTTACAAATCTCTGCAGCTGTGTGATCATTCAGGCAAATGGGTGAGTTTGGTGCCTGTATGAAAAAGAAGCCACTTATGTGCAGTTTTGTTATTACTGTAAAGCCTTCTTGGAGAAGTTTGGAGTCTGGAATGTGTGTGTCTGCCAGTCAAGGTGGGACTTGTAGTTAAAAGAGAGAAACAGCTACACATTTTCTGTTGCCCATTCAGCATGTAAGGAGTTGTTGTTTTTCAGGTAGAAGTGTGATATAGATATAGTGCCTTGCATACTCTGTAACAGTTCTGGTCTTTAATATGCATATTGTGGTTAATACAGTCCTCACAGGCTTTGGTCATGAGTGTGGAAACGAGTTCATCTGTAAGAATCAAACTTTCAAAATGTACAATCCATGCCTATAAATCTGAGAACCCATTTTGGCAATGACAAATGTGCTTGAAGGGAAAACAGTATTTAAATCAGAGGGTCACAACATTTTCATGAAATTATAATTCAATAAAGAAATTGATGCTAATTAGTGTTTAAATATCTCATCATGTGAGCTCTGTGTGGTGCCCTGTTTGAAGTGAAATGTTTTTCGACATAGCCTTCCTAATGCAAAATTTGTTTTCCTTAGTTCTTTGATGTTGTTGTTAAAGGGAAAGACATTAAAAAGCCTCTCTTCTTTTAGCAATAGTAGTAAAGGAGGGGAATTGAATTGATTTGATATTTGTATTACTTTGTATGCAAAGCCCCAGAGGATTTATCAACAGCTCTGACCTATCTTCATCAAGAATGGAGGAAAAATGATTTATGTTTTGTATTAGAGTTGCACCTAGAGGCCCCTTTCAAAATAAGTTTAACAAATTTGATGTTACGCATGTCAGTGAGCATCTGTCCTCCAAAAATGCACAAATAGGCCAGGAAATGACTATAACTAAAACTGGTGTTAAGTGCCCCTGTCTGTATTGCTTTGTGCAACTGAATGCAGCAATAGCAGTATCAGCTCAAGGTGAGTTGAAGGAGGAGAAAGTGGTGACAGTAAAGGCTTCCTCCGACAGCATTGGTACTGTACCAATCTGCAGTGCTTCTGCACGGCGTGCTGCTAATGCACTGTGGTATAAACACATATGCGCTTGCTTTAAATGCTGTGATAGTGTCGTGCATTGTAATCTGCTGCTTGTCTTGCACCTGGCAGATGCATAAAACAAAATATTCCAGGTGCAAGTGAAACAAATGATAAAAATACGCATTATGAAATAATAGTTTGGGGGTGTGTTTGTCAGGGAATGTATGTGTGCGTATAGACATTGTGTAAGTCAATAGTAAACCAAAACTATATAATATCGTGCAAAAAAGCAGTGTTAAAATAGCTTAACTAAAGTCAGCAAATTTAACTTTTAGGAACTTGGACATGTTGTGAAGGTTTTCTTCCTGATTTCTGTTTAATCTTTTCTTCCCCTTTGCTGTTCTTTCTTTGTGCACAGTCCCTATACCTGCTTTATTCCACCTTATTGAGTTCAAATAGAACAATTTATATCCTTGTGAGTATTCTAAGTTGTTTTATCATTACACATATAATATTAAAAATTGGTATCACTATCCAATTTATAGATTTTTTTTCTAGAGTTTTATCACAAAAAGGATTAAAAAACATTTGAGTAGTAGGAAATCTGGAACTGAGGCAAATAGATTAAGTTGAAAATAGCAATTTATTTGCCTGATCTGAGATGTCTGGGGTCATGCATCTCTGGGCCGTTTGGTTCAAAATACAGTTCTTGCTTGGATCCACAGCTAAGAAGTTTGGATCTATATCCCTTCCACAGATAAGAACCAGACTCTTCAGTTAAGAACCTCAACGATGTAAAATGCAAACATTTAACCATCTATGAAAGTTAACATTCTGATTTTGTCCAGTATTGTGTCTTCTTACTCAGTGAATATGTAAATTGAGAATTAAATTCACCATGGCAACGTCCTTAAGACATGACTTTTTTTTCTGCAATGTCTTTCCAGCTTTCATAAGGACATCCAAGCATGAAAATGTCACAACAATTTTGTGGGTGTTAGTAATCTCTACGGATCCCCAAGGGGAAGTACATGATATCCAACCTCATTTCATATACAGAGTCAAGTAAAACAGTATCTGGTCAATTTTGAAGATACATTATGCAGCTCGCAGTCAGTGTGACACATCATTTTATTATCTGCCTTATGTCATTGTCAGGAATGAAAACTGTAGGGCTTCCCACAAATGATGACTGAGTTAACAGAACAGTAATGGGAAGTTATATTTCTTTAAGTCAAACAGAATATATTGAAGGACTGGTAGGGTTGGGTGGGTCTTGTGTTTGGGTTGGAGGGTGGTTTGTATTTTCTTTTTTTGTTGCTGTTTTGGAGTGGTTTTTTGTGATACTTTGAGTTTAGTTGGTTGGAGTTTTTTCTTCTTGAGACACAGTAAGACAGTGTAGACCAGAATAGCCTGTACTTGAGCATATTGTCTTCCATTTTGAAAAGAAATCAGATTTTGGTAGTGCATACTAAAAGGTTTAAAGCTTTTCCTCTGAAATGAAATATAACAAGAGAAGGAAAAAAAAGTTATATTAAGTCTGGGTGAATCTTTTTTTCTTTCAATATCATAGGTTTTTTGAAGACATCCTGATCACTCTTGAGTAGTATAAGAAATTATAAGTTGGGATAAACTTGGTTACCAGATTCAAAAAAATAGAAATCTACACTAAAATAGATTCTTATTCTTTCTACATAGCACAGATTTAGCTAGAATGCATGATACATCTAGAGACTATTTCAAACACTGTGTATTAAAAGGATGTTTCATTGCTAGTGTTCTTAAATAATAATCAATTGCATGAAGCTTAAGTTTCTAGATGATTGATTCATTCTCTCTGTATTATTAATGATGAATTGCAGTTGCAATGTTTGTTTATATTAATTATGCATCTTCAATCAATAAACCACTTCTAGCAAATATTTTAAAATGCTGTCAAATCTGTTGGCATTTTCCATGGATTAATTTGTATTGTATGATGCTGATTTTCTGCTCAGAAATTTTCCCTCAAAATAGCAATTATTATAATGTGAACTTTGTGTGGAATATCTTTTATTAAGAAACTTAATAATTATTGCTTTCCTTATGATATGGTACAGTTTTCCTTATGAACCCTGTCATTTGTTAACTTGACAATTTGGAAATTTTCAGTCCTTTGTCACATCTTAAGGCAGCACTAAATGTAGTATGATAGTGCTGGAGAGCAGTGAGTGTAGAGAAACCATCTGACAGAGCTGTCCGAAAATCAATGAGAGTCATTAAAAATAAGTTTTAATTTATATTGCTGCTCCCAGATATTTTCTCTCCTTGGATTAGGTTGTGTTGCATTGGAATCTTTCGTTCTTGCTTGCTTGCTGTGTGCTGTAAAAAATGTTAAAGCACTCAGGCTATTTTAATCATCTTTTTAAGTACTGCTAACACTGTCTGTTAGCTGATCCACAGTGGAGCATTATTAGTCAAATGAGTCATTTCCCATGCTCTAGCAATAAGTGTCGTATTTAGAGATATTATTAGCACCTTCAGTTTGGGTAGATGTGGCACTCTTATTTCAGTGGCTTGGAAAGGTCTCAACTCTTGCTTCCTTAGGAAGAAATTATTTGTGTGATCTCCAGGCAAACTCTGCCTGGGAAAGCGTTCTTTGGCAGTGGGCGTGGGGGCAGCACAGAGCGTGCTCCCCGTGGGTTGCTTTCTTCTCTGGTGTCACACATTTGTGTGTTTTGGTCTGTGGCTGCCACTCAGGTCAAGGGCAAGCTTTGACAAGACTCTGCCTTTCTGTGACTGGAGCTCCAGGCTGTCTGTTCAGGCCTAAAGGAACTAATTGTAGTGTTAGCGTGGTATGTCAAAACATTTGTGCAGTCAATATTCATGGATTCTTTGATGTAGCCTTGCTTTTAGAATTTCCTCAAAGTAAATCAGCACTGAACATCACTGATTGTATTTGTAATTACTAACAGCCCTGCTTGCCTATGGAGCCACGTGAACACCCACTGTTTGCAGGAAATTCTGGGGTTGTTCAGCCCTTGCTTTGCTCAATTCAAAAATGTCATTGTTGTCAGATAATACATCACCATTACTGTGACTGTAAATGGCAGGGAAATTTCCTCTTGTCTTAGGGTAATATGTTAAATAGAAAATGGTAGTATGTCAGCCTTAATAAAATAAAAGGTTTTCTGTGTGGGTTGTTTGAGGTTTTTTTCTGGTATTACATATTAAAAGACCTTTCCCTTAAAGTTCAGGTAGTCTTTGGTAGGATTTTGGTAAAGAAACCTTCTGATTTCTGCAATATCAGTTCAGCTCAGTAGCACCACAGATATGAGTGACTATCCATTTCAGACCTTTCCCCGCCTCTGTCACGTTGCCACCAAGTGCTGCCCATTTCTGAATTAGTGAGAAAAAACCGGATCTGCTGGAGTGGTTTAAATATTTAGGACTTACAGGCAGGAGGGATTCTAACAGTGCTGGGGCTGCAGACAGGGAACTGCTTGCCTTCAGGTTTATCTTTTCCAGTATATAGTTATATTGAAGGTCTGGGTGTATTGGCTTGCTGAACCTCTCTGACATCTATACGTAAATCTGTTTTGTAATCGTCCTTAATATTTAGTTTGCCTACAAAGCATAAAAACTTTAGGAACTTGTTACTTTTCTCTTTAATAATTTTGGATGTCTAGGTTTAGGGGTTTAGTCTCTGATTACTCAGGAGAGTAAGGAATTTTGCAGGAATGCCATCTGAATTTAGTTAATTGCATGTGGATCATAAATCTGTATTCTAAACACAGCCCTCAAAGGCCCCAAGTTTAAAGGTATCCATGCTGTGCCTACATAATTCAGACCAGTATCCTGTGTGGAACATGCAGGTTACCCTCAAAGCTAAAAACTCTTGTATACTTGAAGCTAATATTGCCTATGGCTGTGCAGGTAAATGACAATTTACAATCAGTATGCTTTGTATTACATCAGTTTGTTTTCTCATAAAGAAATAAAATGGCAATAATTTTTCTATTTGTGAGCAAAACTAGTAAATTCTATGACTTTTAAAAATAATTTTATGTGTATTTATATTCCATAAGAAGTTTTGGGAGGTTATTTTCTCATATTCTCTGTGTAATTCTAGTACTGACAACATGACCTCTAGTTCACCTCTTTATTGCAAAAGTGGCTAACAAAATGTATTAGTAGATAGATCTAGACATTACAAATATATATTATCACTTTTTCAATTCATTTAAAGGCAGAGGCAATTTTTGAAAGTACTATGAATATGACTGACTACATCTATAGAAATCATATCACGCTTGAGTACCTCTGAACTTTAAGGGAAATGAGGAGAAATGTGCATGCTGGAAATCAGAACACTTGCTCATAGAATTTAATACTTCTGCTACTGAATTATTCGAAGGAAAAAATAAAACTGCATCTGAAACAGTTACTCAGAATTAAGAAATAATCACAAGATAATTCTGTAATGCTTTCTCAATGTTTATTTTCTTCTTGAGATAGATTTTGATGTTTTGAGTTCTTTTTAGCCAATTTATATGGCAATTATTTTGACTTTAGCCTGCCAGATAAACAAGCAGATAAGTTTAAAGGAAACTTGCATTTTGTATGTCAAGAGACAGCAGGACAATTCTTCTCTTTAACCCTCTCAGACTAAAGGAGTTAAAAATATGCAGGGAGAGGATGTGCTGGTACCCCAGAGAATTAGAAAAGCCGCACCTCTTTTTTTTGTCATGGGAACACACTTCTGTGGGTTGGAGGAAAGGAAGCTCAAGTGGAGAGAGTTCCTTTGGCAGAAGGAAGACATTTGTAGGCTTCTGCAGTTTCATCCTTTAGGTCCAATGATATAAGGCTTTGATTTGGAAGAGGACGTGTGAAGGAGCCTTTACTATACATTGGCTAGATTGAATGAGGAAGATCCAAAGGCCCTTAAACTTGAACTAAAATTCCTGGAAGACAGAACACAGTCTGGGTCTCTTGTCTCTGAAAGCAGTTGGGGTAGCTTGTGAATAATTTTGATTTTTTTGAGAAAGCACAGTCCTCAGGCCCAAAGACTTTAAATCTTGATTAGATTCAGGCCTCATGGGTTGCTCTTGAAATAAATTTATGTATTCAGTGCTAGAAGTTAAAAGAAATTGCTGTCTCTTGAAAAATGAGAGTCAGCCTTTGCTGAAGAATCCCTTTAATTATATTTCAAGTCTGCATTTTTTCTTTTAAATTCATTCAGCGTAATCTTCATTGCTGTCTCCAAAATAAAACTTATTTTAGTTAATTGCCTGCTGAAAGTGAACAGGCTCTTACGTAGCTGCTGCATGGCTCTTTCAGTGATAAGATGGGGAGTGGGCTGTATCCTCCTTGCAGAGCTCTCAGGACATGCATGGTGCTGCTGGCAAGAGCTCCTGCACTTTGGTTTGATGCTTGCTTTCCTTCTGTCTATATCCCAGACCAGCTGTGAGTATTTGTATATGTTTTCACACACAGCTCTGTCAGCATATTTTGTCACTGTGCAATCCCCCTTTATTTCTTTGCAATATCCAAGCACCAAAAGGCAAAATATTTTTTGCAGTGAAGGTTAGATGGCAGTGATTTGTTTGAAGACATCAAGAAAGTCTTCAGCTTTGGCCAGAAATGGATTTTTAAGCTAGATCATGGTGATAGAATGGCAGAGTAAGTAGTACAGGAGAGTCATAGGTGATATTAAAGTAATAATTTAGTAATTCTATTCTTGTTATTGAACTGCATGTCAAGTTGCAATAAAAATTGTGACTAAAAATAGTTTTTAAAAAAACTTTCATTAAAGACAATTAAAGGCTGAGAAGTTCTGTCCAAATTTAGTTGCATGATTTTAAATACTTCAGAATAACTTCACAATATATTATTTTAAAAAAGATAGGTCCTTTGTGAAAAATGTTATTACTGGAGTCCTTGAAGCAAGTGCTAGAAAATGGCTTTTCCATTACTTTGGAGGCAGCATTAAAGTACCATGAAATTCAGAGCTTCTGATTTTATTACAGACATTTTTATACTAGTATTTAAGCATTTCTCTTATAACACTTATATCTAACAGACAGCATTTTAAGCGAACCCGTATACCTGGAGATGGATCACCCAGTGTTAATTAACAGCAAGTTATAAATCTATCAGATTTTCTAACTGTTGTAAATACTTGTATATCTCTAACTTATATTAAAAACACACTGGGCATAATTAAAATGTCACTATACATAGAACCTGCTTATATAAAAGGAAGTTGTAGATTTAGTGCACCTGAAGCAAGTTATTGTTTTCTTTTCATTTAGGTGGATCTTTTACAAGATTTAATTAAATTATTTGTTTATGTCACATAACTGAATAAACATCCAGAGATCATTCCAATTATAGTCATGATTTTCATGAAGTTTCCTTCCCTGTTGCAGTGTCATCTGCAGTCTGTAGAAAAAAAAAGATTTGCATTTTGTTCCTCCCTGGAGACAATTTACAAGAAAGAATTAGTAGGTAAGACAGAGCGAGTCTGAAATACAGCACTTGTGCTGACTGTCCACCCTCCCATCAGTCTCCTCTTTTCAACAAATTCACTGAAGCAATATTTTTTTAGGCCTGCAGATTACTTAAGGTAGCTGTGGCTGATGACTCCAAGAACACAGCTGCTAACACCTGGGTTATAAATAGGGACAACTGCAGGGCAAGAGCAGATACATACCTGTCTCCAAGCCAAAATATTCTACTCAAGGAGCACTTCAGAAAAAGAACAGGCTAGGACAATGGGAGCAGTTTTGAAGAAATATGCACTGTGGCATAGCAGCGCAAGAGTGGTTACAAAATAAGAGCAAGTACATTTCTTAGTTTCCAAAACTATAGCTTACAGGAATCCAAAAGGATGGAAGAGCTGGGCAACTCAAGAGGTTAGATGGGCATTGCCAAACATTTGCTATGACACTTTTTTTTCTTAAATACTGATAGTAGAACATGGTATTTACAGGTCACTTCCTTTTGGGAGATATTTGTGTGTCTGCCTAGCACATGAGGCAGATGTATTGTTATATTCCTCAGTTACTGGTCAGATGAATACCCTTTGAATATTCTGGTTAGGGTTAACATCACATAAAAATACGTTATCTTATAGCCATAGTGTTTTGTTGTCTTCTTCCACCATGATAAAGGACGAGACCCAGGGAAGGCTAGACAGTCCTTGATTGGTAGATCTATCAGGAGCTGGAGACAATTCATAGAACTGGTTGGTGAAGGCTAAGGGGAGTAAATGATTGCATTACTAGAACATTGCATAAGGGTTTTTTCTCTTGGAAAAATTACAAATCTCAGGTTTGGTTGCTTGGAGTTTTGACATTTGACATTTCATCTTTCATAAGGTTCTTTGAGAAGTAACAACTAGTGATGTTCAGACCAAATTTGATGTTAGGTAATTTGTCTGTGTTGCAGTGCTTCTAAAGCAGTGTAATCGCAGCCTCTCACAAAATATGGTCTGCTGTTATTGCATATTTTATAAAATAATTGTTTCTTCTTCCCTAAAGCATATGTCTTGAAGGAGAATAGGCAAATTGCTTCTGATGGAATAATTTTAGGCAAGCTAGCAGGGAAATAAGGTTGGCTAATGCTTTCCATCATTAATGTCTGCTTCCTGTAGCTTATAGTTTTACCAGACTTAAATTTCTGGTTTGGGGTTTTCCGTGGTTGATCTCTATTTTAGGGAAGTATAAACCCTTTGCATGGAACAAGGTTTACAGGTGTTACACAGACCTATAATTATATGACCAGATCATTGCACATAAATTTGGGTTGAATTGGTGGACTTACTGTTAAAACTTTTTGACTCCTGCATGGTTTAAATAAAGTTAAACATTTCAGTAAAATGAATATGGCAGTCTTGTGTTTGGATAATGTAAAAAGTAACTGAAAGTTGAGAAGGCAAAAGTTACCAAATACTCTATTATGTATAATGTTCTTTCCAGAAATTTAAGGTCAGTCCTTAGTATGATGAATTCATAAGTTTAAAATTAATCCATTTGTTCAGTCACCAACAAGCTAGGGGAGCCACCCAGAGGAAAAGCAATGCCCTCTATTTCATGGTATTCTTTCACTGGATCACATTGTGGTTGAGAAGGAAAATTATCTAGATTTAAAAGTTTTTCATTTATTATTAGATCGTATGAAGTATCACTTGGAAATATCATTTCAAATTACTTAAATACCCTTTGATGGAGAGAAAACTGAAAGGCATTAATCAAAAAATACTCAGTGATCTGACAATGCATTGATTATAGGAAGCAGGATCTATTGGGGCAGCCCCAGTTGTTGGTACCACTGCCTATGCTGAGCAAATGGTTTCAGTAGTTATTTCTTGGGAAAAAATTGCCACATTTATAAAACAGGTCAATCACACTAAACTGGAAGAGGAAATAAATAATGGACTGCAAAGCAACTATTAATACAGAGAGGCAATAACAGATTTAAATTTGTTATAGGATATAGGTAAGAAAAACAATTGCAGATTTACTTTAAAAAAATCTTGTCCTGGTGGGGTATCTCTTTTTGTAGTAAGGATATAGTTTAGTGCCATCAGGTCCTCGTGCAACAATGTCAAAACTGCACAGCTTGGTGTTAAAAAGTTACATGCTGAAATAGAAAATCATAAGTTGAACCTACACTACCGAATCCTTGGTTAGAGATTGTTCTCTGACTTGTAGAATAAAGAGGTCCAGATTGCCTCAGGTTCACAGCATTTACATTAAACCCCTTGATGGTGTTCCTGCCATGCACACATTGCTCTCTCCTGGACTATATAGGGCACCTCTGCCACTCCCAGACCTACTTATGTGAGCATTGGGTGTGGAGAGATGTGGAGAAGTTCATAAGTTTAAATAGAGAGAAGACCAATTCACAGCCCACCAGAGTGGTGGTTTATGGCATAATGGCAAGGTCCTGACAGAGAGCAGTAGTCAGCTTCTCTAATAGAGGAGCTGGTCCTGGCAGAAGGTGACATCGTGTGCTGCCTCATTCATACTGCCCCTCAGAAGGAAAAGCTGAAGTAAGCCCCCAAATCACCTCAGTAGTGTCTGAGTGAATACCTTCTTCAAAGAAAGAGGCACAGATAGTCAGTGGGATGTCACCCATTAGAAATCTCTGTTGCTTAGTGATGTATGTGCATGGTCACAGTTGTTTGTGTGGGCTGGAATGATTTTGAGTCTGATTGTTCCCTGTAATGATGTGTAAGTAATGGACTACAAAGAACCATTATTAAGTATGCTAAATTAAGATAGGAGTCCATGAAAGCTTCTGTTGGACTAGTTCCAAAAAATTTATAACCTAATGGATCATTGGTCTTATACATATATATATATCCAATGCCTTCCACACCATTGAGATCAACAGTGTATGCTACATGCCTTTAAAAAGCCATGAGTGACTACATTGGTAAGAAATCCCATCACTCTAATGATTATTATTCTTCCCAAGCTAATGTAGTTGGTGGTTGTGAACCTGAGAATTATTAGGCATGGGTTCAATGATGTGTGCCATCTGTAACAATGAAATTGTAACTTAAAATAGCAGAAAGCATTCATGTCTAACATTGGATCTTAATAAAAAGGCTTCCATTAGAAATACTGTAATTGACAGAATCAAGGAACTAAAGAGATTTCATATCTGGTTCTATTCATTTCAAACATCTAGGTTTTGTTTTGGGATCTAAAATAGACATCTAAATCTAGATAGAAATTCCTAAGGAGTATCAGTGCATGTTGTCAAAATTTAGCAAAGTTAAACTTACAGATGTTTTTACAGAACCAGGAAATATCACCAATTCAGAGAGAAGGATGTTGTGGGGGTTCGTGTCAAAGGCCTCACATCCAGATAAATTACACGTGTAGCCCTTCCCTTGTCCACCAATGTCGTCACTCCATCAAAGTAGGCTGCTAGGTTGGTCAGACAGGACTTGCCTGTGATATTACAAAAATACAAAATAGGCTGGTCATTAAGGTGTAGCATATTGTTTATGAAAAATAAGCAACTTGATGGCAGTATATATGGTGGTGTTATTGGATATTGAGGCACATCTCTTTCTGTGACTCTTTCCTTTAAGATGCTACTTGGTCGACAGGCAGTTGCCAGTGAGTCCCTTGTTGTGTAAAAAATAGATTATAAAAGTTGCTTGTGAATATGTTCACATCAGTCATTTTGTATGAAAACAGAAATTCCGTCTGAGCAATGAGCTACAGAGAGAGGGCTAAAGAATGAGCAGTGGGATCTGTGCCAGTAGTATGTCTTATATCTTGAGGAGAATGACTTTCTAGGATTAATTCATTTTAAGCAAGAAGAATCACCTTGTTTTATGACCACGCAGTAATCTCCAGTTCATTACATTTTGTCATTATGAAAGGTTTCTGAAGTCACATAAAAAACATGACCTGTTAGAGCAATCCCATGCTCAAAGCCTATTTGCAAAAATGGTTTTATAAATCATGGTTCGATTGTGATCAGAATGTAGTAGAAAAAAATAATCTTTTTCAGTGATGTATTCTTTTATGGCCTTCTTTTTATACAGTTAAATTGGTTTATTACTTTGTTCTTTATCTGTTTTTAAATACTTCTTACATCTTTGCTTGCATATTTTCACAGGATCTATTTTATAGCACTGAAACCTTTAAAACAAAAAGAAAGGAGTTTTTGTCTTTCTTTTGTGTTTTACAGAGCCTTTCATTTGCACTTATGCAAACACAAGACTAAGTATGTTTTAGTGAAGTATCACCTTGCTCATTTTTGACCGTCATCCAAATTGTGGATGATGCCTATTATCAGGACATTCCCTAAATCATCTGCACCACTGTCCTGGTCTTTAAGTTGTAACCCAGAGGGCAGCAAACCAGTCCTGCTAAACATGAATGAGAGCTGAGTTAGAAATCCTTCCCCACTGCTCCTTTCCTGCTATGGTGTGCCTGAGCTGTCACAGAGGTGGGAATGACTTGGAACGCCGTAAAACTGTCACTATGTCCCTTTCCTTTGAGTTACTGCCTTGTACAACTGCAACTCTTGAGTTTCTCCCTTGGGTTTTGTATCAAAGGTAGAATTTAGTCTCTTTTAGTAAGCTAAGCATGTAGGTGTTTTCAGTCTTTGTGAAAACTTCATTTTCACTGATTCTCAAATGATTTATAGTTCTGGTCTGAAATGTGATGACAACACAGATTTGTAACTTTCCTTTACATGACACGAGATCAATTTACACCCCAATTTTTTTCATTCTTCTATGCTTGAAGTACTTGAAAATACTTTTCTCTGCCAGCAAGTGCAGATAACTTACAGACCCTCTGTATTTAGATACCCTGTGTATTTAAGAGTGTTGCCAGTTATCAAACTTCAACAGTGTAAGGAACAACAGATGGAGAGCATAATAACTTTACTATTTCGGTAGAAAGCCAAAAAGCATCAAACTGTTTGACACGTGTGCTCAAGAGCACATAGAATGATGCTGGTTTTTCCCACTGGAGAAATTTGAATCTAAGATCTTATTTCAAAATGTGAAAGGCACACCTGGACATACACAGTTTTCAATTAAAAAATGCATTTGCTCTAAGCTATTTACAGTCACATCAACACGTTCAAGGATCTATACACATAATAATTTTAAAAAACCTAGTTATAACACTTCACTCTAAAAATCTCTGATACAGAGTACTCTATTATTGAACTGAGTAAGACTTATAAATCTTTCACTTGTGTGCAAAATCTTGAACTCTTCTACTGCAGACTGTCTACCTAAATTACCTTTCTCCTGTATCCTGTGATTAACAGTGTGCAGGCCTTTGAAACTCTGAGCTAAGCTTTTCTAAACATATCAGTGAATGATTTTTCTTTCTTTTTATTCCAGTGACATGGTCTCTGAATCAAATCATGCAAGGCTTGCCTTAGAATTAGTCTCTGATGCTTTGAGAGCAAGCCAGCAAGGGATGTGTAAATTATGCAGAGAGCAAATCCCGACTGTGTGTCGTTTACTTGCACAACAAGCTCAACTTTAATTAAGCCAGGGCCTAAGATCCTTTGCCAAGTTGCTTTCAGTACTGATTTTACAGCTCATAGAGCAACATCCTCACCTATATGAAGTGTGTTTAACCCTTCCAAACCCTGCCTGTGGTAGAATGTGTGTGGTAAAGGGCAGCCATAATTCAGCAGCTGACAGAAACTCTCTTTGATAAATATAATAATTTTAGCAGATTGCAGACCAGAATAGACGTGGATTTTTAGACTTCTTTGGTGTAACAAGTACAATGATTGACATGATCTACCACTATATTACTGGTAGTAAATCAATGAGATTATCACCTGCTAACATCAAAAGGGAAGGATTAGAAAATGGTGACCTAAAGGGCACACCCAGGATTTGGAAGTGAGATAAATTCTCAAAACTCAAGAATACTGAACCTCCCATGTGAACTGAGAAGGTGTTTCTCATTGAGTGCAATCCATTCTAGGGTTTCTTACTGTGTGAATTCTTTCCTCCTTGAGCAAATAAAATATTAATCCATTTTCCTTATATTCTACAGAGCTATATTTTTCAGTTCTATTACAGCTGCCAGCTGGCAACTGTCACTTTCATTTCAGAGGGATTGTGGTTGCAGTAATTTGTATTCTAATGTGTTAAACATTATTTCTAAAACTGATAGGGTTTGATTTCCACTAGTAAAATTCAGTGGTGTACCTAATGGCAAGATCCATCTAAAATCTTCATTTTAACAAAGAAGAAATTGAAAAAAAATTATCACATTACGAAATTTAGTGATAGATAGCTGTAAATGGTTAAACTTGGCACACGCTGTTTGTGTTTTGGACTTAATTCAAGAAAATTAAAGAGAAAGAAGTTTTAAAGAAGAAATACAAGTAAAAAAGATTGGAAGTATTTTCCCTTTTTTTATATTGTGTTTTTTAAAACCACTGTACTAGCTCTGATAAAGGACTTAGTGCAGAAGCAGAACTTAAAAGTGTGTATAAAAACTAGTCAATAGTTGGGGGTGGGGCAGGGAGAGGATGGTGTTTTGTTTTATGTTTTTTGGTGTTGGGGGAGTCTTATGGTTTGGTTTTCTCTTTCACTAGTAGATACCTCATGAATGTTCAAGAGCTCTTTCTTGTTGTCTCTAATGAGCTTCAACAGGTTCTCCTTGCTTGCTCAGTTAAATTTGTTAGATCTCAGATGAGAATGGGGATTTGGATTTTTAAATAAGACTAGAGGGAAATTTTTGCTCTTGGCAGTCTGTTTTAAAGATGCTACTGTGTGTCAAATACAGCCAAATTTGTTTCTTTCATTGGATTTCAAATGCTTTAATTTATTTATTAGCAATTTCAAAAATTGTTTAAGCTTCATTATGCCTCAAACCTTTTGAATTAAGCTCTCTGAAGCTTGGTGCTGATGGTTAAAATTACAAACTGCTGTGCATCCTGGTCATTGAGCTGAAAGCCATTATCAGGTAGTGCTGTTTGTAGCACATTGCTCATATTTACTTCTAATGCATGCCATGATACATTTTTATGAGAGATTTCCCTTCAGTGCAATCTCTGGAAATGTAAGAAATAATGTAATAGTAAATGTGTGTAAATATTAATGTCTGGTTCAGATGATATCTTTGACATTAGCTTACGTGCCAACATTGTTTCCTCTCTAATTTCTGTAAGACACTCAGTGAATTGCTTAAGTTATATGTTTGTGTTGGTATTTAAAAACTCTTTATGGTGCTGAGTAAGTAGGAAATACTCTAGTGGTTCCTTTTAATTTTCATCTCCTGGTCATGCAGAAATTCAGCAGTTGTTAGTTCTCCACTAGTCACCCTCTGTTTTACTGAACTTTCCTCTAGGTTTTTCGGTTCATGAATTTGCTATTGATAGTCATGTAAATATTAGGTATATGGTGAAAATTCAGTATTTAGTTATTAGATATGCAAGTACAGTCTCCACAGAGACTTCACATCTTTTTGTTTCCTTTTGAAGGACTGCACACACCTCCATATCTTTTTTCCTAGTTTTTTATTTCCCTTTCAGTAGCTTCTTTTAATGTCTTTTTTCTAGTCATTATCTGATCTTGTCATGAACACTGCAGTCTCATCATTGTTTAAATTCATTAGTGAAAACAAATTGTCATTTTCCTTTTCCAGCTTCATAAAACTCTTGTTTTCCTCACCCAAATTTCATGCAGTATTCTTCTCTCAATATAACTTAGGCACCAACTCATCTTAAGATGTAACCTGAAGAAGAGAAAGATAATCAGGGATATAATTGCAATTTTCTGTTAAACACGGGGGAGGAGTGTTTAAGAAAAAGAAATTTGATTCCTCTTGGAGGTGTGCGCAGAGAAACAAGTAGCAGCAAACATTTGGTTGGACGTACTGGAGTAAAAAGGTGCCCCAGTATGCCCAGGACTGTTCATTGGAGTGCAAGTTTTTGGATGAGCTGGAATAGACATGGAAGAGACAAAATGCTGCCATAGTTCTTGGTTCTTTTGCTGGGCTTGTATGGTTAGGAACAGAGGGAGAGTTATCCAATACTCAGCTAATGTTAGCCATTTCTTACTTCAGGCTCATGTGAGGAATGGTTTTGAATATGCCCTAAAGAGACTATCAGGTATTTTTAATATATTGGATTAAACCCAACTTAAATCTCACAGGCATTACCAGCAACAGGAGGGGGAGGAGGAAGGAAAAATAATTAAAAAAAAGACCTTCATAGGATTATGCCTATATCAGCAAAAGTTATCCCCGAGAAAGAATGTCACACTTGTGCTACAGGAAAAAAAAAATTAATTACAGTGACATTATGTAGCAGGAATTTCTATTTGTATTGTTTTTATTTGCTTTAATTTTTCATTTATGCATCACCCTTAACCTTTAGGGTAAAAGGTATTTCACATTAGCATAAATATTAAGCAGATGCCATTTCTGCTACATAAAGAACTTTCAGCTAATCATTTTTCCATGCATTTAAATAGGAATATTAGAATGAGGGTAATTACTTCAGTTTTCCATGAGTGATCCATCAAGACATTGAATTTCACTGTATTTTGTTGCACAGATTAGTAAGTGTAGAATTAAATTACAAACCAGTGTTAGAATATTTGAAGTGTTTTGAAGTTTGTTTTTTTTCCTAAAAAAGTTAGGGTTATATTTTGAAAATGTATAATATATATGATATTATGACCTCTTATGAAAAGGTTATTTTGTCAGGAAAAATTACATCAGATTAGATGATAGGAGAAAATTTTAGGTTTAAGATATGGTCTATTATGTGAAGGAATAACCTTGGAGTAAATTAGAGTGTGTGGAAAAATTAGCTAGAGAAGTTGCTTTAGATATAAAGGTTTTCAGATTATTATTGTTGTCATTACTTGATTTCACATCAAAGATAGCACTCTTCACATTGAGGAAAGACAGCATGACATTGTTGAAGCAAGTATTACTGTGACAAAATCATACAATTTCAACATAAATATCTCTGGGAGTTTCAGATTTGGCTACCATCAAGTAAAAAGAGCTTTTATTTGCTTTTCCAGTTTTTGGCCATTATAGCCATAGAACTTTTATTTTCCAAGTCTTTACAAGAGGTTTTCACATTATAAGATCACACTGAAATAAATGCAAGAATGTACCGTTCATCCCATTTCCAAGTGGAGAAGCAAAGCTTTTTTTGTGCCACTCTCTGCCTGACTCTATGCTTGAAAACCAATCATCAGCTAAGCAAGTGATGGGACTTGGAAAGAAATTTGCTTTTTGAGTAAAACAGACTACATTGCCAGAATAATGTATCAGAGGAACTGCTGATTGCATGAGAGCAGATCTGATATTAACAGGATGCTTTGTTCGTTGGAAAAATCCTAAGTAGGCATTGACTTCTCTTGCCAATATCAAGATTTATTGGCACGAGACATATTGACTTCAGCAAATCCATGACATTATTATATCTCGAAGACTAATAAATCTTGTTACCAGCCAAAAGCATAAGTCAATATAATTACGCTTGATGATGCATGTTTTCCCTAAAGATCTCAGTGTCATGTTATACTTCCAAGAAATATCAAAAGATCAAGGAAAAAAAAAGAAGTCAGTATAAATAGCCACATTCAGATGAACATATGTCTTGTAGTCTCTGGGTATTCATGAAAGGTAATTGCCTGTTTCTATGTTATTTCATATGCTTTTTGAAACAGGTTCTTTTCTCTTACGAAGTTGGACTCCTTTTCAGCAACAGGATTTAATTTTTGTTATTTGAAAAATAACCAGATGATGCATGTGTCCACAGGAATTTCTAAATTCACACATAGTCTTGTTTCCAAATTATATTGTAAAATACGTAGGCCTATTGGGCTAGGCAGGACTGTGGTCTGTTGAAGAGATCGTGTTTTATAATTCACAAAGGAAAACAGTGCTGCAGTGTGCAATTTAGATAGAAAGTCAGAAACATGCTCCTCAGTAACCTGATTTATTTTGAGTCAATTTATTGTTTTATGAAAACCAAAGTAGTTTTTATTGTAAAAAACCCTCTGCCATTGATTATACCAAAGGTTTATTTTCATTGGGCTTTTGTCTTGGATTGTGTTCTTCACAGCAGCAGGAAGGCAGGGGAAGCCCAGGAAGGCTGCTCAGCTGTCCTGTGGTGGGCGGGAGCCCCCCTCACCATCCCTCCTGGGGATGATATGGTACCCAGCTGGGATCTGAAACACGGATGCTCCTTGTTGGGAGGCATGGATAACATAGCTGCTCAAGATTCAAAATTTTTGCTGCTAACAGGACTATGGGAAGAACAGCATCACTCTGGGACTGTGTTTGTGGTTGTACATTCATTTCTGGTTCTCTGGGAACTGTTATGAAAATCTTTTTCCCTGGACTAGTTTTGACTTCTTTCTTGATTTATAACTGATTTTTTAAAGTCTGAAGAAACTTCTGTCTGAAAATATATAAATACTTCTCTATTTCTCAAACTATTACATATTTCAGTTATATCTTTTAAATTATCCTCTTGCTCAGCTGTTCTTCACTTTCTTTTTTGAAGCGTGGTATTTTCTTGACGTAATCAGCAATAGCAGCTTTTCTTTCTGATTTACAAAGGGACAGTCATCTTATTGTGGAAGCTTTGGTTTAATCTGTTGACTTGCAAAAAATATATTACATCGAATGTGGGAGCTGTATTGCAGCAAACATGTAAGTTTCTGAAGAAAAACAGGACGTTCAGAAAATGTAATGATACATTAAACTGCATGTTTGTATTTTTAAAGAGAGGGTATTAAAAGAAACCCTGATGTGATGACCTACAATCCATCAGCAGTGATGATAACAGCTCTACACAGGAGTTGAATTCAGTTTTGCAAAAAAGAAAACCAGTTATTGAAAAGGCATTTGAATGAAATTGAAAATACTGATGGGGTTGAGGAAGAAAATAGGTTTAGGGCATTTATTTAAGAAGGAGGACTTTGTTAAGAATAGGTGCTCTCTCAGATCTGATATAGCTGAGGTCACGAAACAGTTTCCATATAATGCAAGGGGTTGTAAAGTATTAATGGCTCCATAAAATGTTCAGTTCTAACTCAGCTTTTGTAAAGGATAATAAAAAATGTTTTTACAAATATATTA
>VZSR01003807.1:6819403-6878702 GCA_013398615.1 Brachypodius melanocephalos | reverse complement strand
GCGTGGGTTGGACTTGATGATCTTGAAGGTCTCTTCCAACATAGTGATTGTGTGATTCTGTAAAATCAAGTAGTAAAATCCCTTCCCCTAATCTTCCCCTTTCTCCCAGTAATTAGCTGGAAGATTGCTTTACTTCAGAGCAAGTCAGAACTGTCAAGTACTACTCAAAAGCACAGATTAGATCAGGGAAATTTAGCATGTTAAAGGATTATATCAGTCAATATTTTAATATTTAACCACATGATGTGCTTATATGTTATTCAAAAGTTGAGATGGTTGGTCTTACATATTTGGAAGCAATTTACAGAGAATGGGGCTTCAGTATAAGAACATGAAGATAAATTTAAAAGTCTGCATCCAAATGCTCACAGAATTACAACATCTTTTTTAGCCCTGTCTGTTCTGTGCTACTCAGGGAGTTTCAAGGTGGCACCTCCTCCCACAATTGAGGGGTTTATGCTAATAGAGACAGTATTAGCACTGCAGGAAGAAAACTCTTACCACTTCATCTATAGACTTAAACAGCATGGGGTTTTTTAATATGAATTAATACATGTTCTCCAAAACAAATTTTGTTGAGTTACCCTTTTTTGCATACCTCAAATCTTCTACTTCATATTTTAAAGGCAGTTTGAGAATACAGTTTCCCCATTAATGTGTTGTATTTGTCACAGCACAGGGCATAACACAGGTGATTGTGTCAAATAAAAGAGGTAATTGAGTGTATAGTAAAGTGTAACTTGGTAATTTTCTGTTGTGATTATCCTTCTCACTTTCCCCTCTGACTTGATGACCACTCATTTTTTTAGCTAGTGATTCTCTCTGGCCTCTACTGTCCTTTGGTAGAGATCACATCTACAAATCTGCATGCTGATTTGGGAGGATTTGTGGTGGTATTGCACTATCCTGTTGTGGTTTAGTGGACCATCACATTCTGAAAAATGTGAATGTGTGGTCAAATTAACTGTTGTCTTCTCAGAAGGTCCTAGGAGTGCAAAGGAATGTGTAGGAGATGGGGATGAAGTAAAATTTATAGAAAAGCTGTACCAGAGAAAGGGAAAAGCATTATGCTGTATACAAATACAGTCAAACAGTTAACCCCTTTTGGTGAGGGTAGTGGGGATTTAAAAAAAAAAAAAACAAACCAAAAAAACGAAAACTGCACAACAAGAGGATTCCATGAAAACTAAAGACAAATCTTTATCCAGTCGGGGGATATGCTCTGGAATCTGTGTGCATCTCTGATGTAAACAAGGCAGAACTGTGGTCTGCTGAGGTACATGTGACACATAAGAATTTCATTCCTTTACAAAGCAGGTGAGTCAACTCTGTAGTAGGTCCTAGTGCAACTCTAATGCAAAGGGTTTAAACCGCTGCAACATGTAATTCAGCTGCATGTCTACAACAAAACAATTTTTCATATTTCTAGTAGTTCTTCATAGCAAACTTCACCAAGTCTTCCTAATTTTCATTTCCAGTTGGTTAAAACAAAGATGGCATTGGTTGGCTGAGACGCTATTACAATATTAGGTTATCCTAACTTTACTGACATATATTGTTTTTTTCAAGGTGAAACACAAGGTTTTTTTAGTAGTTTAGGAAAATGTGAAAGCAAAGATGGCACCTGCTGTTCTTCAAAGACTTTGGAGTACCCTGGCTAAAGCTGGTTTACACTGCAAATATCAAACCACTGTGATGAATTTCCTGTTGAATTAATTATTTTTCTTTTTGCTTATGCTGTATGGATAGACTCGAAATACAGCAGAATCCTTTACAGTATTCCTGATCTACTGGTCAAGTAATTTCGTTTATGAACAATAAAAGATAATGCTGTGTTGTGCTGTACATGTAGCTAGACTATAAACCTTTGCTGTCTGCTCTGGTAGGGGTTCAATTTGTAATCTTTGATTTCAAGCTATTGCTCATTCTTTTTATATTCTTAGCTCTCAGTTGGCTGAGTCCCAACACAGTTTGTTCTTTAAGCAAGCACTGGGAGCAATAGCCATTAACCTTTTTAAGGTGGCTTTTTAGCATGTCATGAGTTTATATGTCTTGCTTCTTTCTGCCATTAACCTTTCTGATGAGACAGTGCGCTGTGTTTTGCTTACTTCAGCATGTCATGCCCATTTTCACCCCTTGCCCATTTGCAGGCGCTGTATTTCATTACAAGAAAGATGGGGGAATGTGGTGGGGAAAGGACAAAGGCAGCTCATGCCAGGCCTTTTCCCTAGGCACAGGAGCAGATAGTGTGACCCTAGTTAAGGAAAACAGCCCATTATAGATATATCCTTGTTTAGGTGCAGAAGCAGTTCCTCTGGCACTGTCCCTGGCATTTGCTACAAGGCCGTAATTGTCAACCATGATAGGCGTTGCAACCAGAGCCCTCAAAACAAATGCTGTTCATCTGAGGCCAGCATCAGTGAAAGGTTTGGTTATTCTTGCTTTACTGAGCATGAAATGGAATTGAAAGGCAATATTAAATGGGTTATTAAACTTAAGACATGGTTTCTTTTGATCTTCTCTTGCAATTGCCCTTACCACATGCATATATAATGTATTCTCAATAGGTTAGTCATTTGTATGGCCTTTGAGTTTCAAGAAATGTTAGCATTCCAATTATTCAGTTGTCATTCTGTGATAAACTAAAAATATAGTTCCTTTGGAAATTAAATGTTTGTCTTCTGGTTGCTTTCATCCTCTCTCTACACAGGCAAGTATCTACCACAAATGATTAAGAAATAGAAAGAATATACATATTTCTAGCACAGTTTCCCCACCTCTCAAAAATCCTTAAAGTGAGTGTACTTTTGTTTCTCTTCAACCTTAACACTTGTGTCTCAATGTTGGGTTTATTTTACATATATATGACTTCCCATATGTCCTACTGAAATTGTCTAGGACAATTGATGTGTTTCCTGAAAAAACAAAACAACATGAACTTTAACAGGAATGCCATTGTTCGATACCATCTTTATCAGAACCTCTTCTCCAATGAACACTGAACAGTGGTTTTAACTGACTGTAGCTGGCTTGCAGGCAGGCCCAAGGGAATTGCAGGAAAGTACATTGCTAGTGCTGGATTCAGCATTTTTTCAGCTTACCTAGATACCAGAAAGAGCTGGAACATCAAACAACGGGAATTATCTAAAGAACATTTGCCAGTTAAACCCACCAGCTGGTAAAGGTGCCTGGTAACAGAATTCCCACTGTTTACTCAAAAACTACAACCAAACTGGATTAGGAAACTTCCTTGTAAAAAATTGTCATTTACCTGGCAACAAAAGTATTTTCTAGATATTAATTCTCTCCCTAAATAATTAAAAGACTTAAGCAGATGGTTATCATCAGACAGGACAGTGGCATGAAGCAGAAGATGGAGGAACTGACACTGCACCTTACTGGCAATTAAGCAGAAGATAGAGCATGAGTTAATTTTGCTAAATGAAGCTTAGCTGATATCCAATTTGTGTTTAACCATTTACCTGGGAGTTCTTGCTAAAGATTTGCAGAACTTAGGAGCAGGGAAAAAATATTTTCCTTGTGGAACGAAAGAAATATTATGAGATAATTCCCAAAAGACATTGCTAGAAATGTAATCACTTCTACTAGGATTTGTCTGTCTTATTTTGACAGTTCATATTGAAAATGTCATCTCGACTTAGGAGTGGCTGAGAAATATGGTATAAATGGGTATACTTGTACTAGAATTTCTGGTATATATATAGCTTCAGTGTATGGATGTATTTATAAAACAATAGTAGAGTAATTCCACTTTTTCTTTAATGATTCTAAAATATTTTTATTATCTCTTTAGTACTTCACCTAGCTCTAGAAGATCTGTCAAACAATAAAATAAAAAGAAGTGTCAGTACAGTCAAAGCATTCACAGTTAGCCTTAGAGCACAAAAATATTGAATGGAATCAAAGATGCCACTGGGAGGGGATTTAGGTTTAATCTAATGAGTTGTTTTGGTTTATGTCTGCTGACGGGTCAACTGCTATAGCTTCATTTTAACACTTTTCAAAATCATCTTCCAAATTACTAGAAGTGCAAAAAGCATAAAGGCAATTTTCACTTGAAAAATTTCTGTATCGGGGGAAAATTAAGGTTAGAATTAAATGCTTTATCAGATCAGGTGTGAGTTGCTTGGACCAATGTGATGTAATGTTACTCTAAAAATGCTCTGAAATTAGGATTCTATCTTATGCAGAACTGAAATGGCTTAGTTTCAGATATTTAAGGTCCTGTCAATTCTTGGTGTGTTCTATGCCTAAGATTTTGGCTTAGCCTAGTGGTCTTTCACAAGAAATATAGAATGTGGCTTCCAGTTGTGGGGGCACCTCAACATGTATCTAAATCCTGGGTGTACTGTTCATAAATCATTTTTCAGTCATAGTATTTTACAGCTATACATAGGGGGATAAAAGTATTTGTGCCAATGATTTTTGTGTATATTCTTATTTTGATTTGCAGTAATGAAATCCCAAGTTGTCTTTTTTTTACACCAGGCATTTTCTTTCCCACCGTTAAGTCTTTTGTTGTTCTTCAGTAGAAGTGCCAGAGTCTTGGGAAATGCACAGAAATGCTTTTTATTTCAAATACTGGCACTAGAGATTCAACTTTCTCTGTTGAGGAAATGGGTAAATCCACCCTTTCTTCATGGCTCAATCGATTTCCTTTTGAAAGGGAAAACCTATGCTTCTTTTACCTTCAGACAATGTGTCAGTGTATCTACTGTGTTATACAGACAATAGATTTAGAGGGATTTTTTTTCTCCCCATAAACCAACTAGATGCACACTGCCCGTTTGCTCTGAAGTCCGTGTTTGAAGTATGCCCCAATTAATCCTTCAAGGACTGATTTTAGCATTGCAAGTTTGTGCTTCTGCCTGCACAAGGTTGGTCGTTCTCCCTACTTCTGCTCTCTTTTCTCACGCTGATTCTGCAACATAGATTCTCACGGGTCGTGCCGGGCTCGGTGCAGCCAGGGTGTGTTGTGTTCCAGTGACCCTGAGCACACAGCGAGGAGCAGGATTTGAGTGCTCTCCACAGAGCTGCCAGTAGTCTCTGTGTCTGAGCTACGTGTCATTCACACTGAGCTTGCTGAGATCCATGGAAAGAGCAGCAGTGCAGTGTGCAGAGATCTTGGGAGTGCTTTGTGATCCTGTACAATAATCTTTTCCATCATAATTAAGACGTGAGATCTTAGAGGTTTGCTCTAAAACTGACAGAAAGACAAAGTTTCTACTTTGTGGGAAACTTCAGTTTGGGCCTAAAATTTGGATTAGGTCAAATTGGGCTTGGATGCTTCAAATCCACCCTTTAGTTTCACTGTAAAGCTTGAATTTATTATGGCAGGAAGCTCAAGTATTTTCTCTCCCCACCCAGCCCAGGGAATCCTGTTAGGAAGCCAGGCTTGTTATGTTTAAACAGCTTTATGTTCAAGAAACACAAAACATTTTAAAAACCCAACAAACTAAACCAAAATCTCACCCCCAAAAAAGTTTATTAAGACTTACAGTTTCATTTTTAAAAGATAAATTGTGCTTTCCTGAAAAATCTTTAGGCCAGTTCTGCCTGATGGGAATTGCAGCGCTCTGACACTGGCGAGGGCAGGGTTACAAACAGGTGAACATCTTCATAACATGTAGAAACTATATGGTGACATCCAAGAACTGGACACATTTATTTTGATTTTAGCTCCTCCATCTTTCATTTATCTTGTTTTCCTTTTATAATTTGCAAAGCATATCTATTAATCAAACCAATAAAAGATGAATAATATTTAATCTAAATGCACATGTTTTTAAGAAAACCTCAGTTTGATGTCTAAAACCCTTCACTGAGAACAGAAGTAAAAGTTTATGTTGGTTTTCAGGCCTAGGATGGCATTCCAAATATGGGAGAGTATAATAGAGAATATAAACAGGGTATGGTTGTCAATCCATCATACCCCTCGCTGTGTTCCCTTGGTAGAACAGTGACTTCTGTAACCTGTCAACAAATTTAGAGGCAGTTTAAGCTCAGCGGCTTTAAAAAGATTTGAGATTGTTTTCTTTTTATTTTTTTCCATTTTTAGGGTCTATCTAAATCTCACTGGTGCCTGCTGTCATATGCAACAGGGATTCTTTTTTACTCTGAGGCAAGGCCTGAGGCTCTAATCCATGTCTGCAGGTGACCTGCCATAAAGGCTTGTCAGAATAATTACATCTTGCTGTGGATAGGTGTAAGCATTCCTTCTCTTTTTTAAAGATCCTTCTCTGTAAACTACCTGGCCTGAGCTGACTACTCTTCACAATGTGGGCAAGGAGCTTAAAGTAAAAATCAGCTATGCATGTCCCACTGTCAGCCTGAGATCTCCATCACTGACTTCTGTCAACCTTCTTGGCAGGAAAACAATCTATTCTTCCCATGCTTTGCTTTATGAAAACAATGCTTGTCCATTAAAATAAGGAGGAAGAAACAAAACCCTCTATCATATTTTAGTTTATATCAAATTGTCCCAGAAACCAAACCCCACATTATTAAGATGTGTCTCCCTGTTGCTGTGACCACCTGGTGTTGGCTTGAATTGCAAAGAACAGAAAAGAAGTGATCGAGTGTGGATTTTTCCTCTTTATGTATTATACTTTAGTTTAGCCTCAGTCTGGCTCCTAAATAGAATAATCAATGCCATTATCTCTTCCTCCCTTATCTAAATCACATCAGGAGATCAATAGCTACAACAAAGACTGCCAGTGCTTTCTTTCCACTGGGACTCATTACTTTGTTGCCCAAGATGGGGGTATAGATATTCTCGGGAAGGTTATCTGGTGTTCCCTGGTAGTTAACAACAACTGTCAGTTATTAATGGTGCTCTGCAGCCTCACCTTTACAGTGCTGTGACTGATAGCAGGACATGTTTATAACAAAATGAATCTCTGCCGCTTTTTTTTTCCTCATCCTCCTGAACCTTGTTCGTTCTTTAGTTTCCGTTCTCCCCTCCTGTCTGCTGTTGGAATCCCAGGCAGTATGTTTGAGAATATCAAATGTTGGGGGCCTTCTCATTGAGATTCCTCACAAGTGCAGGTTTGCTTTTATACAGGCTAACATCTGCTGCAGTATTACAAAGACTAATTAAAATAAATTCAGATCCTAAATTAGTCTTTTCAGTAACATTTATTACACAAGACACTGGGTGATAAACTGTATTATATGGTTAAGCTGAATCAAAAGTCATATTTTTATTGGATTTGCTGGCCAGTCATGAGCAATCTCTGCAAAGAAGCTTATATTTGCAATACTGTATTTTCCACTAGCCTAATAAGGAAGTCTACCACAATGTCCTCATGTTTATTTATACATGTCAACTAAATGGAAAAAATTATGCTTAAAAAAAGAAGAAAAATACACTTCTCCTGTTTGTTCGGACTATACTCCCCATTTTTCTTATCAAATCGGTTTGCAAATCCTAGGTGAACTGCTATGACTGGGTGACAATTCACACACCAAGTCATCAAATCCTCAAAGGGGTAGTTATCCACTAATTTAATGACTTCACTCTCTGCAGTGGAACAGCCTCAATTTAAATGCAGATCCCACCCTACACCATCATTCTGCTGTGGGGAAGCTGGTCCTGGATCTTGGGTAACCCCAAATTTCTGTGTAGTGATGAGCAAAGAGAAGCAAGGCAATGGTACCTGAAGTACAGTTTGTACAAGTGCTTACAGGAGTTAGAAATACATGGATAACCAGAACCGTATTTATTCCTTATTAGGTGTGCCAGAGAAGCAGAACAGGGTGTTAAAACAACAACATTATTGCTTTTCTGACCTGTAAAGCTGTAAATGAATGAAAATGAGGGGAGAGCAGTTGTGAAATTGTGCCTTCCAGACATGCTAAGCTAAGGAGCCAAAACATAAAGCAGTCATGCTGCATCTTTTTTTCTAATACAACATCAGAATTTGCTTGTTGAGTCTTACAGACCTGACCTTATGCCAAGTGAAAATAATGGAAGTTTAGTGGTTGGATTTCATGGGGACAGGAGTCACCTTTCTCTGCAGGAAAATGAGGGGGTTTCTGACAGATGGATGAGAAAAGAGTGTGGATGTTTCAGGCCTTCAGACCATCAGTGAACAATACCATGATTTAAAATATGTAGCCATGAAAAGACTTATCTTAATAAAAAACTACGTTACTTGTATTTCCAGTTGTACTGCATATTATGAGAGGTTATTATGATGGGGTTCCTCTGACTCTGAGTTAATAATTCCTTTTAAATTTTTGTTGACTACTTTTATCTGCAGTCACACTGAATTTTTGATGAAATAGACTGAGAGCAGGAAACATTTTTACTTTTGTTTTGGTTATTTCTCAGTGGACCTAAGAAAATATATATCAGGAATTCAGACTGTTGGGGATATTGTTTTCCTTTGCCTGTGCAGCATTTCAAGTGCAAGACGTCTTGACCTGGACCATGCCCATTTTAGATGCTTTTTTGGACATCTTTTTTCTGTAGATATTTTGACTTTTGCAATTAAAAAAAAAAAAAGCCTTTGACAATTAATAATTTGACATCTGTACTGCTACACAAAGACTTTGTATGGCTTCCAGTGGGTGTGAAATAAGTTAGTTGGCTAATATTTGCAATTTTTTCTGTATGAAAGAGAGAAGCCTTGCATATACTGTTTGCTTTGATAGCTTTTATTCAGGCCCTAAAATAAAGCTCAAGGACATAATTTCCAGTAGCTTGCCATTGATTACTTCGTTTTCCATACATGAAGGAGCAAAGTAGTGCAGGACTTAATAAAAATACAGGTCTGTAAAAATGGCATAATATGTTGTAGACAACTCAGCAACGATATTTATGTTTTCTTTCACTCTGACAGTCCCCAGATTATAATATACAGATTGAGTATTTCCAAGGACTCCAGAGGGAAATGTGCAGAGAAATCAAAATGGATTGTGGTAGGACATAAACAGAAACTGTCCAAAAAATAGCCTTGTAAATAACCAAACTTCAGAATAAGAAAATCTCAGCAAAATACTTAAAAGAATCATAATGCATGAAAGAAATTGCCAGCAGAAATTACTGAAGCTGTCTTCAATTAGAAAAACACAAGTGAAATGGAATTTTTTGTGTCTTAATTTCTGGAGAAATCTGTGTAAAGTTTCTCTTTTCTCTGACAGTTTGGTGGGGGGTTTTTGTTGTTGTGGGGGTGTCTTTTTGTTGGGTTTTTTTTTTTGGTTTGGTTTTTTTTTTTTTTTTGGTTTGGAGTGGGTTTTTTGTTTGTTTGTTGTTGTTGTTGTTGTTGTTGTTGTTTGGGTTTTTTGTTTTCTGATTGGTTTGATTTGGGTTTTTTTGGTGGTGTAAATAAAATAACTTGTATCTAGTTTGTTGCCTAAAATCAGTCTAGCAGAGAACATGACCTGGTAGTTAAATTTTGTATTGGCCATCTTTGTTACATTGGTGTAACCTTGTGTCTTCATCTCACATTAAGATGAAAGGCTTATACCTGCTAGAGCACAGTATCCTTGTCTTTGTCTGACAATGTTTTTGGGCTTTCCTTTGCTGATTTGGGGACTTTCTGTGCCATCCACTGTCTTTGCATTACTGTTGCTGTATGTACTGTTCAAGACCAAGGAAGGATGAAAGCAAATGTCTTTAAATGAAAGTATGACTCTTCACTAATACGAACACATGTCTCTGCAGTGTAAAACTGGAAAGCTGTATTAATAAACACCTTCACCTTTGCCGCACTGCAAAGTGAGTGGTTCTGGATTTTGGATCCAGTACTGAAAGTTTGGCCACGTAGTTCCCAGCGCAGCGTTTGGCTGCAGTTCAGCAGGAAGCGGAGAAGGGAGGACTGAGGCAGAGAGGCAGGCACACCGCTCGGGACCGCTGGTGCTGATGAGGCGTTTCACTAAGATGATTAATGCCCATTTATAAAATTGGGCTATTAAAAAAATTGAGCATGCAGCTTAAAGACTGCCTGGGTTAAAAGTGTCCCTGCCTGCTGACACCGCTTTCATGCCACACTGTTCCCTCTGTCCCACTGTGCCGCAATTATGGCTGAGCCGCTGTCCCAGGTGGCATTAGTCCAGGTCCTGCTCGCTGCAACTGCTCCTGTCTCTCCTGGTGTGTTGTCCCAGGCTGTGGCAGCAAGGGGACAAGGGAGCTCTTAATGGAAGGTGAGAGGTTTCCATTTAGGGCTGTTTTTTCACTGTGACTCTGGGGTAAGAGCCATTATAAGGGTGTTTCAGAGCACAACAGGAAAAAAACCTGCCATAACTGGGAGTAATGGGGCAAGGTTGAGCAAAGGCAAATGGAGGCCATTTCCTGACAGTGAGATCTATTAGACTGTGGAATAGATAAGCCTCCCAAGGGAAGTGATAGAAGTCCAAGCACTTAGTCATTTAAAACTACAGTAGATAAAGAGCTCAGGAGTATATAATAGGGAATAATCTACCAGCAACCACCAAATGAAAGACTGATGTATTATGTCCTTCCATCTCCAGTTCTTGGAATATATACAGTCTGACAGCAGCTTTCTAGCTTAGTTCCCTGCTAAACATATTTTGGAAAGTCCCATTTTCAAAGAAAGAAAAATAGCTGCAAGTGTCTCCTAAAGAAACTACTGCTTGTTTGTGATGTTGTTCCACAATTCTTCCTGTGGATGTTTCCTCTTCAGATGACAAGGTTCAGCCTTTTGCAGTTGAATGAACTCCAGCTCAGAGGACAGCTTCCCTTCCAGACGTGCTGTTTTTACTTCTTGTACCCTTGTGGTTCATCACACCCTGTACCCAAGTATGTTTAGCACTGAGAATATTAGTTTCAGGCTTTTCTTGTACCGTGTTTAACTGTTTCTATAATTTACCTAAAACACAGGAATAAGGTTTCATCTCTGTGCTAACCACCTCCTTCACCTTACAGCTGTACATTGGCATGATGGAGTGGGCTTTGCAGGAAGAGGAGTTTAGAGGTCCTACAGTGAAAGTCAGGAGAGGGAAAACACTTCATGCATGAGGGACAGTAAAAGAGGGAAGCACAAAGAAAGTACCTGTGAGAAGTACAGCCAAGTCCAGAAATATTAAAAGAGCAAGAGATAGGGCGTGATGTGGTGCCAAAGGAGAGCATCCAGGGTGGGAGCAATGGAGTTTGTAAGTGTGCTCGAGCATGAACACGTGATACAGAGGGGTAGTGATGTGTGTAATGCAGTGCCCTAGAACAACAGACCCAACAGGCCAAGTTTTTTATAACTTGGAGATAGAATGAAATATGCTGAACAGGATTCACTGAGGAGGGCAGAGAAACTCGTGAAATACTTCTGATTTTGGAAATTCCACTGCCTCCATTGGGCAATATTGATCTTATGATGCACTGAATTAAAAGCTGCATCTAACCTGTAGCCTTGTTCTTCTTTCACTGTTGCATTCGTGGTATAAGCTTACATTAAACCACAGACTGCAGAATTCTCAAGCAGGTTGTGCCATGTATTTATGACTTGCTCCTCCTCTCAGGCTTCTACCCCTTAGTGCATATTGACAGAAAACACTACTAGCATAAGAAATGGCTTGATCTAATCTGCAGTGTTGTTTGTGCTAGAAAATGGAGAAGAAAATTGAAATGGATTATGTTCAATAAGCCCTAAGGGTGGGCTAATATACTCAGAAATCTTTAGCACCCTGTAATGATTTGCTGTCTTCAAAAGATTGGTTTCTTTTTAACCGTGACTTGTATTTTTTTAATGTTGCAAAATTAATTTTTGACAAACCAGATCTGAATATTACCTTGTTTACTCCATATATTTCTGCCTTCTTTCTGAGGTTTATTTTTTAATACTGATACGTTTCATGTTTGCCATTTATATCTAAGCACACATGCATTGCAATCTCAAGGTTCTCTAGGTAAAAGGCTTATCTGACAACTGAAACAAACACATTAACCATCTCTGAACTATGTACATCTCATTAAATCTTCTTTATCTTGTGCTGTGTCTTATTTATCTATAAATGAAAGGTTTTATTTGTAGATGAGGGGTTTATTTATATATTTAATTTTATTAGCTATGATGGTTGATTCTAAAATTTCAACTTCTAAGGTGTTCATTTGATCAGCAACTGCATTGCACTGATGTAAGTGGTCAAGATTTTGAAGAGAGTGCATTGCGATGCAACTTGGTGTGCCCGAAGAAAAGACAAAAATTTTATTAGTCTTTTGCTAATTCAAAACTTTTATTTTGTTCGATGTGTAACCTCAAATTAACAATAGCATCTTAGACAATTTTCTGTCTTTTGTGCTGTCTGTATTAAGCAGATGTATTTGTTTCTCACTAGTTTGGTTTTTTGCAGAGAAAATCCATAAACACAGCATCGACTTGTATATAATAATAATAAAACTTGAATATCAACATTGTACCTGAATAGCAATTGCTTTATATATATCTTATATTTGTAGTGCTCTTTTATATTTAAAATTATAAAGAACTGCTTAAGGAGGAGCAAAATTCCAGTGACTATACTGGTATTTATCCACTAACTTAACACCTTTATTGTATCATTTATATGAAAGATAGGTATATTAAAAGCCTTATGTTATGGTGGGATGCAGAGTGTGTATGCACACTATACACAGTCCAGGAGAAAGCTGTGCTGAAGTATGTAAATGGATTAACACAGCATTCGTAACCATAGTCTATCAATATATATATTTCCATGTCATTTCTGGTAAAGTGTTTTCCAGGAGGGAAAAATAAAAGTATGTGAATGGAATACTGATTCCACTGATGGTGATGGCATCTGATCTAGAGAGATGGCTACTAGACTCAAATTGTTATCACCTACTGCCTTCTAGGCAGCTATTTTTCAGTGCAGGATTTACTGTAAAGATCAGAAAAACAGCTGGCAACTATCAACTTGTTAGAAAAAAGACTTAAAATGTTTTCTTCTATTTATTTAGCTGTGATGTAGTGTGACTTACTTTAAAACGTAGCTATTGAATGCATGAACTTGTTCAAGACTCAGAATTCCATTTAGCTGGTAAAATCCTGCTGTAGCTTTAATTGTTTTAAGGTTTCTGTGAAGATGCGAGTCTGTGAAGAGCTGAAAGGGGGTGGGAGGAGGGGATGGACTGTGTTCTGGAAATTCTGTTTCTGAACTGTGACAAGAACGTCTCACTGGACACATTTCTACTGTCATTAGCAAGCAGGGAGCCACATGGTAAATATTCCAGAAGGATAAAATGCAGCAAGCTGCAGAAATATATACCTGAAAAATAAAATAAAATTGGGTGTTGAAGGAGAGGTTGGACATTTAAAGCAGGGGAATAAATATTTTTTTTTTTTTTCTGTCACTCACTTGGAGCAGTAGTGCAGATGTACAGTCCATGTCATGCTCACCCTACACTGTGTGTGGGAATGGTATATCTGCACCAGAGTCAATACTGAGAGAATTGGATTGTGGTGATTTTGAAGATGGATTTTCAAGGCATGTTCTGTCCAAAGCAGAAAACTATGAGGAAATGTAGTTGCTATCAGCTGGATTTTTATTTCTATTTCTTTTGTAGGGTGCAAACTTGTTCTTCAGTTTTCCATACTCACCCCTTTTATCTTCTTTATTTTTGTTCCCCTCCACAATTCCTGGAGCTCTCTCTGTATTGCCAAGTACCTAATTCAGCTTTCATATCTGTTTCAGCCATCTCTTTGTTATAGCTACATTTCAACAAGCTATCCTGCTAGAATATCCTATCTGAAAACTCAGCCCACAGCTGAGAGGAGTGAGCTTGGATGGATGGATGGATGGATGGATGGATGGATAAACAGTTATCCAGAATAGCTCTCAGAGCCATCTGTGTTAGCAAACTATTTAAGCTGTCAGCCTCTGTGTATTTATAGCCTACTTATCACACTGGTATCTGAACACCTATCAATTTAGCATTAGAAATCCAGTCCGAGTCTCAGCCCAATTGTGGAGACTCGCTGACTGTTGCTTACTTGCTTTAGATGAGTAGCATAAAAGATGTGATATCCAGCCATGTTTTGCTTTTTCCTTCCTAGTCTATTATCTAAAAGCTTGATCTAGGACTTCCTAAACTATCAGGAAAGACTCTTTTATGATTCCTCAGTTGTTCATAGCTCTTATTTGAGAAAGGTTTGCCTCTTTCTGAAATGGATTTTTCATGAAAAAGTCTTGCAAAATTTCCAAATGAAAATGTCAATTTCCATTTTTCCCATTTTTTTTCTCCTTTCTTAGTTTTTTACCCCTTCCCATTTCTTTTATATGTGGAGGGGTGTTTTTGTTTTTCCCATTACTACTTGGGCAATATGTCAAAGAGAAAGTGAAGAGGGGTTTTTTTAGTAGTGAAAATGGATAACACTTTTCACCTGACAGTCAGAAATGCTGAGCTTTGAAAGTGAAGCTGTTCTATGGGATACTGAGCTGAGAGTCATCTAGAGGTGGGGAGAAGGAAATCTTAAAACAAAATTGAACATGTTGCTTCTGACACTTGTTTGTAGCATTTTTGGTTTGGGTTGGGTTTTGGTGGTGGGTTTTTTTGTTTGTTCGAGTTTTTTGTTCATGTAGCAGACCGTCTTTATCTTGACCACCAAGACTGAGAGCAAGTTTTTCTTGCTTTTGCTCTTCTGATTCTCTGCCTTGTCTCACTACGGGGCAGTGATGAAGTAGACTGGGTGGAAGCTCAGCTGCCAAGCAGCCCTTCCCACCACAGTCCCTAACTACCCAACTTTGGAGAAAAGGTAAAAGGCTGAGTCTCTCCTGTTGGAGATAAGAACTTGGTGTCAGCTCCTCCCTGCTATGCAGCTATAATTACTACTAATATATTTGCTGTTTTCATAGGCTGCTTGCAATAAAATTATAAAGGAGAGAAAAAGACATGCATATAAATATAAATCTGTGGAGCTGTTAATGACAAGTTGCTCTCAGAGCAAACAGCTGATCAATGTATAGGAAAGATGAAGGGGTGTGATCATGATCAGACAACAAGGTTAACAGTATCAATCAGGTCTCCTAAAATAGAAGAGTTGCAGTTTCACATCTTTAGCTACAACCTGGCCTTGTTTTCTGCCTTCAAATATAAAATAGCAATAAAGCATCCATCTACCTGACATCCTTTTATGTTCTCTTTCAATCATGGGCCACAAAATGTTTCTTTTCAAGTTTACCCTGGTTTGACATCCCTGTTATTGCCTATCACTTTAAGGAGTTGAAAGGCTGGGGATTGATTTCATTTTCTTTCAGCTCTCAAGGATTTTTTATGTGGAATCTGTTTCTCACTTGGTTTGCATTTCATCTAAGATAATGCTGGCTATCAGTGCTTGAATAATAATTGAACTGAAGCAAGCTGTTCAGCCTAAGGTCTCAAGCTGGGAAAGCTGTGTTTGTCATGTGTGGGTATTTCAAAAGAATTTAACATTCCAGAACTGAGTTGCAAGCAAACACAGAAGGAGGGGGAAATCTATGAAGCTCTGGCTGTACAGCTGCACCACTGCTTTCAGTAGTTCCTCACTGAACATGAGCTAGCCCTTTAGGTGGTTTAAAATTTTTCAGCAGTGATATGTAGTAAAGCATTACAGCACTGAGAGGTGGAAAATTACATACTGGTAATTTTGAATCATGGATGAGCCTTGTGGAATTGTCTGTCCCGCCCCCTCAGATGCTGTTGAATGGCCATTTAATAGTCACCCTGCTTGAAATTGAACTTTTATTTTGATACTTTTAGTGCTGCTAAAATATAAATGCTGCTTGCAGCTTTTATAATTATGTTGCTACACCTTTAGTTGACAATAACACTCTACTATTACAGTAATAGTAATAAGTATTTGTAATCTCTGGTAATAAGTATTTGAAATTGTGGCTCAACTGGCAGAAAAAGCAGATTTATTTTACAATATCAGTCTGTAAGTGGATGGGTGACCATGCAATTTGAATATTGCTTATATAGAATGCCACTGTTTGATACATCCTACTAGAATTTGGCAGATCTTGGGAGTTGGAGGTGCACAGTTTTGGATTGCAGTTTGGGTTCAACTGCAGAGATTGTTGATAAGCACCAAGTGCTCAGAAAGCAACATGACTCAGCTGTGACTTGGGGGTAGAGGAGCAGAAAAATTTTCATTTTGTGAAACTTAACAGATGTGTACAAAACTACTGGATGCTTTTTAAAATTATTATTATCTTGCTCTTTGAGCCATTCTAATAGTCTTTATACTCTCCTATGCAAACCATTTTTTCTTCAACTTGGGAAAAATGTTTTAATGGTCCAAATAGTAATCACACCTTGTAAGTCACAAGCTGATGGCTTGAAAACATTGGTTAATTAAAAAACTTGCAGACTGTTTTTGAAAAGCTTTAACTTTCTTCTGGCATATTTCATCCAGACATGACAGTGAAAACTCACCAATATATTAGCACTTTTACATATTTTACTAGTTATTCACATGCACAGTTACCGTGCTGCCAGTTAGACAATGTGATTTCTATGTGCTCTGGAGACCAATGACTGTGAAGGATGTGTTAAATATTAAGGAAAGGTCTTTCTATGGCAAATTCTGCCATTTGCATAAAAGATGCCACAAGACACAAAAATGGGAGTTAATCACAGAGGTTAAACCATAAAAGAAAAAGTCATGGTTAGAGAGAGAGAGATATTCCTGTTGTAGCTATCTATGAATTTATGATACTGCTGATGGATATCTTTTAAACTTTGGAATTAATGAGCACCCTGAGGACAATGAATGACAGCTGGTTAAAAAGAAATACAAGAGTGAATGGGCAGTATTGAAGATAGAGTCTTTTGCTCTGCAGGGATAGGCATGCTAAAATCCTTTTGCTGATAAATATCAAATAACTTCTGTTTTGAAAAAAATTATGCATCAGCCAAATTAAAAATTGCACCAACAAGTACAGTATAGCCCCTACAGCTTAGGTCCCTTATAATGTAAAAGAAAAGAGGTAAATAGCATAACTTAAAACAAAATCCCTAGCTTTTTCTTTACCTTTGAAACTTCAAGGAGAAATGCCAAGCTTTTAAACATTGGATTTTACCCTAAGTGTTAGTGACTTCCTTTTTTGGAAAGAGAAGAGTGGTACTGGGCTGCACTGGGACTGTACTTTGCTGTGTACATCAGTTAGGACTGTGCACTCTTGAAACATCTCTTCCTGGGCAAGTGACTGCAGAATCCTGTAACAGGTACATTTGCAGGTACATTTATTTCCTGAACTGTTAAAATGTTGCTATTCAGTGTGAAGTACTTGCTTAGTAGTTTCTTTCTTAGGTTTAAAGTGCTCCTCAGTTTTGAGCACTCCAAATCAGCAATGGCGTTTACTGCTTTCAGCACTGCTCTTGTTGATCCACATGATCTTGATGGGTTGATGGAGATTCTGACCAGCCTCAGGCTGGCATTTATTTTAGAGTCTGAGTGCAAAGTAATGTTAGTTACACCTACAACAATCCCACAGCTTTTCAAAATGCAGAATTTGGCTTTTCAAAAGGTTGCAAACGTGTGCGTGGGCATCTCCTGGTGGTGGATGGTCCCTGTCATGGTGCAGGGGTTTGGATTCAGCTTCCCTTTCTTGTCAGCACACGCTTCATTATCACCCTCATGCAGATTTGTGGGTTGCACCTGGTCTCTTGCCTGGCTGTCCCAAACTAGTGTCCATTAGTGTGTCAGCAGCCCATCAGTAAATGACTTTTAAGTCTGCTACCTGCCTTATGTAAGAAGGGACCATAAAATATATATTTTATGGAGTTGTCTTGGTCACATATCAATGTTTTTTTTCTCCATGCCATATGCTTTCATCTTTGCTCCATTTGTAGAATATTCCGGCAATTGCCTGCAATTTCTCAACTTACACAACATTTATTTGTGAAAGCAATTTAATTTGCTGAAGTTTTTCTTTGCCTCCAGAAAAACTTTTCTTTTAGCCTTTAAAACATTAGTTCATCAATATGTTGAAAAGCTCTGTATGAATGACAAACTCCTTTTAATCTCATTTATCTGTTCATTTCTCTGCCTTTCAGCCCTTGTCATGAGAACCCCTCTTTCATATGGGTATTTTTTCCTTATCAGTGCTGAGCAAGTGCCTTGCTATTTCATATAAAGTGCTGAGATTTCCCTGTTACAATGAGATTAGACAAGTAAATTTCAATGAGCCTTATACTTTTTGAGTCTCAGGCTGGTCAGTTTTTTTCTTTGCCAAGACAAACTCGTGACAGCTGAACAAACAGATGAATATGTAACTGCACTAAGCAGGACAAAATCTTCCCCCTGCCCCTCGCAGGAGGGAGTTCAAATGGTGAGGAGAAGGAATGTATAGAGTGTTCCTCTGCTTGGGTTATGTTATCAGGGCAAACAGCAATGCTGCATCTCTCAATCACAGCAGCTATCAGCTGAATATAATCTCCCAAGGCAGCAGAGAGGCTAATAAGTGGATAATTCCCACCTTTGGATATTGAATTTGATGTGACCACTTCTGGAGAGCTGTGTCTAGTCCTGAAGTCCCTGGTACAAGAAGGAATGCAGCAATTTGAGAAGGTGAGAGCCTTGCTGTGACTTTCTAAAGGATCTTAATTGGTTCAGTTGGTCAAGGAAATGGTTAAGAAAGAACCAGATTATTTTAGATTAGTATTGCACAGAGAGCAGAAATGTGATGTTAGAGAGCTTTGCAGTCCAGCTGACAAATGTATCTAACAAGTGGAAGCTAGGAAAAATTGGGAGAAATACAGTGATTAACAATGGCAAAATGTGCCACAATCAAGGACAGATTTTCTAAATGACGTCAGGGGTAGAACTTGACTCAGTATGGTCAAATTCAGACATGCATTAGTTCCAGGAATATTAGAAGTTCCTTCTTACCTCTCAAATGACAGTCTTTAAAAAGTCATCCATAATACACCTTCCACCTTGCTCTTTAATTCTTCCCTTCTTTTTCCTATGGGATAATGCTGTATTTCCAGACTCCCCAGTAGCTTCTCTTTCTGCTAGGCACAGAGTCTGTGTTGGATATCTGGGGCAGTCAGATCCTGACTGGGTTTGATCTGAGTGCTGGAATGGCAATATAAAATGTGAGAGTAATTGTTTGATCTTTTTTTCTGGGCTTTGAAGCTGTTGTTGTAGAGGACAAAGGAGAATAGAGGCACATGAGGGCATTTTTTATTATTTTTCAGACCTGTCACAGATCCTACTTGACAAACAAGTCTATGCTAGTGTTAGGTTTGAAGTGTTATCATTAGACTGCCCTACTAGTAACATAAAGCCTTCTGTCCAGCTTCCCACCTTAATTGAACAGGGAGTTTTTAAACAATCATTCCTGAAGCCCATTCTTTCACTGCACAGTTCGCTTACACTCACTGCATGGATCTCTTGAAAACAATCCTTTCTTCTGCAGTCTCCTGAGCCTTCTCCAGGCCTACGGATGGCAGCTATGCTGTGTGATTTTTTTTTTTTTTTTTTTTTTTTTTTTTTTTTTTTAATAAAGATGGTTGAGTGCCTGCAGTACTTCATGCTCAGAATTCAGAAAAAGGCAGTGTGCTCCCAGCAAGCATCAAAATATTTAATCCCTATGGCTAGGAGGTGTGGTGTCTATATCTATATTTATTTCTCAGGAGGCTTTAATGTCTTGGGTTCCTTTTACAAAACAGGGATGTTCGCACTAGGTTTTGGGGGTTTTTTTATGATGAGGAGAATACAAACAAGACAATAATAACTTCCATTTTCATTAGCTACATCTCTGCCTGTCCTGACATATTCTGATGAATACCCCCTAGAATTTCAGCAGCAGCAACAACAGCAAAAAATACCAACTTGAGGTTTCTTAGCAGGTTGAGAAACAGGGAAGGAGGGGAAAAAAGGAATATTCTAAAAGTATATTGACTGTGGCAGAATTTGGGTCTGCTTGTGATTAATGTAACCAGAAATGCACTTGAGAAATGAGTAGGAAATTATTTATGTTCTCAAACACAGTTTGTATAGCCTCTCTTCCAGTTTTCAAAAATATGAAACTCCTGAGTATGAGAGCCACTGTGATTTTAAAGCTTCATCTGCTCAGTGTGTAAATGGTATAAACCAGCTACAAGTGGTGCCATTTGTTTCAAACACCCTCAATTTATGGACTAACAAGTGGCTGACAAGTGGCTTTAACTAATGGCAGCAGCCAGGAGGGCAGCTACACCTACAACTTTCTCAGCAGTGCTGAGTTACTATTTGGTCTGAGCCCTCAAAATAAGTCTAAGCAATTCCTGCAAAAAATTTAGTGGCTGGACAAGCCTTTGCCTTGGTTTTTTTTTAGTATTTCCAAATTTGATCCATACAATTATATATCTGTCCGAGTGTTTCTGTCTCCAGCAGTGGAGAGTATTAGATCTTGGAGAAAAGTGCTAAAACTCCCACAGTGGACAATTATGGAATAAGCTGCTCTAAGGAAAAGTTCTTTCCTAACCGCAGGATGCCTTGAAGTATTTCTGTTCTGTTTAATGTAATTGGAGATCTTCATATTAGTTCTATAAATGCCAAATCCCTTTATTAATCCTTCTGCAAGATTAGTTCTTTTAACAGTCACTTCTGCACAGTGGCTGTTCAGCTTTTAAAAAAATCTTTCTGTTTTAAAAGCAGGACAAGATCTAACTGATAATTTTAAAATATATTTTTCTTCATGACTAGCCTGATATATTCCAGTTGAAAGACAAGCATGATAATTCATGCTGGTTGTAGGAAACTGAATGAATTTTGTTGCTGCTACAGAGAATGTTCTTGAGACTTCTTTTTAATGTTGCTATTTTTTATTTACCTGTTCCAAGTATTCCTGTAATTCTTTGTGTAAGACTCATTCCCTAATCCTTTGAAACATACCTCAGGTGTTTTCTTCAGAGCAGTATTATGCACCTTTTTTCTTTTCTGTAGGTTCACGATCTAAGTTTTAAACATCTAATTCACTACTAATCTTTATAAGAAATAGGATCATAAATTCACACATTAAAGATAAATATTAGGTAAATTATGAGGCTAATGTGTTCCCAACTAAGTAATTTTCTGATAAGCATTGGCATTTTGGAAGACATTTAATTATTGATGTGCAATAGATCAAGAATGATTAATCAAAAGGGTATTGTAAGTTCAAATGGATATAAATGATAAGTTTTGTAAAGCTGACATTATTTCATTTACTAGGACTTTAGGTTAGTAGTCATCTTGGATTAGACAATGTAGGGGCACACTGTGGGAATATTAATTTTTTTTCCTGACTTCCCACAGATTCTGAACTGGCAGGAACTGGCCACAGTTGCCAAGTCTAAATCCTATGTCGGATTTCCGTAGAAATGCATGTCTGAAAGACTGTTTAACATGTATAATGGTGTCAAACACAAGGAATCTTTTAAAAGAAAATTACATTGGCTTCAGTTTTCCAGGACTGGGGGGGAGGTGGTGTTTAACCTTCTAATGATCTTATCAGCAAGAACTGTGTTGTACCATAAGGTGGTGAAAAATGCCATAATCTATTTTTATCTAAGATGGCATATTTTAAGGTTACACTGAATACTTTAGATGCTGTAGATTTCATTTTTCAACACAAATTTTTCTCTGATAGTGTAGTGCTGATACTGCTTTCTCATAAATATGTAACAGCATAAGGAAAGAGCTGGACAGTATGTGTTCTATATTAAGAAATCTATTTTCTCATCATTATAAACCACAAATATGTTCCTAACAGAACTATCCTTACTGTTAAGTATGTTTAAATCAGCTGTTACACACTGGTTTTAGGCAAAAATATGATTCTTGTCTATTCAGGTTCTGAACATGCTGTCTATTGTGCACGCTACGTGCCATCTGACAGTTCCATTGCTCTTAGGGTTGGGTCTGTGGTGATGATTTCTCAGCCCTTGTGAAGGTTGTATAAAGATGTGGCATTTCAACTCTAAAATGAGTTTGGGTTTCAAAGTCAAACTCATCTCTAAAATGTCTTTTCCAGCTCAATAACCAGCTTACTAAAAATCTTCTAGGTTAGCACAGTACCAAGGAAATTGTGAATCTAAAGCTTAAAAAAATAAAAAAAAAACCCAAACCATCAACACTAGAAAAAATCCCAGTCACCAAAAAAAATGAAAACATTTTAGTGCCCTTCAAGCAAATTTTATTTAATGTGAAAATTTAGATGCAAATTTAACTGGAGAATCTGGATGGGGAAATGTCAGCAGATAAGACAGTTGGTATTTTCCCTCAATCTGACTTGCTCAATTAATCAAAGCAGATAGGACGCCCACTATAAGGACCTTTGGTTATCAGTTCCCTACGGTGTATTGGAGTAACATTGCTCTTCCCACAGCTTCCATGGCAACTGAGGAATATTTAGAGGTTCAGTTCAGTGGCACACGTCAGTGATAGCAAGAGGACAGTGGGTGTCTGAGAGTAACATCTCTGTTCTCAGTTACCCTAGAGAACAAGCTAATGGAAGAAAAGATGCCCCATTTCTGCTACAGGTCAGAGCAGTCCTGGGTTTGCTGGCATCTTGTGCGCAGAACTATCAGTGACTTCTTAGGCATTTTTGCTTTCCCAACATACCATCCAGCCATTACTGGAAGTCATGCAAACATGTATCAATGCATTACTTTTTTGCCTTTTTTTTTTTTTTTTTCTTGGAGTAGGTGACAATGACAACTGTACAGTCAATATTTTGTTTTAAAAGGTCATGTCCTTAATTGGCAGGCTTCAGCCTTTATGATAATGAAAATTCATGGGGTTTTTAATTACTGTAATATCTGCACAAAGACTGTAATAGCATCTTCAGTTTGGAAGAATTAAAGATCAAAGCATCTTAAAATTTGCTGAAAGGTCTTCAAAAGTTTCTGCCTATGAGTTTATAGTTTTCAGTAAATTTTTTGTTGTGGTGGACTGAACACTGCATTATGACAATTGTTCTTTTTTTTTTTTTTCTCATATATCTCCATTTAAAGAAGGAATATATTTGAGGCATGGAGATCAGTGAAATTTTTAAAAATTGCATCAAATTGCATTTTTAGAAGAGACAGATTTCTGTATCAAAAATCACCCAACAGCCTAAGTATTGAACCTGACTAGAAGTTATTTAACTAGCTGTAAGGCCATGACTGTGTAACAAACCTTTCCGTTCTATAGCTATTGGCATGGGATTTTTTTAAAAAATTGTTTGACTTCCACTATGCTTTCTTCAGGCTCGTTGTGCCTTTGAAAACACCATGGTACAATAACATAATTTTGAGCTGGCAAGTTCTGTACGAGTGTATATTTTAAAGATGTGCGAGGAAGATCTCCCTTGTAATCTTACTCATTAAGATATGTGTGCAGATGCTTTTACAGGGATTCCCAATTGTCTGCTCTGATTCTTTCATGATCAGCAGGTCTGCTTCTTGTATCTGAAGTTATTACTTTCACAATGGCCTTCTCCTGTAAGCCTTACTCGATTTTTCAGGGTGGTGTGCTCTTTTCTCAGCTGTCTGCTTGAGCTACTTTGGTGTAGGCCAGCATGGCTGGGATTTTGCTCAGGGTCTTAGCTTGAATTTGGATAAACAGTGATTTTGTTAATTGCAAAACAACCATGTAATATAATGAAGCTTTAATAAAGTAACAAACCATAGAGAAATATAATTCCCTCATGTGCATCATGTGGTTCACCTGGTGATGCAAGGACCAAATATTAAGGACTCACTGAAGATGAAGGGTAAGATGATGTGTGATAAGGACATTTTATGCTTAGTGTCACCCCAAACCAAGTTCTGATCTCTAGGGTTAAAGAATTCAACTGTCATGATTAACCAATCTCAAGGAAAGATTGGAAATAGCAATCAATACTCAGTGGAATGAATCTTGAGGGTTGCATGTAAGTTTGTGTACAGTAATTTTCAAATTGCATATTTTAATTGCACAAAATACTAAGATTGGTTTGTAACTTCAGAAGATGCTGCAGAAACTATGATAGTTACTGTATTTTGTAAATTACCTGTTTTCTTTTCTGCTTGTTTAAGAACTTTAAAGCTTAAAAAAAAACCCACATACTTTCATGGGTATTTAAGTTGTTCTGTAGGTAGTGAACCTTGTATCCTAGAAGCAAAACCCACAAGCTACACATTGCATTTTGTCAGATTTAACTTCATATTTTTGTTCAAGCTTCTCTCTGCAGGGATCAGATGGCCACAGTATTCTAAAGTGGGCTGCATTTATCTAAAGAGGTTTTTGCTATTTTTTTGCAAAAAGGCTCATGAGCACAGAGTTCATGAATTTGGAATGGGGGGAAAATATAGGAAAGGGTTCCCATTTCACACTTGAGAAATATCGGTGTATTCAAGGATGGCCTTATTTACCAGTAGAGATTTTCTACTTCCTTTCCTCTTAAACGCCATGAAATGTGGCTTAATACTGCTGATCTATTGCATGGTGTTTATGGTGCCTGGCTGCATGGGGTGGTGCAGGGGGCAGTCTGTAGCTGAAGGCAATCTAGTCAGGACTCATTCCGGTGCTGCTGAGTTAAAATGAATCTGTTTAGGGAGAGAATTTGTCTTACCACTGTTCTTTAAACAGACGAGAAAAGGCCACTTCTGTGAAGCGTTAGAGGCTTTTCATGGTTGGATTTGTCAGCCAAGTGAGTGCTCTCTCTGCTTTCCCTCTGCAGGAGCCTGCAGGAGTGTGCAAAGTGGAAATTCAAGGTTGAAATGGGATCTCTGCAGTCATTTATGTGAGAGTTGTACGATGATGCCCCTAGATGAAAGAATACATAAAAATTCATAAGATACATGAGGAGCAAATTTCATTAATATTTATCAGCCTTCTTCTTTGTGGAATATACAGATGTTAGCTCATTGTTGCATTTAAATGCAGTATACTCAAGACAGGAAAGAAGTAATGGGCAGTAAATTCCAGCAATCTAATGCTTCTGAGTACATGGCTATGCAGCCAGAATGATAGTACCCCTGCTTTTAACACAGTGTTTTCATCTACTCTTTTTCTCAATGTGAGTTTGTGAAAATTAATCAACTTTATTATCATCCCAAGGTAAGTATGGGATTAAAGCCCTTTGTTTTTCAAAGGCTGTCCTTCATACTTTACCAATTGCTTACCATCACAATGCCAGCAGGACTGGAAAATTAAACTGTGGTGGTGAGACACAATTTCTGTTAACATACCCAGGTTTTAATCCACTGCACTCTTTCTGAGAGAGGACAAAAGTTCAACCTGTAGCTCATCATTCAGAGCTGCTTCAGAAGTGTAGCTGAAGGGGAAAGGGTTATTTGGAGTTACAAATGTGTTAAAGCCTACCGAATTTTGCTGTGGCTACTCCTGTTCTCAATGCTAGGGGGTAATTACTTGGAACCAAGGTTCTTGGCAGATGTACTTTGTGCCATACCAGAAAAGCAGGCAGAGCAGTGCAGTGTAATAAGCAGTTTTTTACAATGTATTGCTCCAATTAGCTTGTGCCAGGACCTGTTAACAGCACTTTCACCCATTTTTATCTCCCAGCCAAACACAGCAGTAATACCCCTGGAAAACACAAGAGAACAATTACAATCAGTCTATCAGTTCTTACCAAATGACAACATATAATCAGTTACTGAGGAGTTGTGCATTGTTTGTGGTGACTGACTGGGCTACCCTGAAGTAAAACCAGAGTGTGAGCAGTCTTACTGTGGCAATTCTGCTTGTGCCTCAAACTTAGCAATTTCATCTGGCAGTGTTCTCACCTGAGACTTCCTTGAACTGAACAGCATTCTGCTCTCTTGGGATGTGGGAAAGATACCACTGCCTAATTCCATATAAAAAGGACCTATCTTGGTTGAGTAATTCATGCAATGCCACCAACTTCTTGTGATGTCCTGCTATCTGCAGTCATCATTCCCTGTTGTTTTCATGACAGCCTCCAGGAGCCACGTGGTTTTGCTTTTTTCTTCTCTCCTTAGCTGCTACAAGTCCTGGCTGCATCTGATGTTGGTTTCCAACAGTGCATGTCTTCTCTTTGGAGTTCTTGGTTGAGCAAAATGCGATAGCTATTGAGAGAATTTCTCCTCAGCCCATTTTAGATCAGATATTTATGCAGATCCAGGATATACCGAAGTGCTGGAAACATCTGTGAATTCCTGCTAAGTGGGCCCTCCAGTTTCACACTGGATTACTGTGAGAGTCAACTGTCAGCTGTAAGATAGCAGCTAGATGCATACACATTCTCCAGGCTATCCAACAGACTTCAGAGAATTACAGCATTAATCTCAGTGTCAAAGATGGAAAAAAATTAAATAAAACAATCAAAATTGATGCAGTTCTCCCCACAGTGGAGGCTGGCTCTAATGGCCTGTCAGAGGCACAGAGCTGTGTCAGACCTGGGCAATGCTCACTGCACAACAGGCTATTGCAAAAATAGTACCAGAGGAGCAGTTTCAAAAAGCCCTAAGGGGAAAAAAAATAATCAATTATATAGAAAAACACAGTTGAGGAAATGATGATAGGACTGTAAGAGTCCTGAAGGAACTGAAGACTCTGACCTCAGAGGATTTTTAACTAAATAGCTGCTTAGTTGATTGGATTTACTTGGGGACAGAGGGGCAGAGGAGCGGGGAGGAAAAAAGCTTAAATGAAGCTAGATGGAGAAAAGATTCTCTAATAGATCAGACAAAACAATAGTAAGAGCTCTATTACAGTCTTGTTAAAATTCCCCCAGCTGAACAGTTATTCAGTTATCGTGTTAAGATCCCACTACAGCATGTTCCTAAGGGGATTTTTTCAGTCTCAGAGGTTATATTCATGCCACAGTAGGAAACAAATCAGTATTTCTCCAGCTTATGTGCCAAGGGAAGACTGAACTTGTTCCTTGTGAGACATCTGCAGATCTCATCAGCACAAGAAGAGCTGGGTATAAACTATTTAGACTGGACTTCTGCAACTCTCTTTTCATCCAAGCCATAGAGCGTGTCTTTAATTTCTTGCTCTTTCCTGTGTACACTCAGTTTGATTCTTTTTTCTGCTGTGAAAATGTCACTCTGGTTTTCCTTCCTTGAAAGGCATGTGTATGTGAGTCATCTCAGCAACTCTTGGATCTCATTTTTAAAATCTGTTACTAAGAATTACTGCTTTGTATTATCCTGAATACATTCCACTGCTCCAAACATCGGTCTCTCTCCTCCCTTTTCTTCTTCTAAACACTTCACCTTGACTGTAGCTCAGAATGTAGGAGCATTCTGATGTTACAGTAGGGCACTTCACCTCAAGTGATGGCTCTCCAACTTCAATGATCTTTTACATTCTCCAGCCAGGAAAATGAGTGGTAGAAGCCCAAATGTGTGTGATTGTCTGCCTGGGCACCAAGGTGTTGCTGAAGGAGCACTTACTGCCCTGCTTCATATATTCCATCCAGGCAAATATGTGAAGCTGGGTCTAGGAGGAGGGTGGTTAGGTGTTCCTATGCAAATGCAAAGATAAAACATGGTGCAAAGGATGGTGACAGATGAAAATGTGTCAGCAGATGGCAAGCTGCTGCTGCTGCTATTGGTTTATTTGTTTCCATAGCAAGGAGTATGTAGGAAAAAATAACTAACTAGGCACAGGGTGCTATGTGGATTCTTTAGGGCAATGTTTTACCTCTTTATGAGGGTCATAATGGCTGAGTTTTTCATGTGATACCAGCAGGGAGGTTCAACTAGATGACCTCCAGTAGTGAATTATCAGTGATGTTTATACAAATTATTTCCTTCCATAATCTTAGTAGCAGCACTCTGAAATTGTTCCTTTTAAAATATAGCACATTCATTAACTATTTAATTTTTTAAATTACTAGTAGAAATTTTTCTGTGTTTGCTTTAGTGCTTTGTAGAATGCAGATGGACCATTATGCTGACAATTACTTCACAAGACTTGTAAATATGGGGGTGAAGTCTGTGAATTTAAATACTGATATAGGAATTAAGCTTTGCTTCAACAAAGACAATTCATGATAGTTCTTTGGAAATGCTGCAATCTGTTAAAGCTGAAATGACATTAAAATACACATATTAAATATGTATTAGATAAATATTAAGACTGAAATATGCAAATTTTGGAGCTTGTAATTGCATTTTTTGTTTTCCTGATGTGTCTATTGATTTTTTTGATGACACCAAATTTTCCTCCTCTGATCTTTTAACACTTAAAAAAAAAAAAAAAAAGCAGCAGTACCAGGGTTGGTTGCTTTATTGTCAAATCCTCAGTGGGTTGTTCTGTTGAACTAGTGACTCACCTCACCTTCAGTATTTACAAAGAACATTTGGTATATCTTAGATATTAAGGGAAGTAAATAGGTATATAAAACCAATTTCCAGTCAAATGTCATTTGAGACTTTGGAGTAAATATTGCATTATTTTATGCAGTATCGTTTATTATTTGCACTGAATAAAAATAGGACTTTGACCTTCAGTGATTCAGTTGTTTTCTAGGACACAATGAAGGCTTTAGTAAATGTAATTTAATGGTCTAGGATGTGGGTAAAAAGATGTGCAGATACAGACTGTAAGGAAAATGCTAATTATCCTAAATTTAATTACAGAAAAAGATCATGATGAGAATACATAAAAACCCTTGAAATGCAGCCAAAACATTTTCCAAAGAACATTAAAAATGATTGCTGTTTACTAATCACAGATGATGTAGACACAAAGCTGCAGCGAGAAACATGTCTAAATTTCACCTATGTGGGTAGCAGTAGAAAATCTGGGCCAGATGTAGAGAGAACTGGGACCTTAGTGTTATAGAAGAGTAATTTGTTTGAGGCTGAAGCACAGACTTCCCCATCACCTCCGAACCGTGCCAGCTGAACGTGTCAAAAGCCTCCATACATGACAAATGTCTCCACACAGACTTCCTCATCCGTGAGTACCGATGCACACAAAATTGCATGATCTTTGTGAGGAGTCCTGCAGCTTTTGGTAGTCTCCTTTTGTGTTTAATGTAAAGCTTGAAGAGTACAGGTAGGAGAGAAATGATGGCACATGACAGCAGCATTACCTTCCCAATAACTGTGGGTGTTCCAGGATTACTCTGTCTTAAATGAACTTCATCATGGCAAAGATGGAAAGTTTCACAATCCTGCATTTTTAGACAAGAAATACATGGTAGCCAGAGGTAAAGCAGATGAGTCTGTTTGTTGAAAGAATTGTTTGTGACAATTGATTTTCATCTCAGGACTCTGACTTCCAGTTCCCTTCAAAGTACTGCTAATTTCTGAAAAGTCTCATTCTTACGTCGTTTTATCCCAACCTGAATGTTGCCCATTCAGACAAACTGAATCCCAGAATGCTAATTTTTATACCTATTAAATGTAACTCGATATATTTGATAAATCACTAAATTCAAACAAGGATTAGGACTTTCAAAAATTAGAGTTTCCTTTCATAACTTTTGCTTAAACCACTCCTTTACCCCTGTTCCACTAAGGAAAAAAATTGTGGCTATTTGGGCTGGCTGTTTGTCTGGTTGGCTTCCAGTTGTCCTTCCTAGTTCAAGATGAATAGGAAGAAAAAACAGCAAATAGAAATATCCACAGAGACACACTAATAAGAATGGATTGGGCTTAAACTCCTGTTTAATATCTAGCTGGTTTGTTTCAACCTTTATTTTCTCTAGAATGCTACCATTTCTCAGACAGCTAGGTAATCTGAACTTAAATTTCCCAAATCTGAAAGTGAGGTAAGTACAAACTATACAGTAAGACAAAGGAGAAATCTTCAGGTAATTCAAGGACAGTCCTGAGACACAGGATCATGATCATCTTCCTGATGGTCTGTAGTACAGTACTTGGAAGTATCACCTCCCTCATCCCACCCATTTATTTTTTTATTGTCCTGATAGATAAATTGATTACTCAAGTGCTGTTTAAAGTGAGAAAGGATAGAGATGCTTGAGATGCTTCAGGTGAGAAGGAAGGAAGTGAGTGACTGGAAAGGAAGGGAGTGACCAGGGGGGCAGAACATGGGCCAAATGCAAATGCAGAGCAGTGCAGGAGAGCCTTGGTCCTGCATCCCACATGTGCTTTCTGCTAACAGTGAGAGCTGGCCTGCCACTAACCTACTCCTGACAGCTGCTGAAAAACCCAATTGGAGAGTAATGACCCACGGACCACAGTAAGAAACCTCATGCAGCCTTGGCTGTGGATTTGGCATGTGCTTGCAAGACGTTTTCAGGGAGCTTTTGTTCTGACCTCTTAAGCAATGAGTGCTGTCAGCTGGTGTGGGGCTGGCCCCCATGCCCAAGTGAGAACAAAGGGAACTAGGGGAGCAAAACAAGTACCTGTCAGAGCCCCTGGAAGGTTGCTTGGTCTGGCATGTTTGGGGAGAAAGGGTTCATTATAATTTAGGCAAACTGGAAAACACTGTGGTTCATAGACCTTTCAGGCTGTGCAACAGATGATGTTGTTTTGGCTGGCGCAGGAGGCAGGTGTTAAAGCAACTTCCAAAGATAATGGAGCTGCAACCAGCAGAGTTGCAAAAGAGTACAGGGAATTAGAAGGCATAACACAGTTACATGGAGAAAAGGAGAAGAGGAGCTTTGAAACTAAACTTGGACTTTAAAGGCAGCCATCTGACTAGTTTGCTGCTTCTGGGTAGAGTCACTGGTGACTGAACAAAGGGAAGCATTGCATGCATTTTTTAAAAAGGTAGAAAGTAAGACCCTGGGGACTACCAACCTGTCAGACTCACCTCTGTGCCTGGGAAGATCATGGAACAAATCCTCCCAGAGTATATCCTATGGCAAATGGAGAACAGGGACAAGATTCAAGGCAGCCAGCGCAGCTTCACCAAGGGCAAGTCCTGCCTAAACAACTCAGTGGCCTTGTATGATGGAATGCCTATTTCAGTGGACAAGGAGAAAGCCATGGATGTCATCTGTCTGGAATCTGTAAGGTCTTTGACAGAGACCCCCACAACATCCATCTCTCTGTGTTAGATAGATACAGATTTGAGGAGTGGACTGTTTGGTGGATGAGGAATTGATTGGATGGTCACATCCAGAGAGTAGTGGTCAACAGCTCAGAGTAGAGATGGACATCAGTGAGAAGTGATGTCCCTCAGGGACCCGTATTTGGACCACTGCTATGTAAGGTCTTCATCAATGACATAAACAGTGGGATTGAGTGCACCCTCAGCAAGTTTACAGATGACACCAAGCTGTGGGGTGCAGTTGGCACACCTGGAGGGTGGGATGCCATCCAGAGGGACCTGGACAAGCTTGAGAAGTGAGCCCATGGGAATATCATGCAGTTCAACAAGACCAAGTGCAAAGTGCTGCACCTGAGTCAGGGCAGCCCCCCATATCAACACACACTGGGAGATGAACAGATCAAGAGCAGCCCTGCCAAGGACTTGGGGGGCTAGTGAGAAGTGGCACATGGCATGGCAATGTGCATTGCAACCTAGAAAGCCAACTGGATCTTGGGCTGCATGAAAAGCAGTGTGGGCCAGCAGTCTGAGGAAGGTGATTCTGCTCTTCTCCACTCTCATCAGACTGCACTTGGAGTACTGTGTCCAGCTCTAGGGTCTTCAGCACAGGAAAGACGTGGACCTGTTGGAGCAGGACCAGAGGAGGGCCGTGAAGATGATCAGAGGGCTGGAGCATCTCTCTTTTGAAGATAGGCTGAGACAGTTGGGCTTTATTGTGGCCTTTCAGTACTCAAAGGTGGCTTATAAAAAAGATGGGGACAAACTTTTCAGCAGGGCTTGTTGTGATAGGACAAATGGCAATTGTTTCAAACTAAAAAGGAATTTAGTTTAGGATTTAGACTTGTTCAAAGACTTCAGTTTCTCACAGCAAGGGTGGTAAAACACTCCAACAGGTTGCCCAGAGGTGGTAGATGCCCTATTCTGGAAACACAACCAGGTTGTACAGGACTCCAAATAACTTGATCTAGCAGATGTTGCATGATCTTTAAAGGTCCCTTCTAACCCAAACTGTTCTGTGATTCTAGAAGGAAAGGAGATATGATGGCATGATCTGCTTTGGGCTGCCTTGGGAATGGTGTAAATTGCTGAAAATACGTAACCTTGTCAGGATTGAGACATTGTAGTTATCATCTTTTATTGCTGATGTTTTCCATCCTCATATATCACCGAAAGAAGAGATTTGCTGTCTGGGAGAAGTAAAAGTTGTGAAAAACGGGTGTGGATGATCCTTGTGCATGGTGATATTAATCCACCAGAGCAGTCAGAGCAGAGAAAATACGTTCAGCCAGGGAATGGGTCTTCAGTCTGCAGAGGATCTTGTCTTCAGCAATTAATCCCACCCTGACAATTTCTGAGGTTTTTTTCTGTAGTTGAATTTTGGGTTATAAACCCTTGCTGGGCACACCTCTTCCAAGCCATAACTCCTGCTCTGATGGTTGGTCTGGCCCAACCTCTCTGGTGTCTGCACTGCAGCTTCACCCCCCCACTGTAGTGTCCAGGGTGGATCACAGACCTGCTGGGCTGCAAGCCCTGGGGGCAGGTGCCCACACAGGACCTGAGAAGCCTGGCCTGGGACACATGCAGTTTAGATCATGATCAGCATTTGCAGCTGTGACCAAATAGTGCTGGCTAGCTAACAGTACTCATTTCCTGATTAATTTAATGCTCACTTGATTGCAACTATGAGGACATACCTGATATTAAAGTGAAATTCCCAAGGCTTGTGGTACAGGCTTAATAGAAGGGCAATATTAAATCCTATTAACTCTCTACCCACATTAACTTGCCCCTTGGCAAATACCTGCTGTCAGTCTGTCCAATTTATTTTGTGATTCAGGCATAATTTCCCACAAAGGGACACTTAAAATTAAAAAAATAAAGAGGGGGGGCTGTCACACTCTGTGGGAGTAAAGAAGTGCTGGATGCACCTGCACAGTTTTCTTCCAGGTCAAATACAGATATTGCTGCAACCCCATCAGGTCAAACAAGCCTCAAGAATGCAGAGAGCAGCACGTGTGATTGCACATACAGTCATTGCTGTGTGCCCAGCTTCAGAGCCCCTGGCTGAGAGAATGACTTTTTAGGTATTGCTTTTGAGCTGTAATTTCAAGGGTTATTTCCTCTTCTTCTTCTCTGTCTTATTTTACTTAGATTTATTTTCATTTCATTGTGACGTATTTCATCATTGTTACAGCAAAAGTAAATAGTAGCATGGTTGCTATAATAGTTGCTATGTACAGATGATTAAAGTAGAAAATATTATTCTACTCATTTCCTTTCACTAAGTTAATGAAGAGTCATTGAAAGTCTCAAATGCCACTTACTGTTTAAGATGCACTTCATGATTGTGTCAGCTGCTCACTTGGCAGATAGTATAAAGAAATATGAGCTACATGTCCCAGTTAGGGAAATATAATAATACCTGGGTTATTGCATCGTGGGGATTCTTTTCCTTCAAGGATTGGTGTGAATAGATTTTGCAAAATATTTTAGAACTAGAACTCTGTTTACAAATTCGTCAATCACTTGATCTGCTCTTGAACATATGCATGGATTATAACCAGTGTTTATGGATGAGCAGAAAAAATAATCTAGGAAATATAATGTCTCTTTTCTAATTTAGACTGCTGCAGTTAGTGCTAAATGTTGGTTATCATCTGCCAGGAAGATTGATGCTCAGATTGCCTAAATAGGCAACTAGAAGTTTCCCTTTACTCCCTTTGTGAGCTACAAAATTGCTCATTTTCCAGTGAATAAATGATACAAATACTTATTATTCTTGAAGTATGGTTCTATATTTTAAGTAATTTGAGGACCTATCTTGCAATAGGACATTGTGGCTAAATTATTATGTCTACGTACAGCAATGTTGAGATATAATGCGTGTTAAAACAGGTGCAGTACCAATTGCCTCTTAGACTTTTCTGTGGGAGGGTGAGCGATCCACTCTTTGAACTATCTTCGGTCTGTGCAGATCAATTTTGGCTGTATGCTGCCTGGTATTCCCAAGCCCAAAACTTTCAACATTTGAGACTGACTTACCAAATGACAAAATAAATTCAACACCCACTCCAGGGGGGGGAAAAAATCTTGCATAGAAACACGATGCAAAGAATATTTAAATTGGGGGGGGTTGGTAGGACAAAATGCTTACAGATTTCTTTTAAATTGTCTACATAAAAGCATAGGTATTTATACTTCATTTCTTGTTGTCTAGTCAGGCAAATTTTCCCCTCTTTCAATTTGCATTTACTATAAGAGGCACTTTGAGGAACCCTTTGTAATTTAATTTGACATGTAGTTTGTACATGCTGCACAGATTTAGACTATGTGGCACTTTAAACACATTAAAGGTCTCAGTTTTACTGAATTTTGATAGGCAAAGAAGGATGAACAAAGTACAAAAAAAATATATCTCACCATGAGTCTTTGGAAAAGTCAAAATGTATTCTTCCTTCCAAGTAGTGCATTTGTCTTGCCTCTGGCCTAAGTTCTCAATAAAATGTGAGATTTTGCATGACAGTTGGTGTGAAGTTAGCAAGGTGCTTTATTTCTTGGCAAGTATTATTGACAAGAGATTTGAATACTATCATTAGTTTAGAAAATTCGAATTGGCTTAATATTCAAGAATAGATGAGTCTTGTTTTCATTCTTTGAAGTGTGAACTATCATAGCATAATTCAAGTTTGAAGAAAGATCAGGAAGCATCTACTCCAATCTCTTGCTCAAAGGAGGGTGAGCTGAGTTCAGATGTAATTGCTCAGGATTTTTTTCCAGTTGGTCTTGAAATTTTCTGAGGATGGAGACTGTTCAGCCTCTCTTGGCAGTCTGTTCCACTGCTTCATTGTCAAAGCAGTGAAAAAAACCTTTGTATGATAAACAGTCTGGACTTCTCATTTCAGTTTATGCCCGTTGTCTCCCATTCTCCTACTCTACACCACTGTGAAGAGCTGGCTTCATCTTCTCAATAATTCCTCATAGGTACCAGGAACTGCTGTCAGATCTCACCAAAGCTGTCTCTTCTCCAGACTGAACAAGTCTAGCTCCCTCAGTTTGTCCTCATGAGGCCAAGTGTTCCAGGCCTGACCACGTTGGTAGTTATCTTCTGAAATTGGTTGTCTATCAGTGTCTCTTGTGTATTGGAGGAAGTGCTGGCTAGAGAGGAGCTGTGGTTGTGGAGTTCCTGTACCTGCAGCCCTGGGTGCTGCTGGATGTCTTTACTGCCAGGACATTGCTGGCTTCTGGTCAGCTCCTCGCTGCACACACCCAAGGCCAGTGCCCTGAGAGCTGCTCCTCAGCGATTACTGTTGCAGGAGTTACTCCTCCCGAGGTAGAAGAGGTTTGCATTTCTCCTTGTTGAGTTTCATAAGGCTTCTGTCAGCTCTCTCCTTCAGCTGCCTCTCTTTCCTGGAATGGCAGCTCTTCTCCCAAGCACATTGATGGCTCCCACTGTTCTGGAGTGAGCTGCATGCTAACTCATGGCAGTGAGTTCTGCTGCCTTCTCTGGGTCACTGATGAACTGTTATCCACAACAGGTCCCAGGACAGACACCTGCATCTAACCAGCCTCCTGGCAGAGAATAACCTGTTGACCCAATCCTCTGAGCCCAACCAGCCAGACAAATTTTGTACCTGAATAGGCTGTAACATCCTAACATGGATTCAGGAGTATTGTGGGAGATGTGTTGCAAGCCTTACTGAAGTCAAAAGGGCCCACTTGTTTCCTTGTTTGGCCTTTTACTTTAGAAGTATCTGTATTGTTTCCATGTTTTAAGTGCTGTTTGCTGACACTCTGTGTCCCTGTTCTTTGGAAATTTTTGACTGACTAGATCAGAATGTCTTCTAATGAGTGACTTTTCACCTTAATTTTATTGATTGAAAATCAAAATGAAAGATAGTTATCATTTAATAAGAGAAGTAAACAGACTGTTCTGAAAAGGAGTACTAAAATTTTGTCGTTTGATCAATAAATGACTTGTGCTGTCAGACTCTCTTTTAGGCTTTTAAGAAATGCCTATCTGTAATGGAAGTTATTTTTAATAACTATAAATACAAATTATAACACAAACTAATGGAAGGCTTTGTTTTCATAGCAGTATCTTTTTAAAAGGTTATTCTTCAGGCAGACTCTGTTTAGGCTGATTTTCACATCTGTTCTTACAGCTATCCCGTCCAGCTAAGTCCTATTAGAATACAAACTTTCTAAGTAATTGCAGTCCCTCAATTACATAGTTTAGGGGTTTGAATGTAATCTTTGGAAGTAAGAAGCTCTGCAATGTCTATGCACATGCACAGAAACTTGGATCTTTGAGACCAAAATACTGAAAAACCTGCATTTCATTTCCCACTGTGACAGACACTGCAGATCAGGCTTCTAAAGTTGCCTGGGTACCAAAGGATTTATGCAAGCACTGAGATTGTTGAAAGCATCTGTTTATCTATCTCAATCATATTTTACTTCTCTCAACTTCAGTCATCTTAAGCATGCAGTCAAATAAAGTATCCTACATTTCCCCAGCCATGCAGAGAGAGAGAGAGATCCATCCCAAAGTGAATTCTTCAATGCAATCCAGATACCTCCTAGATGGCTTGTGCTCTCTACAGTTTTAGATTATATAGTGTTACTGCAATTAAATATAAAATTATATTTTTGCCCAAATGAAATGATTGTATCGGCTTAGTAATTTGATATTTGAGGCCTGAAAAAGCCAGTGCTTGTAAGCATTTATAAAATCGTGTTTAAGAACTATTTCAGCCCTGATTTTTATTGTCGATATCTATTGCAAAAGCCTAACCTATAGTTCTGAAAGACCTTGTGGACTCCTTCTTAATGTAAAAGGAAAACGGAAAAAATAAAAAAGCACATTCATAAATTAGTTAAAACATACTTCTATGTATATTGGAGGGGATTGTCCTTTTGTAGTGTTTGTGTGGCAGTTTTCATGAGGGTAGCTATCTAGTTGTCTTCTGCTATGTATGGAAGAAAACAGGAGCTTGGGCACTTTGCACTTCAGAGCTGGAATTGAAAACAGAACATATGCACCAACTGCAGAACAGCTGCCTTGGCCAAAACCCACTCTGTTTTATCAGTTCAATTGCATTTTTTTAATGCATTCAGATAAAAAGGAAAACAATGTATTCTAATTTCTTCAGCGTGTTAAAAAAGAAGTATGTATGCATCAAAGACTAAAATTTTATTAATATTTAAGGGAAAAAGTGTGCTTAGACAGGTCATAGGTACTAGATGCAAATTCTCTGGAGAAATATTTCACATTATAAGGAAATCTTTATGCATACAGTAAAAGACTGCATAAACAGGCTCCCTTTTATTCTGTGTGGTAGATGGTAATGAATTTCTTACAGAAAGGTGTCTACCAGGAGCTGAGGGACAGGATAAATTGCAGACAGATTCTTGTTTGGGATTTGAGCTCATCAAAATAACCAGACTGTGGGCTCTGGGTCTGCAGCCATTTTTCAGGGAACAGCACCTAAAGGTGGAAGGTAAATAGGTACCTGTGTCAGCAGGCACTGCAGAGAGGCAGTGAGGACCCAGGCACCACTGCTGTGGGCACAGCTTGAAGCAGCAGCCCTGGCTGGGGGGATAGGAGGGGAGCGAGGTGGGGAGGCACTAATGGGTACCTGGAGGCATGCTGCAATCAGGATGAACAGCCAGTTCTCAGGCTCCTCAGCCCTGTCACCCTTCAACTTGAAAAGCTCTGGGAAAGAGATAAGTCAGTCGGTTAAACACAATAATTATATTCCTTCAAAAGCCAGTGGAAGTGGCACATGTTCAACACGGATCTCCTCCCCCCTCCTTGATTGTAACAGAAGATTTGGGCGGATTTCCTATTCGGAGGCAATCAGTGAACGTGGAAAGCGAGGGATGAAGGATGCCCTGGCTGACCTTCAGGAGAATTATTGTTTCTTTCACTCATAGTTTCTCCCCCCAACCCCACCCCCATCTCCCTTGTACAAGGCTTGGGAGCTATAGAAGCTTTTTATTTAAAAACAGGTGCATAAGTGGAGCTCTCTGCTGCGGGGATGTAATTGATTCAGGACAACAGTGCCCCTAATCAGACAGCTGCTTTTGTTGTCTTGCCCTTTTGTATGAGGGAATAGGAAAATAGCTATCACTATGTGTCTTAGTCAGGAAATACTCAGCAAATATTTGTCAAGTAAAGTGTGTTTAGAATATTGCTTAAAATTACACATATGCTTAACACTTTCCCCTCCTTTTCTCCTCCAAACTGCCAAGCTTTAAAGGATACAATTTAATTAGCAATGGCATTTTAATTCAGTTACTTGCACTGGCTGTGCTCTATGCAAATAATTTATTTCATGGAAATTGTATTGGGATTGAAAACGTTTTTTCTTTCCCAAGAAGCATTATAATTCCTAATTGGTGGAAGCTTCACCGATTTAGAAATGTGTTCAAAGAAACCGAGGCACAAGTCAAGGGTACAGGGGGATTAAAGTTACTGTCACTCTTATGCAAATGTCTGTCACCCCACACAAGGCTCACAAATTAAAATTGAAGTGCTGGTTTGCTGCTGCAGTCATGCTTTTGGAGTAATCAGTAATGAATTCAGCTACATACCACAACTGTTTCCTAAAACCACAGCATTATTCTTGTGTAAAAATGCCACATTTGTATTGTTAGAGAAAATTTATACCCATTTCATCCTACGTTCAGATCTTTAAAGTTGCTAGATATGAACCAAGTGCCTTTGCCTACCCTGAAGATCAGTTTTCCATGTGCAGCAGCATGCTTGTCATTACAGATTAGTGCACCATTTAGAGGGAAAGGGAATAGATAGAATAGATAAAATATTTTGCATATGCATAATCAACACAATTGCAAATAAAGGCAAAAGTCTTGGGAGGCAAAACACAGCTGTAATGCTAATGCTGAGTGAATAATTTTCTTGATGAATTTAGCCTCTGTGTCTGCTCACCAAATAGCCTCAAACATATTGTAATTTCTGAAAATTTGGTTATTCTTTAGAATTGCTGCACTGTTCTGGGGGGTGGGGTGTTTGTTTTATTTTTAACTCTTTGGATTGCATTCAATTTGTGATTATAAAATATTTGCTATGCAGCCTGCAGGCTTTATTAGGTAGTACTGTCTATCATATAAAGATACCTGCTGCTTGTAGCAGTGTAATTCCTTTAGGAATACCCTCTGCAGTTGGCCCATAGCAAAGGGTTAGAGAGTTATTTGTAGTGGTTCATGGCATGTCCTAGGAACAGTAGCTTTCTGTATGGAAGACAAAATTTTAACATTTTTGTAGCTGCAGTCTTGGAAGCAAGAAAAGATAACGTGGTGGTATTCTTCCCATGGGACCTATATTTATGCTTTACTTACCACATTTTCATCTACTTGGTCTAGTTGGACTTGCCATTTTTCTGTGGAAGGGAATGTTGATATTTATCTGATAGTTATAATTTAATTTATGGCCAAATTGATAATGACCACAAGTATTTTGAGAAAGGCAGCTCTTACAGATTCTGTCTGAAAAGTGTTGTTCCTTCTGGCACAATATAAGCAATTTCTTAGCAAGGAATAAAGGAATAAGCATTATTTCAGAGCTGTTATTATCCTTCCTAGAGTGATTAGATGATTGCTTGACATTTTGTGGTGGGAAGTATTTGCTTTAGTGGTGATAAATATTATTTCACTTTCTTATTTTAGTTATTGGAAAGCTCTGTGGTGAATCCTATAAGGCAGTTCACTATTGACACTGGCTATCCAATGATTTGGGAATAATTTCTGTGATTGTGTTCCAATGGATAGCTGACAAAAGCCATTACACAAAGTATAAAGCCATGAACCCTTTGAATCATTTTCATACAGAAATAAAACCCTATGTTTTCAGAAACAGTAAATCAAAACTATGCATCCTTGCAACCTGAAAAAAACACCAAGACAGTACATGGACTTTTATTAGTTCATGCAGTTTAAAACTGTTTGGATGTACAAGCACCAAAGAGCAGGCTGCTGCTTCTCCCAGTAGGGTTGTATTCTTGCATTTGCTTTTCCATACATCCGTTAGTCAGGCACCACTCTGCAACAGCCTCTGTACTGGATTTTATAAACCATTACAGTCAGTTATTCAAAAATCAGCAGTTTATGTATACCAGATAAAACCCAAACACTGTGTTTATCAGGGCTCTTTACCAATGGTAGGGTTGGACTCAAGCACCCATAAATACAATATTGTTAATGGTTCTGATTGTGTAATAGTCACCCTCATAACACAGGAGAATGAATAATTGCCCAAAGCAAAACAGTGTGTGCAAAGAGCTCATTGTATGCCATTTTCTTTCATGATGCATTTGATGACCAAGTCCAAAACCTTTCTAACTCCATAGCTGTTACTCAGGAACATGATTTGTTTTGATGTGAGGAAGGAAGGTCAGACTTATTAAATAACACTGCACATTCCCCACCTGTGTCTTCGATATGTTTAGTGCATAGGTCCTGATTAACAAGTCGTGTTTCTTAAGACCTTATTTGAGAAAATAATCTGGATGCAGCTTTTATACGTCTTTGATGTGCACTATGTTTTTAGAAACTATAAGAATAGATCAACCAAATGGATTCCTATAGCACCTGTAATTTTTGTTACCATTTTTATGTCTTGCTGTCACCCTATCCCCAAGCATTCATCTCCAGTGAGGTAGGCAGTACTGCTCTTTGTCCAGCAGCTCTCTCGGGTCTGAGGGGTTTGCTTGGAGTTAAAGCTGCTCCCTTATGGGAACAGCTCTAACTAACTAAATAACTTTGTGATTTTTTAAATTAACGGTACACCTAAGTAAAGCATAATGGCTATTGTTACTCTTCTACATCATAAAGCAACAATTTACAGACTGGAACTACCTTTCTTTTCCCCTCTGAAAGTAATTATTAGCTACGAAGCTGTAATAAATCAGAGCACTTAAGGATGCCTCAAGGGAGCTTTCATGTTTGTAAAACTTTTTCAGTCAGGGTTTGGTTTTGCAAAACTCCAAATGAACCAGCGTTTTTTGTTTTGATTTTATTTGAACTTTCAGAGCAGTGAAGCTGAGAGGGTTTGGCTTAAAGTTTCTTGTCAAGGTTTTCTTTTTTTTTTTAATACTGTTGTCAGTGATAGCTCTGATATCAGATATAATAAGTCAGTTCTCTTAAACTCCCAGACTGGCAAACATTTGAAATGAAATGAAGAAAAGATACAGGGTTTATATCTTTTTTTAAACTAATTAAGTGTACCCAGACCATTAGGTGCTTATGTTACTCTGTATTTGAGGATTGTCTGCCTGGAGCAGAGAGATAACTTGCAGAAGGAGATGCATTGTGCTGTCAGCAGAGTGGCAGAGCTCATAACTGCAGACATTTCATGTACTCACAGAGGTTACTGCAAACATGGGCACCTTGGGTCATTGCATTACAGCAGGAACTTTATTTTACATGCTACAGATGTATTTCATGTATGTGAAAGTGCCTGGAAGTACTTCTGCTAGAGGACACAAAATACACTGTAAGAGTGAGTAGGAAGAAATCTCTTGAAAGGAAAATTGTCACAGAACATTGGCAAAGACTGTGCAGTCACAGTGATCTGGGCAAAGAAATGTGGCATCTTTATTCCTGCGTGTTTAGTTTTATCTCAGTAGAATGGATTTTAATTTTTTTTCAGTGAATTAGGTCAGAGTCTCCAAAGTTGACATATTTGTTCTTTTAACAACAGAACAGAACTTAACCTAATGGCAGTTTTTAGTAGGACAGGTAAGGTTAAAAGCATTGGTGGGGAGATGGAGAGAGCAGAGTTAAAGCCTAGAGAATATCTCTTGCAATAGTTGGGGCTGTGTTACTGTGTGGGCGCTGCAACACGGTCCTGCATCTCTGAGCCCGGAGCACATTCCTGTAAAGTCACTGATGACAGAGCAAAGGGATGGATCTCATTTGGATAGCTGAAGATTGTTTATTCAGGAACACAAACAGGGAACAGCAAATGGGTCCAGGGATGAAAGTAGCTTCGAATAGATCCAGGGATGAGAATAGAATTGGGCTGATATGAAGTTATATGCGAGGGTTATATACGAGACAAAAGGGGCAGATTTGAGGGTCAAGGGCCAATAGGGATAAAGGGAAGTAGTGCCGGGGGGTAACTAGGAACAAGGGGGAACCAATAAGGTAATGGGTGGAGAACTGCAGCAAAATTAGGCCAATGGGGGTTAAGAGAGGAAAGAACATTCTGGAAAGGGTACATAAATGGTAGATGGGGGCTGACCAGGGGTGACATAAACTAACTAACCAATAATGTAACACAACTTAAAATGTACTATCACCTGGCTGCAAAGGCCCATGGGAGGGAGGCTTTTCTCTCCATAATCTAGAGGAGTGTTTCTCCCTATTTGCATTGGTCCCTCCAGGGCTGAGGCATAACTACCCTGGTGGCAGGCCTCTGGGCCTCTACAGGGTTGTTTTAGCAAGGAGACTGCAGTTACGAGCTGTAAAATGCTGCTTTCTGTCTTTCTGAAAGATACTGTCTTTCTGCTTGTTCAAGAAGCGTTTGGACAATGCTCTCAGGCACATGGTGTGATTCCTGGGGCTGTCCTGTGCAGGACCAGGAGCTGCACTTTGATGAGCCTTGTGGGTCTCCTCCAGCTCAGGATATTCTATTATTATAGCTAGTGAATCTGCTAACCAGTTAGTACCTGTGATGGATGAAAAAAACCAAATGGGGTGTGGAGGGCGAGGTGTTTGACAAGTGCTAATGCACTCATTAAGGTATATGATGACTATCAGAGGTATAAATATTAATTGCCATATCTGCAGAAGGAAGAGAACAACCCTATAGCATGGCTCAGGTGGGAACAGCCCAGAGCTGTTAATTTCTCATGTTTTAAGCCTTTCCTGCCCATTGCTTCTCTGCTCCACTGCAGCAAGAAAAAAGTTCTCTTTCATTGAGTGGTGTATATTGTAAGCAATATTTTGTTGATTGCCTAACGTAAAACTAAAGCTGTTATTGTTATTCTTACTGTATTTGTAGAGTAGCTGCAGTACTGATTTAAAAAAAAAAAAAAAAAAGAGTGGGACTTAAATTGGTGGGACTGTTAAAGTCCTGGAGGAGTGGTTAAATGTATTTGGAAAAAGAAATCATTACTTTAGAACAGTCTAGACCTAGGCCTAGTGACAGCAATACTCAGGACCAGCTATTTAAAAACACTAGACTCTCATTAAAATAGACACCTTTTTACTATTATTGAAGAGTCATTGAAGTATGAGATAGAATGTCAGATGAACAATGAAAAAGAAAAATTAAAGAACTGCAAATAGTTCTTCCCTTTCAAATGCTTTGTAATTAAATGCCTGGATAATTTCTACTACTCATTAACTCACATCAGCTAATGAAGAGTCCACAAGACAGTTGGGCTGTAGCTCTGTGGTACAATTGGTCTTGTGAATAAAATTGTTGCTCAACAGTAACAAAGTGTTACTGAAGCTGACTGACAGTAAAACTCCAACTGACCTTGATGGGAAAAGAGAACAGCTGGGATCTTTTTCCCCATGTTTAACTAATGGAGAGACTTCTAACATCATTGAAAATAAAAAGATATTCTGCTTTGACTTTTCATGGAAACACCTTAAATAAATAGGATTATACATGTGTAAGCTGTTCTGACCTAAAATAAATTCATCAGACTAATAAGTGCATGCTCAAACAACCAAGTCTGTAGTTTGATTAAAGAGGGTGAATGGTAACTCTAGAGACAAGGTATGTAAATTCAAATAATTCGTTTTCTAGTTTCTCTGCATGTATATTGGGAGAACTAATGAAAAAAAATGGTTCTCAGCTGCCAGTGGATTACTCATAAAAGTATCACAAATTACTAAAACAGACCCACACAGACTTTTATGGCATGTTCCCAAATGACAGGAATCTTCCCCACTTCTAGCATATTAAAATGTACACACAAAGTCAGGCTTTGGGTGAAAAGGGGCAAAGAGAAAACTGACCAGATGGAAAAGCGAAACACTGAAGAACTAAACCAATATTTTACTTTGGTGCTTCAGCCCCTATGCAACTGAACAGTGAGAAGCACAAGCTCCTTTTTGATTCTCCACAAAACTTTAATGCCTTGGTTTGGTTTTCTTTTTTTCTCTTCAGGCTCTCTTGGAGATGTCACTCCTTCCTCTCTAATAAATATTAGTGAGTCATGCCCATGCTAACTCCAAGCTCAGCAATCCTAATTTATAGGCTTTGTAGCTGCATGTGAAAATGCGGTGCAGCTCCCAGCTGGCAGGCTGTCCAGCTGCCTTCTGGGACAGCCCCTTGGATGGCACTCAGGCTGGACTCCTTCCAGCAGCTTCAGTCACCCCTTGCTAAACCTGCTAACAAGGATCTGGTGCCCATTTTTGTGTGAAGTGACAGCAGCAACAGCTTCTTAGTTTTAAGTTTGTTTACTGCTTTTTGTCACCTCCCTCCCCAGTTTAAAGGGGCATCTGAGAGGTCACAGTTGCAGCGCTTCTGCTTCCCTTCTCCACTGCAGGCATGTGCATTCTGTTTATCTTGCTTTAACAAAGTGAATGTTTTAATCTTCCAGTCCAAAGCAAAAACAAGAGGAAGGGTGTTCAAAAGCAATAACTACTTTGCATTTTTCTCTAATGTCATCATCTTAAAAGTTATATTAACCAATGAGGTTCTGTGAGAAAGTCAAGAACATCTGGTCGCGGAAAGGCAAGTATTAGGTGAAGATCTAGTTTGACCATTGTTCACCATGAAAAACTACTTTCTGTCAAAGAAGATATTTACTTGGCATTGCCTTATATTCGTAAATCTCAGCTCCTTTTACTCTTGCCAAAATAGGTTTTTATTTAGAAAAGAAAATGTGAGATAGTTGAGAACTTGAAGACTATTGTCTCAATTTGTTGCCATTATATGGAAGATGCATGAGTGTCGTAATGATGGGGAGAAATGTAAAGACCCTAAAAGAAACTTCTTTTGGAACTGGAATGATCCAATGAAATGAGTAGAATTACTGTAGTATGAATCATGATTTGGCCCAAAGTCTGAGTATTTCTGCAGGTTTTGGTAATTGCATGTAAGGCCTTTGTAATTTCGTCAGTGTACCGTGCGTGCAGTCCATGTTGCCATTTCGTTCAGGCTAGCCCTAGTCATTCTTGTTTCTGTTATTTTCTAAATGTGCTTTTAGGGCTGAGTGGTGGCAAGATTTTTCTTCACCTGTAAAGAAACACAAAAACAGGGAAAAGGGTCCCATAATGCTTCCTTAAAGTGGGCTGTTGACAAGACCTACACAGTTTCCAGAGAAAGCAAATATTCTCTTATGTTTTCCTAGCACAGAAGCTATCATCTCAAACCGGAATAGTGCCAGCAAACTCTGGCACTATAGAATAAGCAGTTTACTTGCTCAAACTCCCAGGCCATATGGGAATCAGCACTCTTCTCCCCCACAAATACCTCTGTTACTTGCCTGTGTTGCAGATATTGGTGATCAAGGGTTCATACTTTGAATTCCAGTTGAAAGGGTTATTTTATGTAAAGCCTGATACCTTTTCTTCACTCAGTCTCTATTAGGTATTCCAAGTTGGTAAATAACAAGGTGCAACTACACAAGTATGGTATTTTTTTCTCATGTTTTTGCAGGATTAGATTGGATATAGTCTGATGAAATTAAACAAATTTTTATCTTTGATACATTAGGTGTGCCAGATTTTAGAGTTCAAGATTTTGGGTAGGCCCAGCACTGCTTGAAAGCTGCTGACTGCGGGAGGTGTTAAATCCTCTGTCATAACTTAAATGCCAGTGTCAGTGGAACATCCAGCATAAAGTTTCTTCAAACCTACCTTGGTCTGCCTCTAAGGTTGTGACACAAGATGCTGAACAGGTTCAGGCACAAGATCTGGGGGTATATGTTTGGTCACTTGCCTTTAAAGCAGCAGGAACAAGTGGAAGTGTCAGGGGATCACCTGAGACCTGTTAGGAGCTTGTGACACAGCTGGGCACAGGCTGTTGCAGATGAGTCTGCTTTGGACCACTGCCAGGCTGGAAGAGAAGTCAGGGGTGCTGTTAGGAAGCTGCATACATCCTCCTCACTGGTACTCTGTGGCTGGTTTTTGGGGCTGGAGATTTTTGAAATCAGTTTCCTTAGTTTCTCTATTGGTTTCCTGTAATTCTCTGAAGAGAACGTAAAAGCTTTAATAGGTAATAAATTAGCCTTTTACAACAGTAGTGAAAAAATTACATTCGTTTCTCCAACTATGTGGTGTTGGGGGGGGTTATGTAGTACTTAGGGGAGGATATTTTAATTTTTTTTTTAGTATTTATATTTTTCAATACTTATTGCATAAGTGGGAGCATGAGAAACTCATGTGTGATCCAAAGTGATAGGGGCTGTAAAGTCCAAGGTTGCAGGTTATTCCTGCTGTGGTTGAAGGCAGTGTAAACACTCACAGACTTCACAAAGGTGCAGAGACATCCAAAGTGATTTTTCTCTTGGAAAGAAGTCAGAATTATCTGTCTTGGTGCTTATCTGCAGGGAAAATTTGCCAGTGTAATTAAACTGCTCTAGTTACACAGGTATAACTCCTTGCTCAGTCACTCCTGTCTCAGGAGTGCCCAGGCAGGGACTTTACACCAGAGTAACCACAGCAGCACGCTGCCCTACGAGTACAGCGAGGCCATTTGCCAGCTGCTGTGTGCCAGGTGGTTGCCATCTGAGATGCTCAGGACAGCACTGCTCATGGTGAAAAAAAGTTGCTGAGTTGTGCCAGGGCCTTCGGCTGGCCACACATTCCCCTCAATGCCCTGAAAATAAACATTTTACATCACAAGTCAAGTTACTTCCCTAAGTGCAGAAGCTCCAGCTGCCATTGAAAACTTCCAATCACACGCTTTCTTTTGCAGTTCAATTTGAGAAAAAGATGAATGGAACTGTTAATATTCAACAAGGCTTCTGAAGTTTGGTCCTTGACTGAATTTCTCACCATCCCTCTTTGCTACCACTCCTCTTTTTCTCCACCTTGCCCCTGACCACAGAATGATTCCTGACTGAAGAAAAGGTTAGGAAAGACATGAAGTGACTAGTTGGAAGTATGGGCTACCTGGCTCCAAGCCTTTGCTTTGCTGCAAAATTTCTGTTGGGTGAGACACTCTCTCTGCTGTTTGATTTCTGTCTTGCAAGGGTGAGGAGCAGCATGTCCACAACTTTGTGGAGAGAGAGCTGCAGGTTGTGGTAACCATGACAGAGAAGGTGAGTTATACAGGTTTTGCAAGATGAGAGATTGTGTCAGTATCTCATCTGTGTTGCATTTCACAGGAGATAGGGACTGAAAAGTTGTTCATTCCCCAGCCAGGCTGCTTTTCTGGAGCAAATCCAGAGCTAGTCCCCCCTCCCCTTCTTCTACTGAGCAGTTGTCCAGAGTCTAAACTGCTCAAAGCATGTTTCTATTTGCCCTAATGCACTCAAAAGTATCCTTTTTAACCAGGATAATGCCCTTTGGAACCCCTTGTGACCTCTGATTCTTACAGCCTGGAGATGTAATTGATTTTTAAGAAGGAAGGTTCATGAAACTTCTCAGGTCATTTATCTTGCGGTGAGATTTGCCTGGAGAAAGACTCATTGAGAGACACAGACTGAAAAAGAGAAAAGGAAAAGGAAAAAGTGGGGAGTAGGGGGGGCACACTACTTCATCTCTCCCTCATCCATGTGTAGCATCCCTTCTTTGCCTTGTCTGGACTGTAATTACTTTTTTGGTTAGTGGGGTTTTGGAGGGTATTCCTGAACTGCTGAATAATTGTGTTTATCATCTTGCATAATTTCCTCTTACTTATCTTACAGCAATGTCTGTCTGAGGAGACAAAAAAAGGCATATTTTATGTGGGAATTCTATTATACAGCTGATAAAGCCAGCTGTTTGAATCCTACTATCCAGTCTTTCCTTCATTTCAAATGGGGCAATTCAGATTGTGAGTTTAGCTCAAGGATATATTCAATGAGGGTAATCAAACGTCTTTATATGCCTTCAAATTTGTGTCATAAAGAACTGCAAAAAAGGCATCCAAACACAACACTGGACGTTAGATGGCATTTTATGTCTATAGTGTAATCTGGCAGTCATTTCCCTGGCCTACAAAAGGCTTGGAAGGGCTCTGCAGTGGCTTGTACACCCTAGAAAGAAAGAGATCCTCATAAATCCACACACATGCTGATGTCAAATGTACCTTCTGTGTTTCAGAATTTCTGTTTGCTTGCGTCACTGTAGGCACAAAATATCCCTGACACAAAAAAAAGGAAGGGACAGGCTAATTCTTTATCTGTAATCATCTGTGTTCCCTCCAGCAGCCATGCCTCTTTTTCAGTGTTGGATGTCTGATGATGGGACAGACAAGCCATAGCTTCTACACAGTACATAGACTGTGCTGGCTCTCCAGTCTGATCCTTGGACAAAATAATTGATGAGGTGATAGAGAATACTTAGCATACTTAGGGAGGAACTGCTGGGTTCAGTCTTTTCCTTATCCAGACTTTGGTCAGGTTTCTCTCCTTTCACAGATTAGTGAGTAATCCAGTGGGGGCTGGGGCACCCACCTCTGTTTTCTCTTAAAAGCTGCCTCTGGTTAAATGTCGCTTTTATTTTTCTTTTCTTCTTACTCTGCTAAGAATTTTTTTCTCCAGAAATAGTTTCTCTTATTTCTTTCAAGATGCAAAGCAAAGCAACACTGTGCTTTCAGGCCAGTGACAGATCTTTGTTGCTTTTTGTGAGGTGGCAGCCCAGGGGAGGCACAGTTAGACCCCAATCCAATAGGCATTATTGTTCAGAGAAGGGGAATGAACTTGGTCTGGAGCACAGGTCCTATGAGGAGAGGCTGAGGGGAGCTGGGGGCATTTGGTCAGGAGAAGAAGAAGCTCAGGGGTGATTTTATCACTCTAGAACTCCCTGAAAGGAGGATATAGCCAGGTAGGGGTTGGTCTCCCACTCTCCCAGGCAACCATTGACGGGATGAGAGAACATGGCCTCAAGCTGTGCCAGGGAGCATTTAGGTTGGACATTGGGAAGAATTTCTTCGTAGAAAGGGCGAGGTGACACTGGAATGGTCTGCCCAGGGGAGTGGTGGAGTCACCGTCCCTGGAGGTGTTCAAGAAAAGGCTGGACATGACACCTAGTACTGTGGTATAGCTGATAAGGTGGTGTTCTGTCACACATTGGACTTGACGATCTCAGAGGTCTTTTCCAACCTAATTGATTCTGTAATTGACGTGCATAAAACTAGAGCTGCTTTTTTAGTCGGAGCTATTTAAGGGAAAGGCCACAGGACAGTCAGAGTTGCGTAGGATTCCATGAATGCGCTTGCTTGGTCTCTGTGTTGGCTTAAACTACGATGGTGATGGTGGGGACGTTCTGTTCAAAACTTGCTCTGCTGGAAAAAAAAAAAAAAAAAAAAAAAAGGCAAAACAAACACACACGGTATTTCTGCGGGCGTGTAAACAATTGTCTCCGGGCTGCTGCTAAGTTTTGTAGCAACTTCTCTGCGGACACGTCCGGGTGTTCCATGCTCTGCCCGCACCTTCGGGCAGGGCCCGAGCCAGCGGCGGCTCCGCGAGCGCGCGCTGCCACCTAGCGGCCACCGCCGGGCACCGCAGCGCGGCCTTGGCGCCGCCTCAGGCCGCCGGGCAGGGGAATAGCAACAAACGGGTTTGAAAAGGCAGCAAACAAACCCCGGTGTGACTGCCCACCCCTGGCCAGGCTGCCCCCGGGCACTGTGCGTGTTTCCTTGGCTGGTGTGGGTGCTCTCTGAGCTGCCCACCCTGCGGTGGGATTTACGGGAGCGCCATCAGGTGAGGGATCGGCTTTGGCGTTTGCTTTTGTATTTGCGAATGAAGGAGACGTTTGCTGAAGGAATTCCCTAAACCCACCGGGAAAAGTCCATGCCAAATAGTTTCTTCCCCGTGAAACTCCGACAGAGTAAAAGAAAAAGGAAGAAAATCGTAGAACAAGTTAAACAGGCAGAAGAAGAAAGGAAACCACGTTTTCCTTATATGCAATGTGCAAGATTTCAATGCAAACACAACATTAAAAAGCTGATATTTTATCCGGACTTAATAATCATAATTCTACCTGCAATTTTTTTATTCAAAAAATGAAATACCTCCAGTCAGGACGGTGATGTGGCTTAAACAGTTTAGCCATTCAAACTGTTCTTTCAAGTTATCTGGCATCTAATAATTGAAGTGAAGTTATACCACTGGCTTTTATTTAAAGCCTAGATTTGAAACTAAAGATTTATTAGCCATTTACAGTTGCTTCGTATGAGAACATCCCTACTGTAAGGTTGCCAGCATTTACACTGTGTTTTAGTATTAAGCACTGCAGGATCGCTTTTCCTTTCTGAAATCAATGGAATTCAGCACTCTGGAACACAGGGTTCCAGGGAATCCAGAACATCTTGAGCTGTTGTGGTATTCTACACAGATCTGAACAAAATAAAGGTGAGGCAACCATTGTGGCTTATTATAGAGAATTCGGATATAAACAAAATGCTAAGGGGCTCTGTTGGTGCTAAGAGATTTTGATTTCCCCATTGCTAATACCAGATATGAAAAAAAAAACAACCCAATGTTATTTACCTTAACTAATTTTATACCTTTTACATGTTAGGGTTTATGTCCCTTCTCTGAGATCCTGAGTACATAAAACAACCTGATTTCCTTTGTGAAAACTAAACTTCTCATAGATAGTGTGATTCCAGGAGCTGAAGCTTAAAAAATAAAGCTCTGCCTATATACGTATGAGAAAGTACAAAGTCATGGAAGTTATATTAATTAAATGATAGTATTATTATTCAGGGGCTTGTGTGTCATTTTTAGTTATCAAAGCATCTATGCATATTCTATACAGATGAATAGGAATAAGACTTACCAAGAATACTGCCAAATCTTCTTCTTTTAAAGCCAGATGCTGGGGGAGGAGTGGGGGCACAGCCACTGCTTTTGCCAAGAGCCAGGTTGGAGCTCTCTTGACATCTAGCCTTGGACCCTTTTTCCCGCATCAACTATCAAACCCTGAGTTAGCTCTGAAATAGTACTGTCAAGGAGTCTGATAAATATATTGCTAATTATTTATATATTATGTATAATTCTGGCTTATTTTTGACAAGTAATCAGTCTTTGCTGCAGCCTAGCTTAGACTATAAATGTTTTTCTTGTGCTGGCCGATGTTAAGGTGAACACAAGGACTGTCTGGCAGCCCTTGTGATGGAGAGAAAGTGATGCTGCATGACAAAATGGTGTTTAAAAATCTGTGTTTGCAAGTCTGAGCAAGAGAGAGGAAGAACATTGTTTACTGTTGTTTACTGGGGACTTTACAGAAGAGCAAATCAATTTCTTTTTTATTTCCAGTCAAGATCTGTTGACTGAAATCTACTTTGCCTTCTAGGATTTAGGGTTGTAAACCCAGTAATTGGCAGCAGCCTCCAATAATGAGTAAGAAAGATGTGTAGGATGCCAGCAACATGAACAACATAATTTACAGAGTTTTTGGAAAATTCAGAATAAAATTACTTTTTCCTCTGTCTTTTTTTTTTAATTAAGTGATAGCTTTTTTTAAAAATCAGCATAAACCTTTACTACATTTTTTTAAAAAAAACATAAAATGACCATGTATGGGTAGACCTGACTGAGCAGAGTGTCAGTGGTTTTCTGTTCTGTCTACTAGCACAGGCAAATTATAGAGTGATGTGTTGTATAAGAAATCCATGTAAGCACAAATCCACTTTTCCCAGAGATTGCTGGCATCACTCCTGCAGAAGTATCAGAGCTGTTTATGATTTTCTCTTCCCCCTCTGAAATGGCAGCACCCTGTGTACATTGTCTGGAACATACACCACACTGTATATTGTCAACGACCTAAGTACACAGAACTTAGATCACGTGTAAATAAGGCAGCTAAGTTTTTTGTTCTGATTTGGTTTGTATTGGTCTTTGCCTAAGCTTAAAATTGCTGTTGTCAGTCTGTCCAAGATGGTGAACTCTGCTAAGGAAGAAATACTGAGCCACTTCCTTGGAAAACAGCTAAAAACATGGTTTTTAAAAACAGTATTTCATGTGCATTCCTTTGTTCAAGGCAAACCCTTTCATTGCTTGTATTGATGCCCAAGCGTCATGGTCTGTGCATGGGACATATGTGCACAGATGCATTTCTTGCATTAGTCTGGCTGCAGATGGAGAGCAATGTCATCTGCTGCCTTTAACTCACAGCCCAAAAGACCATAGATCTCATCCAAGAAAATTACTTTGTCCTCCTCTGCTCGCAGTATTTCTGAGTGTTTCTTACATCTCACACTGGAGTTGACCTTGAGGTCCCAGCTTCATTTCAGCAGGGAAGGGTTGCCTGCTACTCCAAATTCTGATTCATACCAGAGTTTTCTGCTACAGAATCTATAAAGAAGAAAAGAGCAATGGGAGCTCTTCCTGTCAGCATCCTGATTTCAAAAAGTATCATTGTTCCTTCAAGGGAAGAGAGTAAAAAAAACCCCCATAAATAGCCAGAAAACTAAAACCAGCGCTTCCTTGCTCTTCCATTTTGGCAGAAGTATCTGGGAACTTGCAAAGTTTTAGTATGTGTCAATGCTGAAGACCCATGTAGGGTTCCTGCAGGGTTGAACATGCTGACCTCTGCTTTGAATTCCCAAACCCACCATGAACTTTACCATCCTCATTAGTGTTCCAACCCCTCTGAAGGCTCCGTGCTCTTATAATGTTGTAAATTAATAAAACAAGAACTGAGGAAAATTGAGTAAAGGGGTTTTGAAGGTTTTCCTAAGCAAATTTTCTTCTGATCCTTACAAGTCTCTGTAGCATAACAAAGAACAAGCAAGAACATAACAAGCAAAGCAAGAACAAATGGTAAAATTTAAGGTTCCCTTAGCACAGCTGTATCCAGATTTACTATATAGTTTGCGTTTGGGGTTGCCATCAGAGATATTGGAGTCCTTTTTATCTAATTTTTTCTTTATTAATAACCAGAGTCCTTTCTGTTGTATTCTCATATACTCTTCTGTAATAAATATGAAAAGTAATTCCTCTCACCCCTCAAACTTTTTAGTTAGAAATGTTGCCATTTCGTGTAATAATTCTCAACTGTAAAGTTGAATCCAGTATTAGAGAGTTTACTTAGAGTTTAGATATTATGATCAAAACTTGGTATTTTGTGACCAAGTTGTATTTTGGGGTGTCAAAGGAGGTCATGTGCACAGATGACAGTGGGGACCCGTAGCAGGATTGCATTTAACCATTTACATTTGTCACAAAGATTCAAAAATTATTCTTTTCGAGGTTAGAACCACTGTTGCTTCTTATGCCATACTACGTGTTTAGCTCCTCATATTTTAGTTTGCTGAGTCTGATTCAAATTCCATTGGCATTAATGAAGAACACTCATTGACTTCAATAATCTTTGAATTGTGTCTAGTATCAACTACATTACCATAATCAAGTGAGAGGCAATTGTTATGGATGCATTATTTAGCACTGATTGGGGAGGTACTGTCAGCTCCCTTGTCACATGGTGTTACATGTGATTTTACAAGGACTTGATTATTAAATTGATATTGTAGGTCATAAATCTTGCAGTTGTGCTTTCACTTCTTATTGTGGAATAGTCTGTATTGGTGTTATAGTTCCCCTAAAGCATACATTGGAAGAGTTCAGCCTATTTATATAATTTCTAAATCTGTAATTTCTTCTTCTGTGAAGTGGCATTTCTTAGAAACCACAGTGAAGTGAGGGCCACAATGTGCCTCATCTTCCTCTCCATGTCCCACAGAGAGATGCATCCTGCTTCTGGTAAGGCTTTGACCTGGCCGTGCTGATTGGAGCAGGAAGCATTAAGACAAAGATCATCAGAGTACTGATGCACATCCTGGAATAACTTCTTCAAGCCCTGTTCAGGGATGTGATTAGCAGTCACAAAACAGGCAGTTGCAATTAGGAAGCAGGACACTGGCAGTTCACACGCACATGGCAGTGCTCTGGCCCAGCTCTTTATTGTGACAGTGTTAGATGTTGCCCTGTCATGAGAGGATCTGCCTGTGCCCAGGATGGGCAGGTTTAATTTTTTTTAAATCAGCATTCAGTATTCAAGTCATAATTATAGTGCATTTTGAGTGAGGAAGTTCAGAGCCACAGTGATGAAAAAATAGGAGACAGGATACTTTCTACAGTGATAATCTCAGTTTTGTTAATAACTATGGGGCAGTTAAAAGTAGTTTTGTTGGTCATCAGAGTTTTCCCTCAAAGAGCTGCAGGGGACATAGAACTCTTCTGCAAGTTAGCTGCAAGTCAGCTATTTGCCTTAAAGGAGCATGTAATTTGGTGTTAGTGAAGTCCAAAAGATTAACTGTCATGTTAACCAATGCATAGACTTGTTTCAGCAGCTAGAATTTCACTTTAGATTCTAACTTTCAGACTGATGGGCTTCTGTGCCAGTGCAATGCTTCTTCAGTCAATAAAAGCCCATCTGCAACCTTATTTCATGTTGCAAAGCCCAGACCTCCTGAAGTAAATCAAATGTGAAATTCTCCTCTGCTTGTGAGTTCGGAGTGATGATTCTGGAGAATAATGTGATTTAAATTTTGGGATAGAGAAACGTGTGCGTGTTGTATTGAGAACAGTAGTATTACAGTGGACTATTCTCATCACCCACAGGATAAGGGAATTCTGAAGTGTGACAGCAGTGGGTAAAGAAGGCCCCTCTTTGGGGTGAACAGCTCCACTTCCACAGCTCAGAAAAGAGTATGTGACTGCAGGAACAATCTCTGCTTCAGAAATAGGGCATGGAAAAACAGAATGTACTTGTGCTTACTACCGGAACCAAACCTCAGAGCTAGATGATGAACATGTGAAAATGTTCAAACCACATTTTCTGGGGGGGATCAATATAAAAGAACTTCAGGAAAAGTACATAAAGGTGATTTACTTTGCACCTTTCTCTGGCTTACTGCAGAAAAATGTAATTGAATTTCAACTGGTCTCTGAATTATTTGGCCTTCTGTTAAGGCAGCAGAGAAAGATCCCTGATAGGTGTTTATTATGATCCTGGTGAAAGATTTTATGCTGTGTAGCATGAGAATCAAAAGATTAAAAGAAAAAAAAAAAAAAAAAAAAAAAAAGGAAGAAAGAAAAAGAAGATAAACAGACTTTTAAAGATGGTTTCACCCATGGACCATTTCACCTCTGTGGTTTTCCTTTCTATATCTATCCTGAATGCCAGCTTACAGGATCCTGCAGTGCACAAGCTGCCATCACTCACCCTTTGCTCTCCTTTTCCACGCTCCCCTCCAAACATTACTTCAAAACTAAGAACTCAGTCATTTAGCATTTACATCACAGCTTCTCACCACAATATTTCTAACCGTGGAAATTGTTTTCTAGTTTTTTAAATTAATCTAAGATGAAGTAATTTTCAATGTAAATTAAATTTCATAACATGGTCTCAAATGCTTCTCAAAGTAAAATGAGTAAGTAAAATAAAGTACTGTTATCAGTACTTTACTTTATAAAAAAACAAAAACTGTTATGGTCATGTAATGGTAATGTAATGGATCTACAAAAATTCCCTAGCACTTGCAGTGGAGACATATTTCCAACCCACTGGGTTCAATGAACATGGTTGAAAGCAACAGGTAAGATATTGGAGACATTCTGTTCATAACTGGAAAGCCCAGAGGATTAAGAATCCCTTCCAAAAGGACAAAGATGTGTGTGTTCCACAAATTGCCAGAGTTATATTAATGTGCTGAATTGCAGGATTCAGAGAATAAAACTAGAAAAATACAAACAAACAACAAAGTTTGCTAATTTTTGCAAATCAAAGAGCTTGAAAAGCACTTATTTTGCTGAATGACATCCTTTGAAGTTATTTATTTCTGGACAGATACAGGATGATCAGTATCCTGTTTAATTTAATTTTGTTTGTATAAGTAGAACACGGAAACTATTAACTGGGGGGAAAAGTGCTGATTAAAGCTGCATCTAAATTTACTCCACATTGTCTGGGGATGGCACAGATCAGGATATCTGAAATCAGGTGGCTGGATTATAAATTTCATCAGTGTATTAAACAGCCCAAGTATGCAGTCAGAGTCCAGTGTGGATGTTTTGCTAGCCTGGGAAATTTATTGGGTGTAAACAGAGCATTTCTATTCTCCTTTTCATTTTGGCCCACTAATCTAATTAATTGCTGCCTGAGAGTAAGTCGTTCCGGTTACAGTAGCATGGATATTATGATGTGTTTTATATGTATATAAAAAAATTAGGTGCTATGTAGAATTTGCTAGGCTGTAAGAAAGCAGAAAGGTTTTCTTATGTTTTTAATTAAACAGACCAGTGGCATTACTGCTCTCTTACCCAGTGAAAAACACAGGGTAGGAATTTCATGCCCCAGCTGTTGGGGGATCACCCCAGCCATGAGGATGAAGTGCCCCAGGCTGGCCCAACTACCTCCCACCACTCCAGCCCCAGTAGAGGGTGCTGGGGCTCCCCTAAGAGCCCCTCCCTGCTTTAATCCATGTCCTTACCTAGTTTTGTGTGCCTGCTTCTCAGAGTTGTAAGAGGAACCTGCAAGCACAGGAAGTGCACCAGAGGAAGATGTTAAAGATAGAAACTTGGAAGAAAGCATGAGCTTTTAAATCTTAAAACTTGCAGCTGTGGAGAACATTCATGTTGATGCAGTTTCCAAGGCAGTAGGGGCTGCAGCACTTGTGCTCCCAGCTCATCAGGAAACATCAAGTGATGTAGAGGGAATACTACCTCAGACCTCAGTGTGTCAGAAAAATAAAAGCTGGCAAAGGAAAAAAGGTTATTCGATGAATCTGGTGAGGTCTTGATGGTCATGTAAAGGTCTGCATCAGCATTTATTTGCTGATGTCTGGAACTTGAAAGATTTTGTACCTTCTCGAGGTTTACCTCTCAAGGCAGCTGACATAAGCTTTAAAGATTGATGAAATAAATGACACGTCTTGCACTGGAGGCTCCCACCTATCAGGAAGTCATTAGGTTGTTATGGATTTCTCCCCTCTTCATCTTAAGGCAGAAGTTTGTTTCTAAACTCTGCCTCTCAGGGCTCAGACAGGTCTGCACCTCTGTGGAAAGGAAGACATAGCTTTTAGATCTTCCCAGGATCTTGTTATCCCTATTTCTTAGAAAATTACCCTGCACATTCTTCCGTGCTTTCCTTGGCACTTGATGGAGGAGGGTGTTAATTGTTAAAAGTTGCAATTATAAACCTATTTAAACACTTAAATGTTTAAGTATTTAAATATTTAAATTTTTGTAACTTCTTCCTATCACGGCAGTTTTGTGCATTAATCTGGTAATGCGTTGTGGCAGACTTTTACGTTTTTAATGTGTAGCTTATGATGAACTTTATCATATTTATATATGCAGGAAGCAGGAATCCACAGTTACATTCCATACACGGAATGTAACTTCATACACCTTAGGGACTTAAACTTCAGAGACTTTTAAATACAAGCCTCTGGCTTGAAACTGTCTTTCTCTTGGCTGCACACAGCACCCAGTAGAAGTTTGTATCTGACTTGTCGTTTTTGAGGTGTGGCAGACTTAGAGATGGTAATAGGAGTAGAAGTTTTACAAATGATTGTGGTAGAGACGTGTATGAATCCCTGAGTTCCTTTATTATATGTTGTGAGAGCATTCAGTTAGCTGAGGCATACTTCACTTTTGAATCATAAGGAAAATGCCACTACCCAGCTTGCTTGGAAACTTGCTGGTTTGCTTAGAAGCCTCATTGCATCAGCAAAAACAACAGTGCGTGTTTAGAGTGCTCCGTGGAGCACAATGTTTCCTTTTCTGCGTTCAGTAATTTAAATGATTGGAGTGGTACTTTTGACAAGGAAGAAATCATTTTGTTGTTATGGATCATTTTTCAAGTGAAACTGACTTTTGGAATAAAGTGATGGTGAGTAAACCATGTGAATGGGGAAAGGGATTTTTATTGTTCTGAGTTTTATTCAGCAGTTTCTGAAAAGTAAGATGGAAGTGATTTTGCTATTCTCTCTGCAGGGTTATGTCTTTTATTAAGCGGAAAACATAATGTAGCCATTATAGACAGTAACAGGCATGTTTGCTGTTTTGTTCCATTGGGAAGTGGAATGTGATTTCTCTTTTAATATCAAGATACAAATCTGATTCACGGTTAGTTCATATGGCTTTCAGAAGAATCTGAAAAGGAAACATGTCAGCTCATTAAACAGATGTATTTTGTCTAAGCAGCTGCTTTTAAGATAAGTGTAACACAGATTTTCAAGATCATTTGTGATATTGCTATCTTGATATTTAAAGAGGTGGGGATTTTACTTTAAAAAAAAAGGAAAAATAAAATCATAACCTAATTTTATTTCTGACGGGGGAAAAAAATTAAAGGTGACTAATCATGTCTGTTCTCTTTATGAGAACAGTATTCTGCAATGTCTGTAAGTAGCCTTTTTCTTTTTTCTTTTTTCTTTTTTTTTTTTTTTGCCATCAAAATGCAACTAATATTTCAGTCATTGAATTATTGATTTCAGCCAAAGAGAGACTGTAGGTTTTTTAAGTCCAAGTTTTGCCCATAAGAGCAGAAAGGCCAGACAGAATAATGCTGCTTAAGTAAAGGGAGGTACTTATGTGCATAGCTGCAGGTTAGGACAAGTAAACTTTATTGTGTCTTCTCTCGTTGCTGATGGTAATCAGGACATTCATATTAGCCTGACAAAAAGGAAAAATCGACTGGAGGCTTTCTAAAGTAACTTAACACTTTCTTTTCTGAGGGAGAAAGGGAGCCTGACCTATCTGGTAAAGGTTATAATCAGTGTGTCTGGCTTATTGTCTCAGGCATTGCCACAGGCAGCCTTAGATCACTTTGAGGAAGTCACTGTACAACCCATTTTACTACACTTGCTTACAAAGTGGATTGTACTTTGTTCATGTGGTACACTATGCCCACAAAATCTTTCATATTCTTTCCATATTCTTTCTTTTCCATATTCTTTCCAATCTCTTTCCATAGTCTTAAAATGTCAGTAATTTTTTGTTACTGGACTGGTATATTTAGTCTGATGACACTGTTTCAGCTGTCTCTAGGTCTTTCCTCCATGGGGAGCACTGCAGTTGGGAAAGCATGATTAATATAAAACTTGTTCAGATTCGTGAGGGCTTATTTGTAGTTGCTTGGTTTAAAAAAAAAAGGCGACTAAAGTAACCGTTTGTCTGTCCCGCCGCTGACAATACAGGAGTACACAAACAACCTGCATATTAGGGATGTATGAGTTAAGCTAATCTTTTTCCATATAATTTAGCTAAAGTCTGCAAAGCTATGAAATTCTT